>OX451736.1:1577899950-1578595247 GCA_948472305.1 Vicia faba | reverse complement strand
TATATATTAATATATATATATATATATATATATATATATATATATATATGTTTATGTACAAATGTCCATATAAACAAATAATACTTAAAAAATATAAAAATGATGTAAAAACTATTTTTTCATGTTTTTTAATATTATTAGCAAAAATAAATAAGTCAAAATGAAAAAAGAAAAGTCAAAAAATCATGAGAATAAACATAATGGGCTCAGGGGGTATGAAACCAAAAATGTGGTGTGAAAAGAAAATCAGAAGCAAGCCCAGCCCATGAAGCTTCTTCTTCAACCTCTGAACAAAAACGTTCAAAAAACGCGCGCCTGTACTTCCAATTCAAACACCTGGATTCTTGATCTTTTGCACAAACTTCCAACATAAGAAATGTTAAGCATTGAATCACGATTCTAAATATATAAAAAACTCATCCTAACTCTCAGAATGAGAGAGAATTTTGACATTCCCACATCCTTGACCTAAGTTTTCTGCCATATTCAAACCTTAAATTCTCACAGCTCAAGCAAAATAAATGAAAGTAAAAGCATGTACAGATTCAGGGGCATGAGTAGAACACTTCTTATTCACAAACTTAGAGCTAATGATGCCTAGACTAAGAGTTAGAAGTTCAAGAAATACCTATTCAGTTGAAGTCTATCTGGCAATGGGGGAGCTTTCAGAACAAGATGATGATCTGTACAGCTTGCCTGAAGTGTGGTGATGCTATTCCAATGCTTACTTTGCCTTGAGACTCCTTGAATCGAGCTATGGACCTTCACCTGCAAAATAGAGAAAAGTGAAAATGGTGGAACTGGTTAGAGGAATTACAGGTCGTGTTTTAGGTTTTGGTTAGCTTGTATTGATGCTAGGGAATGTGTTAGATGAGCTTTGGGCAAGAAAACATGCAAGGGATGAGAGTTGGCACTCAAACTGCAGTGAGAACTCTGTTTGAGCAGTTTGAGGGTGGTTTTGAGGTTGTGGAGGTATTGGAGTCGTGTGCTAGCTTAGTTAGGATGATTAGAAAGTGTCTACAATATTTGCTTAAGGTTTCCTAATGCTGAGATCAAGTTATTGTTATGTTATGCCACTTTTCTTCACACTTAAGCAAGCAAAGCCAAGTTGATGTTCTAGGCAAGTAGAGGCCCCCTAAACATGCTGCTAACCTTGTCTTGATCAGATTGTTTTGCTCATAATCTTGTGCCAATTGGATTTGATCTGTAACTCTTGGATTTGCATATGACATAAAGTTGGCTTTTGCAAAAATGGCCATTTTGCTTTTTCCATAAATGGCTTAAATGTAATGCATAAACTCATGAAACAAAGCCTTAGCACAATGAACATGAATTAAATTATTGAGTGTTGAATGGTTTAAGGGCCTGTAATGTAGCATAAACCAAGCTGACTTGAAGATGGCATAAGTTATGAACATGTACATGACCAATTCAAAAGTGAGTTTTTGCCATATTGCAAAATTCGAATCTCTCAAGTTATGAGGTAGTTTGATGAGTTCTTAGACATTTTGGAAAGCTTGGAATGTATACTACAATCCATCTTTGAAATGCAAATTGAAATTCCTAGTGGAAGTGTATGGAAAATGCCCTTGAAGTTAGGTAGAAAACCTTGCCAAAATAGGTTGAAATTTCACTAAGTTAAGATGGTTTAGTACCCTTATTCCAAAAATTGTAACTTGAGATACAAGCCTCATTTGGGAAAACTTTGTGAATCAAAGTTGTAGATTATGCAACAAGCTACAACTTTCATGTTTTGACTTTTGCTTGAATCCAAATGAATCTTGGTGAGAAAGTGGGGCAAAGTTGGGAAAAAATTAGGGTTTTTCATAACTTAGAAAAATTCTAAGTTATGAAAGATTCTCATTTCAAACCCTAATTTGCAATTTTTGATTTCTTGATGACAAGTTTCATGATTTGGCATGTTTTGATGAAAAATGAATCTTGACTCTTTGATTTGACCAAAAAGTCAAAGTTTGACTTTTCAGTATACAGTCAAAATTGATCAATTGACTGGGAAATTCAACTGTCAATCTTGTGTACTTGGGATCTTTTGAACTTGTTGAGCAAGTCAACATAATTCCATGGGGTCCTTGAGTCCATATGTGAGCTTGGTTTGCCATTGGTTGGGTCAAACAGTCAAAAATTGCCTTTGTGCAGTCAAAACCCTAAAAATGACCATCTTGCCCTTTTGGTGATCTGATCAAATTTCTTGTGGAATTGTGATCCAAACTTGACCAAATGGTTCATATGAGTTCATAATGTTGATGTGGGTCAATTTTCATGAGGTTTGACTGTCAATTGGCCACAGTTGAATTTCCCCAATACATCTGATTTCTAGGTCAACTGTCCAATTGAGTGGGCAAAACTTGGAATCAAGACTTGAAACTTGATATGGATAACCTTGGGAGTCCAATCATGAAGTAAGAAAGTCATCTTAGGCATTTTAGGTCCAAAACATCTTTTGTGCAAACTCAACCCTAATTTGGGTCAACAGTGCAAGGAGAAGTCTTGAGCAGATGAAACCCTATTGGATCTTGATCTCCAAGGACTTTGTGATGAGAAATCAATGAAAAATGGGGAGGGTAAATTTTGGGGTACAACAGTTGCCCCTGTTCAATCTTCCTTGAATCCGTAGAGTTAGATTGGCAAGTTTTCCTTTCGTGACTCGAGGGTAAAAGGAGATTGGACACTAGAGTGCCCTTAAATTTGCACTCGTCAAAGTAATGGATGCGGGAATGGGCTTAGAGATGCCCATTTAGAGATGGGCTTAAAGATGCCATCTGGAGGGGTGACAGAATCTTGTCGGGGATGGGCTTAAAGATGCCATCTGGAATGAGTATCAGGAAGGTGTCCATGCTTTGGACCATCTTCGAACTGGGGGTCTGAATAAGCAATAGATTGACATCCGTTGTTGGGAGGAAATCCGTAAACTGTTTTCAAAAGTTGCATCTGAACAAGTTGATAGATTAAATCCGTTGTTGGGAAGAATCCATAAACTGTTTTCATAAGTCTTGAGAAGTAACTGAACAAGCGATAGGTTAACATCCGTTACTTGGAGAACCCGTAAACTGTTTTCAGAAGTCTTGAAGTTGAATAAGCAATAGAGCAGCATCCGTTGTTGGGAAGCGTCCGTAAACTGTTTTCAAAAGTTGCATCTGAACAAGTGATAGATTACATCCGTTGTTGGGAAGAATCCATAAACTGTTTTCAGAAGTCTTGAGAAGAAACTGAACAAGTGATAGGTTAACATCCGTTACTTGGAGAACCCGTAAACTGTTTTCAGAAGTCTTGAAGTTGAATAAGCAATAGAGCAGCATCCGTTGTTGGGAAGCGTCCATAAACAGTTTTCAAAAGTTGCATCTGAACAAGTTGATAGATTAACATCCGTTGTTGGAAGAATCCATAAGCTGTTTTCAGAAGTCTTAAGAAGAAACTGAACAAGCGATAGGTTAACATCGTTACTTGGAGAACCCGTAAACTGTTTTCAGAAGTCTTGAAGTTGAATAAGCAATAGAGCAGCATCCGTTGTTGGGAAACGTCCGTAAACTGTTTTTCAAAGGTTCCATCTGAACAAGTGATAGATTAACATCCGTTGCTGGGAAGAATCCATAAATTGTTTTCAGAAGTCTTGAAGTTGAAGGGAGAACCGGCGTAGAGTTCTATGATGATGAGCTCATGTAAAACTGCATCTGGATAATCTGGGAATAAGCATTAGAATGTTGCCATATCTGGGTCACATCTGAACTATTCCTGGAAAGAATCTCGGAAGATAATGATTTAGTCCTTCGACTGATCTTACCTGAAAGGGTAAGGAGTTAGTTATATGCAATGTCATGATGCATGATACAATGTATGTTATGTAATATGAATGTAAATGAATGAGCATGTAAGCTGGAGAGTTGTCTTGCAAAGGATAGATGAATCCGAGATGGCTGAAGATGACAGTATCTTGACTGCTGCCGGGAAGAATAACCCCTGGTTGTTGCTGGATAAAGAACTTGGGTTGTATACCAATCTTCTAGGAATTCCCGATGACTTTTACCGGGGAGTTCCAATCTAATAGACTCATGCTGGGGATGTAAGACCGAAGGAATCTTCAGTTTGGGCGGGAAGTATCTCTGGCGGACTTCACTGGGGAACTCAAGATTTGCTCTCCTAAAACTCTATGGGGAGAAGGTTCATTAGTCTGGCTTTGCTGGGGATTCTGAAACTTAACTCTGAGGGGAATTGAATTCTGGAGGATCCTCTGGCTGGGGGATTGTAAAGATAAGTTACGCTGGGGAATTTTGATGAACTCCGCTGGGAGAGGAAGAATTTTGGCGGAGTGCGATCTTCCGTGGAATAAGCTGAGGATAACCCAGTTATAAGCCCTTGTGAGGAATAACTTTGAATAAAACTCGGGAGAGACGTCCTTACTCTGCAGGGGATAAGCCTCGAGAATCTGCTGGAGATAAGACTCAGGGTTTGCTGGGATATGGATTCAAATCTCTTGGGGGTTTCCTTCGAAAGGGTATCTAGATATCCACCTGTACTTTCGACCGATCAGTAATCCTCTTTCTGGATTCATAAGGAAATGATTATGTTCAAATGCATATGCCTATTTAACAAAACATTGGACGTTTCTCAAAATAAAACAAATAGTGCAAGAGAAAAAGTGAAAGGAATGACACAAATTTCTGGGAAAAGTATTTGTATTGACTTTTTAATAGTATATTTGTACAAAGGAGACAATCATCCTAGTAAGAGGATTCTGTCGTAAAATATTGAAATATTTATACAAAGTAAAGGATGGCTATGTTGAAATAATTCCCATGGGATTCCATTCCGCTATAGCTTTCACAACTCTGAATATTTGTCCATTCAATGCTTCGTTTGTCGATGACTGGATTGATCAGAAGCCTGGAACTGGTTGATGAAGAGATTGTCTTTGAAGTGATCCGACGAGACATAGTCATACGCTTTAATTCCCTAACTTTTGCCTGAATCTCCCTTTCGGGTTTTCGATCCACCGAGGGAAACCCCTTTTGCCCAAGCCGCCCTTTCGGGTTTTCAACTTGCCGGGTGTACAGATTTTTTTGTTTTTATCCCTAATTTTTGCCTGAACCGCCCTTTCGGGTTTTCGATCCACCGGGATGCCCATTTTTGCCCAAGCCTCCCTTTCGGGTTTTCGACTTGTCGGGTTATTTTTATGCGTAGTATGTTTTGACTATGTCTGCGTTCGCATGGTGCGGCAGATCGTCGCCGTCCATGGTGGTCAGAATCATTGCACCACCAGAAAATATGCTCTTGATCACGAATGGTCCTTTCATATGTAGGAGTCCATTTGCCCCTGGGATCACTTTGCGGTAAGATAATCCGCTTGATTACGAGATCTCCGACTTGATACAATTGACGTCTGACTTTCTTATTGAAGGCCTTGATCATTCGCTTTGATACGCCTGACCATGGCATATAGCAACGAGTCGCTTTTCGTCGATCAGATTGAGTTGATCAAGTCGGGTCTGCATCCAATCAACTTCATTCAACCTGCATCCTCATAATCCTTAGAGAAGGAATCTGGACTTCCATAGGCAAAACAGCTTCCATGCCATAAACCAAAGAAAATGGGGTTGCCCCAGTTGAAGTACGTGTCGTCGTACGGTATCCAGCAGAGCAAACGGTAACATCTCATGCCAGTCTTTGTAAGTGACTGTCATTTTCTGAATGATCTTCTTAATGTTTTTGTTCGCAGCTTCAACAGCACCGTTCATCTTCGGCCGATAGGGAGATGAATTGTGATGATAAATCTTGAACTGTTCGCACAATGCGGTGATCATCGGTGTTATTCAGATTTGTACTGGTTGTCTGTGATGATCCTGTCCGGAACACCATACCGACATATGAGATTTTGCTTGATAAAGCGGGCAACCACATTTTTAGTACAGAGGCGAAGGAAGCTGCTTCGACCCATTTGGTGAAATAGTCAATGGCAACCAGGATGAAGCGATGTCTATTGGAAGCCGTGGGCTTGATCTCTCCAATCATGTCAATGCCCCACATTGAAAATGGCCAAGGAGCAGTCAAAAACATTGAGAGGAACCGGAGGGATATGAACTTTGTCAGCGTAGACTTGAACATTTGTGGCAAGTATGGGAGTGTTGATGGCAGTCAGCTTCCATGGTAGACCAGTAATAGCCTGCCCTTAGGATCTTCTTAGCCATTGTATGCCCGCTCAAGTGAGTGCCAAATGTGTCGCTGTGTACATCAGTCATGATCAACTCTGCTTCAGCTTTGTCTACGCATCGAGTAGTACACAATCATGGCTTCGTTTGTAAAGGATGGTCCGTTGCTTAGGAAGAATTTGGCAGCAAATTTCCTTAAGAACTTCTTGTCATTTACGAAGCTCCTTCGGGATAATCTCTGGTCTCGAGATACCTTTTGATTTCATGGAACCAAGGTTGTTCCGCTACTTCTTCGGTATTAATCTCGTGACAATGCGCAGGTTCATCCATTCGCTCGATGGTGATTTGGGGAGCCTCGTTATCCCAGTTGAGTTTAAACATGGAGGACATTGTAGCTAGAGCATCTGCTAGCTGATTCTCTTCTCGCGGGAAATGCTCGAAGGTAATTTGCTCGAAATGAGGCAACAATGTCAAGACATGTTCTTTGTATGGGATAAGATTAGGATGCTTGGTATCCCATTCTCCTTTGATTTGACTGATAACCAAAGCCGAATCCCCAAATACGATCAAAGATTTGATCCCAAGTCTATAGCAGCCTTGAGACCATAGATGCAAGCTTCATACTCAGCCATGTTGTTTGTGCAGCTGAAGCAAAGTCGGGCCGTGAAAGGTGTGTGACACCTTCCGGAGAAATGAGTATTGCGCCAATACCGTTTCCAAGTGCATTTGAAGCACATCAAGTACAGGGTCCATCGGGATCCCTTTTCGGGTCGCATACGGTCCGTTACTTTCAATGTTGTCCAAATTCATGATGTCCCTCGTCCGGGAAGTCAAATCTCATGGGTTGATAATCTTCGATAGCTTGATGAGCCAGATGGTCAGCTAGTACACTCCCTTTTATAGCTTTTTGAGTGGTGTACTGGATGTCATACTCAGTTAGGATCATTTGCCATCTAGCTATCCTTCCAGATAAAGCGGGCTTTTCGAAAATATACTTGATAGGGTCCATTTGAAATCAACAAGGTAGTATGAGTCAACATATACTGTCTTAGTCGGCGAGCAGCCCATACCAAAGCGCAGCAAGTTTTCTCGAGCAGTGAGTAGCGAGTCTCACAGTCGGTAAACTTTTTTGCTAAGGTAATAAATAGCATGCTCTTTTCGACCAGACTCGTCATGCTGGCGCAAAACACACCCCATTGAGTTATCCAAGACGGTCAGATACACGATCAATGGTCTTCTTCGACGGGCGCATCAGAATAGGAGGCTCTAGCAAATACTCCTTGATTCTATCAAAGCAGCTTGACAATCGTCGTTCCATTCGACTACCTGATCTTTCTTCAAGAGTTTGAAAATTGGCTCACAGGTAGAAGTCATATGGGAGATGAATCTGGAAATATAGTTCAAGCGCCCCAAGAATCCTCTAACCTCCTTTTCAGTACGGGGGAGCAGGCATCTCTTGTATTGCTTTCACTTTTGCTGGATCGACTTCAATGCCTTTGTTGCTTATAATGAATCCCAGGAGTTTACAGACCTAACTCCAAAAGTGCACTTACTTGGATTCAGCCTGAGTTTGTATTCTTTCAACCTGGCAAACAGCTTTTCTAGATGTTCAAGGTGCTCTTCTCTGTTTGTGACCGAGCTATCATATCGTCTACGTAAACTTCGATCTCATGATGTATCATATCATGAAATAAAGCTACCATGGCGCGTTGATAAGTTGCCCCTGCGTTCTTCAACCCGAACGGCATCACCTTGTAACAGAAGGTGCCCCATTGTGTGACAAAAGTTGTTTCTCCATATCCTCGGGGGACATTTTGATTTGATTGTAGCCCGAGAATCCATCCATGAAGGAAAACACTTTGTGTTGAGCTGTATTGTCAATTAAAATGTCAATGTGTGGGAGTGGAAAATCGTCTTTGGGGCTGGCCTATTCAAATCCCGGTAGTCCACACACATCCTGACTTTGCCATCTTTCTTAGGTACTGGCACGATGTTAGCGACCCATTGAGGATAGGACGTAACAGCCAGAAAAGCCAGCATCGAATTGCTTCATTACTTCTGCCTTGATCTTTTCAGACATGTCAGGCCTCATTCGGAGAACTTTTTGCTTGATCGGTGGACAGTCTTCTCTTGTGGGGAGACGGTGAACCACGATGTCTGCGTCTAAACCAGGCATGTCTTCATAAGACCAGCGAAGATTTCAACATACTCATTCAACAACTGTACCAGGCGCTCCTTGACTCTTGGTTCCAGATTAGCACCCACTTGCACCTCCTTCCGGTCTTCCTCGGTTCCCAAGTTGACAGTTTCCAATGACTCTTCATGAGGTAAGATGGCTCTTTTCTCTTGCTGCAGAAGTCTGGCTAGTTCCCCTGGTACTTCACAACCTTCGTCATCTTCATACTCCGCTTGATTGACCAGATCTTCAGAGTTATTGAAAGATACAGCAGAATAGTCACCCATGGAATCCGGAGTGGATGGGTACCTGCATTGGTGAGTGTGGGTGTGTGTAAGGGATAGCCATCCTTAAACAAAAATGCAAAAGGAAAGAAAATGAACACAAGCAGTTTATCAAATGAAAAGCGTCCAATGAATCATTAAACATGGCATATGGATATGAAAATAATCAAAACCCTTACAAATGGACCTACATGCCCCTGGGCAAGGCATGAGGTGAAAAGATAGTGTACGGATTGTTTGAAAATAAATATTACAGACCAAATAGAAAATGTTTAACAGATAAATTACTGATGAATAAAAGTGATGGGGACAAAGTCTTTTGCCTCCCAGTTGCTCAGTCCTCCTTTGACAGTTGGGTAAATCCACTCTTAAATGTTGCTCTCTTTGTCCTCATCCTCCAAGGCGTTGATTCCGTAGGGAGAAATTTGACTGGCGCTCTTTCAATCTTCGAACGGCGCATAGCCTTCTGGCCAGCGGCTGTGAACCCTAATCCAAATTTGTCTGTCTTATGTGGAATGTCAGGTAACTGCCCCCATGCTGAATTCTTCCCTTCCTTTATCGCGGCCCTCGCATCCTCCAGAGATGCCATCCTGGCCATCCGCCTCGGTGTCTCAGCTGCCAACTTTGCTACTGTTAACTCAGGAAGGACTTCTTCGAAATGCTGAAAAGGCGTCTCAATGAATTCCCCTTCAACCTCCACATATCGGAAAGAGTTCAAGTGGCTAATCATGTACTCTTCTTTATCATGGACAGTAATGATCTTTCCCTTGACAGGATACTTCAACATCTGATGCAAGGAGGAGGTGACTGCCCCAGCATGGTGTATCCAAGGTCTACCCAGCAAGCAAGAGTATGATGGACGGATGTCCATCACATAGAAAGTAGACTTAAACACCTCAGTGCCTATCTTGATGGGAATTTCAACCTCTCCATGGACCATTCTCTTCGAACCATCGAAAACTCTGACGACAATATCACTCGGCTTAATTCCAACCCTTCACAATCTAGTCGGTCCAAGGCCTTCTTAGGCAATACATTCAGCGACGAACCAGTATCGACCAAGACATGTGCGAGAGTAGTTCCTCGACACTCGACTGAAATGTGCAAAGCATCATTGTGGTTTCTACCTTTAGGAGTTAGGTCGGCATCAGAGAACCCTAATCCATTGTCCGCCGTAAGCTAGCCACGCAATCTGAAATTGATCTGCAGAGGTTTCCTGGGGCACATGGGCTGCCTTCAGGAATTTTATCAGGGCTTTAGCGTGCGCTTCTGAGCAAAGTAGTAGTGCCAGCATGGAGATCTTTGAGGGGTTTTCCCAATTGTTCTACCACATCGTAATCACTTCTTTTGATTATCCTCAAAATCTCATCCATTTCCTTCTTGGAGGTTTCCGGATGACCAAGGGTTGAGCCTCGTCCTGACGAGCTCATCTTGGATTCCCTTACCTTTGTCAGCAGCGGTAGGAGAGACAGTACTAGGAACAACAACGTCTTCAATCAAAGGAGTTCTAGCAGAAAGTTTTATTGGTGCACGGGATGACCTTATCAGCTGATGAGGGTCCAAAGATTGCTCTTGGAGGGGCAATCTCTGGAGAAAATATTCTCCCGCTCCTGGTGATTTTGCTCGTGCCTGCAATGTTACTAATCCTGGCTTCTTCATCATCCGAACTTTCTTCAGTTATTTCGATTTGTTTGATACCATGGTAGTAAACGTCACCGCCATAGTTCCATGGTATGGACTTCTCAGAAACATAGGGGACCGCCCCGGCATTGTTATCTTCAAAGGAACAGATTTCGTAGCTGGTGTAATCTTAACAGGCTTTTTGACGGCCTTGGAAAGATTGGCGTGAATGGTTATGATTGAGACATCTTCAGTATGAACTGGAACAGCAGAAACTTTTCAAACAAGATCTGTCGATTATCCATAAGGCCTTGGATGCCTTTCTTCAGTAACGGACAATCAAACGGCAGAGAGTAACAACAATAGCAGTCTTCCTTACATCCCGGGAAGATCCCGGCCCTTAACAGATTCAACTTAATGGTTAGCAATGGAGTAGTCAGATCATTGACATCAGCAACATACAAATCTTCTTCAATGGCATTGACATTTCGGTCGTGCTTCGCATGGGTGCAAATATCACATTAGGCTTCTCCGGAGCGTCAAACTCCACCTCCTTCGCCTCTATCAAGTCTTGGATTTTATGCTTGAGTGCCCAACAATCATTGGTGTCGTGCCCAACACTGTCTGAATGGTAGGCGCATTTAGCATTAGGATGATAATGCGGAGAGGACGTATTCACATTTTTTGGTGCCTCCTTGATGGTGGCGAGATTCAACTTTAACAGATGGGAAGCACTTGCGCTGGAGTCATATTAATGCGGGTGAACTGCCGTTATGGCTGTTCCACCCGTTGTTAATTTGGTCTGGACTGGTTATAGAGAGGCTGCTCACTTGGAGTGTTTTGAATCATTACGGCCCCCACAGTTGGCCGACGCTCCGTCTTCCCTGCTCTTCTCTGAGAATATACCACAGTTGTCTCCTTCTTAAAAGGCTTCTTCTCAACACTTGCAGCAACACCCTTCTGAATCTTTCCTGACTTGATGCCAGCTTCTATTCTTTCGCCTGTTAGGATCAAATCGGTAAACCCCGCGGAAGAGTTACCAATTAGATGATTGAAAAATGGCCCAGATAGGGTCCCTAGAAACATATCAACGAGTTCACGGTCGGTTAAAGGAGGGCTGCACCCTGCCAGCCAAATCCCTCCATTTTTGTGCATATTCTTTGAATCCTTCGCCTGTTCCTAACGACATACCCTGAAGTTGGGTACGAGTAGGAGCAAGGTCAGAATTATACTGGTATTGTTTGTAGAAATCGGTGGCCAAATCTTCCCAATTTCGGACGCTGGTTCCCTCTAGCTGATAAAACCACTCCAACTGAGCTCCAGAAAGGCTGTCTTGAAAGAAATGAATCCAAAGGTTTTTATCTGCCGTATAGGGTTGAATCTTTCTCACGTAGGACCTGAGATGCATTTTGGACAGGACAGCCCATCATACCTCACAAACACTGGCACTTTGAATTTTGGGGAATCACAATCCCGGCGACCAAACCCAAGTCTTCAAAATCCAAACTCGGTACTCTTTGTAATTCCATGGCGGCCAATCTGTCTTCTAGCCCTTTGTATTTGTCATCAGCTGGAGGATATTGCTGATCAGAATAATCTTCATCCTCTTCGACCTCTTCTTCTTCCGCATCAGACTCAGAAGGTACCGCAGCTCCACCTCCTTTGCTGGTTCCTTCATCAGAGATAGGAGGAAATTCAAGCACTCTCCGAGCTTCTCCGTCAAATCTTCTCCCCAAAGTAGCCACCCCAAGTCTCTTTTTCTTCTTTTTCACTGGGTCTTTGTTCCCCAATTGAGTCTTGATATCCTCCTGACCCTTAGCCAAGGTCATCAGGAGTTGCTGGAACTGTGCATTTTGAGCTTGCAGGTCTTTGACTGTTTGCTCGAGATCCATCCTACTGAAATAAACAGCAGATAGATAAGGAAACCTGGAGTGAGACCTGCTTATGCACATGATGAATGGTATGCTTATGTATGCAATGCATTCAAGGATTTAGGACATTCAAATTGTTTCAGACAAAGAAGAACGCACGTCATATTAATAAGAAGAAATTTGTTAGTACATAAATGCCCCATGGGCCAAATATTACAAAATAACTTCTCAAGGCAAAAAGACGTTGCGCATCCTCTTTGGTGCGATGTAGGTGTTGAGGGCCTCTTGCTCATGGAGTCGGCGGGTAAGCTCTAGAACCTTCTTCTCACTGGCGTAGAAGCTAGCTTCAAAAGTATTTTGTTCCTCCTTGAGCTGAATCCAACTTTTCTGCATTTCCTCCCACGATGTAGGCATGTCTGGATATAGGATGGTGTATGGAACCTCTTCTTCCTTGACGGGCTCTTTAATCACAGGGAGAACATGAGGATAAGGCATCATCAAACTTTGGGCTCGGGCTCGTACCCACTTGAGATAAGGCTCAAGAGGGATGGAGTTCTTGTGTCCCAGAGTCTTGCTATCAACCTTGTTGGGTCTTCCCCAAGCTCTGATGAATCTTTGGCGAAGTCCTTGCGCATCATTGTCGAAGTCAAAAACTAGGTCAGGAATCAACATATCATGAGGGCCATCCCTCCGTGCATATCCAAATTGCCTCAAAGCTAGGCAAGGGTTGTAAGTGATACCTCCTCTAATTCCAAGTAAAGGAACATTAGGAAACTCTCTATAACGATCGACGATGATGACATTTTCTCTGGACCGAGAACACCAATGTACATCAGAGTGAGTAAGAGTCATCAACCGTTGGGACCACCTTGAGCCTTGGTCATTCTTCAAGACAGATTGTGGAAGGTGCGAAATAAACCACCTTGCAAGGAGAGGAGTACAACACATGAGAACACCCCTCTTTCTCATTGTTCGTGTGTAAAATGAGTGAAGGATGTCCCCAAGCAATGTTGGTATTGGATTTCTGGACAAGAAGATTTTGACGACGTTGACATCTACCAATTGATCCGGATTTGGGAACAAGACCAATCCATAGATAAGGAGTGCCACAATCTCTTCAAAGGCTTGTAGGTCCAATGAGTTCCAATATTCTTGTGCCTTCTCAAACAAGAATTTTGCTAAGAATCCTTTGACGCCGCTTCTGGTTTCCCAATGCCCCTTGATGTCGGATGGTTGTAGATGTAATGCTCGAGCAACATCTCCCGGCTTTGGTTCCTTTTCCGTACCGTTGAAGGGTAGTTGATTAAGGATAGGAATTCTCAGGAGTTGAGAAAACTCCTCCAAAGTGGGCACCAACTGATAATCAGGGAAAGTGAAACAGTGGTGAAGAGGGTCAAAGAACTGGAATAGCACTTTCATCATGTCTTCTTCAATGTTGGTGTTGACTAAGCTGAGCAGTCTACCATGTCTTTCACTGAAGGATGAATTTTCCGGAATTCTTGAGGTGAGCTCCTTGAGTTGAGGAGAGATTCTCACAAGGTTGACTTGAATGGTCTTTCTGCGAGGAATTTCCATGACCTACAAAACAGGAACAAAGATGAAGATCCAAACCCTTGAAATGGTTAGTGAATGCATATGATGCTTTATGATGTTTATGATGTATGCACAAAACATATGTACAAGCAAATCACACCAAACCCTAGTTTCAGGCTTGCATGGGGTTTCATAGGTAAGTACCCTCTTGAGTGTAGTTGGCTTAAAAACCTGTCCTATAAATAGTAACCGGGTTCTAAGGAGCTCAATATCATTGGATTGTTTTCAATGATCATTGTTTTGGTTTAGCCACTTAACTAGCGACCAAAATATTCCAAGAAAACAACCCTCAATGAGTGTAGTATCGAGTATCTACTAACTTCGGACTGCACCAAAGCCGGTCATCTCACTACCCCTAATAAAAGGCCAAGATGGTCAAGTAAGGTTCTAGGTCATTAGTGCTTAGTGACATCACTCAGCGGCCCCGTACTCTCCTTGATTGAACTTAAGGGTTACCGGTACTCACAAATATGTCGCACTAATATAGCTATTGCTTCGACCGTGTCGGTATACCCCGCACAGTTTCCACAACGTATTGCTATCTATGAATGTTTCCCAAAATCCGGGTGTAGGATTGCAAACCCAAACAATAGAGCTAAGATGTAAAGCAATCAATTCAAACAATTAGTCATGCAAGAGGGTGATCTAAGCCCTAAGGTTACTCAACTTTTAAAATTTTCCCCAGCAGAGTCGCCAGTTCTGTGATACGGTGGGAGAACTGACTATGGTTTTGCGTTTGAATTCGCAAATGTTTCGGTTGAGCAAGAGTCGCCACCGACTTTTTATTTTATCCTAAGGAAAGGTTTAAAAAGCACAGCAAAAACCTTTGAGATTTTTCTTGGGTTCGGGGAGTAGATTATAGAAAGGGAAGGTATTATTACCCTTTCTATCCATGGTTATCCATGGGCTCTTAGGTACTTGCTTAGATCAACTTGCCTTGGTTTTCAATTGTTTGAAATGGTGCTTTGTGCGTGGTTTTGAAAAGGTTTTGAAAAAGATGCCTTGTTTAGGCTACCCTTGTAATAATTCTTTACTCGAATGTTTTACAAAAGGTGTTTGTCTTTTTGAAAAGATGTTTCAAGGTTTTTGAAAGTTTGTTTTGAAAGTGTTTGTGAAGTGTGGTTTGAAAAATAGGCAAGTGTTTTGTTTTGCAAGTTGACAAGTACTTAAGAGCCATCTACCCTAAAGTTCTCAAATATTTTTACTATGTTTTAACCCTTTTGACAATTTTGTTCCACCATTGCATTTGGTGGACAATCTTGTATTAAGAGGTGAAAGGGACGGGCGCGGGTCATCGTTTAGACCATAATTGCAATAGTGCTAAGTATCTTTGGGTAATTTCTCTTTGAAAGGGACTTGATCATTTTAGGCAACTTTTCGAAAGCGTCATCGAGGGACTATGATCATTTGATTGTTTGTTTTACCCAAAGAAAACCTAACATGCAATATGGCCCATTTATTTGAAGGCAACAAAGTGAAATACCCTAGGGGTGCAAGTGTGATATGTGTTGTCCATATTTCATGCTTGTTTATCTTGAAATTAGGTCAAACTATTTTGTTCCTTTTATTTGCATACAAACCCTAACTCTAGCATGGTATATTTAGAAAGCGATAAAGTGCGAAAATTAAGATTCCTACACTATTACAACACAATACGGGAAGGGGGGTACAAATGTTAAAATGGGGGATATTTAGACAAGAAATTAAAACCTAGCTATTACATCAATTTTGAATATTACAAGATAATTGATTGCATAAATTAAATGGGAAATAAAATAAAGATGCAAAATGCAAAAAGGGTTTTCATATGTATGAAAAAAAGTATTATTTATGTCAAATAAATAAAAATAAAAAAAAGTATTATTTTGGAGTTTTTGTATTTTAAGGGTAAAACCCTAATTTTTTATTAAGTAATATATATATTATTTAATTTATACAAGTATTTGTTTATTATGTACAAAAATAAAATAAAATGAAGTATATTTATAAAAAGTATTTTTTTTTGTCAAATATTAATAAAAATAAAAAATATAGGTATTTTTGTATTTTAACCTATATATATATATATATATATATATATATATATATATATATATATATATATATATATATATATATAATATATATATATATATATATATATATATATATATATATATATATATATATATATATATATATATATATATATATATATATATATATATATATATATATATATATATATATATATATATATATATATATATATATATATATATATATATATATATATATATATATATATATATATATATATATATATATATATATTAATTTCTAAATATGTATTATATATAAAAAATAATAATATTTAATATTTATAAAAAAAATATATATATATTTTGCATAAAATATTTTCAAAAAGGAAAATGTGATAAAAAATCAGAAAATAAAGTATATTTGCATTATTTTTCCTATCTATTCTAAATAATATATATATATATATATATATATATATATATATATATATATATATATATATATATATATATATATATATATATATATATATATATATATATATATATATATATATATATATTAATATATATATATATATATATATATATATATATATATATATATATATATATATATATATATATATATATTTATGTACAAATGTCCATATAAACAAATAAATACTTAAAAAATATAAAAATGGTGTAAAAACTATTTTTCATGTTTTTAATATTATTAGCAAAAATAAATAAGTCAAAATGAAAAAAGAAAAGTCAAAAAATCATGAGAATAAACATAATGGGCTCAGGGGGTATGAAACCAAAAATGTGGTGTGAAAAGAAAATCAGAAGCAAGCCCAGCCCATGAAGCTTCTTCTTCAACCTCTGAACAAAAACGTTCAAAAAACGCGCGCCTGTACTTCCAATTCAAACACCTGGATTCTTTGATCTTTTGCACAAACTTCCAACATAATAAATGTTAAGCATTGAATCACGATTCTAAATATATAAAAAACTCATCCTAACTCTCAGAAATGAGAGAGAATTTTGACATTCCCAAATCCTGACCTAAGTTTTCTGCCATATTCAAACCTTAAATTCTCACAGCTCAAGCAAAATAAATGAAAAGTAAAAGCATGTACAGATTCAGGGGCATGAGTAGAACACTTCTTATTCACAAACTTAGAGCTAATGATGCCTAGACTAAGAGTTCGAAGTTCAAGAAAATACCTGTTCAGTTGAAGTTCTATCTGGCAATGGGGGAGCTTTCAGAGCAAGATGATGATCTGTACAGCTTGCCTGAAGTGTGGTGATGCTATTCCAATGCTTACTTTGCCTTGAGACACCTTGAATCGAGCTATGGACCTTCAACTGCAAAATAAGAAAGGGAAAATGGTGGAACTGGTTAGAGGAATTACAGGTCATGTTTTAGGTTTTGGTTAGCTTGTATTGATGCTATGGAATGTGTTTGATGAGCTTTGGGCAAGAAAACATGCAAGGGATGAGAGTTGGCACTCAAACTGCAGTGAGAACTCTGTTTGAGCAGTTTGAGGGTGGTTCTGAGTTTGTGGAGGTATTGGAGGTATTGGAGTCGTGTGCTAGCTTAGTTAGGATGATTAGAAAGTGTCTACAATATTTGCTTAAGGTTTCTAATGCTGAGATCAAAGTTATGTTATGTTATGCCACTTTTCTTCACACTTAAGCAAGCAAAGCCAAGTTGATGTTCTAGGCAAGTAGAGGCCCCCTAAACATGCTGCTAACCTTGTCTTGATCAGAGTGTTTTGCTCATAATCTTGTGCCAATTGGATTTGATATGTACCTCTTGGATTTGCATTATGACATAAAGCTTGCTTTTGTAAAAATGGCCATTTTGCTTTTTCCATAAATGGCTTAATTCAAAATGTAATGCATAAACTCATGAAACAAATCCTTAGCACAATGAACATGCATTAAATTATTGAGTGTTGAATAGTTTAAGGGCCTGTAATGTAGCATAAACCAAGCTGACTTGAAGATGGCATAAGTTATGAACATGTACATGACCAATTCAAAAGTGAGTTTTTGCCATATTGCAAAATTCGAATCTCTCAAGTTATGAGGTTGTTTAATGAGTTCTTGGACATTTTGGAAAGCTTGGAATGTGTACTACAATCCATCTTTGAAATGAAAATTGAAATTCCTAGTGGAAGTGTATGGAAAATGGCCTTGAAGTTAGGTAGAAAACCTTGCCAAAATAGGTTGAAATTTCACTAAGTTAAGAATGGTTTAGTACCCTTATTCCAAAAGTTGTAACTTGAGATACAAGCCTCATTTGGGAAAACTTTGTGAATAAAAGTTGTAGATTATGCAACAAGCTATAACTTTCATGTTTTGACTTTTGCTTGAATCCAAATGAATCTTGGTGAGAAAGTGGGGCAAAGTTGGGAAAAAATTAGGGTTTTTCATAACTTAGAAAAATTCTAAGTTATGAAAAATTCTCATTTCAAACCCTAATTTGCAATTTTTGATTTCTTGATGAACAAGTTTCATGATTTGGCATGTTTTGATGAAAAATGAATCTTGACTCTTGATTTTGACCAAAAAGTCAAAGTTTGACTTTTCAGTATACAGTCAAAATTGATCAATTGACTGGGAAATTCAACTGTCAATCTTGTGTACTTGGGATCTTTTGAACTTGTTGAGCAAGTCAAGATAATTCCATGGGGTCCTTGAGTCCATATGTGAGCTTGGTTTTCCATTGGTTGGGTCAAACAGTCAAAAATTGCCTTTGTGCAGTCAAAACCCTAAAAATGACCATCTTGCCCTTTTGGTGATCTGATCAAATTTCTTGTGGAATTGTGATCCAAACTTGACCAAATGGTTCATATGAGTTCATAATGTTGATGTGGGTCAATTTTCATGAGGTTTGACTGTCAATTGGCCACAGTTGACTTTTTCCCAATACAGCTGATTTCTAGGTCAAATGTCCAATTGACTGGGCAAAACTTGGAATCAAGACTTGAAACTTGATATGGATAACCTTGGGAGTCCATCATGAAGTAAGAAAGTCATCTTAGGCATTTTAGGTCAAAACATCTTTGTGCAAACTCAAACCCTAATTTGGATCAACAGTGCAAGGAGAAGTCTTGAGCAGATGAAACCCTAACTGGATCTTGATCTCCAAGGACTTTGTGATGAGAAATCAATGAAAAATGGGAGGGCAAATTTTGGGGTACAACAGTTTGGATATTTGGATGTGTTAATTCTATGATGAACCTAGTTCTGAGATTTGTTTGCTTTCTTCTGATTCTCTTTCTCTCTTTTGGACTGGGCTGGCTTTGCCTATGATGAACCTAGTTCTGAGGCGCCTAATTTTATTGTTTGGATATCTGGATGTTTGGATTTTGAACAAAGGTTTGTTAGGGTTAGTGATGTTTTGACAGGTTTTTTAGGCTTTTGTAACTGGTACAGGCTGTTTGAAACAGGTTTATTGTGCAGTTTGGCTTGAAGGGTTTTTTGATGCAGGCTGATATGCTTGTTTAGAGCAGGCTTGTGTTTATTAAGGCTTCTGGGGCTTGTGTTATGTAACAGGCAGGGTGTTTGTTTGCTTGCTTAGGATACAAGCTTGGAACAGGCCTGAATGTTTTAACAGGTTTGTGAGTTTGTTGTTTGAAGGCAGGTTTGTTATGCTTGTGCTTTTGTTGTTCACAAGTTTGAAACAGGCTTGGGGCAGGTTAGCAGGCTTGTGCTTTTGTTGTTCACAGCTTTGTGTTATCTTTCTATGTGTGTTCTGCCCCTTTTTCTCAACTGATATCTTTGTTATATTTATTTATCTCTAGCCTGCCTGAAACTATAAGCCTGCTACTTTTCTCTCTTTTCTCTCTCTCCAGAAAAGTATATTTAATTACTTAAACTGTACTTTCTGTTCTGAAAAGGTGTGGCTGGAAAATGATGAAGAGATTTGAAACATTGCTTGCATTTTGTCTTTCCTCTGCATACTTCCAGATTTTCTGCATTGCTTTTGCTAGCTTGTAGGCAGCTCTGTTGACGGCTCTTGGACAGTTTGACAGCTTCTTTGTGATTTAGTTTGCTTAGTTTGAAACTTGTGCAGCTTAGTTTGTCACTTTGAATTGTGCAGCTTGCTTGCCCATTTTGACAATGCAATTTATGCAGCTTTATGCATTTGTTTAATATGCTGCCTTGTTCCTTTTTTTTTAATTGATTTAGCTTGCAAGATAATTTTCTTTCCCTCTTTGTGAACCAAGAAGAGACATCTTCTTGCGATTTGCAGAGAGGACGAACAAACTGATTCCGACCAACACCTTTAATGATGAGTTTTTTGATTATCTGTCTGAGAATGCCCTTTTAATTTTAACTGTATTGACTTCTTCTTTTTTTTGTCTTTGCAGATAAATATCAGTTGAGCAAAGGGGAGCAGCAGTAGAAGATGAAGACTTAGGATAGATTTATTTTCTCTTTCAATTGTTTGTAATAAAAATTATTATAAATACTGTAAATAAATTTACTGTATTCAAATAACACTTGTAACAATAATTAAAAGTGAATAAAAAATCTTTTATCAGTTAATCTCTTTTAATTCACTATCTATTTAATTATTTAAGTTTCTTGAATTAAAATAACTGGAAGTACATCCCAATTATTCTAACTTAGATAAAATAAATAATTAATAAACACCGTAGTCTTGCAACTTCGCATTAATCAATAATAAACCCGGCGTCCCAATTAACCATATGTATTGCACAGTCAATCAAAACAAATGTCCATATGTCCTTTATCTCACTGATCAAACTTAAACTTCAAACTTTCAATCAGAAGCCTCAACCCATATCCCAGAGTCAATTGAAAAGAACTGTAGAATTAATTCCTTCTGAGAATGCGCGCGCAAACCCTAATTCTTGATTTATTGTCAAAAAAACGTCCGCCTGATCAAACCCTGAGCCAAACTCAAACAAACCCTAGCAATCTACTTGAACTGATTCAAAAGTTAATGGAAACCCTAATTTTGCTTGACTGATAAGAAAAGTCTGTTTAACCGATTCTTGAGCCAATCTGAAAAATCAGGAAAAGCCCGAAGCTGTGATTTCTTGTAAAAAGAGGAGGGCAAATTTTGGGGTACAACACCCACCTTGAGGTCTAATCGTATCACCCCTATAGTAGTCCCAATACCTCCCTCATAGTTCGACAGAACCATATTGTGGGGTTTGATATCTCCATCTCCCTTGCCCATTTTCCTCAGCATAGATTGGGGAATTATATTTATTATAGCCTCACAATCAACCAGAATCTTATTGATGGTTATTTCCCCCTATCTCTGCCCTTATGGACAAGGGTTTGAGGTTATTTTTTATCGCCTCAGTAGGTGGCTCAAAGAAGACATTTTGCTCTTCAACGTAACCATTGTTCATCACTTAATAACACACTGGCCTATGTTTGGCCATTTTCTATTCGACCTCCCAGTCAGTCTCTTCAACTTCAACTTGGCGGTTGTACTCTCTGGGTAGCCTGATACTACATTCACCATAATATCTAAAGTAGCATCAGATTCAGAATTACCTTCTTCATCTGATTCACCTTGATCTGGCCACTCCAATCTTCTAGCAATTGGTTTCCTTTCCAAAGGCTTTCTTTGTTTTCCTTTGTCCATTATTTATGGTACGTTGGTGCTTGACTTTGGTTGAGGCTCCTCTGTAGCCTCTCTCTTGGCTTTTCGCCCTCTTTGATATCTTCACCACTGGGAGGGAGACATGGGGTTTTTCCCTTTATAGTTGCTCGACACATGAGCCACTTTATTTGTTGTTGTAGTTTGGAACTCCTTCCTATATTCCAAGGATGACCCTCTTGGCACATCGAATGTTCACCATTTCTCTTCCCTTGGCCTTTTTCTATTTGCTATTTTTAGCCAAGTGTCCACGGGGACATTTGCTGGAGGCCTGAAAGTTGATGGCCTCTTCACCTGGTTCATTAATCCTTTCTGATATCCTCTTCTGGGATCATATCTAACCTCAAAAACCATGTGGGGGTTGGGCATTGGTGGCCCATTTCTCCTTCACTGCCCTTATGCCCTGTATGTCTTCTACACCCTTTTTGTCGAAGATGGAGCTGCATCTTGGACACATCATAACTTCAGACTTCTTCTTCTGGCATCGTTGTAGAAAATAAACTATATTCTCATCCTCTTTAGGAAATTTAGTTTTATTCACTTCCTCTTATCTAATGGCTTCCTCTGAATCCTTTGCCTCAGATACTTCGACCATGTTGACTTCTACGTTGCTCTTGGCAGCGAGATTCATCTTTTGCATTTTGGCTTCAAGGTCCTCTTTCGAACCCTTGACGGCAGCCAAATAAGAACCTACAGTAGTCCTTTTGTTTGAGTCTTCAGTAACTCCTTTGCTTAGGCCTTCAGTAGCCTTTTTGTTTAGGCCTTCAGTAGCCTTTCTCACCACTTCGACAGTCTTTCTGGAGATGTTCCCAATGAAACTGCCAAAAACCAGCTTATTGACGAAGTCTTCAGAAGCTTCGACCATGTTGATGCTTGCTGGTTAAACATAGTGGGCATCAACTTGCAATGGGTTTTCATCGATTTTCATTAGAGGTTTGTCGGCAAATTTGAGTCTGCCTTCTTTGATCGCTCCTTGAGCGAGATCCCTGAAAAGAAAACATTGTGAAGTTTTATGGCCCAAAAAATTATGATACTTACAAAAACCTCTTTTCTTTCTTTGTTCTAAAGGAGGCATTTTTGCCCCTGGGGGCACTATCATTTGGCCATCTTTAACTAACAAGTCAAATATCTCGTCACATTTTATAACGTCGAAACTATATGTTTTCTTTGGGAATCTATCATTGTTCTTTTCAGACTCAATAGGATTTTTCCCATCTGAGGGCACTAACAATTTACAGGAGTATGAGGGCCCTTGTTTTAACTCTGCTAAATCTATTTCGCTTTCTTTGACAGTTATAGGATCACTAGATGTCTCTGGATCGTCATCATCCATTTCGACATAGGCTACCCATTCTCTCCGAAAAGTCTTAGTTGCTTTAGCTTTTTAAATTTTAAGACGTTCTACCTGTTGAACTCTATCGGCCAATTGGGCCATATCCCTCGGGTATTGGGTATCTAGTTTTTTCCTAATAGAATAATCTAGGCCCCCTGCTGCCATTTCGACCAATTCATGCTCAGGAACTTGTGTAAAGCATCTGGCTTTGAGCAGTCGGAATCTATTTAGATATTTGTCTATTGGCTCAGCGAATCTTCTTTTCACGCTAGCCAGTTCTTTCAGACTTATTTTGGTTTGTCCCATGTAAAATTGTTCATGGAACAATCTCTCCAATTGATTCCAATTGTGGATCGAATTGGCCGGGAGGATGGTAAACCAAGTGAAAGCGTTTTTAGTTAGAGAACTTGGGAAGTATTTAATCTTAAGGCTCTCATTATTTGATATTTCCCCAGCTTCTATCAAATATCTCGCTATGTGTTTGACAGTAAAATCTGTCGTATCCCCTGAAAACTTAGTGAACTTTGGAACTTTCCATCTAGGGGGTAAATCTTTTTGCAAGATATACTCTGATAACAGGGATGTAAAGTTTGGCCTATGAAAGCCAATGTTCATTCCGTTTTGTATCATGATTCTTTCTATCATGGCTGTCAGATTATTATTTGTTCCATAATTATTGTGTCAAACTTGTTGTACCAGTTCATCGGCATTTTGGTTTCTATTTACCACCATTACACCTTGATCACCATCTCTAGGAATCTGTGGGGAAAATCTGGGTATTTCGACCCTAGGTTGTTTGATTTCCACTATGTGGTTCCTCCTATCTAGCTGTCAGTTTTGGTTAATGGTTACATCTTCTTCGGCTATACCTTGATTCTCTCTCATAGGTTCTCTTTGGGGTTGTCGAATAGGTTGGGGAACCCCAAAAAATTCAGTCATGCGCGCCATCTGCGCTGACATTTGTTGGTTTGACTGGGTGGTATTTTATATTAGAGGGTTCAATACTGTACTAAGAGTTTGGGCCAATATTTGTATCATATCATGGTAGCTTTCATCCACCTGTTGCCTCAAAATTGTTGTGGAAGCATTTGTGAGGCTTGGTATTGCATGGGATGCCCCTCCTAAGAGTTAGTTTCTACCCAGATTCGCCATACCAGTTCTAGATCCCTGTAATGACGAAGACGCACTTACCAAAGGTTCTGAAAATGTAGACGCAATGTTCATAAGACTATCCATTTCAGTAGTTGGCATGCCATAAGGCTGGTATCAACCCATCCAGGCTATCGAAAATCCTTGGGGAACGTATGGTCGAGATCCTGGATTCACCCTTGGTGGGGGTGTTCCTAATGGACCTCTAGGACCTACATACGAAAGTATTGGTCCTATTTGAGTTGTTGTTAATGTTGGTGATGAACCAACGATTGACGAGACAATTTCACTAACAGTTGGTATAACCATTGTTCCCGTAGTAATTGGTGGAGGTATTTCTCTATTATTTGGTTGATTAGCCATATTGCTTTCACTATTTCTCTTTCTAGATGTACACTTGTTGGTGGTTAATTCACCACTTCTTAATAGCATGCAAGACTTCGTAAAAGAAAGGAAATTATGCAAAGCATTTATGTTAGGATAAACAAGCAAAAACAAAAACGACAAAATATACAAATTAGCAACGTCCCACCGGGTGTACCAATTTGTTCACCATGTTTTTCGGTAAACAACCGTTGATCTTCCAAAAGGGGTAAATTTTTGGTTACTCGCAGGATTGATCAGTTTGATCCTAAGACATATGCTAATTTTTGACGTTGTTTGGACATAAATGCTAATGTGAATGAAGAACGCACATTCGACTAAGAAAAGTTGAGGTTTGGGACGAGTTTGAGTGCAGAAAATAAATAGAAAAAGGGGTTTGGGAAAAGTTCAAGTGCAGGAATATGAGAAAAAGTGCAAGTAAAGTGCAAACAAGAAAAAAGGGCAAGAAATATAAAGAGAAAACTAAAAGACTTTGATTATAAAATGTGGTGTTTCAAACGTACATTTTCAGTATTCTTTCTCACGTAGCGGATACTTGAATAGTATTGAATAACTTGTACGATCAGTTGAACACACAAAAATCTATATAAACTTCCTATAGTTATACTAAAACTAGGTAAATATCAAGGAGTTGCCTTGCTCTAGGATGAGGACAAGTGTCTTCTGCATGTGCTTCGACCTCTATCTTCATGCCACGTTGCTTTCCTCAACTGCTAAGCAAACTGATTTTCCATCCTTTCATTTTAACTTAGAAATTTCTCTAAGTATTTTTCCAATCTGCCGAAGTATTTCCAACTTAGATTTATTCAATCTATTTTAAGCCCATAAGGCCAATTTGTTGTGGGTGTCGAATTTAGGAGCTAACATGCATGCAATCAATACTCAAAATAAATAAACTATAGCAAGTGGGACTTACCTAATCGTTGTTGGGACCGCAACAACCAGCTCAAGATTCGTCAATGTTGGGACCACAAGACGGAGATGCCACTATTTGAGAGAGGGAGCAATGTCGAAGGAATTTGATTTTGAAACATGAGATATGCCACTTATGTAATGAATTCCATATCAGAAAAGAAATTTGTATTTAATCCACCTGTCTTTCCACATAAGAAGCCGTTAGTGGAACTTGACATTGGGGACCAATTATTCAAACGAAATTTTTTGAATGGACCAATCCTTGAAGGAAAATATTTGAGAGACTAAAAGTGAAGTTTGAAATATTTTGAGGGACCAAAAACTTATTAAACCCTAAATAGAAATAGCCTACTTTTTTCATATCATGATAAATTAGTGGTAGCAAGATAAGAACAACTGGTTTTCCCAAGAATTTCTCTTAATCTTAAGAATATTTAAGTAATTTTGAGAAGTGCCTACATCTTTTTCATCATCATAATCATTGTGATATGGTGGCAAAACTGACTGTTATACTGGTTTACATTTTGTATTTGCAAATGTGTGGTAAGCAAGAGTCGCCACTAACTTTTCTTTTATCCAACAATGGAAAGGGTGAAAAGAACAGAAAAATACCTTTTTCGAGATTTTCTGAGTAAGGGGGGTAGATTATGGAAAGGGAAGGTGTTAGCACCCTTTCCATCCATGGTTTTCCACGGGCTCTTAGGTACTTGCTCATTTTGAAAATTTCTTTCATGTTTGTGTATTTTTAAAAGTTTGTTTGCTTTATGATAACTCTTGTATCAGTCCTCAAGAGTGTTGATAAAGCGTTTTTGAAAAAGGTTTTGAAAGTGTAGTGTGAAAAAGTTGTTTTTGAGCAAGTACCTAACAGTTATCTACCTACTCGAAAAAGGAGTTATTTTCCTCCTTTCCTTTAGATAGTGCTATCCTACTATTAGCGAGTAGGTAGCCCTATCGTTGGATGTTAAGGGACTATCGAAGGGACGTTTACGGTCACTACGCAACTGGGCTAGGACTTTTAGTAATTGTCCTGAAGTTCTAAGACCACTTTTTAATCGACGCGGCATCGAAAGGGTCATCTAGGGACTTATGATCTCTTGAACTAAAGGACAACCACTAAAAATTCTCACGTTTCGAGAATTGTGACCGTTTTCGAAGGCAATCAAAGTGGGAGATACCCTAGGGGTGAGCATGTGCAAGTGCATTGATTCATTTCATTTATCTTGCGCATTTAGGGTTATCTAACATTTTAACTTCCAATCTTTTCATGCAAACCTAACTACTAGCAGTTAATAGTGCAGAAAATAAATTACGGAAAATAAAATTCCTAAGATATTACAAGGCCTTGGGGCAATTACATAAAGAGTACAAGAAAATAAAATGCGGAATTTTAAACCTAACTAAAGTTATTTCAAACCGGGAAACAGTTACATAATTGAAAAATAATAAAACGGAAAGTAATAAACGCGCGAAGATTAAAATGGGAACAAGTTTGAAAAACCTAAAGAATCTAATTAATTTAGAAGAAAAAAGTTTTTTTAGTATTTTAATGAAAAAAATATTTGAAGTTTTAACCTAATTCTATTTAATTTTATTTTAAAGAAAAAGAAGGTTAAAGTAATTAAATTAATTAATTTACAAAAATTTAAATTTAATTGAAAAAAAACTAAATCTATTTTTTGTGATTTTTTTATTGATTTTATGATTAAACTAATAAAAGAAATGAATTTAAGAAAAATAAAATAATTAAAACAAGATGAAATAATAAAATTGAATGGAAAATGGGCCTGGTGTTGTTAGGTAATTGGGAGGTGTGAATCTGGAAATTGTTAGGCCCAAGTTGTGCTGGCCCATAGCTGCGTGAGATCCAGTGCTGCTAGCCCCTTGGGGTTCACCGTGGAGATTGCCTGTTGGCCGTTAGATCTGAATCAATGGATGATCTAGTGGATTAGAATGAGGACGCAAGATGGACATATTGAGATATCATGTACTGGAACCTGCAAGAAACATTAGGAAAAATGCAAAATTGTTGGACCTGGGATCGAACCCAGGTCCTTTCCCTCACACGCTTGGACCCTTACCATTTGCGCTTCATACTAATTCATGTATATAATAGCACAATAATATTATAATAGTAACTTAGTGCTAATCCTAGTCAACAAAAATGTGCGCGTCAGCAATATGAAGGAGCCAATCAGATCACAACAAAATGACACGCATGCTCCAAACGGCGTCAAACATGTCAACAATGCCAGAGTGGATTTCCGGTCATCTTCTCAGGGAGCACAAAAACGTGATATGTGAATTTTGGAAGCTTAAACCCTAAATCAAAAGCCTATCCCACACGAAAACTGCTCCTGAGTTCAAATCCAGTCCTAGTTTTCCTGGATCATGCATGTATCGCCTTGTTCAAGACACGATACAGATTTTTCCCTATACATGGCAAAATCCTTGATTCACATCAAATAACTCATGCTTCACATTGGTCATGTCCTAAATGACATCCTAAATACAAATCAAGCCATGAAGGGGATTAATGCATCATAGAATTATCAATATGAAATCAAGAAAATTATCCACGATGAGATATTCCGGTTTGCTGGTTCTGGGATGATTTGGCCTTCAAGGATGGATGGGTTGGCTTGCTGAGAGTCTCAGGAACATGAATGGATGGCTGGAAGTGATTGAAATTGACTGGAGAGAGAGGTCTCGAGTTGCACCACTTTGAACACTTTTTGAAACTTTTATAGGGCTTGTTTGAGGCAGCTGCGTGTATGCTCTTGGTCTAGGGTTGTTGTGTATATATATGAGACAAGATTAGGGTAACAAAAACAATCGATATCTTTGCATACTATAATGAGAAGATATGATTTTATTATTACATGAAACTTGCTATATTTGATCCAATCTCATGCTAATCTATTTCATTCATTTTTGCCAGCTATCCACGAGTTCTTTGGGCCTCCAACATGATCAAATCTCAAGCCGTACATATCTTATGCATTAACCTTGTATTTATTTAATTTATTTTTTGAATTTATTTGAATAAAAATCCAAAATAAATAAAATAAAAATCAAGCTCATGCATGGATGGGTTTATAGGTCGTGGACCAAGTTAGAAACAATTTTCAAACATAAAAAGATTGGCCCATTTGGAAAAATTCAAGTTAGTTCAATATTTGCTTCATGCACTTTTCCAAAAATTGGTCAACTTTAGCAATGCATATCTCTCTCAATTTTAACCCTATGAGGGTGTTCTTGAACTTTTTATAGAGCTTAGGATGTCCTCTAAACAACGCTTTTGGTTTAATCTCCATTGAATCTTCCATGTTCATGTACCAAGTTTTGACCCAAAAGGTGTTTTTGTTGACCTTTTGAAAGGACTCATAATGTCTGAGCTTGTATCTTTCAATTGATGCATTTCTTGAACTTGAGGGATGAAAAGAAGTTGTAGGGAATTGGATTCTATTAAAAATGATCCTTTATGGAAAAATTTCTGATAAAGTATAAGAAAGTTATGCCTGGTCAAAGTTTGGTTGACTTTTCCTATAGAAACCCTAATTAGCAATTCTTGACTTTTGATGAATTAAGAGCATTTCTTGAGGAATCATGATCAACCCTTGATCAAATGATGGATATCACTTAAAAATGTTGACTTTGAGCAAAAATATTAAAGGTTGACTGCATATAGGCCACAATTGACTTTTGACCTAATATAGTTGATTTTTAGGCATTTGAGTAGTTGACTGAGCAAACTTGTAGTGGAAGGCATAAAATTTGTCATGGACAACCTTGAAGACATATTAGGACCATGGAAAAAATTTGAGACCATTGTATCTCACACATATTGATGAAAATTAAAACCCTAGTTAGAGGTTCATTGCCTTAGGAGGAGAATTTGTCTGGTCAATTCTTGGTCATCCTTGGGCAAGTTGAGGACCTCAATGGACATGCCTTGAGTAAAAAGAGAGAGAAAATTTTGGGGTACAACAATAATAATCATCATCTAATCCTTCATTCACTCTCATAAAAAAAAACATGAGTTCAATGTGTACGGATCCTACTTCGGTAGTACAAGGCTTTCAGTTTGTATGAGTCTCATTAATGACTCTAAAAAAATTAATGTTAGTGATTTTTATTGTAACTTTGGTCGATGATAAGAAGTTTCCTATCAAAGTTATGAAATTAGGGTTTCAACAATAAAATAGAAAGAACACTAAAATCTATTTAAGAGAATTAAAATAAAAGATAATATTTTCATTTCATTTCTTAATTTTGTCATCTCTCAATGAGTACATATATAGTAGTAATGGATAGTAACTAAAGACCCAATAACTAATTAAAGTCCACCTCAATAATATTTTAAAGTTCTAAGAACATTCTAAAAATAATTACAAATTAAATAACAATAATATAAATTCTAGTTCTAATTAATCATACTCTTTACTCTATCATTGTCGTCGGGCTCACTTGAACCTCGTCCTCGAGGTTCTTAAATCAATATGAGAATAGAGATATTGTTCCTAAATCTCATTGTTTGAATAACAAATTGTCTCTATGATTATTTACAACACAAACTCCAGAATTTGAAAAATCAATTTTTCTCATGTAAGGTGATGCCCCTAACCTAGTTGGACAGTGCATATGAAAAAAAGGATCATAATGAGCATCTCCGACATTCATTAGAAGTTGATCAACACTTTTGAAAACACCAATTTGATAGGAAGAATACAACGACGATTCATTCATATCATGTTTAACAAAAACTCCAGAAGGTTGTTCCACAATTTCAACAGTAGGATCAACATCATTCTTCATCTTAGAATCGACATCGAGAGGAGACTGGTCAATCTGCTTGAGTGTTACTTTTTTCCTCTACCTTAAAAGTTGGTCTACAATTTTCTTTAACATCTTCAATACCTTAAGCCTCGTTATCATCAAACATGACATCTAAACGAGAAAAATTTGTAATCAAAGTTGATGTCATGTCAATCTCATGTTTCTTCTCCATCCTTTTATCTGATAGTGGAGATAAAAGATCTCGGTTTCGTTTCCTCTTCTTCATTATGGATGGTTTACTAGTGAAATTTTTAGCAACACTATTTTACAAAATCGTTGGACTATCAATGCAAGAAGGTGAGTCCCACAATCTGAAAGGAGTAAGACAGTTCATAGAAGACATCATAAACTGGCGAATACCTAAGGGACTAAATTCTTGCTGCATATCGCCAGACTGTATAAGATCACAGCTCATGAAAGGCATATCCAAGCTTGGAAAACGAGGTGGTTCATAAAACAATTGTCCTCCTGCTTCCTCCTATTTTATAATTACCTTTGGTTTTTCATCAAGTGGATAGCAAGTTTGCATAGTATCTGATCCACAACCGAAACTATTACCGGAACCAATTCTAAATTTTCATCTTTCCCAACATCTTCAAACCTATTGTTATCATTAGCATAAATCAAGCCATCATGTTCTCTCGAGACACAATGTTGATCCTCAAGGCCTACCAACAGATTAGCTTCGGCAGCATACATCACCATCTTACCACAAGATGGTAAAGATGACTGACCAAGAGATGAAGTGCATCTAGATGCGTCAATATTATTTACTCCTTATGAGGAAAAGCATTCATTACTCATTGCCTTTGAAAATAGGAACCTACATTCATCATCAGTTAGCAACATGTTTTGTTCTCCTTCGACATTGTCCATAGATGAAGGCTGGTATTCATATGGAACAATCATCATATTATGACTTTCACTGGAAGCTAAAGAATCATTTTGCAAATGTGATGATTCCTGCCCAAAGTCAAGCGAGGAAATGTCGTGCAAAGCATGTAAACTAAATTGGTAATCCATGTTAGCATATGAACTTCGGGGTTGGTTTGAATATTTCTGCTCTAGTGATTCTTGGCAAGTAACATCATGATTTGTAATCTTCTCATAATTTTTAATCTCCATAACATCATCTTCACTAAATTTATCGATCAAACCTTGTAAAAAAATTTGGCATCTTCGCTAAAAGCACAAACTTCAGTGTTTTCACTCATTTCAGAAAGAAAACTCAAAGCCTTGCCACTGTCCTTATTCTCGCAGAGTCCTCCAATGAGAACCTCGTACAAGGAAACATTCAGAGTGAAACCATTCTCCTGGTACATTTTATCGAACATTTGGAATGATGTACCAAGCCACGACTCCTTGACAAACCCATGAATCAAAACACAAAAAGTAGTCTTAGTATGTCTCATTCCATGTTCACACATTCTCTCCACCAACTCAAAAGCCTTATCACCAAACTCTCTGTCCCCAACAATATGTTCAACAGGGTTGTTGAATTGCACTTCTCCTTGAACTCCTCCTTGGCTGACCCATGTTCCCAGCATTATGTTCCGAATGATTGTGGAATTGGGTTCTTTGATCACCATTGTTAGAACGCCACTCGAGCTCACCCGAACCCCTATTCCCAACATCATGTTCCAAATGGTTATGGAATTGGGCTTTTTGAGAGTTTTTTTAGATATTTTCTTAAAACAAGGATGAGACACTTGCAAATGCTTCTGAAAATCTCTTCTATTACTAAAGTGGATTTCATATTTGTATGGTTGTGGACATGTTGATGAATACTGATTAAAACATAAACTTTGTGAAGCCCTAGTAAGGGTTTTGTTTGTGGGGTAAAATGGAGGAATGCTCCATGGATATGAGTAATGAGTATGTGGTGAATAACCATTATTTAGATACAAACTTGGTTATGAAGATGCAACATGAGTGTAACAAGGTGTAAAAACTTCTCATGGAAAAGATGAAAATTAAGGAGTGATTGGAGATGTAAAAGAGGGGTTTGTGGGGTAGATAGAAGGAATGCTCCATTGATGAGATGAAGGTGTATGATAAGGATAATTCATTGAAGGATTTGAGCACATGGATGAAAGCACCCATTGATAAGAAGTTTCCTATCAAAGCTATGAAATTAGGATTTCAACAATAAAAGAGAAAGAACATTAAAAGCTATCTAACAAAATTTAAATAAAAGATATCATTTTCATTTCATTTCCTAATTTTGTCATCTCTCAATGAGTACATATATAGTAGTAGTGGATAGTAACTAAAGGCTCAATAACTAATTAAATCCCACCTCAATAATATTTTAAGGTCCTAAGAATATTCTAAAAAGAATTACAAATTAAATAACAATAATATAAATTCTACTTCTAATTAATCATAATCATTACTCTATCATTAATAATCATTTAATCCTTCATTCACCCTCTTATGTTGAGTAAAAAAAACATGAGTTCAATGTGTACAGATCTTACTTCGGTAGTACAAGACTTCAGTTTGCATGAGTCTCATTAAGGAGTCTAAAAAAATTTATGCTAGTTATTTTTCTTGTAAACTTGGCCGATCTACCTCTACTCCGACCGAGGTTTGGAGCCTAGTCAGTGATTAGATAAAGGCAAGTAACTTGGGTTTTCTCTTCCTTGCGTATTGAGATAAATTCTCTTATTATGGTTAACATGTTGGAAATCCACCAAAACCTATGATAAATTTCTATAAATCTTGATGAACAAGATTGATATTACCACATAATGACAATGAAAAATATGAAAGAAAGGAAGAAAGAAGACATTAATTTTTCTGTAAAATTTCTCTCTGGCCACAAACAGTGGAAAACTTTACTATTCACTTTGCAACTGCAAAATTCTGTGAATACAATTTGATTGACTTGATTACAAAAAATAGGGGTTACTCCCTCTATTTTTGGATTTAGGTTAGCTTGCTCTCTAAGACAAAAGCTCAAAACTATAAAAGCCCAAAATACGTATTTTGGAACTAAATCAAATCTATTATATTTTTGACCTAAATCAAATATATCTAAATCTAAAACAAATTTGTGTGTAACAAACAGTTTCCACATTAAATCAAATCTTTTCGACATTTCCTTGTCTCTATTGAGCAAACTTCTTCGACATAAGGAATTACTTTCAATACACCATCTAATTCATTGTGTCTAAGCTATCTACATTCATCATAGCTCTTAGTGTTTGAAATACTTCAACCTGCAGACTCTTTGTCATGATGTCTGCAATTTGTTTCTCAGTTGTGCAGTGTTCCAAGTTCATCTTCCCATCTGCTACCGACTCTCGAAGATAGTGGAAGCGCATTTCGATGTGCTTGCTTTGACCATGAGCTATCTGTTTCTTCGCCATATTGATAGATGACATGTTGTCGATCTTCACAGTAATTAATCTTTCCCTGTTATCTCTTTGTCCAAGTTCACCATCCAAGTTGCTTGACATGCATAAAGAGAAGCATCTATGTATTCTGCTTCACATGATGATAATGCCACTACTGGTTCCTTTATAGAACTCTAAGCAACTGGTGTACCACCTAACATAAACACATATCTTGATGTTGATTTTCAATCTTCAACATCACTACACCAACTCAAATCAGTTTATCCCACTAACTTGCATTCTTTTCCCTTGTCAACTGCAGGAAATAAAATGTCATAGTCGAGAGTTCCTTTTAGATACCTCAATATCCTCTTTATCGCTGCTAGGTGTGATACCTTTGGCTTCTGCATGAATCTACTTACCATACATACACTGTATGCTAAGTCAGGCCTTGTATGACAAAGGTATCTCAATGACCCAATAAGTCTTTTGTATTGGGTTGGGTCGACATCATCTTCATCTGCATCTTTCGACAGTTGCAGTCTTGGTTCTGCAGGTGTCGAAGTCGAGTTGCATTCTTCTATCTCAAATGTCTTGAGAATTTCACTTGCATATCTTTTTTAATGCATCATTAAACCTCTACTACTCTTGTAGAATTCGATGCCAACAAAGTATGAAATGTCACCCAGATCATAAATTTTGAATTCCTTGCTGAGTTCACCTTTGAAGTCTTTGATCTCATTCTTGTAGCTATCTGTTATTAACAAGTCATCAAAATAAATACATAGTATAAGCAATTAACTATTTCTTCTTCTTACATATACTCCATGTTCAGTTGTGCACTCCACAAATTCCTTCTCCCTTAGGAAACTGTCAATCTTCTCATTCCAGGCTCTTGGAACTTGTTTCAATCCATACAGGGCTTTATGCAGCCTGTACACCTTTCTCTCTTCATCATGTTTCAGAAATCTAACTAGTTGTTTAACATAAAATTCTTCGTCCAAGGGTTCATTTAGTAATGCACACTTCACGTCTATCTGACATATGTCCCAATTGTTTATTTCTGCTAGACCAACAACCAACCTGATTATTATGATCCTAGCCACAGATGTAAAAACTTCATTGAAATGAATTCCTTCTTTTTGGAGAAATCCTTTCGCCACGAGCCTTGCTTTGTGTCGTGTTACTTCCCCTTTGGGATTCATCTTTACTTTGTATACCCACTTGACATCAATTTCCTTCTTGTCTTGAGGAAATTCAAAGAGCGACTAAGTGTTATTGTCTTCGATGGACTTCACCTCTTCGTTCATTGCTTTCACCCACTTCGAATATTTCAATGCTTCATCCACATTAACTATTTTGACATCTGCATAGAAAGCATAATGTATCAGCTCACCTTTTTTATCAACCACATCATCTGATGTAATCACACAATCTTGCAAACTTGGTTGCATGTGTCTTGTTCTTTGAGGTTTGTTTATACTTGGTTGATCTATAACTGCTGGTTCCTCTTGTCAAACTTCTCTTTCAACTTCAACTGTTGGTTCTTCAAATAACATTCTTACTGAATCTTTCTTGACATTTTCTGTCCAATCCCATTCTTTAAGCTCATCTATTTTCATGTCCCTACTGATCACAATCTGCTTTTTCACTGAGCTGAACAACTTGTAACCTCTTGTCGAATGATATCCTACTAGGATCATCTGACTTGACTTGTCATCAAGTTTTCTTTTCAACTGATCTGGTACATGTCTATGTGCAATAGATCCAAATATCTTCAGATGACTCAAGCTAGGATTCATACCATACCAACATTCTTTTGGCATAATTCCTTTTATCTTCTTCGTAGGACATCTGTTCAAAATATATGTTGCCGTTGACACAACTTCACCCCAAAATTCTTTAGATAAATGCTTGCCTTTCAACATACTTCTCACCATATTCATGATGGCTCGATTATTTCTTTCTGCGGTTCCATTATGTTGTGGGGTGTAGGGTGGCACCACCTCATGCACAATCCCTTCTTTTTCACATAATTTTTCGAAGTCCTTTGACACATACTCTTCACCATCATCAGTTCTCAAAACTTTGAGCTTTCTACCGGTTTGTCTTTCGACCATAGACTTTAAACTTGGCAAATACCTCGATCACTTCACTTTTCTTCTTGATCAGGTAAGTCCATGGTTTTTGTCTGAAATCATCTATGAATGTAACAAAGTATTTGTTACCTCCCATCGAATCCACCTGGATTGATCCATATACATCAGAGTATATGACTTCGAGAATATCCTTCGACTTGTTTCATGTATCCTTGGTGAATCTATTCTTGTGATGCTTTTCCTGCACACATTCCTTGCACACTTCATTTGGAATTTCAATTTCTGGCAATCCTGAAACCATATTTCTTCTCTTCAAATCTCTGATGTCTCTGAAGTTGAGATAGCCAAGTCGATAATGCCATATCCACTCATCTCTTCTAGATGCAACCGAAAGACACTTGTGCTTCATCATATTAAGTTCAATCTTGAAGATTCTATTTTGAGACATGGGAGCCTTCGAGATTAACCTTCCATTTCCGTCAACAAGTCTCATCATCTTGTCACCGACGGTCATCTTATAGTTCTTTTCGACCAACTTCCCAATGCTAAGCAAGTTGCTCTTCATGTATGGAATGTACAACACATTGGAAATTACTGACATTTTTCCATCTTTCCTCATAATTAAAACATCTCCAATACCTTCAGCTGCTAGAGTATTGTCGTTTGCAAATTTTACCATGTTCTTCATTGAGGGTTTTAGGTTGACAAACCAATCTTTCCTCCCAGACATATCTGATGAGCATCCCAAATCCAAGTACCATTGGTCCTTAAGTTTATCTTCATCTCTTGTTGTGACCATCAACATCATCTTTTCTTCTTCATGTTTTGCCAACTTTGCATCACTTTCTTGATTCTTTCGCTTTTCTGGATAATCACTCGAATAATGACCATACTTCTGATAATTGTAACATTGAATGTGACTCTTGTCAGGTTTTTTACCACCACCTCTTTATTTATTTATAAAACCACCTCTTTGGTTGCCTTGGTATGGTCTTCTCTGATTCGACACGTTTTCTCCGTGTTGGTTTCCTCTACTAGTCAAATTATTGTAGCCACCTCTACCTTTGTTGTAGAACATTTTCCTTTGCCTTTCTTGTCTTTTGCTGATTGAGCCTGTTAAAGCCACATTACTATTCGACTTTTCTGCAGCTCTTTCAGCCATTCTTTGTTCGTGAGATTCAAGCGTCCCTTGAAGCCCTTCCTTCGACAAAGATGTCATGTCCTTCGATTCTTCTATGGCAACTGCTACATGGTCGAACTTCGGAGCCAAAGATCTTAAGATCTTTGAAACAAATGCTCTTGTTGTTAACGTCTCTCCACAAGTCTTGATTTGATTCACTAGTTTTGTAACTATAGTGAAGAAATCGGATATGTTTTTGCTATCTTCCATCTAAAGCAATTCATGCATTCTTTTATGAGTTTGTAACCTCACCTTTTTCACCTTCTCAGCGCCTCCAAACGATTTCTTCAAAATATCCCAAGCTTCTTTTGCAGATTCAACATCACTTTGAAATTGTCCAGGCTAACACATTGGTGGATTATAAAGAGAGCTCTATAATTCTTCCTCTCCGATTCTATATATTATGCTTCTTCTTCTTTTGAAGCGTCTTCATCAAGCGCGGTTCTAGTCTATATTTTACAAGATCCCAAAGACCTTGAAAACAAAATATAACCTTCATCTGTTTGCACCAATTCTCATAGTTATCTCCTTTAAGAATTGGGAGACTTACTGGAAAATTTCCGTTAGCATAATTCACCACCATCGTGAATTTCTTCTTCTTCTTCCTTGATCGTTCTTGATTGTTCTTCCCTTGAATCACTCAACCGGAGCTCTTGATACCAGATGTTGGAAATCCACCAAAACATATGATGAATTTTTATCAATCTTGATGAACAAGATTGATATCACCATACAATGACAATGAAAAATATGAAAAAAAAGGAAGAAAGAAGACAATAATTTTTCTGTAGAATTTCTCTTTGCCCACAAACTGTGGAAAACTTTATTATTCACTTTGCAACTACAAAATTCTGTGAATACAATTTGATTGACTTGATTACAAAAAATAGGGGTTACTCCCTCTATTTATAGATTTAGGTTAGCTTGCTCTCCAAGCCAAAAGTCCAAAACTATAAAAAGCCCAAAATACATATTTTAGAACTAAATCAAATCTATTCTATTTTAGACCTAAATTTAATCTATCTAGATCTAAAACAAATATGTGTATAACAAACTGTTTCCACACTAAATCAAATCTTTTCGACATTTTTTTATCTTTATCGAACAAACTGTTTCAACACAAGAAATTACTTTCAACATAATATGATCTTCTCTTCTTCATTTGTTTCCTCTCCTTCTTCAAATATTATTCTATATGGATTGAATAAATTGAAAATGTGAAATCAAACATATTTATTGGAAAATTAATCTTTCATTTTGGTGGCTATGATGATGAATTTGATTTGATAGAATTTATCACTCCTCTTTTTTTTTTTTAATTTTGTTATTTCTGATGACTATAAAATATATTTTTTATATTTCTTGAATTGTCTTTTCTTTTATAATTAAAAAAAGAGATTAAATTCGAATTAAGGAAATTTGTTATTGAAATGAAAAAAGAAATATGAAAACACTCATCTATAAATATATGAAGTGGAGGGAATAACTTTCAAATTTTAATCTTAAAAAAAGACTTATGAGGAGTTTGATTATTTAAATTTGAGTTTTAACTTGGTTGTTCAACATGACAATGGTTTATAGGTTAGTTTGCTCAAATCACATCAAATGTTAGTACACTCTATGCATGTTTGTTTTCGTTTTTAGAAAAGTCAAAAGTAATTTTAGATGTGTGGGATTAATCCCGAATGATTTTGAGATGTTTGATTAGATAAAAATAGAGTTGATTTTGTTTCTATAATTGATTTTACTTAAAATTAGAATTTGTAACTTCTGTATCCGGAATTAATTTTGAATGATTTTTATACTGGAATTTTAATGTATCCAAATATAAATTAATTATGCTAAACTCAATTTTCCTAAAATCAATTTTACCAAATTGAATTTTACTAAAATTAATTATGCTTACCGTCAATCCAAATTTAAGCTGCACAAAAGCTTAAATACCCTATGAAAAGAGCATTCATTTCTTTCAGAAATCAACAACTATTGTGTCATTTAATAAAAGCTTTCACAAGTATGATCAGAGTTAGCATTAAAATATCTTTTCTAAAGGAAAAAAAACAGGTGCAAGTTTCCTTTCCTTGTAATCCAATTAAAGGTTACAAACATTGAATAGGAAGAGCATTGTCCGAGGAGGCATTTTGACAAACAAACACCTCTTTTACTTTTTACTCCCAATTCCCAAAAGAAAAGCCTCTGTCCCTAACCCACATCTCAAAAAGTTTACCTTCTGATAAAGTGTAACTGCCATTCCAACAACCAGCTAGGACAATTTCCATTAAATAAAATCTTTATCAAGTTTCAATTTCAACTCCTAAATCCCAACCGAAAATCATAAAGATATACTACTCCACGTGGATTAGTTTATAATGCACATGTAATATAACTATTGCATCGAATGCAAATTTATTTCAACAGTTGGATAATAAATACTCTCATTATTGTGGATTAATCATGATGCATTTTTATTTTACAATGATTTAGAAAAAATATAAAGAAAAAATATTTTACTTTTTGTTTTGAGGCTAATCCAAGACTCACAAAGGCAAACTCATTATACACAAGCCTAATCCTCTTGATGTCTCGGCTAATTAAAGACCGACTCATTATACATAAGTTTATAATTTTCTCTATAATAATTTATAAATAAATTTTATTTTTTAAATTCATTGAAAAAGTAATGTATTTGATCTATATATAGATCAAATATATTAATTATTCAATGAATTAAAAAACAAAATTTATTTATAAATTAATACGGAGAAAGTATTTTTGATGCCTCAGATATTAATTGCACTTGAATGCTCTTACGCGTGTCATCTCACATTCTAAGACGTGTGGAGACTTTTCCATGTAATTGCTCTCACTCAATAACTAAGAAGTCCCTCTTCATTAACGAGGTCGCCACACTAGAGATTCATGAGTCGACCTTATTTATTTGCACATCGACAGTCTTAACTTTTATTGGAGAGAGATACTAGGAGCATTGATACATAGTGTAGGAATAAGTACATTTGTGAGAGACACACCACTTATCCATCAAAAACCTTAAAGTGATAGGTGAGTGGGTTCTCCCACTTATATATGCTAGTCTCCATATTCCTATCCAATGTGAGACTATTTCCCCCACTTACTCACAATTGATATATTCCAACACTCCCCCTCAAGTGTGAGTCCACAATGCTCCTTCACTTGTACCGTCATTGACATCTTGCAACAGAACACCACTTCATGGGTGCATTTTGATACAACTCTTTTTCGGTCCCTTTCTCGAACCAAAGGCTCATGATACCAATTATATGTTCTTCGAATGGACCACATACATCTGAACGCACCACTTCGAGAATGCAGGGTGATCTCATTGACATAGTCGAAACGAAAGAATTTCTGAATTATTTTCCCACTAAACAACCTTCACAAAGTTTTTCAGGCATCTCAAGGCTTGGAATACCAGTAACCATATCTTGAGTAATCAGTTGATTAAGTGATCGAAAGTTCAAATGTCCAAATCTCAAATCCCACAATCAATTATCCTTGTGGTCGACAACAGTTTTCAAACATTGAACTTCGGTCGAACTGATCATAGTCTTAAATGTCATATTCTTCGACAATGGAGATTTTAAGACCAAATTGTTCTTGGTGTCGAACAATTTCAAAACTCCATCTTTCATGACAACTGAGAAACCTTTTTCGACTAGTTGTCCAACACTTAGCAAGTTGCATTTCATTCCAGGTACATAGAGCACATCTTTGATCATAACTTTCCCTCCATTACTCATTTGAAAGACTATGTTGTCAGTACCTTCTGCTTGCAACAAACTATTATCAGCAAGTTTTACCTTGATCTTCTTAGATTAGTCAAAATCTGCCAACCACTCCTTTCGACCAATCATATGGTTCGAGCAGTCTGAATCGAGAAACCAGATTTTGGATTCGACATGGTTATCTGCAACTGCAACCATAACCACCATACCACCTTCAAAATCATCTGAATCTTGGCGTGCAAGGTTCGTTCCTTCGTCCTTACCTTTCGATCCCTTGTCTTTTCTGTACCAACAATTCTTGGCCAAGTGTCCCCACTTTTCACAGTTATAACACTGCATACCTTTCTCATCTTCTTTGTCCTTTTGATAGTTTCCTCCTCCCTTTTTCGAGGATTCAAAAGATTTATCTTCGACCTTATTCTTATGGGGATTCGACCACCGTCCTTTTTATCACTAGTCATCTTCGCAGCGGTTGATTCACTTGCCCACTTGCCCTAGAAAAACAATCTCTGACGTGAAATTCTTGAAAATTTGATTAAAAACAATAATCGAAAGCTCTGATACCATGTTGGGGGGAGATACTAAGAGCATTGATACATAGTATAGGAATAAGCACCTTTGTGAAAGGCACACCACTTATCAACCTAAAATCTTAATTTGATAGGTTAGTGGATTCATTCACTTATATATGCTTAAGTCTCAACATTCATATTCAATGTGAGACTATTTTTCTACTTACTCATACCTACTATATTATTTCAACAACTTTAAATCTGATAAAAAGAATTTCAAAAAAGTTATTCCGAATAGACCAAAAGCTCACAAAGATTGTCTCAATTCCTATAAGTTCAATTTTTTCCCATAGAGTCACTCCAACTTCATTAATATATAATCGTGTCACGTGACGCTTTATATGAACACACCTCTTCTTTGATTAGAATCGGTGATCTTCATACAATAGTCACTCGTGCTGTTGAACAATTCTTTTAAGAATAATACTTTTTCTATTGAATAAAACTACATTTAAATACTTTTAAATTTAAGATACAATTTACAAGACGATATTTACAATTTAATTTTTTTAAAAGATCGCAAGTTATGATTTTTCCTTTATACAAATATATTTTTATTAGTTTTAACAAAATTCTAATTATTATAATATAATAGTAGACGGATTAAAATACACTACATGATGTGTTTTTAAAACTATAAATAATATTCTATAAGAAATTTCCAAGTTTTATTCTTCAACTTGACATAGTGTTATTTATTTTATTTTTCTTTATACTGAACTTTTGATTATAAATGAGAAATCTTAATTTTGCTTTGCTTATAAAAAAATATAAATAATATTTTTCTTATAGACATAAATATCAACACTTACACAAATAAATGGGAATTGGGAGTAGAGGTTTGAATTCAACTTCAAGAATCCACACTCAAGTATTAGTAATACTAACTTAAAAATCTATTAATACTATCTTAATATTCTAAAATTACACTTAATATGAGACCAGAGAATACATCCAAGATATGATAAATAAAAAGATTCTGTATAAGAAAATAAACAAAAAAAAATCCCAAAAAGGTTAGTTTAAGGGAACCAAAAAAGAAAATAGAAAAAGTGGTAGTGAATAATTACATAATATTAATAACTTGTAGCATGGTTAAAAAAAAAAGTAAAACTAGTGAGAAGTTACTATGCTTTTTTTGGTAAAAAGGTTGCGTAGATTAAAAATGTTACCGCCACTTCCTTCATCGTGATGACACTCACCACCGCCGTTCGCGACGGCGCCACTGCTCACACCGACGGCACCGTTCTCGTCACTTCTACAGCTCAAGTGATGTCTGTAGCCAATACACATCGGAACATTCAAATTCAAAACCCTAGTTTTACCTCCGCCGCTAGAAACCACCTTGCTCCGGCGAGTTGCGGCGGATTCAGTTTTTGAAGCTTTCTCTTTCTCTGTGTTGAGAGGTTGTTGCTCTGAGTTTTTGGAGATACCGCGACGAACCTGCCATACTGGACTGCTCCGACCGACGTGGACTCCGGCACGACCCGGACTGTTCGGCCATTTTCTAGATTTTGACTCTCCGGTTGAGTTGCTACGAGAACACGGCGCGCTGTTGACTTTCCGGGTAACTGGAGGAAATAATTTGGGTCGGGTGCCGGTGTTACCCGCGGACCTACTTCGTGAAAATGGCCATATGTTGATGTTCAACTCTGCAGAAGTGGAACCGTTTCCGTTTTTTCTCTCTTTCTTCTTCTTCTTGTTCTCTTTCTCTTTCTCTTTCTCTTCTGTGATGTTTTTTTTCTCACCTTTTCGGAAAATATCTTTCCACCGTTTTGAAGAAGAGAAAGTGGTGGTGGTTGAGGATTCAGTTATAGCAGGTGAAGATTCGGGTTGAGAACCGGGTTCTGGATCCGGCTCTTTAACTAGTGGATCCGGGCTTGGTGATTGTTGAGGTGGGTCGGGGTTATTTGTGGCAGGGATAAGGTGGAGGGGAAGGAGTACACCGTCGACGAAAAGTTCGTCGGCGGTGAGAAGATTTGGTTGTGGGAAAGATGGGTTTCGGAGCATCCAGAATTCGAATTCGGGTGAGTTGCACTTTGTTATAGTGTGTGGGTTTTGTTTTGTATCCATGGAATTGTTAGGGAAATGGAGTATTTTTGGGAATGTGTGTGAGAGTTTAGAGAGAAAGTGAAAAGGAGTGAGAAATGAAAGGAGAATGAATAAAAAGAAGAAAGGGATGGTTTTAAGAGAGGAAGTTGGGTAAGGATTGGGGGTCCATTATGGCTCCACGAAGATGGAATTGGAAGGAGAGCATGTGCCTTACAAAATTGGATATTTCACTAAAAGATAATGTAGATTTTATTAAGAAATGAGAAAGTGGGGTATTTATTTGGTTTGCATAGAGTATTAGAATATTAAGGCTTTTTGTATAATTTTTTAGAGTACAAGGGTACACTCTTAACCCATTACAAGTCATCAAAGAAGAAGGAAAATTTTCAAACCAAAAACATCATGATAAGCAACTAATGTGATCCATGCTAAAATTCAAAAATTGAAATTGAAATAAGAAATTTCTTCTATTAAAGACCATCACCAAACTAAAATTTTTATAGATAAATAATATTATTTAGGTTGCAAATGATACTATTGAAAAGAATGTCATTTCTAGTTTTTCACAAACGCCATAATTTCAATTTTACCTTTTTTAGACTTTCTAATAAAAAAATTGTACCGTGTAAAAATCATTTTCATGGAGGACTTGCACAAGATTCGGAAACGTCAATCCAATTTTTTACAATCTCTCACATTTTCTAAGAAACAATACATTCAAACAAAAGATGAATTATATCTTCATTCGAATGAAAATAAATGACACAAACTCCTTCATAAATCGAAATACATAAACCTATTTTTCAATTGATCTTTCATTACTAACTTGTTCAAGAAAGCCCTTCAACCAAGAGCTTTAATCCTAGCCGGAATCAACATCTTCCAAAGGGATCAGAAAGTTTGACATTATTCCTCCTCCACAAAAGCTTGAACCCTAGTCTCCATGATGTTGGCATAACCTTCTTTTGCAGAATATGCAGAAAAATCTTCATTGTTCCACAATACTTTATCCACTGCCCCAAACACAAGAGATACAGAAGATAAAAAATCCATTAGTTGAAGAAACCTTTGATGAACATAAGGTTGAAGTTGTAGGTGTATACCATAATCGCCCCATATCCAAATGTCGTTTTGCCAACAGCCCGAAAATGAATATGAGATCCCTCTCCAAACTTATAATTAACATAACCTGTAAAAACAAAACCCATATTAATAGAAATAACTCATATCTTTGCAAATCCTTCCACCAAGTTGAAGTTGACGAGATGTTGTTGGGGCAGTGATCTGAAAGGATTTGATGTTCGCAATCCCCATATCTAGCCTTGAGCACATTTACCAAAACAACCTCCTTTTCAACCAAGATTCTCCACCTCCAATTAGTAAGAAGAACCAGATTAAAATCTTCAATGCTCTTGATATCAAGACCTCCTAATTTTTTAGGTTTACACACTACACCCCAACTAATCCAATGAATCTTCGATTTCTCATCTGAGCCACCCCAAAGAAATCTCCATTGAATTTTTTTATCTCCACAATTTCACGAGTGCTTTATAGAAAGAAAACATAAAATTTGGAAGGCTATTTAGAACCGAGTTAATAAGAGTAATCCTACTTTCAAAAGATATAAATCTCCTCTCCACATAGCCAACTTTGATTTAAAGTTATCTAAACTCGGAGCCCAAAACTTAATCTTCCCCGTATTAGATTTTATAGAAATCTCGAGAAAAGTAAAGTTTAAATCCTATAACTTACAAGCCAAGAAGTTTGAAGCAGCTAGAAGAAAGTGACTACTCAAGTTAATTTCTATCAACTTATGTGATAATTGAATTAGATAGATTGTCTTGATGAACATTTATTATCTATGCTTATACGTGACTTCATTAATATTGTTCTGGACTGGACCCGGGTTGGCCCAAGAGCAAGAATGAAGGCCCAATCCAAACAGCTCTACAAGGAGCGCGTCGACCAGAAGCTACAGCCGTGCCCGCCGCTGCCCGCGAACACAACGTCCTCGACCACATATAATCCAGCTCGAGTCCAGCTCGAGCACCCTCCTCGTAGGGCAGACTATGACTGTTACTCCATCACCTGAACTCCGGAAAGATTGCGTTCTCGTCCGTCCGTACTTCTCGCTGAGCATCACCAGGAGAGGACCACATGTGGGTCCCCACTACACACGTAGAACCTGGCAGTTCTTTTATTGGGTCAGTCCTAGTCGGCCCAATAAAGGGACCTTGGCCCCATGCTGGGGGCTATAAATACCCTATATTCCTAGAGGGTCAGGTATTCATTCTCTTACCTATATACACACTTTTTGCCTGCTCGTACTACCACTCACTTTAGCATCGGAGTGCCTTGCAGGTACCCCCCCCCCCCCCCCCCATCTCGTTCAACTTCAGCTCGGAGCCAGTCGTGACGGTCCAAGTCTGATCCGGTAAGATCAGTGACGCCGTCTGTGGGAACCTAGCTTCCCCGTCTTGCAAAAACTCGAAGACCAAAGCTCAACTCAACGATCACCGTCATGGCTGACCAAGTTCGTGATGAACAAAACATCCGCGTCATCGACACCAACAACGGCCTCGCAGACAAAAACGGACACCCCGATAACGCTGGTAACCCCGGTCATAACACCATCCCTGTGTCGACTGCCCCTGGGCCCTCAATCCACCGCGACGGAGTTATTGCGTCGTCCTCCTCGGTCCCTCCGCCGCTCGAAGAAGACAATGCAACTCCCACAAACTATCGAGCTGCTCAGTTTTAGGAAGTTCCTGTCCCCGTCGGAGCAGATGCCACAACCCGCACGCTGTTCGCGGCGATCAATCAGACGAATTACCTCATCTTCGCCCAAGGGGAAAGATTGAGGGCATTAGAAGACGATCGAAGACCCCCGAGGAGGCACCGGAGGCCCCAGACTCCACCTCCTCGAGTAACGGAGGTACATCTCCCGTCTCCCCCGCGGAGACACTACAGAGATACCTCCCGAAGCCCGTCACCCCGATCCTCGGGGAGACGGCCCCCTTTGGAGAGGCAACCCATCATTGAAGTCGGGGGACGCGACCACGCCCCCACACGACAAGAAAGAAGACACTCTAGAGACGGGCATGGAAGAACCAGCCAACGAGCACCACGCTCGAGAGATGCCCAGCATGACCCAGACCGTCGGGCTCGACAGTATTACAGGTCCCCATCCATGTCCCCGGAGCGAAGTGACGAGGATGACCCCCGCGGTCCTCTGTCATAGGCCATCATGGAGGCGCCCATTCCCCCGGGCATGGAGAAGCCTCCACATCTGAAGCAATACGATGGAGTCGCAGACCCAGTCGACCACATAGACGGGTTCGAGGCTATGCTGCACTACCACAACGTCGAGGGACCCATCAAATGCCGGTTGTTCCCCACGACCTTTAGAAAGGCAGCAATGGACTGGTACAAAGGCCTCGCTCCGGGATCAATCACCTCGTGGCGAAACCTAAAGAACCAATTCATCAGTTCGTTCATAGCGTCTCGGAGACACCCAAAGACCGAGGCGGCTCTCGAGGCCATCATCCAGAGACAGGATGAAACCTTGAGAGATTTCATCAATCGCTTCAGCCGCGAAGCCATACAGGTCCCCTGCGCGGACCACATGAAAAGATATTTGCTGGAGAAGGGGCTCCTCCCCGGTACAGAATTCAGAAAGGTCGTGGGCATCGAGCCACCTAGAACATTCGATTCCCTCCTCGAGAAGGCCCATGCGTACATGGATTACGACGAGAGGGAGGCGGCCAATAGAGCCCGAGACCCCAGGACTCGCGGGTCCAGCAGCAACCCGCGCCAGGAAGCTCCTCCTCCTCAACGAACCGGGGAGAAAAGAAAAGAAGACAGATCCCGAGAAGTCCGAGAGCAAAGAGGACCCTCGGGGCGTTTTACCGAGTACACTCTGCTCACAGCTTCCCGCGAGCGCATTTTGGCGGAGTGTGCCAGCACGGACTTCAAAGACGGCGGCGTCAAACGCCCCCGACCTGCTCCCGCCAAGCCCGGAGTAGACAAGAACAAATATTGTCAGTACCATAGGAGCCATGGTCATCTGACTGAAGATTACGTCCACCTCAAGGACGCTATCGAAACCCTCATCAAGGGAGGAAGGATCGCACAATACCGGCAAAACGACGCTCCTTGTCGTGATGCCTGGGAAACAAGAGAACCGGAGGAAGACGCCCGACCATCTGACGAATCGGTCCCCATCCAGACCGCCTTCTCCGTCACCAGACCCGAGGACTTCAACGTCCCCGAACACCTGCAGAAGCCGCTCACAACACACAGCAGGTGGGAATATTTCCCCTCCGCCATGGTCATCAATGGCGGAGGATTCAACGACCCGACTATCAATTCGGCTAAAAGGAAGCTGGATGAACTGGTTGACGCGGCACCTCCGTAAATAGTGACACTTGAGAGGGTAAAAGGTAGGTCGGAGCCCATCACCTTCTACCTGGAAGAACTCCCCGGGGGAGCCCCCAACGCAGTCATCCCCTTGCTGATAAGGGCAAGAATGACCAACTTCGATGTGCATCGCATCCTCGTCGACGAAGGAAGTTTCGTCAACGTAATGTACAGCCAATTGTTCTGAACTCTGCAGCTGGACGACTCACATCTCTCGCCGTATGTAGGGTCGAACTTACAAGGATTCAACGGCTCGACCTCCAAGCCTTGGGGATACGTAGAGCTTATGGTTACCTTCGGCGAAGGCATAACGACAAGGCAGGTTAAAGTACGCTTCCTCGTCATCAACTGTCCGTCCCTCTATAACTGCATCCTGGGGAGACCGACACTGGCAGAACTGACAGCGGTGCCCTCCACCGTCCACCTGAAGATGAAGTTCTACACCAAAAGGGCACGGGTAGCTACCATCCAGGGCGACCTAGCCGCTGCTCGGAGGTGTTTCAACGTCGCATCTAAGGGGCGCGACACCGTCGACGTCAGGACAAGACCCGCCAAAAGATCGGCAACGACATGACAGGAGCCCGACAAGCCAGAGCCCGCCAAAGAGGAAGCCCAGAAAGCTCCACCAAAGGTCGACTCTATAGCTCTGGATGCTCGTTTAGATCAGGATGAACCTCTCAACGGCGAGCAAATTCCCCTCCGACCAATACCGGACGGGGACTTTGAGCTTGTCCCCCTCGGTGCAGACCCGAGCAAAGGAGTAAAGATTGGCATCGACCTCCCCGACCTGGCAAGGAAGCAGATTAAAGCCTGCTTGCACGATAATGCTGACCTATTCTCCTGGAGCGTCGCGGAGATGCTCGGACTCGACCCTGAGGTTGCCTGTCACCGTCTCGCCATAGATCCTGCCGCTAAGGTTGTAGTACAACGTAGGCGTAGGTAGTCTCCGGAGAAAACGGAGGCTGCTGAAAAAGCTGTAAAAGACCTCCTAGAGGCAAATTTTATTTCTGAAGCCCGATATTCAACCTGGCTTTCGAATGTTGTACTTGTTAAAAAGAATAATGGAAAATGGAGGATGTGTGTTGACTATACCGATCTCAACCGGGCTTGCCCGAAAGATGCTTTCCCTTTATCGAACATAGACATGCTGGTCGACAACTCGGTCGGCTACAAAACATTGTCGTTCATGGATGCATACTCTGGCTATAACCAAATCCATATGGCCTTGGGCGACAAACATTGCACGACTTTCATGACCAGCTCGGACAATTATTACTACAACGTAATGCCCTTTGGACTAAAAAACGTCGGGGCAACTTACCAACGTATGATGAACAGGGTTTTCCACAAGCAGATTGGAGACATGCTCGAGGTCTACATGGACGACATGATCGTCAAATCTCGAGCAGACATCGATCATGCAGCACACCTCAAGGCAGTCTTCGCCCAAGCAAGACAATGTAAGATGATATTCAACCCCGAAAAATGCACGTTCAGAGTCAAGGCGGGGAAATTCCTCGGATTCTACCTAACAAAGCGAGGAATTGAAGCCAACCCCGACAAATGTCGAGCGTTCTCCGACCTCCCGACCCCAAAATCGAAGAAATCAATACAAGTCATGAACGACATGCTCACGTCATTGTCCCGCTTCGTCGCGAGGTCCGCTCAGCACGCCCTCCCCTTCTTCAGACTCCTTCGCAAAGAAGCAGCCTTCGAATGGACCGAGGAGTGTGAACGGGCACTGCGCCACCTAAAGCAAAGTCTATCTCAACCACCCGTGCTATCTCGACCAGCCGACGGGGAGCCATTATTCCTATACTTGGTCGTCTCAAACGAAGCCGTCAGTGCGGCTCTCATCCGTGAAACCACCGACGGGAAGAAACCCGTTTACTTCACGAGCAAAGCCCTACAAGGACCCGAAAGCAGGTACCAACAGATAGAAAAGGTAGCTCTATCCCTCGTCAACGCAGCGAGGAGACTCAGACACTATTTTCTAGCCTACACGGTCATCGTGCGAACCGACCAACCAGTGAAACAGCTCTTAGGTCGACCGGACATGGGGGGCCGAATGCTGAAATGGTCCTTAGAGCTCTCTGAATTCGACATTCAATACGAGAGTAGGAAAGCTCTGAAAGCACAAGCCCTGGCCAACTTCGTCGCGGAAATGACTGCTCATGACCCGCCCGCCGAGAAGGAACACAAATGGACCATCTTCGTCGACGGAGCCTCCAGCTCGTCCGGAAGTGGCGCGGGGATCCTCCTGGAAAATGAGGAAGGCGTAGTGATCGAACACTCGTTAACCCTCTCCTTCCCGACGTCGAATAACCAAGCAGAGTACGAGGCCCTGCTCGCAGGACTGAGGCTAGCCGAGGACCTGGGAGCCCGCGAGATACAAATCTTCACAGACTCACAACTCGTTGCCTCCCAAGTCCAAGGGAGTTACCAAGCCAAAAACGACAGCCTCGTCGAATAATTAAGCTTAGTCAAAAAATACATGACAAAGTTTGAGCGAGCAGAAATATCACATGTCCCGCGTGAGCAAAACACAAGGGCAGACATATTGTCCAAACTCGCGAGCACGAGAAAGAAGGGCGGGAACAAATTTGTCATACAAGAATCTCTGTCACGCCCGAGCATCGAAAGGTCCTCGACACTAGTCGAGGTTCATGCTATAGGAGATACCTCGTCCTGGATGACCCCGATGTACAATTTTCTGACGAAGGGCAAACTCCCCGCGAACCAGATAAATGCAACCATCACGAAACGACGAGCATGCTCCTACGTGGTGCTCGAGCACAAACTATACCGCGGGGGATTCTCCATCCCCCTCTTGAAATGCATCGACGAGTCTGCAGCCCCCGAGGTGCTGCGGGAGATACACGAAGGGATTAACGCCTAGCACATGGGCGGTAAGTCCTTGGCGAGGAAATCCCTACGAGCGGGGTACTACTGGCCGACAATGCAACAGGACGCCAAGGAACACGTTAAGAAGTGTGACAAGTGCCAGAAACACGGCGACATGCACCTCGCTCCCCCTCACGAGTTGAGCATATTGTCGTCCCCGTGGTCGTTCGCATGGTGGGGGATGGATATCCTCGGTCCTTTCGCGCAAGGAACTTACCAAAAAAAATTCCTCATTATGGCCGTGGATTACTTCATGAAATGGATAGAGGTCGAGGCTCTCGCGAAGATCACCTCGCACAACATCCTCCGTTTCTACAAAAGAAACATCCTCGCCAGATTCGAGATCCTGAGAGCACTAGTGACCGACAACGGCACCCAATTCACTGACCACGGATTCCAAGACTTCGTCACCAAACTGGGAACAAAACAACACTTCACCTCAGTCGAGCACCCTCAAATCAACGGGCAAGCCGAAGCTGAGAACAGAGTCATCCTCCTGGGACTCAAACGCAGGCTCGGTGAAGCAAAAAGAGGTTGGGTCGAGGAGCTGCACAGTGTCTTGTGGGCATACCACACCACGCCCCATTTAACGACGGGCGAGACCCCCTTCCGACTAACATACGGCACCGAGACCGTCATCCCAGTAGAAATCCGGGAACCCTCCAGGCGGACTGAAAATCCCCTCGACGAAGAAATGAACGACGAGGCCCTCAGGGACGAATTTGACTTAGTCGAGGAAATCCGATCGGGAGCGGCCCTACGCGAGGCCACCCTAAAACAACGAGTGGCCCTGCGTCACAACGACAAGGTCATTAAACGCGAGTTCGAAATCGGCAGCCTGGTGTTACGAAGAAACCAGAAAGACTCCCGCGAAGGGAAATTGGCCGCGAACTGGGAAGGGCCTTATCGCGTCCACGGCACCACAGGTACCGGGGCATATTACCTCGAGCAACTAGACGGAGAACCACTACCACGACCCTGGAACGCTGCTAAACTAAAGCAGTACTATAGTTAAAAACCCTTAACACCAAGGACTCTCGCCGTCGACGTCCACGTCCGGTCAACGGGGGGAAACGTCTCGACCACGTAGAAAGGCCAAGGTACAGGCCCAATCTACGCCCAAACGACATAACGTTGCTCAGCCAAACGAGCATGAACGATAGTGCCCGACGTGGACACCTCAATCGAGCTCCACCGTCAAAGTACCCGTATGGCAGAACACCCAGCTCGCGATGGGCAGTTCACGCCACGGGCAAGCGACCCCAATCCGGGTCATACGCCCGAGTAAGCGGCTTTACTCCGCACGCCCGACGCATCTCGAAGTACGTCGGACCATCCAAAGGGTCGAAAAGAATCTCTCCTCGAGGTTGTAACTTAGGCGAAATTCGCCACAAAATAGCAAGCCGAGCACAAGCATGTCCCAAGGAAAAAACTTAGGCAAATTTGCCACAAAGTGACAGTCGAGCACAGACGAGACCCGGGGACATAACTTAGGCAATATTTTATCACAATATATGAAAATATAGACACGGGCAAAAATTTAAGGTCGAAACGAACATTCATTCAAAAGTTTGTAAGCAAAAAACAAATAGAAATAAACCGACCAAGAAGGCCGACGATGTTCAGAAATTACAAGAACGGGCACGCAGACCCAAAAAATAAGCACGGGCACGCATGCCCCAAAAACAAGTATCAAATAAACAGGCGCGCAGGCCCGACCAGAATCTCACGGCTAGACTTCCCCGGGACTACCAGCATCGACGACAGGAGACTCGGGCGGAGGCACGACCTGGCCGTCGATGATCTGGGATATGAAGCCCGCCCCTTCGGTATTCAGATCAGGATTCAATAAAGTGAGTTGGCTAACCGCGGCCTCAAAGCCATCCGCCAAGGCGCCAACACAGTCCGTCTTGAGGAGTTGAATACGAGCGACCAATTCCGAGCGACTCCGCAAGGGAGCTGTCTCCTCCGACTCATCTTCGGCGGGAAGCATGGTGGCCTTCAGATCCTCAACCTCTTTGGCGAGACGCCCGTTGTCGACTTCCAAGCATTCCTGGTCCAGTCGAAAGTAGTCCCTCTCCTCGGCAACCTTCCCCGAGTTCTCCTTTTCCGCGGCCAGCAGCTCGACTTGCTCGCGAAACATCTCCTCAGAGCGCTCCAGGGCAGCCTTCAACTTTTGTGAGTTCACAGCAAGGGCAACTTTCTCCTGTTCCAACTCTTTGACGCGATCAGAGTCTGCCCCCTCCTCGACCAGGACAACGGCCATCTCGGCCATCTTAACAATCCCGACCATGTTGGCGGCCAGATGCTTTCTCCGACTTTCCTTACTTAGCCGCCTAATAGTATCAGCTTCATCGGCGCTTACAGTCAGGGGAAACCCCTCAAAGAAGCTCTCCTCTTTAAAGCAGGGAGGCAAGCCAAATAACCTCACCGCGCCAGACTCATCGCCGACCTCTGGCTGGCTCTCTACCCGGTTCCTCTTCCTCGGTATCAGGTCAATATGTTGCTCGACATCCTGAGCGTCCGGGGACCCTCCAGAAGCATCACCCGAGCTAGTTGGCGGGCCCATCCTCGTCGCCTGAGGAGCTTGCACCACCCTTTTGTTGAATTTCTTATCATGTGTCAACTTTAGAAGCCTCTCCTTTCGTCCAGCCATATGACCTGCAAGAAAGAAACCCGGGTTAGTTACGAGCAAGTAACAAACGAAGAAATTAGAACAAGACTATAAGACAAAAAATAACCTAGCAGGTTCGCGGCCTGCCCGTAGGACTGACACTCCACAAGCGCCTTTGTATCTATAGGTCGGGCCTCAAAGGTCGGGTAACCATCTTCGTCGAGAATGTCCTTTCCCTCCCTCGTGGCCCACCGGGCAGGGAAGAAATTGTCGACATATCTGCAGAGGGTACCGTAGGCCTCCTCATCTTTGGTGCTCATCCCGCCTGCGGGCGTATGGTAATGCTCGGTGCCATGCTCGTAGTGGCGCGAGCTCCAATGCAAGGGAAACTTAGCTACGCGCCACAACACCGGGCGACCCTCATCGTCCATAAGAGGCTCCCCGTGATCGTCGGTCACCACAGTTTCTTCCTCGTATACAGAATCTAGAGTAGTCTGGATCGGTTGCACGATATACCATTTGTCCTTGAACCCCCGGACATAATCCATATACATCCTGAACAGCCTCTTCGACTGTTTCAGGAAAACCGAACTGTGCTACCTCCCCGAGACTGGCGCTGTAAATGAAAGACTCTGAAGAAGAGAGGTATGGTCGCCCCAATCCTTAAAAAGCGACACGTCAGCTCGAATGCCTAAAGAAAAGCAATCGAGTTGGGGTGAAGCTGCGAGGGGGCCAGCTCCAAATGACTGAAGACCCCGACCTGAAAATCACTAAAGGGGAGCTTTAGGCCGAGGTCCTTAAACGCGATCTCATACATGGGAAATTCGTACTCGGAGAACTCCGAGCAGATCCACGCGTTAAGAGACGGTCTGGTGACGACAAAATTTTTCTAAAAGCACGGCTGACTACCGCCCTGCTCGACGATAGTGTACGTGCTCCGACTGCGCTGACTATAAGCAGAAGCAATCCCTCTGGGCTCGGCGCCCACCCACTCTAGCAAAGGATCATCGATGGTATCGATCAGAGTCACATTTTCCTCGGCGCTTTGGTCTTCCCCCTCGTTTCTCCCCGAGAAACACGGTTCATCAGCCATTTTTACCTGCAAAGCACAGGAAACCGGTCAATTTGGGAGCAAATCCATATGCTCGCCACAACTGACGGGAAGAAGGGAATGACAAGCCGAGTCATACTCCACACACGATTAAAACGTTGAGGATTCGAACAAAAGTCTGGTGTCACCTCCCCGACGCCAAGATGCCACGACGAGTCGTCCTACATACTACCTAAATGGGCCAACATCCCGGCCAGCCACGAGTACGTCGACCTAAGCTATGGATATGACGAGCAATATCATGAATCCTGAACCTAGAACTATGAGTTTACCGGGAAATACCATGAGTTAGGCGCCCTGAATCATGAAGATCCCGGGCAGCATTGCGAGTCACATGCCTAAACTATACGTTTACCGGGCACAAACATGCGTTCACCGGGCATAAACATGAATATGCCGAGCAAGAATACGAATGTACCGGGGCTAATCCCAGACGCAGATTTTCTAACATACAAATAATGGAAAAAATCACCTACCACAGAGAAAAATATGAGGGATAAAATGCTTACTTGAAAATCAGGAAAGAGGTACGGCGGCGGAGAAAAAAATCGACGGCGGAAAGCACGACGGTCCTATGAAAGTCTGGAAAAACAGCAGCGACAAAGGCAAAGGAAGGAGGAGAAGCGCGAAGAGGAAAAACATATTATGGGACCCAAGGATCCTATTTATAGTGATGACGTGGAATACGAAACGTCACCCCGGGGAACCACGAATTTCCCCTCCTCGACGCATAGCTCCCCTAGGCAATGATGGCTCTATCTTCAATAGGGTGGCGTCACGGTTCCCAAGGGTTGCCTCGTGTACTCAACGAACACAACCCGTCGAGAGTCCCCCGAGCACTCCTCGAAAGGAATTATCTCACGAACGCGAGGAACTCCTCGAGTAGCCACGGGGAACCAAATATCCTGGCCGAGCATGAGGCCCCGTGACAAAGGCAAGCTGAGATCAAGTCATAACTCCTGCTCCAGGAGCCACGACTTGGGGGGATCCTGTTCTGAACTGGGCCCGGGTTGGCCCAAGAGCAAGAATGAAGGCCCAATCCAAACAGCTCTACAAGGAGCGCGTCGACCAGAAGCTACAGTTGTGCCTGCCGCTGCCCGCGAACACAACGTTCTCGGCCACATACAATCCAGCTTGAGTCCAGCTCGAGCACCCTCCTCGTAGGGCAGACTATGACCGTTACTCCATCACCTGAACTCCGGAAAGACCGCGTCCTCGTCCGTCCGTACTTCTCGTTGAGCATCACCAGGAGAGGACCACGTGCGGGTCCCCACTACACACGTAGAACCTGGCAGTTCTTTTATTGGGCCAGTCTTGGTCGGCCCAATAAAGGGACCTTGGCCCCGCGCTGGGGGCTATAAATACCCTCTATTCTTAGAGGGTCAGGTATTCATTCTCTTACCCATATACACACTTTTTGCCTGCTCGTACTACCACTCACTTTAGCATCGGAGTGCCTTGCAGGTACCCCCCTCCCCCATCTCGTTCAACTTCAGCTCGGAGCCAGTCGTGACGGTCCAAGTCTGATCCGGTAAGATCAAATATCATCCATTTAATTCAATGATTATCATTTGTTGTATAATTGATTTTGTCTTTAGAATTTGTAGCGTTTTATTTTAAATATGATTTTTATATATAAATTTATGTTTATATACACTTTGTATAATTGTATTTAAATTTATGTTTATATACATTCTGAATAAATGTATTTAAATATAAATTAATTTATTTTTAATTTATACACTTTGTATTATTTTTAAATATTCACTTTGGATATCAATTGTTAGTTGGTCTAGTGGTAATTGATGTTGAATTTAGTAGGGAGGGTCATGGTTTGATTCTCGTAATTGATCAGAAAAAAATATACTTTTTGTATAAACGTATTAAATGTGTGTAATTTTGTAAAATAAATGAGTTAGTCCATCTATATAATCCTACAAAATTTGAGGGACGCGCGCCGATAATACCTCTAACTAATAAAAAAAATATTTTTAAGTCATTCGAAATAAAAATCAAAACATATAACAAATAATTGTGTACAATGGTTAGACGTTATAAGATCTAACATAAAACTTTTAACACTACTCTTCACATAAAGAGTTGACAAATATGTATGTAATCAAAATTGAAACAAATTGGCCAGTTCAACTAGTTCAACCAAAAAATTAAAATTTTAATCGATTTAGTTGGACTTGAAAGTCGACGTGCAAAAGCCATATCAAATTTTGATTTTGATTTATAAAAAACATGATATATACTGTCGTTTGAATTAAATATTGTTTAATTTAATTTTCTTCTTTCTGTCTAATTACTCTTGTACACAATAATATAAAAAAGTTAAATAGAAAAATAAAAATAATAATTATTCTCAATTCTTTTGTTGTTCTTTATTTATTTAAAAAATAAATATAAATTTTATATAATAATACAAAATACATAGTAAGTTATTAAAAAAGATTATACCGTTATAAAAATATAGCTATTCTTATATATTATTATTCTTATATAAATAAAAAATATTTATTTGTTTATAACAAATTTAATTAGGATTTAATTTCATTCAAATTTTAAAATATTAAACTTGTAGATACACCAATTTAATTACCTTGATAATATGTAATCCAATTAATTTAGAAACCTGATTTGTTAGGTTCCTATAATTAATTTTTACTTCCAAATTGTATTTTAATTTTAAAAAAATAATCAATTAACTATAAATATATAATAAGGTAAAAAATTATTTATAAGTGTTTTTTTATTTGAAACATAAAGGAGAAGGTCTCATAACTACTTAACTTATATCCAACCTTTGCCTTTAATAGAATTTGATTTTTCTTAAAAATAATTATTATAAAAATTATTTTGATTTTTTAAACATGTTAGATTTTTTTTTTGTTGATATTATATTAAAATTTAGATTTAATTTTAATTTTAGTTCATACACTTTCTCTCGTTCACTAAACTAACTATATTTCAAATTCAACCATTTTTTATTTTATTTCCATATTTTTATACTAAAAACGGATAATTTGACAATTTTTAAACATCATACCACTTATCTTTAAAATTCAAGTCGCATAAATTCATAAAATGTAAAATGTAAATATGATTATTTATCACATTTAATAAATAATTTATTATTTAAAAATTAATACATCATCAGTTTTAATTATAAAAATACAAGAGATTAAAACTGTTTCAATTTAAAATAAAAAATAATTATTTAAATAAGATAAAGTTAGAATTAATATTATAATTTAATTTAAATTGAATTTAATCAACTTAACAAACTAAAAACTATTTATTGCATTGATCAATATTATAATTAAATCTAAAATTTAATATTAAATTGAATTTAACACAAAAGTCTATAATCAATTAATAAATAAGTTAAAGATAGTGTATTGCTTATATAAAATAATTTTATACAATCATTCGATACAAAACAAATATTCTGTTATATCATTAAAAAAAATTAAAATAAAATAATGATTTAATTATATACATAATTATGATTAACCGAAAATATAAAACTATATTATATAGTGCATCAGTAATTTTCTCTTAACAAATTTAAAACTATTTATTTTATTTATAAACATATAAATAGATCTTTGTTGGAACATGTCCATGTTCTAATATGTTAAATTTAAAATTTTTTCAAGTCCCATATTGTTAGAATATCTTTTTGGTTGAAAAAATCATTTAGTTCCACATTGCTCATGTGAGAAATATTAACTATCTTACTTCACTATATAAGGAGTGCACATGTTTCATTCTAAATCACACCAAAAACTAAATTAGTTTTTCCTTCCTCACTCTCATAACTCTGCATCTCTCGAATTGTCGAAGCGCCATCTTCTTCCCCTTTCTTCTTACTTGTTGAATTTTTCGAGTATTTTCTTGAATTCTCTTTAGAGAATTATGTTAATTTCTCCTCATTTGAGTTGAGAAATTTTCAAGTTTAATCTTTTGGATTCTCTTTGGAGAATTATTTGAATTTCTCTTTGTTGGAAAAATTATTATGAGTGATCAAATGACCATTATTAATTTCTCTTTAGAGAATTATTTGAGTTTCTTTTTGTTTGAGAAATTATTATGATTGGTCTTTGTACCAGATACTACGAGTGGTGATGATACCATATTTGAATGGTCTTGTACCATCAAAGGGTGTATTTCTAGACTGATTATCTACCATGCAAGTAGTAATCGTACAATATAGAACTGAGTTGTTTTATCTTGGAGGCGGCGCGGTAGTTCGACTGCTTTGCATAATTTTGAGCAGTGCCGCGAAACGTCTTAAAGAGAGCGACCTAGTCTGCGACTCAACCTAGTAATTTCTTCAGTGTCAAATATTTCAAAATCTGAAAACAACAATTTTAAGACGTTTCAAACTGCCATGGCTACTGAAGAAATTATTGGTTCTTTTGCAGATATTGTCTTTGAGAAATCGTTCATGTTTGAGAGAAGTCACTTCAAACGTTGGCAACAAAATATGAAGTTCTTAACTTTGAAAAAAAGTTGCTAACGTTCTGATCGATGACATTCTGTTGCTCCTTCTGGATCAATCGAACAAACTAATGGTAGTAAATCTGGAGATTTAGAAGGAACACTTAATAGTGTTGAAGTTGAATCTGTTGCACAGATTAAAGCGAATAATTTACAGCATAGTAAAGAAATCACCTTATAGAAAGAGAATGAAAATCTCTACAAAATCATATTTTGAATAGACTCGCAGATGATCTGTATGATAATTACAGTTGATGTGATACTGCAAAACAAGATTGAGAGAATAAGTATGACGTAGAAGCTGGAGAAAAGAAGTATGTTGTTAGCCGCTACTTCAAGTATCAAATACAAAGATGTAAGGTCGATGAAGGCTCAATGTTACGAACTTCAAAAGATTGCTTAAAAGATCATCACAAAAGGTATGTGTTTAAATGAACAATTTCAAATTGGTTTTATTATTGACAAACTACCCTATATTTTGAATGTTTAAAAAAATAAAAAGGGAATCTTAGAGACTATATCAAAAAGAAAAATTCTTGGTTGTTTCAAACAATAAAAAGAAATTCGGTGTAGTTCTGTAGCCATTTGACAAATGATTAAAGAATCAGAACCACAATATTGTGAACCGAATTAAGCATGGGAATCCTTCTATGATTCCAATAGCTCCAACTAGACAACAACCACCACCTAAAAGAAATGACGTTGGTTTCCCTTTGTTTTAACTATGGAAAATCAAGTCATATGACTAAGAAATATAGAAGTAAGCTTGAACTTGGTGTTGTCCCTAATGCACGTGTCAACCTGACTAATGGGCAATTTATTGTTATAGTCATTGAAATCAACATGGTTGATGGATATGTTGGTTGGTGGATAGACACATGTGTCTCTCGTTGTGTCTATTATGATTGTGTGATGTTTAAAACATACACGAATACTAAAGATAAGAAAGTGTTGTTGGGAGATGGCCAGACCATGAATGTTGCTGAAATTGTAGACATGGAGCTAAATTTCACCTTCAAAAAGAATTTAATCTTAAAGAATGTTATACATGTTCCTAAGATTAGAAAGAATATTGTTTCTGGTTTTCTTTTAAATAAGACAGGGTTTTGTCAGTCTATTGGGGTAGATTTGTACGTCTTACGAAGAATAAAGTTTATGTGTTTAAATTTTTTGTAAAGAATTTGAAAATGATATAATAAGAATTTGTAGTGATAGATAAACTGTATGATTCTAGTTTATTAATGAATTTTATACATGGAATTGTACATGAAACAACTGGACCATACTATCTTGCAATGAATGGTAAAACAAAAATAAATAATATAACTCTTACTGAACTTGTTGTTGCAATTATGATGAATTCTGGTGCTGCACCTCACTGGTGGGGGGAAATTTTATTGACTGTTTGCTATGTCCTGAATAGAGTCCCCAAGTCAAAATGTAAGATCTCTCCTTATGAGATATTAAAGAAAAGACAACCAAACTTGTCTTATTTGAGAACTTAGGGTTGTCTGGCTTATGTCAGAATTCTGGATTTGAAACGAGTTAAACTCTCTAGTAGAGCATATGAATGTGTTTTCATTGGGTATGCAGCAAACAGTAAAGCATATAGGTTTTATGACCTAAAGGCAAAAGTGATCATAAAATCAAATGATGTTGAATTCTATGAAGACAAATTTCCTTTCAAATTGAGAAATAGTGGAGGCACACAATCGAGTCACATTCCTGTGATAAGAAGCACAGAAAGCAACGAAAACGTAGAAAAAGAACTTCGATGAAGTAAACGAGTAAACGTTGTTAAAGACTATAGGCCTAATTATGTGGCTTATAATGTAGAAGAAGATCTAATGAATCTTCAAGAGCCTTGTCATCTCTGGATGTTTATTTATGGCAAGAAACTATCAATGATGAGATAGAATCTCTAGAATCTAACAAGACCTGGAACTTAGTAGACTTGCCTCCTGGTTGCAAACTAATCAGTTGTAAATGGATTTTGAAAAAGAAACTAAAACCTGATGGAACTATTGATAATTACAAGGTTCGCCTTGTTGCCAAGGGTTTTAGACAAAGAGAAAACATAGATTTCTTCGACACCTTTTCTCCTGTCACTAGACTTACATCCATTAGGGTACTTATTTCAATAGTTGCTATTTATAACTTAATAGTACACCAAATGGATATTAAAACAACTTTTTTAAACGGTGACTTAGAAGAAGAAATCTATATGAAACAACTGGAAGAGTTTGTGATCTATGGATAAGAAAACAAGGTCTGTAAGTTAGATAAGTCTTTGTGTGGGCTAAAATAAGCTCCAAAGCAATGGCATGTAAAGTTTGATAAATTAATGATATCGAATGTGTACAAAGTGAATGAAAGTGACAAATACGTTTATTACAAATTTGAGAATTGTATTTGCACTATCATATGTCTATATGTAGACGATCTACTCATATTTGGATCAAACACTTAGGCCATTAATGATATGAAATCATTGTTGTGCAACAACTTTGATATGAAAGATCTCAGAGAAGTGAGTGTGATTCTTGGTATCAAGATCATAAAATCCGAGCAAGGAATTTCTTTGGATCAATCACAATATGTGAAAAAGATCTTAAAGAAATATAATTACTTTGACAGTAAACCTGTGAGCACACCAAATGATCCAAGCGTGAAGCTGTTTAAGAACACTGGTGAAAGTGTTAGACAAACAGAACATGTGAGCATCATTGGAAGTATTAGGTATTCCATTGATTGTACTAAACCTGGCATTGCATATGTCGTGGGATTGTTGTGCGGGTTTACTAGTAGGCCGAGTAATGAACATTGGCAAGCTATTGAGCGAGTCATACGGTACCTTAAAAGGACCATGAATCTCAGTTTATATTATCATAGATTTCCTATTGTACCTGAAGGATACAATGATGCAGATTGAAATACCTTATCAGATGATTCTAAAGTAACTAGTGGCTATGTATTCAACATAGCTAGAGGAGTTGTATCTTGGAAATCAAAGAAATATACTATCCTGAGAATATAGCATTAGCGACTGCTAGTGAAGAAGCAAGTTGGTTAAGATGCTTGCTAACTGAGATTCCCTTATGGGAAAAACATATGTCAGTTATGTTGATCCATTGCGATAGTACCGCGACTATTGCAAAAATTGAGAACCAATATTATAATGGTAAAAGACGTCAAATAAGAAGAAAGCACAACATTGTTAGAGATTGTATCTCTAAAGGAGTTGTAAGAATGGATCATGTACGCACTAATGAAAATTTAGTAGATCCTTTGACGAAAGGATTAGCTAGAAAGAAAGTCTATAATACATCATATAAGATGGGACTAATGCCTATAGGAAAATGAGTTGCTCATGATGGTAACCCGACCTAAATGACTAGAGATCCCAAGAAATATGTTCAATGGGTAATAACAAGTTGTGAGTAATATGAGATGATCATGCAAGTAAAGCATGAATCCTGAAGTAATAAGAGGATGAGATAATAGAAACTCTTAATGAGATCTATACTCTGTATGAGGGAGTACCTAGGCTACATGATTACTCTTGATAGACTCACCTATGTGATTGTGAAACTTAGGCCGGTTCCTATGGAATTTCGAGGCAGAATTCCTAGAGCCTTCATTAAACTGGGATACACGTGCAGGGCCATTAAAGCACGGGCTATTAGAATACACCTTAAGAAAAGGTTGTGTGCGGGTTTGATGTCTGAGATAGAGTTCAAGACATTTGTGTCACTCTTGTTGAATTAGAATCTTACTTGCTATGCAAAGGTTCAAGTCGTAGACACCTTTGTTTATGCACAATCTTAGAAATGTTTGACGTTACTTCTAAAATCAATTTTTTAAATTCAAGTGGAGGATTGTTGGAACATGTCCATGTTCCAATATGTTGAATTTAAAAATTTCTCAAGTCCCACATTGTTAGAATATCTTTTTGGTTGAAAAAACCATTTAGTCTCACATTACTCATGTGAGAAATATTAACTATCTTACTTCACTATATAAGGAGTGCACATGTTTCATTCCAAATCACACCAAAAACTATTCTATTAGTTTTTCCTTCCTCACTCTCATAACTCTGTGTCTCTTGAATTGTCGAAGCACCATCTTCTTCCCCTTTCTTCCTACTCGTTGAATTTTTCGAGTATTTTCTTGAATTCTCTTTAGAGAATTATGTTAATTTCTCCTCATTTGAGTTGAGAAATTTTCAAGTTTAATCTTTTGTATTCTCTTTGAAGAATTATTTGAATTTCTTTGTTGGAGAAATTATTATGAGTGGTCAAATGACCATTATTAATTTCTCTTTAGAGAATTATTTGAGTTTTTTTTTGTTTGAAAAATTATTATGATTGATCTTTGTACCAGATACTACGAGTGATGATGATATCATATTTGAATGGTCTTGTACCATCAGAGAATGTATTTCTAGACCGATTATCTACCATGCAAGTAGTAATCGTACAGTATAGAACTGAGCTATTTTATCTTGGAGACGACGCAGTAGTTTGACTGTTTTGCATAATTTTGAGTAATGCTGTGAAACGTCTTAAAGAGAGCGACTTAGTCCGTGATTCAATTTAATAATTTCTTCGATGACAAATATTTCAAAATCTAAAAACAACAATCTTATTTCATCAAACGCGAAAATTTGAAGTGTATGTATGATGTATAATTAATCAGTTCACTATGCAGCTTTACGCGTGGCTCAATTCACCAATCACATCCTTAAAAACAAAAGATAATGGTTGATATGTGTGTGGGGTGCACATGCTAGTAGGAGACTTTCATTTCATCTTACTTGTGATGAATTAATTAAGATTAGCTACTGTACTACGGATTTAAAAGTTACCTGTACTGCAATACATTATTGAAAAGCTGTGATAAAAAATTGGAGTGGCATCATCAGACAAAAGCAGATTAGAATCAGAATAAATGAACATTGAACTACTTAAAAATAATATTATTACTAACTTGATAAAATATGTACTTTAATATTTTTAATAATTTTTCGAAATTGTTATACTCTTTATATTAGTAATTCATTTGGAATAAAATAGTGTTATAAAATAAATAATTTTTTTAAATTTTTAATTAATTAAACTTTTACTATTTTTAATATATAATTAAAATATCATAATAAAAATATTATTCTCTCTTATTTTTTTATATTTTTTAATATATATATATATATATATATATATATATATATATATATATATATATATATATATATATATATATAAAAGTAGAATAGTTTTTTTGAGTCAAAATATACTATATCTAGTATGGAGTACTATGGAATATTGGTATTATAGCGCTGACTCTACGAAAAGCTTCAATGACTAGTTCAAGTAACATCACCGTCTTCTTAGGCTGCCATAACATAGACATTTATTGAGCGTGGACTCAAGATGTTGACGATGACACATATCATTGCCTAATATTGGTCATTGGTGTTCTAATCAACAATTAGTTATTCTCTCATATTTTTCTATATAAGAAAAAGAATCAACTTTTAGATTTATAGAATAAATAATATATTTAGTTTATATATTATTTAAATATATTAATTATTTAATTTTAAAAAAATTAAGTTTTTTTCTTATAAATAAAATTAAGATTTAATCTATATTTTATTTTATTAATTTAATTTCATTTTCATTTTCGTCCTTCAATTAATAAACGTTTATATTTCATTCTTATAAACTATTTTGTTAGTTAAATTGATAATTTCTGTTAAATTTTGTGGAAAAACGTTAAGTTTTGCATATTGTTGTATCTTAATATTTGCTGCTAAGATCTCTTCATTATACCATATTGATTCAATCACAACAAGATCACATTAGGGTTTTTGATTCTCCTCTCTACCTTTAGCTTTGTTCTTTGAGGAATCACCAAGCACCTTGACTTGTTTTCTTTTGTGATCATGAATATTTTGTCTTATTTTTTTTCCTTTTAATTAATAAAATGCAATGTTGGATTGTCTTGCTTGTTACTAATGTAGGTTAAGGTAATGAGATTTAGCAAGTTGCTCCATGAGTTCATGAGTTTATTTCCATGCCCTAGTCAATAAAGCTTGAGAAGTTCAAACCTCACCATTGAATTTGTTTTGGAAGAAATGACATGGCAATGTTATTTTGGTTCACCATATTTCAAGGTTATCAAATTTGATTCAAAAGTACAAGGGGTTGATTGGAGAAGTTGTCATGCTTGGACAAGGCTTTGTTCTCATTTGTCACAAGTGCATTTTTCTCTCAATTCTCAACATATGGAAGTGGTTTTGGTGGCTATGGTTTTGGTCACAAGAAGTTTGTTCAAAATTGTCAAAGTTCCTCAAGGCATTTTCTTAATCTAGGAGCTAGGGTTTTGAACTTCAAAGAAGTATATCTTGCTCATCTTTTGGTATTTTTGAGTGATTCTAAAGACATCCTTCTCTTTAAAGGGTTATTAACAAATCACTTCAAAAGTTTCAAAGAGTTTTCATGTGGAAGAAACTTGACGATGAAGAAAGATTACAAGCCCTCTAGATGAATCCCCAAATTCTCATGTGTGACTTCAAATGATCATAACTTGTCAATTTTATCACCTTGAGCCCATTCTTTTTCCACAATGATCTTGAGGATGTGAACTTTATGCTTTCTTTTATATGCAAAGTGAGAAAATGGATGGAAGATGCCTTAAGGATACAAAAGATTATAGGTCATTTCATGATTTTTTGCCAACTTCAACAACTCATAACTCTCTCAATTTTTGGAGATTTTGAATGGTTCAAGTTTCAAAATGTCATTCAATAGGTCTATTTCATGCCATCTTTTTTGGTCAAGAGCAAATTCTAAGTGCAAGGCCATTTTGGTGCAAAACATTATAGGTCACTTTTGAAGGAAAAGTTGAAATATTTCTAAGTATGGAAAGTCAACTTCTTTTTCCCAACTTTGACTCAATGCAACTTTCAGCTCAAACATCCATTTGATTCCATTCTTTTTCCATTGTAAATCTTATAACCTCATCTTTCTAAAGCATCAAGGATCATGCCTTAAGACCCCTTGAGTTGAGAATGTCATTGGATTGAACTTGGTAACTTGGAACTGAAGTTTCTCCATAAGTCAGAATTTGAAATCTTTGTTTTGGCTTCTAATCACAAGTTTTCCACGCGTTTTGCCTCTAAACATGTTTAGTGAACTCCTAGAATTGATTAGCATAACAAAATACACGTTTTGGATGAGTTTTGATCAAATTAGAAGTCACACTTTTCTTGTTTGCAACTTCACACGATTTCCCTCCAAACTTCATCATTTCACACGCTTGGACATTCCATTTGATTCCCTATAAATAGAGGATCATCCCCCATTCATTTCCTCGAGCTTGGTTAGCCAGAATCACCCTGCCAAATTTGTTCCGTAACTCAAAATTCTGCTACTTCAAAATCTATTCTCAAGCCTTTTTAATCCATTTTCCCATCAATTCACCTTCCTTGATCTTCCCTGAAGCTAACCATATAATTACATTCAAGAATCGTGCCCTATACTGCCCCATTGAAGTCCAGTTTTAGAGCTCTGCAACTCAACTTCAATAGATAGATTCCTTCATCAATTCTTCAAAAATTTGATATCATTGTGATGCTCTCATTGCCCTGGTTCTAGTCGCAACACTTACTTTTATCTGGAAACATGTTTTGACCATGAATTTTCAAATCCCTTTTCAAAACTTTCCTTCTAAATTGCTTGAGCTATAATTTATAAATTTGTCGCGAAGGTGTGGTTGTCTTCGTCTTGAAGAGACGAAGCGAATGACATAGGCATGAGCTTCTGATCTTTACAGTTTGAGAGACCTTCAATTCACGTTGACTGGAGGTTGAAGATGACCAATGTGTCATCTTCCAACCAATGAAGGCGCGTCATCTGTTTTTTTTTTGAAAATATGATTTAATTAATGATTATATGCTTTATTCACTAATGACCATGATATGCACAGCGCGCCAGATCCCTTGGATTTGATTACTAACGCGTTTTGACTCTCATCCAATGGTCCACATATTTTTGACTTTATTTTTCTTTTCTGATTTTTATATTTAATTATTTTAAATTTCAAAAAATCATAGAAAATTCATTTTTAGTCAAAAAAAATCTGAAAAAATTATGAAAAATATTTTTGATTTTTCTCTTTCTAATTTTTATATTTTCACAATTTTATTTTGTGTTTTGATATTTTTTATAAATTTCTACTTTATTTGATTTATTTTAAATGTTTAAAAATAATTGTGCATTTTTAAATTCTGAAAAAATTATGAAATAATCCAATGAAATTGTGACAAATATTGGTGGCCTCATTTATTTTTTATTTATGACTTTGTTATTTTTTTTTATCATTTTTGGTTTATTTTACTCATTTCTTTTAATTTTAAAAAATAGTTTCTGACTTTTAAATATTACCAAAATTTTTATAAAATCATTTTAGTACATTTCTGAATTTTCTATGGTCTTACTTTTATTTTCTTTATTAATTTGAATATAGTTGATATTTTTTTCTTTTATTTCTATTTTAAAACATTTTAAAAACCCTTTTTTATGTATATATTAAATGCAATATTATTTTGTGATTATTTTCTGGCTGATCTTGAATTAAATTTTTGGTCATGAACTTTGTTAACATCATTGGATCCATGGTGTTGAGTCTAACTCCATAAAAATGTGAATGATTTTATTAATAGTTTGATTTAAATTTAATTCAAATGTGATTTGTATATTCTCTTCCACCCCTCTTCATCCCATCCCTTTCTCATTGCACTAAGTGTTATTGGAGCATGATCTCTATATCATGTCTCAAAACAAATGGTGCATAGATTGCTATTGACCAGCCTCAAAATAGGTGCGACTTCTACATAAGTCCACTTACGATTGCTTAACATAACGCTAAATTTTGTCCTGATTCGAATAAATGATCATCTGTGGCCCAAACCTATGTTTGCAACCCAAGTATGTTATTTTGATCTCTTTGATCTAATAACCTTGAGATTCATTGTGTGGAGGCTTCGGTTCTACCAATCCTCTAATGGATCTACAACACTTTTGGTCAACACGGATCACTTAAACATCGTTGATCATTAAATGGTACTTTTAAGGATTTCAAGTGGATGATATACTTGGCACAAAGCAAATGCAACTTATTGTATGGAGGCTTTGGTTCTACCAATCCTCTAATGATTTTCAAATGCAAGTTTCAAGATGGTCATCCAACTAACCACTAATTATTAAATTGTTTTTACTTTATGCCCTTTTATTTTTTATGCTTTGTGTACCATTTACTTTAAGCATTACATTTCATGTCATTTTTATTTTACTCACTTGAGCCTTTTCTTTTCTCTTCTAAGACACCTAATAATCAACATGAACCATAAAAAACTTTAAGGATACTTGGACTATTTGGTTACTATCCTTGGCATTATGGAATATTGGACTTCTTGAACTTAGGATTAGAAACCTTGGCCTATGTTGGAGACCTTGTGACCTTAATTGATATTTTGTCTGGAGTTCTTGAGGTTTACCTCAAGACATTGGGTTGTTTGTTTGTTTTGTGTGCAGGTTATTGTGATTACATTCTTTGTTTGTAATCTGGAATTCACCCGTATACAGTCGTTACTCTGCCCAATTTTTTATGAAGACTTAATGCACTTGAAGTTTGATTCTCACAAGAGGTCTAGTATCTTTGCTTGCTTGGTCCTAATCCAAAGAATGAGAATTCTATCTTGGCTCATAATGTCAAGTATTGGCTTCTTGTTGGTTAGATGGTGCTTATCCTTAGATTTTACCTTATGCTTTAGGATAGCCTCTTCTTCTCTTCCTATCTTCTTAAATTTCAAAAAATCTTCTCCCTCCTTTTGAAAAATCTTCTTATTTTTTAAAATTGAACTACTTTCATAATAAACTTGGACTTAGGTCCATGCATTTTCAAAACATCTTTCACAAATAAACTTCAATCAACATTAATAATACCTTAAAATTTTTGTGAGAAGACTAAAAATCAATCAATCTCATTCAAACCATTTTGCCATCTTAGCTTTCATCTTAAACTTTTCTCAAAAGACTCGACTCTTGTCAATCCTTGTAGTGATGCAAACAACTATACTTCTATGATATGTAGTGAAATGAGATATTTTCCACTTGGGTGTTGAGTGAGACATTGTTGATTTTAAAATCCAAGCCATATACTCCACTTTGAGATGATGCAAATTCTCCTTTCTCAGTATCGTGGGTAGTAAGTATGTTTTCCACACGGACAATGACGACAATGTCTTATCCCTTAAAATCAACCAACACACTTGTGTTTTTTTTTCAAAGAGGAACTACGTGTACCCTGATCCTCTATTGCACGAAAGGTGGTACGTAGACACTAAAGGTTCGCAACCACGGAGGGTGCAAAAACCATAAAAATATATCTCTTTTCTCACCTCTAACATCCATTTTTATACAACATTTTATAGACAAAATATACAGATTTTACAAAGAGGTTCCTGCAGAGTACCGTAGATGTTTAGGTGCTAATACCTTCCCTTTGCATAACCACCCCCCTTACCTAGAATCGTTCCCCCTCTTTTTGGGTTATTCGCTCTCTTCCCATTCCTTTGGAAATAATAAAGCGTGGTGGCGATTTTTATTTTGATATGTACAAGTCTAGTCAATCCAATGGCTTAGTCTTAAACATTTCTACCGCTACAGAAAAAATGGCGACTTCACTGGGGAAAGATTGACCTCTTGTTGGTCCATCCCTAAGTGGGTTGAACCTATCTTTGTTTTTATCTGTATATGTGCTATTGTTGTTTATGTGTTATATGGTGTATATATGTTTTTCTGGATTTTCCTGGTTTTCAGGGTGCTTGGTGATTACTTATAAGTCCTATACCCGGACTTGGGAAAACTTTAAGATAGGACGGGCGGTATAGTCATGTTAACTTTGATGGAGTAATCCCAAAAAAGGAGGCATGAGATCCCCCACTCAATGGAGGCCCCTTTGACTGTAGTGTCGTTTACCGAGTAATCAGGAAAACGTACTGCTTTTGACCTAGGAGCCTGCTGAAATTGAGGACCGTAGAATACCAAACCCATCTTGGCCTTTTAGGTGTAGTGCGAAAGCTATGATGGAGTAATCCGGAAATAGTTGTCACGCGATACTACGCTCGAATGAGTTTTTCTTGAGAATATTACTAATTACCAAGTTAATCGAGAAGTTGATAATATCCGAAGGAAGGATGTAGACTCTGGGAACCTCTAGAACCTTGTCCGGAAGGTGATAACTTTTAGACCAACACCTTATGGGTAGTACCTTTAACCTCATGCTCGTGACGTTGAACCTATGAACCCTATATGTGTGATCTTGTGTGTGATTGTTGCATCATGCATCCATGCACTCATAAGCATCTTTTGAAGAAATCTTATTTCAAGAGACTTAAAAAGTTGACCATTTTTGAATATCTCAAGTGCCTTTTAACCATGGATTCTGGAAAAAGAAAGACCAAGAAGTACAATTTCAAGGATCCCAAGATAGATGAGTTGATCAGTCTAATTCCCGAGATCGAGTGTTCTGCAGATTTTCAGAAGAAGTATGGATCCATCATTCCTATTATGAAGCTTAGGATGAAGGAGGGTATTCTCTCGACCTTGGTCCAGTTCTATGATCCGATGTATCATTGCTTTACTTTTCTCGACTATCAGTTGATTCCTACACTGGAGGAGTATTCTTATCTGTTGGATTTACCTGTTACCAATCATGTTCCTTTTACTGGTTTGGAGGGTGAGCCAAAACCACATGAGATTGCTGCTTTGATCCATCTAGGGAAGTCTGAGGTGGAAGCCCATATGACTACTAAAGGAGGGATTAGAGGATTATCGGCCCAGTTCATATTAAGGAAAGCTTGCTACTTTGCCAGGATGAAGAGTACAATCGCTTTTGAGGCCACCTTTGCTCTACTTGCTTATGGATTGTTCCTATTTCCTAATGTGGACAAGTTTGTTGACATTAATGCTATCAGGATCTTCATGATTGGAAACTCAGTTCATACATTCTTGGGAGATGCTTATTACTCCATTCATCTTCAAAGTTCTTATCATGGAGGGATAATTATCTGTTGCACGCCTTTGTTGTACCGATGGTTTATCTCTCATATGCCTCAGTCTGATGCTTTTTGAAATGTCGGGAAGGAACCCTGTTGGGCTCCTAAGATCATGGAACTTACTCACTCGGATATTGATTGGTATCATTGAGCTTACCAGGATGGAGAGATTGTTGACAGTTGTGGTATTTTCCCCAATGTACCTCTTCTTGGTACAAAGGGAGGAATTAACTATAACCCTGTTCTTGCACGACGACAACTTGGTTATCCGATGAGGGATAAACCAAATAGTATTCATTTGAGTAGTTTCTTTATGAAGGAGGGAGAAGACTATAGGGAAGCTAGGGAGCAGATTGCAAAGGCCTGGCGTCACATTCATAAGAAGAGTAGGAAAGATTTGGGACCAAGAGGGGTTGTTTCTTTGGAACCTTATCTTCAGTGGGTCCAAACGAGAGCTATTCAGTTGAAGATGCCGTATTCTCAGGAAACACCTATGCCTGATTTGTTTGTGAAAACCACTCCTCCCTTATTGGATGATCTAGAAGAGCTACATCTTGCTTTAGTCAGGACGCAGCAGGAAAAGGATGCTTGGAAGAACAAGTGCCAAACTTTAGAGATTTCCTTTAGAGCAGACTTGAAGGAGAAAGATGACTTGATTGAGATCCTTGAGAGTCGAGTGATAGAGACTATGGAGAGGCAAGGGGATTTATTTTCTCCTAAGCCTCAATCAGATGCTGATTACTCATTTCCTGATTCAGGTGATTGGAAGGAGGTTGCCACCAGGTATGCAAAGAAAATCAGAGGTTGAAGGCTCAGATTTCCAGGCTTACAGGGAAGCGTTGGCGTATAGAGTGATCTTCGACAGCTTTACTTCTCAGGGTTTTAGATTTTATTTTCATCTTGTACTTGGTATTGTTGAGACTTGTAACCTATTTTGAAGTTGTTATAATAAAAATGTTCAGTATTTCAAATGCGTTATTACTTTGATATTTGAAATATCTCTATAAACTTTAAATCCCTTGAAATATTAAATAACAAAATAAAATCATATAAATTGCATATCATGCATGATATTGCACATATTTCTTGCATTTGTTATGCATATCCAGGTGTCTTACCAAGCTTCTTTACTTTGTTCAGCAAGCTGACTCATTACTACAACACTCGAGCTAATTTCAGAAGGAAGATGGACAACTTAGAACAAGAGAATCGCGAGCTGCGCGAGGAAGTGTCTGCTTTGTAGGTCGGAATGGACAATCCTACTGCTCTGATGGAATCTATGGTGGCTGCTCAGAATCAGCCACCGAGTGTTCAACCTCAACCAACAAGGGCTACTGCTGAAGCTCTGGCTATTCCTATGTTTGCTACCTTAGTTGTTGTTCAGAATCGCATGCCTCAAGGTTATATATGTGGAATTCCAGAGAACTTTGCACCTGAAGGTTTCAATCTTGGTCCTCAAGATACTCTAGTTGTTCAGACTATTGTTACTCCTGCACCTCCTGTGGTGCATGCTGCTCCTACTGCACCTCCTTCGGTGAATATGGTTCCGTTTGTTAACAATGATGTGTGTCGTCCTTTTCCTCCACCAAGTGAAGACTTGGGTCTCTATGACAGAATAGATGATTTTCAAGAGCAGTTTGACAAGATGCAGAGGGAGATGAAGGCCCTCAAGGGAAAAGAGTTATTTGGGCAAAATGTGAATGAATTATGCTTGGTCCCGAATGTTAAGATACCTGCAAAGTTTAAGGTCTCGGAGTTTAAGAAGTACAAGGGCAACACTTGACCTCGTGCTCATCTAGTAATGTATGTAAGGAGAATGTCTACCCATACGGATGATCAGCATCTGATGATTCACTTTTTTCAAGATAGTTTGACCAGTGTTATGCTAAAGTGGTATATGAGTTTGGACAGCGGCAATATCCATACTTTCAATGACTTGGGAGAAGCATTTATCAGACAATACAAGTATAACGTGGACATGGCGCCTGACCATGATCAACTCAGGGCCATGGTTCAGAAAGACAAGGAATCATTCAAAGAATATGTGCAAAGATGGCATGAGGTAGCCGCCCAAGTGATTTCTCCCATGGAAGAGAGGAGATGACTAAGATTTTCTTGAAGACTCTGGGTGCTTTCTACTATGAGAGGATGGTAGCAAGTACGCCAAGTGACTTTACTGAAATGGTAGGCATGGGTATCCTCTTAGAAGAGGCTGTAAGAGAGGGTCGTTTAACAAAGAGTGAAGGATCTGGAGGTGCGAAGAAGCCATCTTATGGATTTACCAAGAAGAAGAAAGGGGATGCGAATGCTGTTATGCAAGAGAGGAGAGTTAACACTCCTAGAAGGAATTATCAGCGTCATTAGCAAGTCGCCTCAGTTACTCCAGTTGTTGGTATAGCTCCAACCACCGTTGCTTATCAGAGACCATCCCAGCAGAGGAACCAAGGGTATAATCAAAGAAGGGAGAGTTACGACCCTATTCATATGAGTTATACGGAGTTACTACCGACATTGATTTAGAAGAAGTTGGTTCAGACCCACCACCTCCCGTTGTACCATCACCATTGCCTTGGTATATTATAAGGCAGACCAGCCATGAGCTTTTCATCAGGGAGCACCAGGGCATAATGTTAAGAATTATTATCCTTTGAAGACTGAGGTGTAGAAATTGATAAAGTCTGGTATTCTATCTTTCAAGGATGTGGGTCCTAATGTGAAAGACAATCCTCTACCCAAGCATGGAGGAGCGGATGATGTGAATATGGTGGCCGATTGTCCAGGCGACTTCCAGATTTTTAATATTAATCTGGTTAGAGGAGATTTGGTGAAAATGCATGCATACCTCTGAATTTAGCTACTATACGCATGACCATTCCAGTTGTGCTATTTGTAGTACATACATACAGGGTTGCGATAAGATAAAGGCTGATTTATAGGAGATGATGAATGAGGGCCTCATCCATATAATCAGGCCTAGGGCAGAGTATGAAGAGGAGGTGAATATGGTTTCTGGATGTCCTGGAGAGTTCCGAATTTTTGATGTAGAGTATATGACTGAAGACCTTGTGCAATTGCATGCTACTTTCTTCCACTTGGCTGGTCAGGTGGAACATCAGTATGGATCTTTCCGAATTTGTTGTCGAGACTCCCGACGATGTTCAATCGTGAAGAAAGGTGTTCAATTGTTGTTGGACAATGGAACTATCAAGGTTACGGGTCAAAGGGATGATTACCATGAAGTTGATATGATTGAGGTTTGTTTGGCTGAAGAAGAGTCGGATGGTGAGTATGCCTCTACAAATGAGTATTTCTCCTCAGGTGTGGATTTGTTTTCCAGAGATGACTCAATAATGATTGATTGTGTTGAAGAAGGGGTAAACGTCATTGTTCCTTATTTTGGTGCACCCTCCCATTTTGAAGTTGAGTATTATAGCAAGCCAGTTGTTACCCCATTAGTGATTAGTTTGCCGGGTCCTGTTCCCTATAAGTCAAATAAGGTTGTACCCTACAAATATAACGCTACAATCTTAGAGGATGGTGTGGAACTTCCCATCCAGCCAATGCCTGATGTTGGAAATATTGTTGAGACTAGCAGAGTAACCCGCAGCGGTCATGTATTTACTCCAGTTGTTCGTGGAGATGTTAATATAAGAAAGAAAATTGTTGAGAATGTTGAACCCAAGAAGGTTATGGGTGAATCTAGTGGAGCTACGTTAGAGAAAGAAGTGGGTGATATTTTGAAGATAATCAAGATGAGCGACTATAGAATTGTAGATCAGCTACTGCAGACTCCTTCGAAAATATCTATCATGGATTTATTGATGATCTCCTCTGCTCACAGAGAATCTCTGATGAGGGTACTGGATCAAGCTTTTGTGGAAAGTGACATGCCTATAGACCAATTCAACAGTGTAGTAAGGAACATTAAGTCATGTAATAACCTGGGTTTCTGCGATGATGAATTTCCAGATGAAGGAAAGAATCACAACTTGGCCCTCCACATCTATATGAATTGCAAGAATGATTCACTATCCAATGTGTTGATTGATAATGGATCTGCATTGAACGTTATACCGAGGAGTACGCTTATGAAGCTGAAATATCAAGGGACTCCCATGCGCCCGAGTGGCATTATTGTAAAAGCGTTTGATGGATCAAGGAAATCTGTTATTGGTGAAGTGGACTTGCCTATTCATATAGGCCCACATTTGTTTCAGATTACTTTCCAGGTCGTGGATATTGTACCTACTTATAGTTGTTTGCTAGGTAGGTCGTGGATATATGAAGCAGGGGCTGTCACTTCGACTTTACACCAGAATTTGAAGTTTGTGCGTGAAGGAAAAGTGGTAATTATAAATGGAGAACATGAATTATTGATATCACATTTGTCCTCTTTCAACATTGTGGAGGCGGATGAAGCTGCTGTTGGAACCCAGTTCTAAGCCTTATCCATTGATAATATAAGAGGAAATGAGAATTCCATGGTTTCTCTTAAGGATGCACAGTAGGTTGTGCGTAAGGGTCATAGTGAAGTATGGGGACGGATTATGGATCCGCCTGTAAACAAGACCAGAGTCAGCTTGGGGTTCTCTTTGAAGAATGACAAAGGTAAGAGCATGAAGCCGAAGTCTTCTGCAGGCAAGTATCAAGACATCTTCCGTAGCGGGGGTTATCTTCATCCAACTATTTTCGGGATTAATGCCATTGTGGAAGATAAAGCAGAGCCGGAAATGCTGAATTACGTGACGCATGGAGTTAGGATTCAGAACTAGATCACCATTGATGTTCCCTATTGCATACATGTTTCAAATTAATTTGATTTGTTAATCTTTTTGAAAAGCTTTCACTCTGCCCAAGGTGGAAGTATTAATGATGTAGGGCTTATCTGTTTGCTGTGAGTTTTAAAATCAATAATAAAAGTTGTCTTTGTTTCCCAAATTGTGTCTTTATTTTCTGCTTTTTCTCAGAAAATGGTAATAAAAAAAAATTTCAAAATAAATAATAACTGAAATACAATCTACATGATCACTTGTTATATGTGTTAGTTTCTAAAAGCAATCATAAATCATATGTGCAGATTAATTAAAAAACCCGTTGAATACAATGACCCTGCACCCTCTCCTAACTTTGAATGTCCTGTGTATGAGGCCAGAGAAGAAGACTATGATGAGGTTCCATAAGATGTCTCACGGTTGCTTGAGCGCGAGGAAAATTCCATTCAGCCATATAAAGAGCCTTTGGAAGTGATCAATTTGGGTTCAGAAGAAGATCCGAAAGAAGTCAAGATTGGAGCATTGCTGCATCCTGATGTGAAGAGCAGGTTGATTGAGTTGTTGAAAGAGTATGTGGGTATCTTTGCTTGCTCTTATCAAGATATGCCTGGTCTAGATACAGATATTGTAGAGCACCGTTGCCGTTGAAGCCAGAGTGTCCACCTATCAAACAGAAGTTGAGAAGAACTCACCCAGATATGGCAGTAAAGATCAAAGAGGAGGTTCTAAAGCAAATTAATGCCGGTTTTCTTGTGACGTCAGTGTATCCTCAATGGATTGCCAATATTGTCCCAATACCAAAGAAAGACGGAAAAGTCCGCATGTGCGTAGATTACAGAGATCTAAATAAAGCTAGTCCAAAAGATGATTTTCCATTTCCATACATTGACATGTTAGTGGATAGCACAACAAAATTCAAAGTATTCTCATTCATGGACGGATTTTCCGGGTATAATCAAATAAGAATGGATCCAGAGGACATGGAAAAAACAACGTTTATCGCATCCTGGGGAACATTCTGTTACAGAGTGATGCCCTTCGGGTTGAAGAACGCTGGTGCAACGTACCAAAGGGTTATGACAACCCTATTCCATGATCTGATGCACAAGGAAATCGAAGTATATGTTGATGATATGATTGCTAAATTCCAGACTGAAGAAGGGCATGTAGAAGATTTGTTGAAGTTGTTTCAGCGTTTGAGGAAGTATCGTCTCCGCTTGGATCCAAATAAATGTACCTTCGGTGTTCGATCAGGGAAATTGTTGGGTTTCATTGTCATCCATAAAGGAATTGAAGTTGACCCTGATAAAGTCAAAGAAATTCAAGAGATGCCAGCACCGAGAACTGAAAAGCAAGTCAGGGGGTTCCTCAGGCGTTTGAATTATATTTCCAGATTCATTTCCCATATGACTGCAACATGTGAACCGATCTTTAAGTTGTTAAAAAAGATCAAGGTTGTGTGTGGACAGATGACTGCCAAAGGGAATTTGAAAGTATTAAAGAGTATCTCCTTGAACCTCCTATCTTGCTCCCTCCTGTTGAAGCAAGACCATTGATTATGTATCTGACAGTGTTAGATGATTCCATGGGCTGTATTCTGGGATAACAAGATGAAACAAGGAAGAAAGAGTATGCCATTTATTATCTCAGTAAAAAGTTTACTAATTATGAGTCGCGGTATTCCATGCTGAAAAAGACATGTTGTACTCTGGCCTGTGCGGTAAAACGTTTGCGGCAGTATATGTTGAATCACACCACTTGGTTGATCTCCAAAATGGATCCAATCAAGTACATTTTTGAAAAGCCTGCTCTTACTGGGAGAATTGCCCGCTGGCAGATGCTGTTATCTGAATATGATATAGAATACCGTACTCAAAAAGCTATTAAGAGCAGCGTATTGGCAGATTATCTTGCTCACCAACCAGTTGATGATTATCAGTCTGTGAAGTATGATTTCCCCGATGAGGATGTGATGTTTCTGAAAGTGAAATATTTTGATGAACCATTTCCTGAGGAAGGTCTTGACCCTGAATCTCATTGGAGTATGATATTTGATGGAGCTGTGAATGCTTATGGTAAATGAATTGGTGTTGTGATTGTCATCCACGTGGATCACACATTTCTTTTACTGCAAGGTTGACATTTGACTGTACTAATAATATGACAGAATATGAGGCTTGTATTATGGGTCTCGAGGAAGCTATTGATCTCAGAATTAAAATTCTAGATGTGTATGGTGATTCAGATTTGGTAATAAATCAGATTAAAGGAGAATGGGATACTCGTCACCCCGGCTTGATCCCTTACAAAGATTATGCTAGAAGGTTGTTACCCTTCTTCAATAAAGTTGAATTCCATCACATTCCTAGAGATGAAAATCAAATGGAGGACGCTCTGACAACTCTGGCTTCTATGTATCAAGTAAATACTTGGAATGATATACCTCGAATTATGGTTCGGCGACTGGATAAGCCCGCTCATGTGTTTACAATAGAAGAGGTAGCAGATGAGAAACCTTGGTACTATGATATCAAGCATTTTCTCCAAACCCAGGAATACCCGATTGGTGCATCGAATAAAGATAGAAAGACATTGAGAAGATTGGTTGGCAGCTTCTTCCTTAGTGAAAATGTGTTGTACAAGAGAAATTATGACATGGTCTTGCTCAGATGCATGGATATACACGAAGCAGGCATGTTGATGCATGAGGTTCATGAAGGATCATTTGGCACTCACTCCAATGGACATTCAATGGCTAAAAGGATGATAAGGACATGTTACTATTGGTTGACAATGGAATCTGATTGTTACAAATTTGCAAAGAAGTGTCATAAATGCCAGATTTATGCGGACAAAGTTCACGTGCCTCCGACACTTCTCAATGTGATCTCTTCCCCATGGCCTTTTCTCTATGTGGGGTATTGACATGATTGGGATGATAGAACCCAAAGCTTCGAATGGACACCATTTCATCTTGGTAGCAATTGATTACTTCACCAAATTGGTGGAGGTTGCTTCATATGCTAATGTTACTAAGCAGGTAGTTGTGCGCTTCATTAAGAATAATCTCATATGTCGGCATGGTATGCCGAATAAAATCATCACTGACAATGGCTCAAATCTGAACAAGAAAATGATGACAGAACTGTGTGAAGAATTCAAGGTTGTCCATCAGAATTCATCTCCGTACAGGCCAAAGATGAATGATGTTGTTGAAGCTGCTAATAAGAATATCAAGAAGATTATCCAGAAGATGGTTGTCACTTATAAGGATTGGCATGAAATGCTCCCTTTTTCTTTGCATGGATATCAGACATATGTCCGCACTTCAATAGGAGCAACCCCGTTTTCCCTTGTGTACGGAATGGATGTTGTACTCTCAATTGAGGTTGAGATTCCCTCTTTGCGTGTGATAATGGAAACCGAGCTGTCAGAGGCTGAATGGGTCCAGAACCAGTTTGACCAATTGAATTTGATTGAAGAGAAGAGAATGATGGCTTTGTGTCATGGCCAGTTATATCAGAAAAGAATGAACAAAGCTTTTGATAAGAAGTTCAAACCTCGTGAATTCAGAGAGGGCGACCCCGTGCTCAGGAAGATCATGTCTTTTAACGCTGATTCTAGGGGCAAGTGGACTCCCAATTTTGAAGGCCCATATGTTGTCAAGAAAGCCTTCTCTGGAGGTGCATTAATTCTTGAAACTATGGATGGCGAGGAGTTCTTACGTCCCATGATTGCTGATGCAGTCAAGAAATACTTCACCTAAATAAATAAAAGAACAACTCGCTAAGTTGAAAACCCGAAAGGGCGGCTTAGGCAAAAAAGAGCGTCTCGGTAGGCCGAAAACCCGAAAGGGCGGTCTAGGAAAAAATTAGAGACATAAACAGAATAAATTTCCTGCTAAGTTGAAAACCCGCAAGGGCAGCTTAGGAAAAAGTTAGGGACTTTCTTGGAAAGTAACTACATCAGACAAGACTTGATCATGGGAGCAACAATCTTTTCGGATCGTCATCATACTTTAACAGAAGCTGCTTCTCGGGATTTCAAAAGTTGTTAGAGGGGATAATGGTCATTGTATCTCAATGTATCTTTTCCATTATATATTACCATTTTCCGAACTTTGTAATTATCCATGGAGTCTCGCCATTCGCAGACTACCATTCTATTAATGAAATTTGAGCTTTTACCCAATTCTTTGTATTTCTTATTTTATTTAGCTTGCAAAGACTCCATTTATTATTGATAATAACTTTCAAAGCGAAAAGATTAAATAACAAAATTTATTTTCAAAAAGAACTTACAATTTGCTTTTACTTTAAAACTTGTGACGCAAGAGAAAAACAAAAGTGGTGATCCCAGGAATGGACGAACTCCAGTTTCTTTTAAGAAGTTTTGTTTCCCATAGGAGTTTTTCTCAAGACGTTTCACCGTATAGGGTTTGTAACTCCAGTACCCCTGGTCAAGTTTTGGTTCATTTATTCTCTTTTCTGAGTTTGCATGATATGAAGATTCAATCCAAGATTTTCTTCAGTGAAGGTTTCGTTTGTTTAATAGAAGTTCTTTTTTTCCAGAGAAGTTGGTAAAATAATTACTCTCGAAGAATACGGGCCTCTGTTTTCCCCAGTGAAGAACGTATTTTGGTTTTCCCTTTTTGAATATGGTGTTGACCTCCCCAATTAAGTCAGCGCGAATCCCCCAGTAAATGTTTTGATGATTTGATGTTCGTCTGCTCTACTTGAAAGTGATTTTTCAAATCCCCGGTAGAGGCATTACTTTTGAAAATATTTGATTTCCCATTGAAGTCTGAGTGCTATTCCCTAGTAAAGTCTGGAGAAGGATGTTGTATCTCTATGTCTATACTATTTGGTCGCTATGTTTTGTTTACTTCCAGATTACGTTTCTCCCCAGTAAAGTTAAACCAGGCAGTAGGTTTTGTTTCCTCAGTTGGCGCTTAATTTTTCTTGGATTTTCCATCTTGGATGTAATTTAGCCGAGTGTTGATTGTGCCCGAGTTGGTTTGGCCTGTTTACTCCCAGTGTTATATATTTGTTTTGTCAGCATATGCGTGATAACACTCATACATTCATACATACATCATGCATAGCTAAAATTGGCAAATCATCGCTCATTCATATTTTGTTAACATATTACCCTGTTTTGCAGAGTTATGTTATCCTCTATCCAATAGAGTATGAGCCTTAAGCAGAAAGTATATATTCTTTCAATTTCCCCACTGAGTTATCCCTCGTGGAAGAATTTTGCTTTAGCCTTCTTGTACAGCTCTTTGTCTGGATGATTTGGTTTCCCTCTTGAGTTTATTTCTCAAAGGATGTATTTCAGTTGCCTGTTTCATTCCAGTTTATTTATGGTTTGAATCTTTGATCCTCTGCAATATTATTACTTTGGATTTCTACAAGCTTCGAGCATTGATTTGAGAATGTGCATTTATTTTGCACGAGAAGACTTTATCTCCCGAGCAGGAGTATATTGGCATTTCCCCAGGAAGTCATGGTTCCTTCCCCAGGATGTCATATCGCTTTCCCCAGAAAGTCATTTTTATAATCCTTCCTATAATAGCAAGTAGCAGGTCTCTTTATTTGAGCAACTTATACTTCCCTGTAAAGGTCGACATTACTTTTTTTGCTATCTTCTCTATGAGTGGATAGTTTGCAGTTTGTTGTCAAATTACTCCCATGGATGGCAAGACTTCCAATATCGCAGAGACAGTTCATTGTGAAATCTTTACAAATGGTAGTCTCTTTATTTGAGACTACTTGTATATTACCCTTTCCAAGCGGAGTGCCTTGGTTAAAGAAGAAGTTGAGACCCGTTCTAGGTGAAATGCCATAATTTTGGGGAAACTTGTTATCTTTTTGCTACCATCAATGAACGTTGGTAGTTCATCGTCAGTGAACGGTGGTGCTATAATATATTTTCTCTTTCTACCTTTAGTGAAAGTTGGTAGGTCACCTTCAGTGAAAGTTGGTGATTGTTATCTTTTTGCTACCCTCAATGAACGTTGGTAGTTCATCGTCAGTGAACGGTGGTGCTATGATATTTTCTCTTTCCACCTTCAGTGAAAGTTGGTAGGTCACCTTCAGTGAAAATTGGTGATTTTTATCTTTTTTCTACCCTCAATGAATGTTGGTAGTTCATCATCAGTGAACGGCGGTGTTATGATATATTATTCTCTTTCTACCTTCAGTGAAATTTGGTAGGTTACCTTTAGTGAAAGTGGGTGATTGTTATCTTTTTGCTACCCTCAGTGAACGTTGGTAGTTCATCATCAATGAACGGTGGTGCTATGATATTCTCTTTCTACCTTCAGTGAAAGTCGGTAGGTCACCTTCAGTGAAAGTTGGTGCTTGTTATCTTTTTGCTACCCTCATTGAACGTTGGTAGTTCATCATCAGTGAACAGCGATGCTATGATATTTCTTTTCCTTCTACCTCCAGTGAAGGTTGGTAGTTCATCATCAGTGAATGTTGATGATTCTTTCTCTCTACCTTCAGTGAAAGTTGGTAGTTCACCGTCAGTAAACGCCAGTGTTGTTATTTCTTTCCTCTTTCTACCTTCAGTGAATGTTGGTAGTCTCGCCTTCAGTAGGAGTTGGTGTATCCTTTGACCATTTTACCATCCTTTCTAAGTCGGGTCTTTTGATCCACTAGTGATTTATTTTCCTGGTCGGGTTGCTCTCTTGTTACTTTATTTTGTTAGATCCCCAGTGGTGTTTTGCGTCCATTTGGAGTTGTCCATGCGCACTCATATTCATAAGCATTGCATGGCATCTTAGGGCCAAAAATAGGGTTTGTTTTATAGTTAATTATCTTCAATTGCGTCGACACGAAGATTTTTAACCTTCGTATCTTAGGATAGAAGAAACTTAACTAAGGGCAGTTGTTGTACTGATAACGAGAAATCGTATCGTATAATTGCTACGTTTTAAATCCATTTTCATACTGCATTAATCCATTTAACTCCCGATTGTTCCGAGTTTTTATGTCTTTTCACAGGTACAACATGTTTCAAATTGATTTAGTGAAAAAGATCATATGAAGAAAGCTAACATGAAAATCAGAAGAAAAGGGACTAATCTGCAAAATTCTGCAAATTTTGATGTTGTGATGGTCGTCACACATCCATTACGACCGTAACGCACTCACAACATGAAGAACGCTCATCACACATCATTGACGAACGTAACGCGCTATTTAAGCGTATTACGACCGTCACCTCTTCCTTACGACCGTCACACGCGTTTTTCAACGTCATGAAGAACAAGAGACATGGGCAACGTAATGGAAGGATTCTTCAACTCCTACAATTTCTCAACCTCACCAACACCCAGTCCTGGTATTTCTCCACTAAAGCAGTACAAGTCCACGTTCCTATTATTTCTTAACTGCCAATTTCTCTTCTATAAATAGGAGAGATTTCAATGAAGATGGGAGACATTTTTTCAGAATTTTTTGCGGAAGCCCTGCCAAATTTACGAACCATCAGTTTTCATTTTTTTGTTCTTGTTTTATTTCCCTTTTTCCATTTAATAGCTATTTCCAACATTAGGAAATTGTTATTGTAGTTAGAATTTATTTTTAGCCTCAGAATTCGTTTCAAGTTCCGATTCCGAAGGTTCCAATCATGCCGACTTGTGGAAGAGGGAGCTTGAGGAATAATATTATTATTCAGGTTTTTAATCGCATTTAATTTAATTTTAATACAATTTGTTTATGTTTATTTATTTATTTAGTTATCATGAATGTTTTATTCTTTCCCGATTATATTTCTTGTATGTCTGTTTTAAGTACTATGACTAGCTAATTTTCTAGAGTCGGGATGTGATAATAGTAACCAAATGGATTAAATTATGCCTAAGCTAAAATCCAAATTAACTTAATTTCTGGCTGTGATTTTTTATAATTAAAATCAATCTTTTTGTTACGAGAGTAAGAAAAGTAGAATAGGTTAGGATCGAGACCACGAAAGTGTGAGGTTTTAACCGGATAGCTAAAGTTATGCATTTGACTTAAATACAGCGAGAGCGCTTTAAAACGAATTAGATTTTATTAAGTTTTCAAAGAGTATTTTCTAAACACTTATGGGCTAGTGAGAGCATACATAGGGATTTAAAGGTATAATCCGAGATAAGACCACGAAAGTGTGAGTTGAGGGTTTTTAAACTGATAATTTCTACATAACCATCTAAGTTAAACATCTTTATATGCTTAGGTTCGATTAGATACACTTAGGTTCACTATATTACATACCGACAATTTTATTATTATTATTCCCTTAATTCGATTTAGTTTTCCTCTACTTTAATTTCCCCCAAAAATCCAATTATTCATTAGCCTTAGCTTTACAAAGTAGCGATAGATTGCAGTAGGTTGACATTGGTCTCTGTGGTTCGACAATCTTTTATATTACTTTGATATTTACGTGCACTTGCGGAATCTACACATCAAGTTTTTGGCGCCGTTGCCGAGGACCAACAGTCAATATTGTTATTCCGTTGTTGCACCGTGTGATCGGTGGATCTGGAACTGACTGTTTAACGCTGGTTCGCGAAATGTCACGGAAGCAAGAGTCGCCACCGTCTTTTATTTTCTCCAAATGGAAAGGACAAAAGCACAGAAAAATTCCTTAAAGAGATTGCTCTCGGTTCGGGAGGTAGGTTATAGAAAGGGAAGGTGTTAGCACCCTTTCTATCCATGGGCTCTTAGATACTTGCTCATTGTGTTTTGAAAATGTTTGTTTGCTTTTCAAGGTGAGTGGGTTTTAAAAAGTTTCTTTGAAAATTTCAGTTCGACTCTAGTATCAGTCCTCAAGAGTGTTTGAAAAAATTTGCTTTCAAAAGCTTTTTGAAAATGTGTCGGTGTGAAAAGTATTTTTGAATTTGTTTTGAAATTAGAGCAAGTATCTACGAGAACCTACCTACCCTAAGGAATTCGTCTGTGTAAATGTCCTTTAAAGTAGTGCCATCCAACCATTGAGAGGTAGGTAGCACCACCGTTGGAGGTGTTCGGGTCAATTCGAGGTTCGGGACATGGTGATCACCAGAGCAATGGGAAGACACCTTAGAAGCTACCCTCATGCCAGGTTTCCGGATCATGAGGACTTACTAAGACATTCTCTACTCGACGATCACCTTTCGAGGCAGGGCAACAGTGAGGCGTACCCTAGGGGTGGTGTGTGCGATTCGTGTGTCGTTTTCATTTGCATTTATCTTATCATGTTATTGGTGTTCTACGCTTGTTTTTATTTTTGTCCATACATTCTTTCATGCCTTTGATTAACAGTTAAAAATATTGCGGGAAAGTAAAAATTCTAAGCTATTACAAAAGGCGCGGGTCCACATCGCCAAAATTAAACCAGGACCCGATTTGACAGAAAAATAAAGAATTAAAAGAAAATAAAGATAAAGTGCGAGAAAATTAAAAGGTTACATGGCCTTGGGAGAGATACATAAATATTTAAACGAAATAAAATAAATACGCGAATAAGAATTAAATCGAAACGAGGGCGTTGGACCCTTTTTGCAAAATTAAAATTAATGGAATTAATTAATTAAAAGGAAAAAGAGATGTTTTTGGTATTTTTTAGTATTTTAGGATTTAATATGAAAAAAGAATTAATTAAAAATAAATACTAACCCTAATTCTATTTTTTAATTTATTAAGAAAACATTGAATTTTAACCTAAATTAACCCTAATTTTTATATACAAATTTAATTACAAAAATAAATATTTAATTATTTAATTATTATGGAAGAAAAATAAAAAGGATGAAAAATTATTAATTAAACCCTATTTCTACATTTTTTAGATTTTTGTTATGAAAATATTAAATTAAACCCTAATTTAAAACTAATTAATTTACATGCAAATTTATTTACAAGAAATATTAAAATAAAAAATATTTATTATTTTTTTTTTCTTTTCTGATTTTTTATGTTTTTGGTTTTTTTATAAAAAAATAATTAATTAAAAAGAACAATAATTAAAAGAAAGAAAGAAAAGAAAACAAAAAAAGAAAGAAAAGAAAATGCAAACCTAGGGGGTTCAGACCCCAAATGGGAGGTTTTTTGATGGTGATTCAGGCCCATTTAGAGGCCTTGTTGACCTTTCCATGACGCGTGTACACGCGTTGACTAGGGTTTATGGTGTTCTCCAAATCTACGCCTTTGGATTGCTGAAGCTGGACGCGTGGATGGTTGGATTATGAAAGTGCATGATGTGCTTTGATGTTGAACCTGCATGGAATCAGTAAATACAAAATAATATGAAGAGGGTGAAGACCTGGGGGCTCGAACCCAGGTCATGTACTTTGCCACCACTACGCCTTGCCAGCTGAACCAATTCACGCGTGTTAATATATAATAACGAATAAATATTATAAAAGAAAACAAAAGCGTTAGTGGACTTTGCGCGCGAATTTTCAAACCAGCCAATCGTTGGCAGCCACGATATCATCTTCTTCGTTGGATTTTATTTTCCTGAAACGTAAACATCATAAGCAACGGTTTTCAAATGTTGCTGTAGACACCATACAAGAAAATAACGATTAGCCACTGGACGCTCATAAATTGAGCGCGACCCTATCAATGAGTTCGTATGAAGGTCCTGATTAGGATAGTCTGGGTCTTGTGCTCCAATTTTTCCTTGTTTTAAAACCCCTAATTCCAAGTCCTGTAAACCCTAGAAAACAATAATGGCATAATCGCGTATAGTGCATAAAAATACAATTGAATCATTGGGTTAGCATCAGAATCAAATGACAAACATGAATCAAGCTTTAAAATTCACAAAGAATGCATGGATTAAGATGCACGACTATGAAATTTTTTGTGCACAGGTCCGGTTCGTTGTACCAATTCTTGATGTTTTGATGAATGTTTTTGATTGGGAATCGTTCAGTGAACCTTCAGGAAGATGTTTGAACAACTATTATGCCTTGAATCCCCTGCAAAAGTGTTTTTCAGTTTTGAATTTATTTGCCAAAATTTCAAGTTTGATGAATGGTTTCTAGCGCAGCTCAATGGTCTCTAGGATTAGGTTTGTGTTCAGGCTTATGTAATGAACCAATTAGGTCAACAAACTTGATCAAAATCTCTTGTATTCATGGTTTATGAGATTTGATTTTCAATCATTATTTTTTCAACCTTTTTCATGCAATTTTGTACCAATCATGATCCAATCAATCCAAATCTTTCCCTATTTAATTGTACACAAATTATTGAGTAGATTTCATGCACAAAAAGATTGTAAAACTTAGGTTAAATATTTTTCATGTATTTAATTTGATTTAAATGAATTATTATTAATAAAAATTCAAATAAATAAATAAAAAATGAAGAAATACTTCCCTTTGGGCCAAGTGGTCGTGCACATGTCTTGGATAGTGAATTGTGGAAGAAAAATGGGCCCATTAGCAATTTTAGGTCATTTGAATCAATGTTGACCTTTCAAAATATCCAAAAATTTCCCAACTTCCACAAGGCATAACTTGCTCAATTTTTAAGCTTTGCTCATGTTCTTGGACATTTTGGAAAGTTCTTTGAGTCCTCTAACCAATGTCTTTGGTCCCATGTCATTTTGATTTACCAATCTCAAGTTATTGCCTTTGACTTAAAGTCCCTTTTTGTTGACTTTTGAAAATGACCTATAATGTTGAAATTGATAACTTTTTGTGAAAGCATTTCTTGGACTTGAAGTATGAAGATGAGTTGTAGGAAATGTCTTTCTCTTCAAAATGAGCTTTGGATGGAATTTTTCTGATAATCCATGTGAAAGTTATGCCCTGGTCAATTTACAGTTGACTTTTTCAACTATCCAAATAAGGAAACTTTTGCATCTTGCTGATTTTTGAGCCAAGCTTTGAGAATCATGATCAAGCATTGATCAAATGATGTTTGTGGCTTCAAAATGAGATGTTGACCAAAAATTTGAACTTTTGACTGTCAAATGACCATGTTGCCCCTACAGTTGACTGTAGTGCAATTAGGGTTTTGACTGTGCAGTTTTGTGCTGAAAGCCTTGAAACTTGATATGAGGATGCTTGACCATATTTGTAGGCATGTGGAACTTGATTGGACCTTTGAAAACTTCATTTTCTTGATCAGAACCAAAACCCTAATTTTGCCTGTTCAGGAGACCTTTGCACTATGTAACCCTTGGGGAATTTTGAAGCTTGACTTGGCAAATCTTGGAGAATATGGGAGGGCAAATTTTGGGGTACAACAGTTGCCCCTGTTCAATCTTCTTAGACCTGAGGGTGCAGATTGGCTGACGTGCCTTTCGTAGTCCGAAGGTGGAAGATGATTGAACACTAAAGTGCCCAGAAATTTGCGCTCACATAGTAGCAGTGTGATGATGGAATGGGCTTATAGATGCCATTTAGAGGTTGGTGAATAGGATGATGGGCTTACAGATGCCATCTGGATGTTGATCGCATAAGAGATTCCTTAGCGAGAACTTGCGTACCTGCAAAACAGAAAATGATTACCTGACACGTTGCAGGAGCTGGTTTCAGATGCTTGGTATATATGTGTCCTGACTGGTTACAGGAGCTGAGTCTGGAGCTTCACAAGATGATGAGTGAACCAGGGATGGTTACTACCTTAGCATGAATGGTAAAAGAACCTTGGGTGACTTTAACTTCAACAACGCTCGTTGAGAAAATCTTAGCGGAAATTACCATCTTCGCAGGGTTGGGAAGAGAACCATAGGCAATTATAATCTCAAAAGCGACTGTTTGAGAAAAACTTGGGTTGGAATTATCATCTCACGCACCTTCGGGGAGAGAACCATAGGAAATTATAACCTGAAATGGAATTATCATCTCACGCACCGTCGGGGAGATAACCATAGGAAATGATAACCTGAAATGGAATTATCATCTCACGCACCGTCGGGGAGAGAACCATAGGAAATTATAACCTGAAATAGAATTATCATCTCACGCACCGTCGGGGAAAGAACCATAGGAAATTATAACCTGAAATGGAATTATCATCTCACGCACCGTCGGGGAGAGAACCATAGGAAATTATAATCTGAAATGGAATTATCGTCTCGCGCACCGTCGGGGAGAGAACCATAGGAAATTATAACCTGAAATGGAATTATCATCTCACGCACCGTCGGGGAGAGAACCATAGGAAATTATAAACCGAAATGGAATTATCATCTCACGCACCGTCGGGGAGAGAACCATAGGAAATTATAATCTGAAATGGAATTATCGTCTCGCGCACCGTCGGGGAGAGAACCATAGGAAATTATAACCTGAAATGGAATTATCATCTCACGCACCGTCGGGGAGAGAACCATAGGAAATTATAAACCGAAATGGAATTATCATCTCACGCACCGTCGGGGAGAGAACCATAGGAAATTATAATCTGAAATGGAATTATCGTCTCGCGCACCGTCGGGGAGAGAACCATAGGAAATTATAATCTCAAAAGCGAACGTCTGAGAAAAACCTGATAACTTCTACTGAGTCTTCATCAGAAAAATCTGTTGGGAGTCGATTTAGCTGGACTAGAGAAGGCCTTGGACTGGATAAGAAATCTTTGGAGTCGATTAACTGAACCGGTCTAGGTCTTGAAATAGCTGAGAATTTAACTGAATCTTTCCTGAAAGGTAGAGGTCAGTCATAGGCAATGCATGATATGGATCAAGCAATGGTGTTCTCAACATAAATGAGATTTGTATGATATGATGCGTCTATGCATGCTATAATGATGTATGTGATGTTTTATGAATGTGTTTTTCGTCTAGGAAAGTAAATCCTTGACGGGTGTCGGGAAGTCACTCCTGGGCTGATATTGAAGAATAAGCTTTTGCTTCCGCTGGGGATGATAACTGCAAGAATACCGGTAGGAGAAGATAACTCCGTTGGGGAATAAACTTGGCGAATGGCAGATTCTGCGGGGAGAAAAGTACTCTGACGATCTTGCTGGGGAGCAATACTCTGTGGGGAGAGGTATTTCTGCTGAATTGTTGATAAGCATTGCTGGGGATATCTTTGCTGTATTGGAAGTGCTGATAGACTTCGCTGGGGATAAGAAGGAACTGTGTTGACGACGACCTTTCCGTGGCTCTTGGCTGAGGATAACCCAGTTATATCCTATTAAGGAAATAACTCTTTAAATAAAGCCGAACGACGCGTTCGTGCTCTGCGAGGGATAAGCTTCCAGAATCTACTGGGGATAAGCTTATTGCTTGGGGGTATGAATTCCAACTTTCCCGGGGGAATTGGATTGGACTCTCTTAGGGAAGTTTTGAACTGCGGGGAAGTGATTCCTTTGAATATTTGATATGCCGCTGGGGAACAATCTTTAGACCAAGACTGCCGGGGATGCTCGTTAAGAATATATGCTGCTGGGGAATGTTGAGATTTGCTGGAGGATTCCCAACCTTCTTAAGGTTTGATAGTAGCTTTTCTTGAGGAGAGTGTACTGACTTGCTGACGCACTCTCTGGGGAATTAAGATATCTGGTTATGTTCTTCAGCTGAACCTACCTTGATACCTTGAAGGATAGAACAATTAGATTGCTTAGACAACTCTTTATTGTCCCTGTTTCTGAGGTGGGAGAGGAAGACCTGTGAGGTGCTGATAGTTGTTGCTGGACAAACTCTTCTTCTGATAGGCCAGTGACAAGATGCCGGGACATAGTCGTACGCTTTTGATCCCTAACTTTTGCCTGGACCGCCCTTTCGGGTTTTCAGTCCACCGGGATACCCATTTTTGCCCAAGCCGCCTTTTCAGGTTTTCGACTTGCCGGGTGTACAGATTTTTTCATTTCATCCCTTCATTTTGCCCGAACCCTTTTGGTTCACCGGGAAGCCCTTATTTTTGCCTAGGTGTGTCAACCTAGCGGGTCTTTGATTATGCGTATTATTTTTTTTTTCCGACCATGTCCCCATTCAGGGAATGTGGGGAGTTGCCCATGTTGGAAGTATTTTGCCACGTCACCAGAAGATGTTTGATCAGGCAAGATTCGTTGTTGGAGTGCCCTAAGTGACTCAGGCGGAGATTTGCCCCAGGCTATTTGGCCTTTGAGATATTCTCCGAATCTTGATTGGATTGCCCCAGATGGTAGACCATGATCATGTCATACCCCTTGATTGGAGGTGCTTCTGTTCATTAGGCATTCGTCGTGCGAATTTTCCTGCTGTTCAAACAAAAAGTCATATGCAAACAATGTTATATCAAAAATGCAAAGCTTATGTCTGTCTTGAAGATTTTGAAAATGCATTCTTTTCCATAAAACAAGTGAATGTTTGTAAAACGTGATGTCAACTCCGTATTTTACCGTAGGCCTTAAGGAGTCAGGATACCTTTCGTAACAATATGCTTTCGAACTAACCCATGCTTCAACTAGGACTTTTGAGGGTTATAACGTGGCCTGGTTCATGGTTTAAGAAACAAAGGATAAAGGCTCAAATTTTGTTTGTACCCACCCGCTCCTCGTGATGTTCTCCAAACCTAAACTCAGTTGATCATACGTTAGACCTTGTTTGAGTCTTTGCTCTGATTTTCCGGTGATGATTCGGATGTTGATAACTTATTTTGAATAGGCAGTCATTCCTCTTTTTTTTGTTGAGGGTTTATAGGACCTCTTTCTTTTGATTTCATTATCCCTATTTTTTGCCTGAGCTGTTTCCTTTTTGGAATTACAGTCAGCGGGATGCCCCTGTTTTGTAAGTCTCCTTCATGGGTTTGGACTTAATGGGTTTTCATTTTTGAGACATAATGACTGCCTATCCTCATGATTATTCGGAACCATCATTGTCTTTCGTTTTGTAAGGACCTTTTTGGTGCCATTCGTTATGCACTTGGATCAACTGAGAGACTACCCTGCCCCAGGTTATGATTAAGGGTTTTAAATTTCGAAAAGAAAAACTCCTACTTCTTTGGCTCAAAGGGGTTGACGAGGGATTATCTTCCTTATAACTCCAGTGTTTAGGGATTTGAAACAATGCCTGTACTTCATCAGCGGGGTCTGTTCAAAAGCATACTGTAAAGATAGCGGTATCTTTTTCGTCATCCTCCCTCAAGAGGCTTAGAATTATTAATTGAGAGTTGATCATCAGAAAAAATATGAAAATAATTTGCGTATAGTGAATACGAATATATTGTTTCAAAACAGACATATGCGATGCATTAATGAAATAACAATGTTTAACATGACTAAATGTTTGAACAGTCAAAAGAAAAATCACAACTTAAAAAATTCTAATGACCAAAAGTCCTCTAGTCTCAGGGCTTGTCACTTCAACTGGTGAGCCTTGGAGGGATGGTAGAAAAATTCAGCCTGACCATCTTGTGTGAACTCCAATGCCCCTTCATCAATCAGGTCCTGGATCTTGTTCTTCAGAGCCCAGCACTCATTTGTATCATGTCCTGGACTGGCAGAGTGGTAGGCACACCTTTTATTGGGATCATAAGTAGGATGTGTTGTGTTGGGGTTCCGGGGGTGAGCCCTTAATGTGATCAGATTCAATCTCAATAGGCGTTGTAAAGCTTGAAACAGCGACATGTTGAGCTGGGTGAATTGCCTTCTGGGCTTGTCTGGCTGAAGCTGGTGAGGTTGATGCTGAATTTGTGGCGCTGAAGCCATTTGAGGAGCTCTCCCCTTATCTCCTTGTCTCAAGGATGATTGAATGATGAATGGCTTTTTACCCTTAGACGTTTGCCCCAGTTGGTTATTCTGAAGCAGTTGGTTGATGAGAACTCCGAGCTCTTCTTGTCTTTGAGCTAACCCTTGAATGGCAGTCCCCTGCCCCAGCATCTGGGCTTTCAATGCATCCACTTCAACTTGCAGATGTTTCAGCCGTTCATCCTCAGCGCTGTTCTTGACAAAAGTACCCATGAGAAGTGTCCTTAGCTCCTCCTGCCCCTTGGGTAGATTCAGGAGGATTTCCCCAAACTGAGTCTCTTGAGCCAGAAGGTCCTGGTTATCTTGTTGGGAAGCCATTGCTGAGATAAACAGCGAGAAGGGTAAGTGACCTGCAACAAGGATACCTGTTATGCAATGATGAGTATGACATGCATGTAATGTTTTCAAGGACCTCGCGGGGTGAACAAGAAAATTTGTTAGCGTTTGGATCCGGTAGTTTGATTGAGGGAACTGCCTATTATTGGGAGTCCTTCTTCAAAGGGTCAAAGGCTAACCATATCCAGTGGGTCATAGCCCCTGACTTTAGTCATCATGTCTGGTTTTGATTTCTAAACAGCCTTGGTTAGGGGAACCTTCTTCGAGAGTCAGAGCTCACCATATCAAGCGGGTCATAGCCCCTGACAACTTTGTCTAGAGGAAAATAAATCCTCTTTGCCCCTTGCTAGATGTTTGGCTTACCATGACCTGCATCACAAGCCTCTGAGATCCTTGAAATGGGTTAGGATGTATGCAATGGTATGATGTTATGGTATGCAAGGGGTAATGTAAGTAACCATGTCATGAGTCCCTAATTAAGGACTGCAAACCAGAACCTGCAAGAAACTCAAGTAAAACCTGTCATGAGTCCCAATTAAGGACTATCAACAAAACCTGCAAGAAACTCGGTAAACCCTGTTAGGAGTCCTAATTAAGGACTGCAAACCAAAACCTGTAAGAAACTTAGGTACCCTATTATGAGTCCCTATTAAGGACTATAAACAAAACCTGCAAGTAGTTCATGTGTCAGATAACAAGCATGCAAGTAGTCAAGTACGAAGGCACGCAAGTCACACAAGAGAAACCCTTAGAGTTTAGGCCAGCATGAGGTCTGGGTATTACCCTCTTGAAGTTGGTGGGCTCAACCTGTCCTATCAGAAGTAACCGGGTTCTAAGGGTCCCAATATCACGGGATTGCTTTCATTGTTCATCGTTTCGATTTAGCCACTGAACTGGCGACCGAAATATTCCAGGAAAACAACCCTCAATTGAGTGTAGTATCGAGTATCAACCAACCTCGGACTGCACCAAAGTCAGTTATCTCACTACCCTAAAGAGGCCAAGATAGTTCAATTAAGGTTCCTAAGGTCTGTTGATGCTTCACGACACCACGCGGAGGCCCCGTACTCTCCTTGACTGAACTCAAGGGTTACCGGTACACACCAAAGTGCCACATCAACGTAGCAGACTGTTTCAACCATGTCGGTATACCCCGCACAGTTCCCTCACAGCCTTGTTGCTACTTTTTAAGAAGGTTTCCCCAGATCCGGGTTAGGATCTATAGAACTCCCAAGACAGTCCCACAATTTAAAGCAAGCAAAGAAAGCAATTGAAAACACAGTTATGAACTATCCCTAAGGTACACCTCACTTTATAAAGAAATCCCCAGCAGAGTCGCCAGTTCTGTGATCGGTGGATCTGGAACTGACTGTTTAACGCTGGTTCGCGAAATGTCGCGGAAGCAAGAGTCGCCACCGTCTTTTATTTTCTCCAAATGGAAAGGACAAAAGCACAGAAAAATTCCTTAAAGAGATTGCTCTCGGTTCGGGAGGTAGGTTATAGAAAGGGAAGGTGTTAGCACCCTTTCTATCCATGGGCTCTTAGATACTTGCTCATTGTGTTTTCAAAATGTTTGTTTGCTTTTCAAGGTGAGTGGGTTTTAAAAAGTTTCTTTGAAAATTTCAGTTTGACTCTAGTATCAGTCCTCAAGAGTGTTTGAAAAAATTTGCTTTCAAAAGCTTTTTGAAAAGGTGTCGGTGTGAAAAGTATTTTTGAATTTGTTTTGAAATTAGAGAAAGTATCTACGAGAACCTACCTACCCTAAGGAATTCGTCTGTGTAAATATCCTTTAAAGTAGTGCCATCCCACCATTGAGAGGTAGGTAGCACCACCGTTGGAGGTGTTCAGGTCAATTCGAGGTTCGGGACATGGTGATCACCAGAGCAATGGGAAGACACCTTAGAAGCTACCCTCATGCCAGGTTTCCGGATCATGAGGACTCACTAAGACATTCTCTACTCGACGATCACCTTTCGAGGCAGGGCAACAGTGAGGCGTACCCTAGGGGTGGTGTGTGCGATTCGTGTGTCGTTTTCATTTGCATTTATCTTGTCATGTTATTGGTGTTCTACGCTTGTTTTTATTTTTGTCCATACATTCTTTCATGCCTTTGATTAACAGTTAAAAATATTGCGGGAAAGTAAAAATTCTAAGCTATTACAAAAGGCGCGGGTCCACATCACCAAAATTAAACCAGGACCCGATTTGACAGAAAAATAAAGAATTAAAAGAAAATAAAGATAAAGTGCGAGAAAATTAAAAGGTTACATGGCCTTGGGAGAGATACATAAATATTTCAACGAAATAAAATAAATATGCGAATAAGAATTAAATCGAAACGAGGGCGTTGGACCCTTTTTGCAAAATTAAAATTAATGGAATTAATTAATTAAAAGGAAAAAGAGATGTTTTTGGTATTTTTTAGTATTTTAGGATTTAATATGAAAAAAGAATTAATTAAAAATAAATACTAACCCTAATTCTATTTTTTAATTTATTAAGAAAACATTGAATTTTAACCTAAATTAACCCTAATTTTTATATACAAATTTAATTACAAAAATAAATATTTAATTATTTAATTATTATGGAAGAAAAATAAAAAGGATGAAAAATTATTAATTAAACCCTATTTCTACATTTTTTAGATTTTTGTTATGAAAATATTAAATTAAACCCTAATTTAAAACTAATTAATTTACATGCAAATTTATTTACAAGAAATATTAAAATAAAAAATATTTATTATTTTTTTTCTTTTCTGATTTTTTATGTTTTTGGTTTTTTTATAAAAAAATAATTAATTAAAAAGAACAATAATTAAAAGAAAGAAAGAAAAGAAAACAAAAAAAGAAAGAAAAGAAAATGCAAACCTAGGGGGTTCAGACCCCAAATGGGAGGTTTTTTGATGGTGATTCAGGCCCATTTAGAGGCCTTGTCGACCTTTCCATGACGCGTGTACACGCGTTGACTAGGGTTTATGGTGTTCTCCAAATCCACGCCTTTGGATTGCTGAAGCTGGACGCGTGGATGGTTGGATTATGAAAGTGCATGATGTGCTTTGATGTTGAACCTGCATGGAATCAGTAAATACAAAATAATATGAAGAGGGTGAAGACCTGGGGGCTCGAACCCAGGTCATGTACTTTGCCACCACTACGCCTTGCCAGCTGAACCAATTCACGCGTGTTAATATATAATAACGAATAAATATTATAAAAGAAAACAAAAGCGTTAGTGGACTTTGCGCGCGAATTTTCAAACCAGCCAATCGTTGGTAGCCACGATATCATCTTCTTCGTTGGATTTTATTTTCCTGAAACGTAAACATCATAAGCAACGGTTTTCAAATGTTGCTGTAGACACCATACAAGAAAATAACGATTAGCCACTGGACGCTCATAAATTGAGCGCGACCCTATCAATGAGTTCGTATGAAGGTCCTGATTAGGATAGTCTGGGTCTTGTGCTCCAATTTTTCCTTGTTTTAAAACCCCTAATTCCAAGTCCTGTAAACCCTAGAAAACAATAATGGCATAATCGCGTATAGTGCATAAAAATACAATTGAATCATTGGGTTAGCATCAGAATCAAATGACAAACATGAATCAAGCTTTAAAATTCATAAAGAATGCATGGATTAAGATGCACGACTATGAAATTTTTTGTGCACAGGTCCGGTTCGTTGTACCAATTCTTGATGTTTTGATGAATGTTTTTGATTGGGAATCGTTCAGTGAACCTTCAGGAAGATGTTTGAACAGCTATTATGCCTTGAATCCCCTGCAAAAGTGTTTTTCAATTTTGAATTTATTTGCCAAAATTTCAAGTTTGATGAATGGTTTCTAGCGCAGCTCAATGGTCTCTAGGATTAGGTTTGTGTTCAGGCTTATGTAATGAACCAATTAGGTCAACAAACTTGATCAAAATCTCTTGTATTCATGGTTTATGAGATTTGATTTTCAATCATTATTTTTTCAACCTTTTTCATGCAATTTTGTACCAATCATGATCCAATCAATCCAAATCTTTCCCTATTTAATTGTACACGAATTATTGTGTAGATTTCATGCACAAAAAGATTGTAAAACTTAGGTTAAATATTTTTCATGTATTTAATTTGATTTAAATGAATTATTATTAATAAAAATTCAAATAAATAAATAAAAAATGAAGAAATACTTCCCTTTGGGCCAAGTGGTCGTGCACATGCCTTGGATAGTGAATTGTGGAAGAAAAATGGGCCCATTAGCAATTTTAGGTCATTTGAATCAATGTTGACCTTTCAAAATATCCAAATATTTCCCAACTTCCACAAGGCATAACTTGCTCAATTTTTAATCTTTGCTCATGTTCTTGGACATTTTGGAAAGTTCTTTGAGTCCTCTAACCAATGTCTTTTGTCCCATGTCATTTTGATTTACCAATCTCAAGTTATGGCCTTTGACTTAAAGTCCCTTTTTGTTGACTTTTAAAAATGACCTATAATGTTGAAATTGATAACTTTTTGTGAAAGCATTTCTTGGACTTGAAGTATGAAGATGAGCTGTAGGAAATGTCTTTCTATTCAAAATGATATTTGGATGGAATTTTTCTGATAATCCATGTGAAAGTTATGCCCTGGTCAATTTACAGTTGACTTTTTCAGCTATCCAAATAAGGAAACTTTTGCATCTTGCTGATTTTTGAGCCAAGCTTTGAGAATCATGATCAAGCATTGATCAAATGATGTTTGTGGCTTCAAAATGAGATGTTGACCAAAAATTTGAACTTTTGACTGTCAAATGACCATTTTGCCCCTACAGTTGACTGTAGTGCAATTAGGGTTTTGACTGTGCAGTTTTGTGCTGAAAGCCTTGAAACTTGATATGAGGATGCTTGACCATATTTGTAGGCATGTGGAACTTGATTGGACCTTTGAAAACTTCATTTTCTTGATCAGAACCAAAACCCTAATTTTGCCTGTTCAGGAGACCTTTGCACTATGCAACCCTTGGGGAATTTTGAAGCTTGACTTGGCAAATCTTGGAGAATATGGGAGGGAAAATTTTGGGGTACAACACACCGTATAGACTAAGGCATTCTTGTCCCAATTACTATGTATCACCCAAGTTTTTTCTACAACTCTCATTCCGAGTATTTCGTGGAATCACAAGAACCCCCTAAATCCAACCTCGAAATGCTATTGGAGAATTTCAATGTGTCACAAACTCATTCTCACCCGAATTACCTTTCCAACCACCAATCCCAACATTTTGAGGAATCGCGAGAATATTATAATTCCAACCAAACTTATCCTCAACCAAATTTCCCCTACAATCACTACACCCAATATTTCGAGGAGACGCAAGTATCCTATAAATCCGACCTCGAAATATTAATGGAAAATTTTAATGAAATATCAATGATGACAAAGCGCTTTGTGGAAACACAAAATGCGACTCTAACTCACTTTGAAGAATCAGAAGAATCGTATGATTTCAACTTCGAAACATCAATGGAGGATTCCAATGTGATGCTAATTCACTCTAGGTTAGAATCTCTAATGGAGCACTTTGTAGAGACACAAACTGTCCAGAACGAAGAGTTTAGAAAACAAAGTCTTCAAAACAGTGAAAACCTTAGGCAGCTGACCACTGTGGTTGAGTCGCTCGCGACTCACAATATAGCCTTAGAGACTCAAATCTCCCTGCTTGAACAAAACCCTCTAGAACCCTTCCCTTAGGAGAAATTGGATGTTGTAACAACCAGTAGTGGAAAACAAATTGAAAATCCTAAGGAAAGTGATAATGAGGTTGAGGAGAGTGATGATGTGATTGAGGAGAGTTCAGACGAGAAAAGAGTAAAGATTGAGAAAAATCCTCCAACACCATTTAAAAGGGAGGTTGTAGAAGAGGTATAGAAGGAAGCACCTATTGTTGTTCCTCATCCCTATACCCCACCGATTCCTTTCCCGAAAAGTTTTATGGAAGCTCAGATAGACTCCCAATCTAAAACATATGTGGAGGTATTGGAAAATATCCACACTAATGCACCCTTGTTGGAAGTCTTGCATAAAAAGAGAAAATTAGAGGACCGTGAAACTAGGGATATAATTAATGTTAAGAGGGTAAGGTTAACCTTTGAGGTGGTGGATGAAATCACTAAGCCCAAACTTGAAAATAGGATACTTAGGATAGATCCAGAACCACCACCACAAGTTCAAAAGAATTCACTACCCCACAAAAGAAAGAAAAAGAAAGGTGAGGGATATGTGAGATGGCTTGATAAGTGGCCATGGAAAACGATGATTACTAAAAGTTCAACTGAGGAGTCATTCTCGAGAGAACCACCACGAGTGCTTGCACTCCTGAGTCGTCGAGCTATCGATGCTAAACATTTGAAATCTTTGTTTTTGCTTATAATCACAAGTTTTCCACGCATTTTTTCCTCTAAACATGTTTATTGAACTTCCAGAATTGATTAGTACAACAAAACACGCGTTTTGGATGAGTTTTGATCAAATTAGAAGTCACACTTTTCTTGTTTGCAACTTCACACGATTTCCCTCCAAACTTCATCATTTCACACGCTTGGAAATTCCATTTGATTCCCTATAAATAGAGGGTCATCCCCCATTCATTTCCTCAAGCTTGGATAGCCAGAATCACCCTGCCAAACTTGTTCCATAACTCAAAATTCTGCTACTTCGAAATCTATTCTCAAGCCTTTTTTAATCCATTTTTTCCATCAATTCACCTTCCTTGATCTTCCCTGAAGCTAACCATATAATTACATTCAAGAATCGTGTCCTATATTGCCCCATTGAAGTCCAGTTTCAGAGCTCTGCAACTCAACTTCAATAGGTAGATTCCTTCATCAATTCTTCAAAACTTTGATATCATTGTGATGCTCTCATTGCCCTGGTTCTAGTTGCAACACTTACTTTTATCTGGAAACATGTTTTGACCATGGATTTTCAAATCCCTTTTCAAAACTTTTCTTCCAAATTGCTTGAGCTACAATTTATATTAATTTGTCGCGAAGGCGTGGTTGTCTTCGTCTTGAAGAGACGAAGCGAATGACATAGGGCTAAGCTTCTGATTTTTTAGTTTGAGAGACCTGCAATTCACGTTGGCTGGAGGTTGAAGATGATCAACGTGTCATCTTCACACCAATGAAGGCGCGCCATCTGTTTTTTTTTGAAAATCTGATTTAATTAATGATTCTATGCTTTATTCACTAATGACCATGATATGCACAGCGCGCCAGATCCCTTGGATTTGATTACTAACGTGTTTTGACTCTCATCCAATGGTCCACATATTTTTGACTTTATTTTTCTTTTCTGATTTTTATATATAATTGTTTTAAATTTCAAAAAATCATAGAAAATTCATTTTTAGTCAAAAAAATCTGAAAAAATTATGAAAAATATTTTTGATTTTTCTCTTTTTGATTTTTATTTTTTCAAAATTTTATTTTGTGTTTTGTTATTTTTTATAAGTTTCCACTTTATTTGATTTGTTTTAAATGTTTAAAAATACTTTTGTGCATTTTTAAATTCTGAAAAAATTATAGAATGATCCAATGATATTGTGACAAGTATTGGTGGCTCATTTATTTTTTATTTTTTATCATTTTTGGTTTATTTTAATCATTTTTTTTAATTTTAAAAAATTGTTTGACTTTTAAAAATTTCCAAAAATTTTATAAAATCATTTTAGTTCATTTCTGATTTTTCTATGGTCTTAATTTCATTTTCTTGATTAATTTGAATATAGTTGAGATTTTTCTCTTTTATTTCTATTTTAAAATATTTTTAAAACCCTTTTTTTATGTATATATTAAATGCAATATTATTTTGTGATTATTTTCTGGCTGATCTTGGATTAAATTTTTGATCATGAACTTTGTTAACATCATTGGATCCATGGTGTTGAGTCTAACTCCACAAAAATGGATGAATGATTTTAATAATAGTTTGATTTAAATTTAATTCAAATGTGATTTGTATATTCTCACTCACCCCTCTTCATCTCATCCCTTTCTCATTGCACTAAGTGTTATTGGAGCATGATCTCTATATCATGTCTCAAAACAAATGGTGCGTAGATTGCTATTGACCGACCTTAAAATAGGTGCGACTTCTACATAAGTCAACTTACGATTGCTTAACATAGCGCTAAATTTTGTCCCGATTCGAATACATGATCATTCGTGGCCCAAACCTATGTTTGCAAGACCAAGTATGTTAATTTGATCTCTTTGATCCAATAACCTTGAGATTCATTGTGTGGAGGCTTTGGTTCTACCAATCCTCTAATGGATCTACAACACTTTTGGTCAACGCGGATCACTTAAACATCGTTGATCATTAAATGGTACTTTTGAGGATTTCAAATGGATGATATACTTGACAAAAAGCAAATTCAATTTGATGTGTGGAGGCTTTGGTTCTACCAATCCTCTAATGAGTTCCAAATGCAAGTTTCAAGATGGTCATCCAACTAACCACTAATTATTAAATTGTTTTTACTTTCTGCCTTTTATTTTTTATGCTTTGTGTACCATTTACTTTAAGCATTACATTTCATGTCATTTTTATTTTGCTCACTTGAGCCTTTTCTTTTCTATTCTAAGACACCTAATAATCAACATGAACCATAAAAAACTTTAATGATACTTGGACTATTTGGTTACTATCCTTGGCATTATGGAATATTGGACTTCTTGAACTTAGGATTAGAAACCTTGGCCTATGTTGGAGACTTTGTGACCTCTTCTTCTCCTCCTATCTTCTTAAATTTCAAAAAATCTTCTCCCTCCTTTTGAAAACTCTTCTTATTTTTTTAAAATTGAACTACTTTCATAATAAACTTGGACTTAGGTCCATGCATTTTCAAAACATCTTTCATAAATAAACTTCAATCAACATTAATAATACCTTAACATTTTTTGTGAGAAGACTAAAAATCAATCAATCTCATTCAAACCATTTTGCCATCTTGGCTTTCATCTTAAACTTTTCTCAAAGATTCGACTCTTGTCAATCTTTGTAGTGATGTAAACAACTATACTTCTACGATATATAGTGAAGTGAGATATTTTCCACTTGGGTGTTGAGTGAGGCATTATTGATTTTAAAATCCAAGCCATATCCTCCACTTTGAGATGATGCAAATTCTCCTTTCTCATGATCGTGGGTAGTAAGTATGTTTTCCACACGGACAATGACGACGATGTCTTATCCCTTAAAACCAACGACAATGACGACGGGTGCAAAAACCATAAAAATATATTTCTTTTCTCACCTCCAACATCCATTTTTATACAACATTTTATAGCCAAAATATATAGATTTTACAAAGAGGTTCCTACGGAGTGCCGTAGATGTTTAGGGTGCTAATACCTTTCCTTTACATAACCAACCCCCTTACCTAGAATCTTTCCCCCTCTTTTTGGGTTATTCGCTCTTTTCCCGTTTTTTTGGAAACAATAAAGCGCGATGGCGATTTTTATTTTGATCTGTACAAGTCTAGTCAATCCAATGGCTTAGTCTTAAACATTTCTACTGCTACACATACGTGACAATATTGTTAGAATTATTTTATCTGATATGACTTTTTTAATTTATTTTAAAATTATTATTCTTAATCAAACACTTTAACAACCCTAAATTATTGTTTCATTTTGGAACCAGGAATAGAGAGAGATGTGAAAGTTGTGGCATATGAGAGCTTCAAATGCGACAGAACGGAGATATACTAGCAAGTGATATGAAGTTGATGACATGTCTAAAACTGACATGCTTTAAATAAGGACGACTACTTTTATTGTGTAGAACGTATTCATGATTATGAATCTGAAATCTTTTTACATCCTAGCATAAATGAATAAAAAATATAAATATACTCACATTGATTGAAAAAACATACTTAGAAAATTTTGAATATGAAGTAATTTGAAATAATTTACATAAGATGTTACGTTTGTGGGTGTTCCTCTATGATTATCACCCATATTTAACAAATCCATGTTGCACTATAAAATCGAAAGCATGCAAGAATTTTTAGAGTATTTTTTGTTGTCTAGATTCAACTATATTGAATTATATATTAGATTTGATTAATCTCAACAATCTCAAATCTATCCGTTTATAAGGATATTCCTAATAAAGGGTGTACGCATTGAACCTCTATTTTTATTTTAAAAACTTGAGAAATAGTGGAATTTTTTATTGGGCCTTTTATCTCGAGGGTGGCTAGCCAGTCGAGCAAGGTCCCCAAACCATCATAGTGGCATTTCAGGCTTCATATTTTTATCTCTTTTCACGAGGTATACAATGCATCCTTATTTGAACTTTTTTTAAGGTTTTATAGAATGCTAGTTGTTGTACCCCAAAATTTTCCCTCCCTTATTTCTCAAAGCATTTCAAGAAAGATCTCCAAGTTTCTCAAGGTAGTCCAAAGGTTGGCCAGCCAAGCTCTCTCCTAAGGCAGTCTACCCCAAATTAGGGTTTCATGTTGCATCAAGATCCTTGAGTCCAAATGACCCCAAGTGCTAACCAATGTCCTAATATGATCTCAAGATCATCCATGTCAAGTTTCAAGCCTTGCAGAGGAAGTTGGCTTAGTCAATTGCTCAAAAGTCCACAAAATCGACTGTGTTAGAGAAAAAGTCAACTGTGGCCTACATACAGTCAAACTTCAAGATTTTTGGTCAACATCCTCATTTTGAAGTATATTTAATCATTTTATCAAGGGTTGATCATGACTCATCAAGGATTGCTCACAATTCATTAAGATTCAAAAGTTGCTAAATTAGGGTTTTGTAGGAAAAGTCAACTCAACTTTCACCAAGCATAACTTTCTCATACTTTATGAGAAATGACCCATCCAAATCTAATTTTGAAGAGTATGCAATTTCCTTCAATCCATCTTCATCTCTCAATTTTAAAATATACACTCACAAGAAGTTATGAATTTGAACATTATAGGTCATTTTTGAAAGTCAACAAAAACACCTTTTTTGTCATAGCTTCTAACTTGAGCATGGAATATCAAAATGAGATTAGACCAAAAGGGTTGGTTAGAGGACATCTCAAACTTTCTAAAAAGTCCAAGAACACCTCCAAAGAGTCAAAATTGAGGAAGTTGTGCATTGTTGAAGTTGGACTTTTTTGCAAAATTGCCAAAAGTCAACTATCCCCAAAACTTCAAATTTTGCCAAATGGCCCCATTCTTTTTCACTTGTTTTGAGCTGGCATTGTAGCCCACGTGCTCCAGCCTTGGCCATGTGTCCATATCATATTTTTATTAATTAATTTGATTTTATTTGAATTAATTTGATTTAAATCAAAATAAATCAAATAAAAATCCAAAAGCATTGATAACAAAGATTTTGTGGTGATTTCAGGTTTCATTATACAGCTTGCCATCATCAAACTCGTATCAAGGCATAAGTGTACAAAAAGATGGGATTTGGATCAAATTTGGAAGGTTGTTAAAGGGGGATCAAATCAAATTCAAAGTCATTGATGGAGAGAGATTTGGACAGAGTTTGCTACCCTAATACATTGTACATTACATAAGGATCGTGTGCATATCAAAATAAGGGTTAGAGATCAGATAGAGAGCAAGAACAAAATTTGCAAAAATACCAAAAAAGTGTGAGATCGAAACAGGGCTTATAAGCAGTTTCAAGGCTTGGCCATTGTCCCAATCGTCTCCTGGCCATCTCCACAAGCGAAAGCAAGCAAAACCACGCATTTTCAGACCCTCCCACGCGCTGTAAGTCAGTCACGAACTCACCCTTTTCTTGATTTCGTATTTTGAAATTTAGGCATTATCAACATGTATTGATGGTATATTCTTAATCTACACATTATTTGCAAACTTTTGGTATTACTTGATTTCATTTATCTGGCCTATATCGTGGTTCACCATAGTTAGGGTTTCAAGTTTTGGTTTAGGGCTTTTTGTTTCAGGAAAAATTAGCCTTAGTAATGGCTATGGTTGTAATCAGAAGAGGGAGACGAGTCTAACCATGGTGTTTGAATCCATTTCCATGGTCGGTACGTGATTTTGAAGGTGGACAAGTTTATAGTGACGGACCTCTGTCCGTGGGTATAGATCCTGGAACTTTTAGCCACGGTCCAAAGACAGGGACGGTAGCGTGTCGCTTCCCCATTCGCCCATTCAAACAGTGCGCGCGTTTTTTTTTATATTTTTCTGGCCATTAGTTTTTGCTTTTTATATTATATTTAATTTGTATTATATTAACAAAACAAGTCAAGTGGCATGGTGGCAAGCATAGCATTGGAGTTCCTCTCAGGACCTGGGTTTGAATCCCAGGTCCCCGTATTTTCTCCATATTATTTGTTTTCAGATAATCCAGTATGCGCTCAAGCCTAAGACCCACCATGGACTCTCACCATCCAGCACGCCAGATGGCCAGATGACTAGATCTGGTGGTCAAGCATTGAAGGCACACCATGGGCAGGTCAACGCACATACACTGGATCAGAATAGTCAAACGGACTGCATGTCAATGGGACATAAAAATTGCTATTCAAACCCTCTAATCAGGCCCAATCTCTTCCTTTTTTATTTTCTTTTCTATATTTTATTTATTTACATTTATTTATTTTTAATTAATTACTAACCAATAGAATAATTTCTTTTTATCAAAAATCACAAAAATATTTTTTACCCAATTAAATTTTAGAACTTTATTTTTTCATTAATAAATATTAACTAATTTAATTAGGATATTAATTAGGCAACTTTAATTTATTTTTGCAAATATTTAAAGTCAATTAGAAATTAAATAGGTTTTAACTTTAATTTAATTATTTTATTTTCTTTCCTAAAATATCAAAAACACCAAAAATATGTCATTAATTATTTTTCATTAATCAATTTATTTAATAATTAATTTAGCATTTAATTTTAGGACTTAATTTCTTTTCTTAAAAATAAAAACAAAAAAAATATTTTCTTTTAATTGGGAGGGTCAAAACCCTAGTTTCACATTCAATCCAATTCACTCGCGCGGTTTATTTTTCCTTATTCCATTATTGATGTATCTGCTCCCGGCTTGTAATAGTTTTAATATGACATTTATTTATTTTTCTGCTTTTTATTTTCAAAGGGTTGTTTTTGGCGATGTAAATACTCGACGCCTTGTAATAATTTAGTTTAAATTCCGCATTTTAATTCCGCAAATTATACAACTGTTAGATGTTTGGTAATAGGGTTTGTATGACAAGAATGAATGTTTAATCTTAAAACGGTTAGATCACCCTAAACATGTGCAAAGATAAAAATAACTGAAATCAACACAACCGCACATGCGCACTCCTAGGGTACACCTCACTTGGTTGCCTTCGTAAACGGTTATTGAGTATAGGTTATTTTAGAGGTTGCCCTCTTGTCTAAAAGATCATAAGTTGCCTCGAAAAGGTTGCCTCGGATATTATTGCCTCGAATAAATGATCTAAGACATTAGGGTTACCACTAAGACATCCTAACATTGCTTTAGTGATCGTATGTCCCTCATTCGAATTGACCCTTAAACTCCAACGACGGTGCTACCTACTCACTAATAGTGGGATAGCATTGTCTAAAGGAAATTAGCATAGAATGATTCCTTTTTCGAGTAGGTAGATTAGTTCTTAGATACTTGCTCATCCAAAATAAAACTTTTTCTCACACTTACACTTTTATAAACAAGTTTTCAAAAACACTTCATTACACTCTCGAGGACAGAAGCAAGAGTTAAATCGAAGTTAAAATAAAAACTTTTTCAAACCCACCAGCACAAAGAAAACAATTTTGAAAATGATGAGCAAGTACCTAAGAGCCCGTAGATAACTACGGATAGAAAGGGTGCTAATACATTCCCTTTCTATAATCTACCCCCCGTACTCAGAAATATCTCGAAAAAGGAATTTTCTGTGCTTTTTTCCTTTCCTTGTTGGATAAAATAAAAGTCGGTGGCAACTCTTGCTTACCGCGACATTTTGCGAAAACAAACGCAAAACACAAACCAACATTCCAAAAAATAGTCAGTTCTTTCCACCGTATCACAGAACTGGTAACTCTGTTGGGGAATAAATTAAGTGGGGTGTACCTTAGGATTAGTTCATATTGTTTTCAATTGCTTGATTTGTATGCTTTATCTTTGTGGGCTTGAATCGGAGTTACTATAGATCCTAACCCGGATCTGGGGATACCATTTAGGTAAGTAGCAATAGACTGTGAGGGAACTGTACGACATAGACTGATACGGTTGAAGCAGTAGCTATGTTGGTGTGGCACTTTAGTTTGTACCGATATCCCTTGTGGCGCAACGAGGAGAATATGGGTCTGCTAAGGGGTCATTAAGCACCAACTGACCTTAGAACCTATAATTGACCAACTTGGCCATATAAAAGTAGCAGTATGCTACACTCATTGAGACCAAACTCTCGCAATGATTCCGGCCGCAAGAAAAGGTTGCTAAACTGGAATTATGACCGATCGAGGGTGGTCAGTCATATTGAGATCCTCTAGAACCCGATTACTATTTCTAAGACAAGTTGAACCAACTGAACTGAAAGAGGGTAGTACCTAAACTCCTTGCCAGCCTGAAATCTAAGGGCTATCTGTGTGACTTGTTTGCCCTTACCATGTTTGCTATCTGTGAATACCTGTGGTGTGTTTCTATCATGACATCATGCATCATGACATTGCATGCATATTGCATTGGACTAACCGTTTCAAAGACCAATAGGATTCATCTTTGTTCTGTTTTGCAGATCATGGCATCTATGCATAGAAACACTATTCGGATAAGCTTTGTACAGATTCCTACTCAGCTTAAGGATTTGGTTTCCAAGGTTCCTGACACTTCCTCTTTTGACAGAAGACATGGTCACCTCCTCAGTCTAGTCACCTCCAAGCTGGATAAACAGATGATGAGTGTCTTATTCCAGTTCTTTGATCCATTGTACCACTGCTTCACTTTTCCGGACTACCAGTTGGTCCCTACCTTGGAAGAGTTCTCTGATCTACTTGGTATCTCTATTCTAGAGCAGACCCCATTTACAGGTTGAGAGGTATCCCTTAGGCTGGAAGAGATTGCTTCAGCCCTACATATGACAAAGGCTGAGGTAATGTCTAATTGGGAGACTCAGAGTGGGATAAAAGGCTTCTTGGCTAAGTTCTTGGTTGATCAGGCTAATCAGTTCTGGGACAGTTTAGACTTTCAGGAGTTTGAAGACATCCTGGCTCTTCTCATTTATGGTCTGGTTCTGTTACCTAATTCAGATTCCTTTGTTGAAGTGAATGCGGTGAAGATTTTCATGTCCCGTAATCCAGTGCCCACTCTCTTGGGTGATATTCTGCACACTCTCTATGCCCGTACTACTCGAAAATGGGGAACCCTTATGTGCTGTGCACCATTGCTGGCGAGGTGGTTTATTTCTCACCTCCCCAAATCAGTTTTGAAGAACAAGGAAGGCATGGGTTGGGCCTACAGGATTATGTCCCTTGCTCACACGGACATCATCTGGAGTACTAAGGACATGGAAGAAGTATCTATCATTGATCGCTGTAGGGAGTACCCCAATGTTCCATTGCTGGGAATCAGAGGAGGGATCATCTATAACCCTTGTTTGGCCTTACGACAGTTTAGGCGAGCTAGGAGGGACGAACCTCATGAGTTTCTACTTCCGAGCATTGTCTTTGACTTCCAAGGGGATAGTGAGGGACATCACCGCAGGTTCATACGATCTTGGAACAAGGTGCACAGGTCTTATCCGCATGAGCTAGGCGTGAAGACTTCTCTTCCGATGGAAACATATCTCCGGTGGGTTCGAGCCCGTGCTCAGAAGCTAGGGATGCCCTACGAAGCTATCTTATCGGTAATTGTTAAACATGCTGATGAAGAAGGGGTTCCTCCTACCATCCTCCATCCATACATGCCTACTGACATTGGGGCATTAAAGAGGTCTTGGATCCAGCTAAGGGAAGAACGAGATACTTACAGAGAAAAGTACCATGAGTAGGAGCGGAAGATCCTAAAGCTTACCAGGCATCTTGAGAATGAGAAGGTCCTCAACGACTACGCCAACACCAAAGGGAAACAACCATGGGAACGCTGATGTCTTTTGTTATTTCTAGTTTTGATTTACTTTTCAGTTTTTCTTTTTGTAACGCCTTAAAGGCATTTGTTGAACATTGAATTCAAGTTTTTATCTAATAAAAAGTGTGTTTCATTTTGGTTTACGAATTTGAATCTCCAAAGTCTTTGAAATCATATCATAAGCATTACATTCCCATGCACCTCATTACAGGTACCCTTACAGGTTTCTCATCTTCTTTGCTGTTTATTTCAGCACATCATGTCTTCTAAAACATCAACTGATCAAGCCATCAAGGCTCTGCAAGCTCAAAACGCTCAGTTCCAGGAAATGTTCATGAACTTGGCCAAGGGTCAGCAAGATCTGAAGACTCTTATCTTGAAGGATAAGAAGAAGAAGAAGAAGAAGAGGAAGACGGTCCTCCTGAATATGGGTTGCAGATTCGGGAACAATATGCGGGAAGATGTTGATTTGTCTCACTCACCTGGAGGGGGAGAAAACCAAGAAGAAAGGAGGGCTCCTAGCCCTGTGGTTTCTGACAACGAGACTGACTTTGATGAAGATCAGTATCCTCTGGCTGAGGATATATATAAGCAACTCGAAGACTGCTTGAGCGCAATGGAGGTCCAGAAGGTACCTGGGTTGGACTTTGGAGATTTGGGTTTGTCATCTTGGGTGGTGATTCCCCACAAGTTTAAAGCACGAGTCTTTTCTAAATACGACGGGGTCTCCTGCCCAAAACTGCACCTCCGCTCGTATGTTAGAAAGATTCAACCATACACCGCTGACAAGAACCTCTGGATCCATTTCTTTCAAGATAGTCTTTCAGGGACTCAACTTGAATGGTTTTACCAACTGGAAGGAGCTAGCGTCCGTAACTGGGAGGACTTGGCTGCTGCTTTCTACAAGCAGTACCAATATAATGTCGACCTTGCTCCCATGTGTACCCAACTTCAGGGTATGTCTATGGGTGTGAGCGAAGGTTTCAAAGACTACACTCAGAAATGGAGGGACCTTGCTGGAAGAGTACAACCCCCGCTGGCTGATAGGGAGTTAGTGGACACGTTTCTTGGGACCTTGTCTCGTCCGTATTTCAACCATCTGATTGGAAGCTCATCGTCCGGGTTTACTGAGCTGATTATGATCGGGGAAAGAGTTGAGGCCGGTATCAAGAGCGGAAAGTTACAGAAGGGTGCTTCGTCGAGTACGGAGAAGAAGCCTTTTTTTTAAGAAGGAATCCAATGCAGTTTACAACGCGAAGAGCCATAACAAACCTGAGTGCCGCCAAGCAGTTAATGCGGTGGTTATTTCAAGACCTGTTGTTGCTCCTCAACGCAACAATCAGCCAAGAGCCGAGAGGCTGCGAAGACAGTTCACTCAGCTCCATATGACCCTGTCTCAGATTCTGCCACAGTTGTTAAAGACCAACTTGGTGATTCCTAAGGAAGCCCCGAAGAATCCCAATACAACATCACCGTTGTACAATCCGAATGCCCGTTGTGCTTTTCACTCCGATAGCCGGGGGCATGATACGAATGACTACTGGGTCTTGAAGAATAAAGTACAGGATCTGATTGATGCTAAGGAGATTGAGTTTGAAGCACCGGAAAAGCCTAATGTCATAACGACACCTATGCCCAAACATGACGCAGGAGTGAATGCTATCGGGGATGATGAAGAAGAGTCTGACATTGACAGCTGGATTTACCCGACTGCTGACGGTGGACTAAGCAATTGGACGATAAAGGATTCTATGCCCGTTTCTTTTACACAGTAATCAGACTTTTGTTTTGAATTTGTAACTGACAATTTTAAACTTTACGGCCCGGTGCCTTACCCGAGACACTGTGGCTTTGTTTGTGAGGGCATGATATTTGTCATTTCCATATATCATTAATAAAAGCATTGGACGTTTTTTACATTACAAATTTTGCGCTCCTTGTTTTTTTTCTTTTTCTATCTTGCAAAACAGATATTTTACACACACTCACATATACAGGTCTACACCCACTATGGATCCCACTGATAACAACTCTGTTACTGCCAGTTATGACTTCGAAAGTCTGATCAACTTAGCCGAAGACGAAGGTAAAGATGATTGCGAAGTGCCCGAGGAACTTGCTAGACTGTTACTTCAGGAAGAGAGGGCCATACAACCGCATGAAGAGCCAGTGAAATCAGTGAATCTGGGTACAGAGGTAGATAAGAAAGAGGTTAAGATCGGTGCAAACCTGGAGCCTAGTGTTAAGCAACGGTTAATTCAGATGCTGCGTGACTATGTTGAGATCTTTGCTTGGTCTTATAAAGATATGCCTGGGTTGGATACCGATATCATGGTTCACCGCTTGCCTACCAAGGAAGACTGTCTTCCAGTGAAATAGAAAGTTCACCGAATACGTCCAAAGATGTCTGTGAAAATCAAGGCTGAGGTTATGAAACAGTTTGACGCCGGTTTTCTAGCAGTTACTTCTTACCCACAATGGGTTTACAACGTGGTTCCAGTGTCTAAGAAGGATGGTAAGGCTCGAATGCGTGTTGACTATAGGGATCTGAACAGGGAGAGCCCCAAGGATGATTTCCCTCTGCCTCATATCGACGTTTTGGTTGACAACACCGCACAGCATAAGGCATTCTCCTTTATGGATGGTTTCTCTGGTTATAATCAGATTAAGATGGCTCCCGAAGACATGGAGAAGACAACCTTTGTTACTCAATGGGGCACCTTTTGTTATAAGGTCATGCCTTTCGGATTGAAGAATGTCGGGGCAACGTACCAGCGCACCATAGTCGATTTGTTCCATGACATGATCCATCATGAGATTGAGGTATATGTCGATGACATGATTGCAAGATCCCAGACTGAAGAGGAACATCTGGATCACCTTCAGAAGCTGTTTGACAGGTTGAAGTTGTACAAGCTGAGGTTAAACCCGAACAAGTGCACCTTCGGGGTGAGATATGGTAAGCTGCTGGGTTTCGTCGTAAGTGATAAAAGTATTCAGGTGGATCCTGCAAAGGTGAAGGCTATACAGGAAATGCCAGCTCCCAGAACAGAAAAAGAAGTCAGAGGTTTTCTGGGACGTCTGAACTATATTGCCCGATTCATCTCACACCTGACTGCTACTTGTGAGCCAATCTTCAAGTTGCTGAAGAAAGATCAAGTGGTAAGATGGAATGATGAATGTTAGGCCGCTTTTGAAAGGATCAAAGAATATCTCCAAGAGCCACCTATTCTGATGCCTCCAGTTGAAGGGAGACCTTTGATCTTATACTTGACAGTACTCGACAATTCAATGGGGTGCATGCTGGGGCAGCATGACGAGTCTGGCCAAAAAGAGCATGCTATTTATTACCTTAGCAAAAGGTTTACCGACTGCGAGACCCGATACTCGCTGCTTGAGAAAACTTGCTGCACTTTGGCATGGGCTGCTCGCCGGCTGAGACAGTATATGCTGACTCATACTACTATATTGATATCAAAGATGGATCCAATCAAGTATATCTTTGAAAAGCCTGCCTTGTCCAGAAGAATAGCAAGATGGCAGATGATCTTGACTGAATATGACATCCAATATACGACCCAAAAAGAAATCAAGGGAAGTGTGTTGGCAGATCATTTGGCACATCAAGCAGTGGATGATTACCAGTCTATGAACTTTGAGTTCCCGGATGAGAATATCATGATAGTAACTGACTGTGAAGAACCTGGACCGGATGAAGGACCTGAGGAAGGATCCCGATGGTCTATGTACTTTGATGGAGCTTCAAACGCTTTGGACAATGGCATTGGCGCCGTAATCATATCTCCTGAAGGCTCTCATACTCCGTTCACCGCCCGACTATGTTTCAACTGCACCAATAACATGGCGGAGTATGAAGCATGCATCATGGGTCTTCGAGCAACAATTGACCTAAGGATTAAGTTCTTAAGTGTATTAGGAGATTCTGCTCTCGTGATCAGTCAGATCAAAGGCGATTGGGATACAAAACACCCAAATCTTATTCCTTACAAGGAGTATGTATTATCGTTGCTTCCACACTTCGAGGAGATAACCTTTGAACACTTCCCTAGAGAGGAGAATCAGTTGGCGGACGCGTTAGCCACGATGTCTTCCATGTTCAAAGTCAATTGGGACAACGAGGCTCCCCGGATTACCATCGAAAGGTTGGACGAACCTGCACATTGCTGTGACATTGAAACTGAAGAGGTGGCAGATAAACCCTGGTTTCATGAGGTAAAGAGGTATCTTGAGGCTCAAGAGTACCCCGAGGGTGCATCTGTTAATGACAAGAAGTTTTTGAGGAGGTTCGCGGCGAAGTTCTTCATCAGCAATGGCATTCTTTACAAGCGTAATCATGACTCAACCTTACTGCGATGTGTGGATAAGAACGGGGCAGAAAGGATTATGGTAGAGTTACATGAAGGTACTTTCGGAACTCATTCCAGTGGACACACCATGGGAAAGAAGATCCTACGGGCAGGATATTATTGGTCTACTATGGAAGCCGACTGTTATCAGCATTCTCGGACGTGTCACAAGTGCCAAGTCTATGATGATAAGGTGCACATACCTCCAGTTCCTTTAAACGTCCCGACAGCTTCGTGGCCTTTCACAATGTGGGGCATCGACATGATCGGTGAGATCAGACCTACGGCGTCCAACGGGCATCATTTCATCCTGGTAGCGATTAATTACTTTACGAAGTGGGTTGAAGCAGTTTCCTTTGCTACTGTAACCAAGAACGTCGTGGCACGGTTCATTCAGCATAATCTGATCTGTCAATACGGTGTACCAGAGAGGATCATTACAGACAATGGTACAAATCTCAACAATAATATGATCACTGAGCTCTGCAAGCAGTTCAAGATACAACATCACAACTCTTCTCCTTACCGGCTGAAGATGAATGGGGCTGTAGAAGCGGCTAATAAGAACATTAAGAAGATTATGCAGAAGATGACAGTGACATAGAAAGACTGGCACGAGATGTTACCATTTGCTCTTCATGGGTACCGTACCTCAGCGCGGACATCAACAGGGGCAACCCCCTATTCCTTGGTATATGGTATGGAGGCCGTATTGCCCATTAAAGTCCAGATACCCTCTCTTCGAATTATGAAGGATGCAGGTTTGAGTGAAGATGATTGGATTCAGACCCGGCTTGATCAACTAAACTTAGTTGACGAAAAGAGACTTACTGCTATTTGTCGTGGTCAGACGTATCAGAAGCAGATGATCAAGGCATTTAACAAGAAAGTTAGAAGACAAGAGTATCAAGTTGGGGATCTGGTGATCAAGCGCATCATCTTACCTCAAGGTGATCCTAGGGGCAAATGGACCCCTACTTACGAAGGGCCATTTGTAGTTAAGAACATTTTCTCAAGGGGAGCTATGATTCTAACCACCATGGATGGTGACGACCTTCCTCACCCCGTCAATGCAGACATAGTGAAAAGATACTACACATAATCAAAGACCCTCTAGGTCGACTAGCCTAGGCAAAAATAAGGGCTTCCCGGCGAACCAAAAGGGTTCGGGCAAAAATAAGGGATGAAAATGAAAAAATCTGTACACCCGGCAAGTTGAAAACCTGAAAAGGAGGCTTGGGCAAAAAAAGGGTATCCCGGTGGACTGAAAACCCGAAAGGGCGGTCCAGGAAAAAATTAGGGATCAAAGCGTAACACTATGTCTCATCGGATCACCTGGCAACCAGACTTCAGTATCGACTATCAAGCTCGGACGACACTAATCAATCTGATCTACCTTCAACCAAGTAGCAAAGTGATGAGATGCTCGAGGACATAAAGGCAATAGCAGAATTGGAACCCAGTGGGATTGTTCACATAGCTGTTTTTCTTTGTTTTTCACAAATTTTATAAACTCTATTGTTCGACGGCGTTCTCTTACTAGGACGTCAGCCTCTTGTACAAACACCTATTTACAGGCCAAACTTCAAAATCAATATAATACAGTTATAAAGAAATTTCAAATTGTTTTTCCTTTTTCTGTTTTGTTTTGAAAAGAATGTCCAATGTTCATTTTTGATATATGCATTTGACATTAATTACTGCTCATGAATATTTACATGCGAAACAAAAGATGATTACTTGTAATATCAGAAACAAGGGCAAATAAGATTTGTCCAAGCTTTACAGTTGCTCTATCCACCAGGTACAAAGGTAGATTCAGTTGAAGAATATGGCTAAGGTACTTTCACTCCCCGCAGAGTAAGAAAAGAACAGTAATGTTAACTCTCCCCAGCTGAGACTCGCAACTGTGAATGAATCAATAATATTCTCCCCAAGCATAGTTTATCTACCATCAGCACTGAAAAGTATTATCATCCCCGTCGGAGTATAAAATATCCCCAGTAAACTTTGGAAGATTTTTCCCAGTAGAGCCTAAAAGGTTATCCCCAATGGAGTTTGAAAATTTTCCCAGCGCAGTCTGAAAAAATAAGCTTCCCCAGTGGAGTGTGGAGAATCATCCCCAGTAAACTTTGGAAGATTGTCCCCAGTAGAGCCTAAAAGGTTATCCCCAGTGAAGTCGCAACTGAAAGATCATCCCCAGCTGAGTTTATTCCTTGCACAAACATGAATTCGATTCCCAACAGGATTCAGTATCTCCAGCAACGGGAATGCATCCCCAGCGGAATTTATCAGCGGAATCCTCTACAGAGCATCTCATCCCCACAGAATAATCTCCTCATCATTTTATTCCCCAGCGAAGTTATCCTCTCCTGCAGGTTTATTCTCACAAACATCTTCATTCGCTATCCCTAGCGGAAATGAAGAATTCAACTCTTTTCTCCAGCATTTATCCGGGATATATTTTCCCAAGCTAAAAACATTACATTTCCATACATCATGACACATGCATATACGCATCATACAACACAATCTCATTTATTTTGAGAACATCATTTCCTGATACATATCATACATTACATACAACTAACCTTTACCTTTCAGGAAGGATGCGGTTAAATTCTCACAAAATTCAAAGCTATGAAGCTTTTACCTTTGTTGAAGTACAAACAAGTTCCTAAATCTCAGCAGAGAAGTTTTCTCAGTTGAATTACGGGCGAGTTCTTAAATCTCGACGAAGATGTTTCCCCAGTTGAATTACAGACAAGTTCCTAAATCTCAGCAGAGATGTTTTTCTCAGTTGAAGTACGGGCAAGTTCCTAAATCTCGACAAAAATGTTCCTCCGTTGAATTACAAACGAGTTCCTAAATCTCAGCAGAGAAGTTTTCTCAGTTGAATTATGGGCGAGTTCTTAAATCTCGATGAAGATGTTTCCCCAATTGAATTACACACAAGTTCCTAAATCTCAGCAGAGATTTTTTCTTAGTTGAAGTACGGCGAGTTCCTAAATCTCAGCAAAAGATGTTCCTCCGCTGAATTACAAACGAGTTCCTAAATCTCAGCAGAGAAGTTTTCTCAGTTGAATTACGGGCGAGTTCTTAAATCTCGACGAAGATGTTTCCCCTGTTGAATTACGGATAAGTTCCTAAATCTCAATAGAGATGTTTTCTCAGTTGAAGTACAGGCGAGTTCCTAAATCTCAGCAAAAGATGTTCCTCCGTTGAATTACAGATGAGTTCCTAAATCTCAGCAGAGAAGTTTTCTCAGTTGAATTACGGGTGAGTTCTTAAATCTCGACGAAGATGTTTCCCCAGTTGAATTACGGACAAGTTCCTAAATCTCAGCAGAGATGTTTTCTTAGTTGAAGTATGGGCGAGTTCCTAAATCTCAGCAAAAGAAGTCCCCTAGTTGAATTACGGACGAGTTCCTAAATCTCAGCAGAGATGTTTTTCTCAGTTGAATTATGGGCAAGTTCCTAAATCTCGACAAAGATGTTCCTCCGTTGAATTAAAGACGGGTTCCTAAATCTCAGCAGAGAAGTTTTCTCAGTTGAATTACAAGCGAGTTCTTAAATCTCGACGAAGATGTTTCCCCAGTTGAATTACGGACAAGTTCCTAAATCTCAGCAGAGATGTTTTCTCAGTTGAAGTACGGGCGAGTTCCTAAATCTCAGCAAAAGAAGTTCCCCAGTTGAATTACGGATGAGTTCCTAAATCTCAGCAGAGATGTTTTTCTCAGTTGAATTACGGGTAAGTTCCTAAATCTCAACAAAGATGTTCCTCCGTTGAAGTACGGGAAAGTTCCTAAATCTCAACAGAGAAGTTTTCTCAGTTGAAGTACGGGCGAGTTTCTAAATCTCGCCGAAGATGTTTCCTCAGTTGAGTTACGGGAAAGTTCCTAAATCTTAACACCTCAGTTGAATTACAGGAAAGTTCCTAAATCTCGACACCTCAGTTGAATTATGGGAAAGTTCCTAAATCTCGACACCTTTGTTGAATTACGGGCAAGTTCCTAAATCTCGACACCTCAGTTAAATTACGAGCAAGTTCCTAAATCTCGACACCTCAGTTGAATTACGGACGAGCTCCTAAATCTCAGCAAAACTATTTCCTCAGTTGAGTATGGACGATCAAAGTTCCTAAATATCAACAGAGATGACTCACCAACAGAATAACGGATGCCGAAGCTCCTAAATTTCTACTTCTTTCAACAAAGATCATTATTCCCCGGCAGAATCTTCCTCAATAATAGGTATACAAACTCTTGCTAAGGAACATCTTATGCGATCGACACTCCTTCAGATGGCATCTTTAAACCTATACTCCCGTCACCAATCTCCAAATGGCATCTGTAAGCCCATTCCCAACATCATAAGGCAGATACCACTTCATGCGGGTGCAAATTTCTGGACACTCTAGTGTTCAATCATCTTCCACCTTTGGATCACGAAAGGCACGAAAGCCAATCTACATCTTCAGGTTTGAGAAGATTGAACAGGGGCAGCTGTTGTAGCCCAAAATTTTCCATCCCATATTTCTAAAATTATTTCAAGAAAGATCTTCAAGTTGCTCAAGGTAGTCCAAAGGTTGGCCAGACAAGCTCTCTCCTAAAGCAGTCTACCCCAAATTAGGGTTTCATGTTGCATCAAGATACTTGAGTCCAAATGACCCCAAGTTCTCACCAATGTCCTAATATATTATCAAGATCATCCATGTCAAGTTTCAAGCCTTGCAGAGGAAGTTGGCTCAGTCAATTGCTCAAAAGTCCAAAAAATTGACTGTGTTAGGGCAAAAGTCAATTGTGGCCTACATATAGTCAAACTTCAAGATTTTTTGTCAACATCCTCATTTTGAAGTATATTTCATCATTTGATCAAGGGTTGATCATGATTCATCAAAGATTTCTCACAATTCATCAAGATTCAAAAGTTGCTAAATTAGGGTTTTGCAGGAAAAGTCAACTCAACTTTGAACAAGCATAAGTTTCTCATAATTTATGATAAATGACCCATAAAAAGCTCATTTTGAAGAGGATGCAATTTCCTACAATCCATCTTCAGCTCCCAAGTTCAAAATATACACTCACAAGAAGTTATGAATTTGGACATTATAGGTCATTTTTGAAAGTCAACAAAAACACCTTTTTTTGTCAAAGCTTCTAACTTGAGAATGGAATATCAAAATAAGATGAGACCAAAAGGGTTGGTTAGAGGACATCTCAATATTTCTAAAAAGTCCAAGAACACCTCCAAATAGTCAAAATTGAGGAAGTTATGCATTGTTGAAGTTGGACTTTTTTGCAAAATTGCCAAAAGTCAACTATCCCCAAAACTTCAAATTTTGCCAAATGGGCCCATTCTTTTTCACTTGTTTTGAGTTGGCATTGTAGCCCACGTGCTCCATATTTGGCCATGTGTCCATATCATATTTTTATTAATTATTTTGATTTTATTTGAATTAATTTGATTTAAATCAAAATAAATCAAATAAAAATCCAAAAGCATTGATAACAAAGATTTTATGGTGATTTCAGGTTTCATTATACAGTTTGTCATCATCAAACTCGTATCAAGGCATAAGTGTACAAAAAGATGGGATTATGATCAAATTTGGAAGGTTATTAAAGGAGGATTAAATCAAATTCAAAGTCATTGATGGAGAGAGATTTGGACAGAGTTTGCTACCCTAATACATTGTGCATTACATAAGGATCCTGTGCATATCAAAATAAGGGTTAGAGATCAGATAGAGAGCAAGAACAAAATTTGCAAAAATACCAAAAAAGTGTGAGATCGAAACAGGGCTTAGAAGCAGTTTCAAGGCTTGGCAATTGTCCCAATCGTCTCCTGGCCATCTCCACAAGCGAAAGCAAGCAAAACCACGCGTTTTCAGACCCTCCCACGCGCTGTAAGTCAGTCACGAACTCACCCTTTTCTTGATTTCGTATTTTGAAATTTAGGCATTGTCAACATGTATTGATGGTATATTCTTAATCTACACATCATTTGCAAACTTTTGGTATTACTTGATTTCATTTATCTGCCCTATATCGTGATTCACCATAGTTAGGGTTTCAAGTTTTGGTTTAGGGCTTTTTGTTTCAGAAAAAATTAGCCTTAGTAATGGCTATGGTTGTGATCAGAAGAGGGAGACGAGTCTAACCTCGGTGTTAGAATCCATTTCCATGGCCGGTGCGTGATTTTGAAGGTGGACAGGTTTATAGTGATGGACCTCTGTCCGTGGGTATAGATCCTGGAACTTTTAGCCACGGTCCAAAGACAGGGACGATGGTGTGTCGCTTCCCCATTCACCCATTCAAACAGCGCGCACGTTTTTTTATTTTTCTGGCCATTAGTTTTTGTTTTTTATATTATATTTAATTTGTATTATATTAACAAAACAAGTCAAGTGGCGTGGTGGCAAGCATAGCATTGGAATTCCTCTCAGGACCTGGGTTCGAATCCCAGGTCCCCATATTTTCTCCATATTATTTGTTTTCAGATAATCCAGTATGCGCTCAAGCCTAAGATCCACCATAGACTCTCATCCAGCATGCCAGATGGCCAAATGGCCAGATCTGGTGGTCAAGCATTGAAGGCACGCCATGGGCAGGTCAACGCACATACACTGGATCAGAATAGTCAAACGGATTGCATGTCAATGGGCCAGAAAATTATTATTCAAACCCTCTAATCAGGCCCAATCTCTTCCTTTTTTTATTTTATTTTCTATATTTTATTTATTTACATTTATTTATTTTTAATTAATTACTAACCAATAAAATAATTTCTTTTTATCAAAAATCACAAAAATACTTTTTTACTCAATTAAATTTTAGAACTTTATTTTTTCATTAATAAATATTAACTAATTTAATTAGGATATTAATTAGGCAATTTTAATTTATTTTTACAAATATTTAAAGTCAATTAGAAATTAAATATGTTTTAACTTTAATTTAATTATTTTATTTTCTTCCCTAAAATATCAAAAACTCCAAAAATATGTCATTAATTATTTTTCATTAATCAATTTATTTAATAATTAATTTAGCATTTAATTTTAGGATTTAATTCCTTTTCTTAAAAATAAAAACAACAAAAAATATTTTCTTTTAATTAGGAGGGTCAAAACCCTAGTTTCACATTCGATCCAATTCACTCGCGCGATTTTTTTTCCTTATTCCATTATTGATGTATCTGCTCCCGGCTTGTAATAGTTTTAATAGGACATTTATTTATTTTTCTGCTTTTTATTTTCAAAGGATTGTTTTTGGCGATGTAAATACTCGACGCCTTGTAATAATTTAGTTTAAATTCCGCATTTTAATTCTGCAAATTATACAACTGTTATATGTTTGGTAATAGGGTTTGCATGACAAGAATGAATGTTTAATCTTAAAACGGTTAGATCACCCTAAACATGTGCAAAGATAAAAATAACTGAAATCAACACAATCACACATGCGCACTCCTAGGGTACACCTCACTTGGTTGCCTTCGTAAACGGTCATTGAGTATATGTTATTTTAGAGGTTGCCCTCTTGTCTAAAAGATCATAAGTTGCCTCGAAAAGGTTGCCTCGGATATTGTTGCCTCGAATAAATGATATAAGACATTAGGGTTACCACTAAGACATCCTAACATTGCTTTAGTGATCGTATGTCCCTCATTCGAATTGACCCTAAAACTCCAACGACGGTGCTACCTACTCACTAATAGTGGGATAGCATTGTCTAAAGGAAATTAGCATAGAACGATTCCTTTTTCGAGTAGGTAGATTAGTTCTTAGATACTTGCTCATCCAAAACAAAACTTTTTCTCACACTTACACTTTTATAAACAAGTTTTCAAAAACACTTCATTACACTCTTGAGGACAGAAGCAAGAGTTAAATCGAAGTTAAAATAAAAACTTTTTCAAACCCACCAGCACAAAGAAAACAATTTTGAAAATGATGAGCAAGTACCTAAGAGCCCGTAGATAACTACAGATAGAAAGGGTGCTAATACCTTCCCTTTCTATAATCTACCCCCCGTACTCAGAAATATCTCGAAAAAGGAATTTTTCTGTGCTTTTTTTCTTTCCTTGTTGGATAAAATAAAAGTCGGTGGCGACTCTTGCTTACCGCGACATTTTGCAAACACAAATGCAAAACACAAACCAGCATTCCAAAAAATAGTCAGTTCTTTCCACTGTATCACACTAGTATTTGATATGTACAAGAATTCTAAAGAAGACTGAAAAAATTATATATAAATATATAGAGAACCTTTGTATTAATCAAGTATATAACTTACAACTTGTTTTACAAATTACTTGAGCCTTTTTTTCAACTTAGAAGTGTTCCAAGTTTTGGTATTTGTTTTTTTGGCTAGTGTCCCCAAAGTATACACCACCTAACTAGTGCTAGTGATAACTCGATACACCCATCACCCTAATTTTTACCCCTAAGATCCCATCTATCATCATTTGTATTTCATAAAGATCACAAGCATGGTATCCTCCTAACCTTTGGGTTTGTCTTTTGAGATAGATCATCAAGCACCCTTGTGTTTATTTTTTCACCTTTTATGCTTTATGCTTTACTAACCCTTACTCAAAATACAAAAACATGTCTTGCTTTATTTTATTTTTGTGCAAGGTAGGTTTTTTCAATCAAAGGTTCACGTGAAGTAGCTAAATTAAGGTTTTGATTATCAAGCACAAGTTTTGGTCAACAAGTGGTCCATCAAAGCTTATGCTTCAGGGAATGACCTATAATTTTAGGTCTTATTCATGTCAAGCTCCATTCAACATTGATTGATCAAGAGAAGTTCATATTGGATGCATGTTTTCAAAGATAATTTAAATAGGGTTCATGTGTTTATTTTCACGCCCTTCTCATTCAATGCTCAAGAAATCATCAAGGTTCTTCAAAGAACATTTAAGCTTCTCTCATTTTATGTTCAAGTAATTATCATTGAGCCCGTGAATGCAAGAAAAGTCAAGTTGGAACATGGTTGTTTGACCTAAAATCAAGAATGCCATGCCATTTGGTCAAAACCCCATAGCTTTCTCATTTCTAAATATTTTTTAGGTCTTCTTTGAGCCAAATGTTCCATTTTATGTCCTTTAAAACTTTACTTCAAGGTTCAAAAGCCAATTCAACCTCTAAGTCCATCAATTTTAGAAATTGCTCAAAGGCCATTTATGCATAAAACTAGGTTCATGACATGTTTGATCTAATGTCAGACCTACAAATTAGTGCCACAACCTCAACTTTTCCTCAATGCCATTTTAAGCTAAAGCTTCCTTTGACTTGGTTCTTTTTTCATTGTGTTCTCCTCCATGAAAGGATCATTTGCCTCAAGGAAAATCTCAAAATGCACAAGTGGATTGCATTTGGCCTAAGTTTGAACATGGCACCATAGACTCTATTCTAAAACTGTGACCTGTAATTTTTAATGATGCAAATCTTCAAATGGGACCACCAAATTACGTGAAACTTTTATCCTTACCATAAAACGCATCTCACACAATGCAAAATGACTTTTAATCATGCTCAACTGACGCATTTCGTGTCAATTTTTCACACGGTTTGGATCTAAAATTTTCCCAACTTGGTTGGCACGATTGGAGAAGGATTTCACATATACCAAGAGCTCTCTTACTCTCCTATAAATAGAGCATCATTCTTCATTCAAAATCAAGCTTAGACATCCACAAAACTCTGCTAATTTCTCTCTCTAAAGGCTCAAAACCAGAAACCCTAACTGAGATTTTAGCTTCGTTTAACTTCAAATATCCACCCATAAACCTTCATCGACATCATTTGAAGTTGTTTGAAGCATTACAAAAGTTCTGAATATCTTGCAAGTACCAACTCGAATCCACCATTTTCAGACCTTGAAGCTTCAATTCGAAAAGGTAGTTACGAGTAAAATCCTAGAAAAAATATGTTATCATTCTCTTTGTCTTGTTCTAATAATTGAAAACCCCCACCTAACTGCGATTTATTCATTGTGTTCATCATTTAATTTTACTTTGAAAACCTTAGGGTTTTCACGTTTTTTGCAAAATTCTCTTTGCTCGGAACAAATAAATTGTTATGAAGCAAAGAGATATGAACAATGATATTAGTTGAAGCTAAAACGTGTGGTGTTTAAGCTTGAAACAACTAGTTAAAGATTCTACAAAATCAAAGTGGATGAAGGTTGAAGACGATGGTTGCGTGTGTTTTGGTGCCAACATTTGAATTTTGGCCAATCAGATCAGGGCGCCTGTCCTAGTCGTTGTTATTTTATTTTATTTTTTCTATTTTAATCTTTTTTATTTCATATTTCTTTTGAAATTCATTTTAAATAGTTATTTTATGTTTTTTTACTCCAATTATTTTTATAAATCATAAAAAATATTTTCTACTACATATGTTTTTTTTCTCTCCAGAGTTTTAAAATGACTTTTCGCATTTTTTACTATTTTCTATTTAATTGACTTTAGAAAATTACTTCTCCATCATTTTCAAATATTTTTTAGTCCAACTTTTGAGATCTTGATTCTTGGAGTTTTTTCGATCTTCTCAAATTTTTGTAGCATTTTATTTCATGTTTTAATGCATCATTTGATTTTTCTCTTTAAATTCCATTTTAAACCATTTTAAATTAAATTTATATATATATATATATATATATATATATATATATATATATATATATATATATATATATATATATATATATATATATATATATAAATTTGATTATGTTTGATGATTTTGCTTCTGACTTTTGGTTGACTTGGTCAATTGTGGTTGATTGAAGCTCGTCTTGTTCAATTTGACTTTAGATTGGTGCTTGAAGAATTTTTTTCATTTCAAATCTACCATTAAATGATCATTTCATTATTTTTGGTACTTTGGATTAGTGATAAGTTTGTCTCAATGTGTCATGAAGAAGATGAATTGAAGTAATAATTCAATCCCTTTGCCTTAGTGCTTGATCAATTCTCTATCTCATTCTTATTCTTCTTCTTTCTTTTGTTTTGACTTGTGTTACATGTTTTAGGAGAATGATTCTTGTATCATTTCTCTAACATTTATGACACATACATTGCTATAGCCCGATCTCAGATAGTTGTGACTTCTACATAATTCCAATTACGATTGCTTAACATAGTGCTAAGTTGTCATGAATCGATTGATTAACTACTAACACTAACTCAATATTATTGTTCTAACTTTTACTTTATGCATTTTACATTAATGTCATTTAATTTTATGCCATTTATATTTCAAGTCATTTATATTCATTTCATCTTCATTTTTGCTTTGAATTTTGTTATCTTGTACTTTATTGCCTTAAAAAGGCCAAAAACATTAATAAAGATGTAAACCCTAAAAAACTTTTAATCTTGATCTATGGACTTGATGCTACTATCCTTTGCTTGGAATTTGACTTTTGGACTTAGATCTAGGGTTTTTGTTCCCATGCTTGGGTTTTGCACTAGAGACCTTGGAAATTCATCTGCAACATTTGAAAACTTGGCTTTTCTTTGGTTATTTTCATCTGATGCTTTATTGGTTCATATGAGACCTGGTTTTTGCTTTTTGATTTCATCTAGATCCTTGACTTTTCATCTGATACTTGTTTGCTTATGGCTTAATCCAAAGGAAATGAATTGCTAAGTTTGAGTAATGTCAATTGCTTGCTTCATCCTGGTTAGTTCACTTGCACACACAGAGGCTTTCTCTTGGGCTACCTTACATTGAGATCAACTTTAGGATATGTTAGAACATAGTTTGGTTCTACATCTTAGTAATAGTTTTTATGATGACAAATACATGATATATGTAAAGAGAAATTATGCTCTCTAATAAATTATTTAAATATGCAGAGAAGTTCTGGTAAAGAAGCATAGAAGTTGGCGAACAATTTGTGCTAAGAAGATATGATGAAAAAGCACAAAAGATGATGAGAGAATTGCATTTTGAAGTTTTGATTAGACAAAGCGTACAAACTTAGAAGCAAATCCGTGTAACATGCTCAATAGAAGAAGTTTCAATGTTATAACTTCTGAAGTACCAAAGCTGCAAGCTAAATTCTTATACTCTGATAAGTGAAGTTCTGGAAGAACAAAGGAAGTCTCAATGCACTCATCTATTTTGAAGTTCTAAGACTCAACACTTAAGCTCAAGCTATACTCTGATAAGTGAATATTCTGAAAGTACAAATAAGCTTCAACGTGTCTGTCTCATCCAAGTTCTAATCATATGAATCTCAAGAAACTCTGAGGATCTAAAGTCTCAATGTTAATATTCTCATTCTGATCAGATTTCAAAGAAGCAAAGTTCTGATGCATTACAATTCATTCATTACAAATCAAAGAGTAACGGCTAGAACGAGACAAGATCTGTATTTTTGGAAAGTGCATTAATAACATTTTTATGAACCTTCCAAATATAATTTCTTATGTCTCCAACGATTCAATTCACTTCCTCTATATAAAGAATACGAAGAGGAATCATTATCACTCATGCATACCAACAAGAGCGACCAAAAATATTCTCTATTATTTTCTCTTGAATTATTACTATGCTTTAATCTTTGTGTAAACATCACAGTTGTGATATATATTTTTAGAAGCATTTGCTTAACACATTAGTTCCATTAGAAAGGTTATAATTCCTTGATAAACCAAGTTGTGGTTTAGTCTCAAGAATACATTGACGATAGTCTTTGTAAATTGTAATTCCTTGAGAAACCAAGTTGTGGTTTGATCTCAAGAAGATGTTGACGGTTGTCTTCGTGAATTGTAAGCAAGTTTTGATTAGTGGATTAAGAACTTGATTGAGAGGTGAAATCACCTTGGCAGGTGGACTGGAGTAGTTTGAGTTCAAATGAACTGGTATAACCAAATGTGTCATACTATTTTTATTTTTTAAAAACCCTAATTCAAACCCCCTGTTCTTGTGTTTTATATCCTTCAGGATAGTCTCTTCATCTTCTCCCATTCTTAAATTTTCAAGGTCTTCTCTCTTTTTTAAAAACTTCTTGCTTCAAACTCAAAACCACTTTCAAAACAAACCTTAACTTTGTCAAGTTATTTTCAAAACTCTTTTCTCAATAAAGGCTAAAACACCTAAGCATATCAAACTCTTTCAAAAATTCTAAAAAATTCAAATCATCAAATCAATTTTGTGCTTTTGCACTCCTTTTATTTTTAACTTTTCAGAAAGATTAGAAATAAGTCAGCTTCTTGTTGTGATGTAAATATCTTGTTCCCATATTATGATTGAGAGATGTTCACATTTTCCACTTGAATATTGAGACATGCTTGTTGATTTTATCCAAGTTAAAGTTCTCCATCAAGATGATGCAAATGTCCGTTTTCTCATACTTGTGGGTGATAAGTTGAGTTTTCCACTTGAACATGACGAAGTATCTTTTTCTTAAAATCAATCAAACAAACACCGTTTTTTCTTTTTTACAAGAACTATGTGGTTCTAACTTCTTCATTGCATAAAGAAGGTACGTAGGCATGAGGCTCTCGGAGTCTTAACGGACCAAAAATAATAAAAATACTTCTTTCCTCATCTCTCCAATCTTTTTTTTATAAACAACCGTTTTAGCCTCACACAAATTTTCAAGAGGTTTCTACAGAGTACCGTAGATGTGATGGGTGCTAATACCTCCTGTTGTACCCCAAAATTTGCCCTCCCATATTTCTCAAAATATTTCAAGAAAAATTCACAAGTCCAACCCGGCGCGTCATATTCAGGTATTCTTTCGCCAAGATATCTCTGATAACGTATTCTCAAATTCAGGTTCGGCTCAAGAGCCAATTCTTTAAAGAAGGTATCCGAATGTGTGAGTTTTCTCGAAGAAATACGGTGAAAAAGTGTGCTGAAAGTGTAGTTTTTACGCGCTAAAAAATTCATAACTTGAAGATCGTGGCTCGTTTTGAACCCGTTTCGGTGGCCAAAATTCCGTCTTGACATTATCTACGTTTTCATCTCTCACGGATGGAAGCCAATTTCGATCAGAAGGTCTTCAAAAATGTGGATTTATCAAGTATTTTTGTACAGAAAATTTGTGACAGAAGTTTATTTGTGTCATGTTCAGAAAATCATAACTTGGTCGATTTTCATCGTATCGAGCTGATTCCGGCGCCAAAATTTCACAAATTGAGTTGGCTACATTTTCACAGAAGGTATCGAGTTCGAACGGTGTTCAAAAGGCCTTCATTTTTTGCTCAGAGTGTATGACACGCCGAAAATCCTGAATGCTGAATATTATTTCATCTGGGCCGAAACTTCGAAAATTCATAACTCGGTCAATTTTTATCGGATTGGGCTCATATTTTTACACAAGGTCCCTGACTCGTAGATCTACAACTTTGCTTCAAAAGTCGAGACCGGGTTATGCTCCGATCAATACCAGTTTTTTATTGAAGAACGTGTCAGAGTCGACACTGGAGCCCAAAATAAGTTTGTCTGAGCTGAAACTTCAAAAATTCATAACTAATTCACGGTTTATCCGATTGAGCCTATTTTCGGACAGGAGTTAGTTATCGATGTCGGCTACATTTTTTTTTCACATTTCAACTTCAAAAATTGCACTTAAGTCCCTGCGATTTAGCCTGGAAAGTGACGAACTCAAGTGAACATTGGAGGCCCAATTGCACATTCAAAGCCCATTTTCTTTACCCTAATTTCCATTATATAATCACCTTCTTTTCACACAAACCGAGGAGAAAAAGAGAAAAAAATCTTGCCACAACACTGTTAGAATATCAAATTCTTTCAAGAACTCTAAAACCTTGAAATCCTTATTACAAATCCCTCTCTCACTACAAACAAGCCATCACAGTTACAAACCAACACCTCACTACTTCTTCAGTAAGGGTAAGGCTCGCTTGATCTCCATGATCCAAAAGGCATAAAAGCATTCATGTCACTAATTTTCCAGTAAGGGTAAGATTGATTTGATCTCCATGATCAAAAGGGTATAATCATTCATACATGCCATATTGTGCCTAAACATTAAATTTCTTCATTTATTGGCTTTATTTGCATTTTATGATTTTATTTAATGTGTTCATGAGATTCAACACTGCAGATTTAGATAGGATCCCATGCAGGTTCATTAAGGAACGTTAAGGCCAAAAGCCAAATGGCCAAAAGCCAAAAGCCAAATGGCCAAAAACCAAAAGCCAAAAGCCAAAAGCCAAATGGCCAAAAGAACAACTTATGCATGACACCAATACATGGCGAGACAGACATCCTGAGAAGATTAAGGAACGTTGAGACCAGAATATAAATGGCCAACAGCCAGAACACAAATAGCCATGAAACCCAATCCAATGGCCAAGGAATGCAGACCGTTCAAAAAAACCTCCCCTTGGGTCTGAAACCCCCATTGGTTTGCATCCTTTTTAATTTTATTTTATTTTATTTTCTAATTCTTTTTTAATTGTTTTAATTGTTTTTTTTACCATAAAATAATTTTCTATAATAAAAACAGAAAAATCAAAAATACAAATATCTTTAATTATTATTAATTTCATCACTAACCTATTTTTTGTAAATAAACTCTAACAATTAACTTAGTTTAATTTAGGTTTTTAAACTTTAATGTTTTTCTTAATAAGTAAAAAGTATCTAGAATTAGGTTTTTTTGACATTTTCATCTTTTTCTTAAATAAATTATTAATCATCATTATTTATCATTATTATTAATTATCATTAATTTTGTAAATAAACATGTAAATAAATTAATTAACTAGTAAATTAGGTTAAGTTTAATATTTTCATTAATAATTAAAATAATCTAGATTTAGGGTTTCCTTTTAATTCTTTTCCTTTATTTTTCATAAATACAAAAAACACTAAAACACTTTCTTTTCTTTAATTAAATAATTAATTGGACTTTAATTTAATTTAATTTCATGCAAAGGGTCAAAACCCTCGGACGTCCTAATTTTAATTCTTTTCACGCATTATTTCTTTCGATCATTATGTAACTGTTTCTCAGATGTAATAGTAATTAGGTTTATCTTTCCATCTTTACTTTCCGCATCTTTATCAAAAAACGGGTCTTTGTATTTTGGCGATGTATAGACCCGCGCCTTGTAATAGCGTAGGATTTTACTTTCCGCATTTAAATTTCCGCACTTTTAAATTATAATTGCATGAAAGAATGTATGGCCTAAATTAAAAACAAGCGTAGATCACCATGATACATGTACAAGATAAAACATAACATGAAAATAACACACAAATTCACAGACCACTCTTAGGGTACGCCTCACTGTTGCCTTGCCCTCGAAACGTGGTCGTCGAGTATAAGACGTTTTAGTAAGTCCTTATGTCCATGACATGATCCAGTTGCCTCGAAACGGTTGCCTCAGAATTAAAAAGGATCAATGGCATAAGGGTAGCTTCTAAGGTGTCCTACTGTTGCTCCGGTGACCACACTGTCCCTACAAACAAATTGACCCGAACACCTCCAACGATGGTGCTACCTATCTCTAAATGGTGGGATAGCACTACCTTAAGGACATTTACACAACCTAATTCCTTAGGGTAGGTAGATGACTCAGGGATACTTGCTCTATTCAAAAACCAATCAAAACTCTTTTCACACAGACACTTTTCAAAAAGCTTTCAAAAACAATTTTTCAAACACTCTTGAGGACTGATACAAGAGTCGATCTGAAATCTTTAAACGAAACTTTTTCAAACCCACTCACACTTGAAAAGCAAACAAACATTTTGAAAACACAAATGAGCAAGTATCTAAGAGCCCGTGGATAACCACGGATAGAAAGGGTGCTAACACCTTCCCTTTCTATAATCTACCTCCCGAACCGAGAAACTATCTCATAAGGAATTTTGCTGTGCTTTTGTCCTGTCCATGTTGGAGAAAATAAAAGACGGTGGCGAATCTTGCTTACCGCGACATTTCGCGAGCCAGCATTAAAAACAGTCAGTTCCAGATCCACCGATCACACCTCCCCCTTGCATAACCAACCCCTGTACCTAGATCTATTTTTTTGTTAAATCGATATTTTTCCATTCCTTTGGAAACAATAAAGTTCAGTGGCGACTCTTTCTTTTTGTGAGTTAATTTAATCAATATCTTAAGCTTAATTTATTGCATTTAGAATTTTGGACTTTTTCTAATTTCACTTTTGTGTCATTAGCCACACTTTCTAGATTTAAAATAGTTTTCTTTTGTTTTAAGCATTGTCTAGAAAGTTTCAAAAATTCTTTATGTAATTCATGAAAAGTATTTTGTAATTCATCATATGAAGGTCTAACATCAATTTTAGAATCACTAACCTCATGTTCTTCATCACTTGAATAGTGTGGTGCCATTAATACCTTGTTCGCATGATCTTTATCTGAAGATAAACTCATTTCATTGTCATTTCATGCTGCATATGCTTTCTTTGATCTTTTGTCCTTCTTGATCTTAAATTTATTCTTATTTTAAAATGTAGGGCATTCACTTTTTACATGTCCTCCTTTTCCATATTCAAAGCAAGTAACATTTCTTCTTGGTGCTTTTTTTTAATCATTTATTTTGTTCTTTCATTCTTTAAGAACTTTTCAAATTTCTTGACTAGAGAATCATCTTCATCACTAGTGGATTTAGATTCATTCTCTTGATCACTATCATGATCTTTGAATCTAGTTTTCAAGGTAATATTTTTAGAATTATTTTCTTGATCTTCATGTTTCTCCAATCTTTCAAGTTCTATCTCATGTTGTAATTTACCAAATAATGCTGCATACGATATTTTAAAGAAAACTTTCTTTTATGATATTATTGTCACTTTTGGTTTCCATGCCTTTGTAAAAGATCTAAGAACCATGAGATTCAACTCATCATTGTAAAATATTTTCTAAGATCCATCAAATGATTTGTTAAGTGAGCGAATCTCTTTTGAAAATCAAGGGTTAATTCACGGGGCAACATTCTAAACATTTCAGATTCTTACGCTAAAGTGTTTAGTTTAGATATTTTAACCTTCACCGTTATTTCATGTGATACTTCTAGAGTATCCCAAATCTCTTTTGTTGTTCTACAGTGAGATATACGAAATAATTCATCCAAACCTAAGGCTGATTGATTTATTTTCTTAGCCTTCTTGTCAAATAGCATTTACTTTTCATCATCACCATTCCAAGAACTTTTGATCTTGGGTGTACCAATGCCATTAATAACACTCATGGGAATGAAATGACCATTTTTAACAACATTTCAAATATCATCGCCTTGTGCCTCAAAATATGCTTTCATGTGAACTTCCCAAATATCATAGTGTTCACAAACGAGGCATGGAGGTTTGTTGTCACTGCCACCAACTCTAAAAACCAAATTAGCGTAAGACATTTTTACCTGGATCTAGGAGAAAGTCACCTTAACCTACTCCAATGCTAATTGTAAGTTCAGAGTGGAATCTAAGAGGAAGGGGTGAATTAGATTTTATGGATTTTTAGAGTTTTTAAGTGATGGTTCTTATGTTCTTATTTTTCTGAAAATAAGTTGATGAACTTATGAAGTAAAGTATATAATTTAAATACCGAAAAATAAAGAACATAAAGATATATACTAATTCCCCTTAATAATCAAGGGTACATCTAGTCCCTCACACCCTGTGAGATATTTTCACTATTTTTAGTTATTTGTTAAAGTCTCACACCAAGACTTTTACTATAATATTCTAAAAACTACAAAGAAGCACATCACTTCCTTGATTTCACAAAAACACCAAAAACTATGATGGATTTTCAATCACCCTGGTTCAAATGAACTTTTTTAGTAATCACCAGCACTATGATGATTATCACATAAACCATAAAGCACACAGTTTTTTGTTTACAATACTTAGAAAGCCCATTTTCTATTACAAATAAATGTCACCACACACTTAGTGATCAATAAAAATTATGAATACAAGTTTGAATAATCTTTTCAACTTGGCTTAAATTTCAAGATATAAGAATTTTGACATTCTCTTCCTCTCGAACACAATTCAATGATATATATCTTAAGTTCTCAATATGTTTGAGAAAATTTTATATGATGTATGAAATTTATGTACAAAAATTTTCTGTGAAAAAGTTATGAACACATTGAAACAATAGATGAATTGTTTGAAAAGTAAGATGAGAAAAGGTGATTTGAAATCTGGAAATTATTGACTTAAATACATCACAAGATGCCTCTTGAATGAGTAATAATTCTTGAAAAATGTTCATGGTTAATTGCAATGATATCTGAAAGGTTTCATAAACATGTACAGTGAATTGGTAATGCAATGATTCAGATTTTTCAGAAAGCTACTAGTGATAATCAATTGTTATAACACTACAATCGATTATGGCAAGTTAAACGTTTAAAAATATTCAAATTTTACACATGAAAATCGATTGTCATAAGAGGACAATCAATTGTTCCTCTTCAAAAACTCAAATTTTGCTTTGACAGCAGCTTCTTGACAATCTATTGGTTCAATGTAACAATTGATTGTTCCAAACAAAAACTTGAAAATTTGCCAATTTAAACATGTGATATACATGAAAATCATGTATAAATGCTATGGAAATATTAGAAGGGTTTAGATGAAAGTTCATGTGCATCTAACATATATACATAAATGAATTGACATTAGTACCTTAAGCTTCATGATTAATTTTTTTGATTTCCAAAGCTTATGCAATCTTGACAATCGAATCCAATCTTGTTCTTCTTTGATCTTTCTAATTCTATGATAAGCTTTTGTTTTCATTAAAACTTAATCTAAGATAGATGAATACCATCTTCTTCTTAGAGATTTCTCGACGACTACAAAGGTAATGAGTGTAGTTCTGAGTACATGAGCGTTTATGAAACCTTCGTTAGAGAGAAGCGCGTTGAAAGAAGACTCGTCAAAAGAAGTTTCCATATAAAAAATTACTAGAAAACCTCAATGACTCAAAACTATCAGACAGACTTATCATAACAATAGCAGAATGTATAGTAATTGAAAGGTTAGATTTTGAACAAGTTGAAATTCTGGCACTTTACAAAATAGATGTCGAATACAATGTTAAGACATCACATACAAGACAGTTAACAAAATAAGAAATGACGTAGGAAGTAAAAACACAGTTCCAATTGTTTACCCAGTTTGGTGCAACCTCACCTACATATGGGGGATCTAAGCCAGGAAGGAAATCCACTATAATAGTATTAGTTTGAAGTTCTGAACAACCTCTATTTTACAAACTTCTCTCCTAATCACTACCCATGCAATTTCTACCTACGAACTCCTAGATATGAGACCCCTCTCACTTCCTCTCAGTAACACAACAATGACAATTATAACAAAAACAATCAAAATAGAAGATACACTTCCAATTAAATAGAACACACTACTGCTTCATAACTTACGAGTGATTCAAAAATTATAACTCAACTAAAGAGTCCAACTCATGTATCAACAAGATACAAGAGTGGCTCACAATGAATAATGAAAAATAAAAAATACAAAACCCCAAAGCCTATATTATTATGTGCAACTTCCTAATTATTTAGGTTTAGAATGCTTCTTTTTATTGACACAAAAGTGTTTGGGCTTGGATATTAAATCTGGCCAAACAAATATTATGCAAATCAAATCAAATCTTCTGGAGCAAAAAAATATATTCTCAATAATGTTTTTACATTCTATTTTGAGAACTAAATCTTCAAATATTTCTGGCTTGAATCAAATCTTCAGTAAATCAAATATCCAAATGCGCAACTTAGTCCATAAGGAACAACAACCAAATCTTCTAAACCACAAAACAAATCTCCCAAAACTGGAAACATCACAACTGCAATGTTGTACCAACATGTCACATCATCTTATTCAACATCTTAATGAACTAGTTGTTTTAACAAAAAGCAGGCAACAAACCAAAACTTAACAATCTCCCCATTTGGAAATATTTTGGCTAAAACAACCATTGCAAAAAACATCCAAAACAAGAGAACTAAAAATAATCAGCATTACTTCAAGAGACAATAATGCATAAACACAAAAGAAACTAAGAACTACCCAATTTCACATCAGAGGCATACACAACAGAAATTTTTAGAGCACAACCTCACATAATATAGAGAGATAAACTCTCATAAACACAATAAGAGAGAAAAAAGTTATCTCATACAAAATATTACATACATGGTGTTAGAACATCAGGTATGACATCTCACAAAACTTTAGAAACAAAATAGATAAAAAAAAATTCTCCAAACAACCAAAAAATTTCCAACCCAGATGTCTAAACAACAGGTGTGGAATTTAAGCATACAAAACTACCCCTTAATCTTATATCAACAATAAAACTCCAAAAAAATAAGGCATAACACAATGCTCCCTCTAAACCTTTGCACGCACACACACACACACACACACACACACACACACACAAAAAAAACCCTCAATAAAACAAATGCAATAAGTGCAACAACATCACCAAGAAGCAGAACCAAAACCAAACAACCAAACTACTAAACTACTCCCCCTTTTTAGCCAAAAATTGACAAAAGCAGTCACAGTCATCATGAGAAAAAAACAATAGCTCATCTTACTGTAATCTCCACACTTTGCCTCTGTCAAAGACCTTCATGTACTCCTTGCTTATCTTACTAACAGAGACCTTAAAAATGATAACCAACATCTCATAACCCTTCCCAACAACCTCAATTAGGTTCATCATCTCCTTGCAATCAATAAAATTTTCTTGAGATTCTTTATATGTCATGAAATTTTGTTAAGACTTTCTTGAAATTTTGTGTACCCCTTAATTTCTAAAACTGGTCTGCATCTAAAGTCTTTGTAAATATATTTGCCAGTTATTTCTCAGTGGCCACATGCTCAAGAGACACAAATTTGTCTTTAATAAGATCCCTAATAAAATGATGATGAATGTCAATATGTTTTATCCTGCTATGTTGGATGGGATTTTTAGGTATGTTAGCACTCAGATTGTCACAATAAAATGTCATGATTTATTGTTGTTGTACCCCAAAATTTTCCCTCCCATATTTCTCAATACATGTCGAGTAAGGTCCTCAAATTGCTCAAGGAAGTCCAAGAGTTGACCAGACAAACTCTCTCCTAAGGCAGTCTACCTCAAATTAGGGTTTCATTTTGCATCAAGATGTTTGGATCCAAAGGGCCCCAAATGCTCACCATTGCCCTAATATGTTCACAATATCATTCATGTCAAGTTTCAAGCCTTGCAGAGGAAGTTTGCTCAATCAATTGTTCAAAGGCCTCAAAATCGACTATGTTAGGTCAAAAGTCAACTGTTGCCCACATACAGTCAAACTTCAAGATTTTTGGTCAACATTCTCATTTTGGAGTATTATTCAGCATTTTATCAAGGGTTGATCATGATTCCTAAAGGATTGCTCACAAATCATCAAAACCCAAAAGTTTCTAAATTAGGGTTTTGTAGGAAAAGTCAACTCAACTTTGACCAAGCATAACTTTCTCATACTTTATCAAAAATGACCCATCCAAAGCTCATTTTGAATAGGATGTAATTCCTTACAATTCTTCTTCATCTCTGAAGTCCAAAATATTCACTCACAAGAATATATAAATTTGGACATTATAGGTCATTTTGAAAGGTCAACAAAAACACCTTTTGGGTCAAAGATTCATACATGAACATGGAAGAATCAATTGATATGAGACCAAAATGGTTGCTTAGAGGACATCTTAAGCTTTCTAAAAAGTCCAAGAACACATCTCTATGGTCAAAATTGAAGGAGTTATGCATTGGCCAAGTTGACCCTTTTTGCAAAATTGCCAAAAGTCAAATGTGGCCAAAATTGCATTTTTTTGTCAAATGGGCCCAACTTTTTATGCTTGCACTGAGTTTGTAATGTGACCCACGACCCTTGATCCCTTCCACTTGTCATTATTTTATTTTTGTAATTTATTTTGATTTTATTTCATTTAAATCAAATAAAATCAAAATAAAATAGTAAAAATATCAAAAGCTAATCAAATCTTGAGATTTTATGCATGATTAGGTCCAATACACAGCTGGAAACAAGATCAAATCGTGCAAGGTTCAAAATGGACAAAAAAAGATTGAATTTGCTTGATTTGGAAATATTTGTACAAGGATCAAATCATGAATCAATTATCATAATTGGAAAAGATTTGATACAAAGTTGTAACCCTAATTCATTCCTGGATACATAAGGGACAATTGCAGACCAAAAACAAAGAGGTTGGAGGCGTGCGAGAGAGAAAGCAAGTTTCAAAAAATTCAAGAAAAGTTGCAAATCAATTTCCAGGTTTCAGGCCTTCTCAAACCATTCTAACCATCCCATTCGTTTGCTGGATATCCCTGGATCATGTTGCAACCATTAACAAGCTTCCTCACACTCAGAATCGTGCTGTAAGTTTCACACAGTTTCCATATTTTTCTTGAAATCGAATACAATCATTCTGGCATCTTTAACATGATTTATTAGCATATTCTTAATCCTTGAGTTGTTTGCAAGCTAATGGTTATGATTAACTGCGTTTTTGTTGACTGTATATCAAGTTGCCATGGCTAGGGTTCATGTGTTGTTTTTAGGGGTTTTGCATACAGGAACAATTGGCCATTAATAATGGCACCATGATGCTCGTGAGATTGCAACGAGTTGATTGGTTGCCATTTATCATGCTTGCACAGAATTTTGGAGAAACACAGGGTTGTACCTACGCCCAATGTCCGTAGGTAAAGGTTTTTTGTCTAACACGACGGAGGCAACAAAGAAGATGATGGCGTGGCATGCTGTGAATGGGCAGTTTGAATTTCTCGCATTTTTAGATTAGATTTTTTGTTTATATCATATAATATTCATTTGTCATTATTTGTACAACTAAACATGCCAGCTCAGTTGGCAAGCGTGCAGGGTGATAAGGCTCAAGGACCTGGGTTCGATCCCCAGGTCCCAACCTTGCTTCCTATTATTTTTTCTTGCATAATCAGGTACCCATGTATCCAATGAGTCCATCATACACCATTAGCGTCCAACCATCAGATCATCAAGGCTCCAGATCCAACGCCTTCTCCCTGAAGGACTACCATGCGCTTGAGTCACGTTGACATATAGGATCTGGCAAAGTCAATGGGGCCAAGGGCATTGTTGGGTTCATATTTTCCATCAACACCCCCCCTTTTTGCAAACACGAGGCCCATTCTTATTCTTTCTTTTTCATTTTCTTTTATTTAATTCAATTAGTTTAATTGTTTTTTAACCTAAATTAATTTCTTTTTCACAAATAAATCATAAAATCAAGTCTCACAAATTTAGAATTAGGTTTTTTATTTATTTTATTTTATCAAATTTAATTAAATATTAGTTTAAATTTAATTTAGGGTGATTCTAACTTTTTGTAAATAATTAAAATCAATTAGAAAAATTAGGGTTTGCTTTTGACTTAATTTTTATTTCTCTCATAAAATAAAAAATACAAAAATAGGTTAACTTAATTATTTTTCTTAATTTAAATTAATTAGTAATTAGTTTTTTTATTTATTCAATTAAACCTTATTTTCTTAAAATAGCACAAAAACGACAAAAAAATGATGTTTCTTTTAATTAGGCTTAGTCGGGGTCAAAACCCTATTTCTCTCGTTCTCGATTCATCGCGCGCGTTTACTATTTTTTACAATATTAATGTAACTGCTCACGGTATGTAATAGTTTAAATTAGGATTTTCTTTATTTATCGTTTTTACGGGTTTTTTGGCTATGTAATTAATCCCTACCCCGAAGCCTTGTAATTGCGTAGGTTTTATTTCCCGCATTTTAATTCTTGCAAATATTAACTGTTTAGATGTATGTTAACACGATTGTATGACAAGATTGCATGATAATTTAAAATGGCTAGAAAACCCTAATGTGCAAAGATAATAACTGAAAACAAATCACTCGCACATGCGCACTATTAGGGTATACTCTCACTTCGGTTGCCTTCGGTAAGCGGTCATTAAGTATAGGGTGTCTTAGTGGTGGCCCTCCTATCTAAACAAAGATCAAATGTCCTGTTCGGAAATGTTGCCTCGGAAATGTTGCCTCGAATATGATCTTAAGTCTCTAGGGTTATTACTAAGACGTCCTAACATTGCTTTAGTGATTGTACGTCCCTTTTGAATTGACCCTTGCAATCTCCAACAACTGTGCTACCTATTTCCTAATAGTAGGATAGCATTGTCTAAAGGAAACAAGAACAGAAACAATCTTTTTTTTCGAGTAGGTAGATGCTAGTAGGTACTTGCTTAAAATCAAACTTTCACACTTACACTTTTTTCAAACAAAGTTTTCAAAACAACTTCGTAACACTCTTGAGGACAGAAACAAGGGTTAAAACGAAGTAAAACAAAACTTTTCAAAACAAACACACACAAGCAATTTTAAAAGATGAGAAAGTACCTAAGAGCCCATGGAAAACCATGGATAGAAAGGGTGCTAACACCTTCCCTTTCTATAATCTACCCCCCGTACTCAGAAAATCTCGAAAAAAGGAATTTTTCTGTGCTTTTTTTCCTTTCCAATTGGATAAAATAAAAGTCGGTGGCGACTCTTGCTTACCGCGGCATTTTGCAAACACAAACGCAAAACGCAAACCAGCATTTTTCAAAACAGTCGGTTCTGCCACCGTATCACACTTGCACAACATTGTATTCCTTTAGCATTTGTTTCATCCAAACCAATTGAGAGTAACTTCTTCATGCTGTAATATACTCAGCCTCAATAATAGACAATGAAACACACATTTTCTTTTTACTAAACCAAGAGATAAGATTGTTCCCTAAGAATAAACATCCTTCAAAAGTGCTTTTTCTGTCATCAACACTTCCTACCTAATTTGTATCACAATACCCTACAAGCATATAATTTGTACGAGTGAAATACAACATACGACAGTCACTAGTACCATTGATGTATTTCAAGATTCTTTTCACTTGAATAATGTGGCTCATTTTAGGTTGAGCCTGATATCTAACACACACTCCTACAGCAAAATCAATGTCAGTCTGCTAGCTATAAGATACAATGAGATACCAATCATGCTTGTGTACAAACTTTGATCCACATCAACACCTTTTTCATCCTTGGTTAGTTTCAAGTGTGTGGCAGTAGGTATCCTTTTATGAATAACATTCTCTAACCCAAACTTCTTCACTATATTCTTAGCATACTTGCTTTGAGATATGAAGATAATTTCATCCATTTTCTTAACTTGCAGGCCAAGGAAATATGTTAATACACCCACAAGACTCATCTCAAATTCAGATTGCATCTTCTTGACAAAATGTTGGACCATCTAGTTTGACATCTCTCCAAATACAATGTCATCAACATATACTTGTGCTATCATGAGTTTTCCACCTTCTTCCTTCATAAATAAGGCTTTTTCTATTTCCCCTTTCCTATAGCCATTATTGACAAGAAACGCAGTTAACCTTTTGTCATACCCTAATTTTTTCCCCTAAGATCCTTCATCACTTCATATAATCACAATACATCAAGATCATAAATGTGGATTGGTTATCTCTTTTACTCTCTCCGATATTTAAATTTGTCTTTGGGGCATCACCAAACATTTTTTACTTGTGTTATACCTTTTTTATATTTCACTAAGATCTAATCAAAATGCCAAAAAATATATATGCTATGTTCTTTTTGTTTTTTTGTATTTTGTAGGTATCAAGCCAAAGCATCCAATCAACAAAGCTTTTTGCTACTTTTTCCATGCAGAAATCGATTTCCCCATATGTGGAAATCGATTTCCCTCATTCATTTTCTGCCAGGTGTTGGCTCCTAAATTCGACACCTTTGTTTTGATCTATGTCAGCCATTAAAAGCTGAAAGACGCTTTCGACTGGCTAAGCCTGTCGAAGTGCCCGTCGAAAGATGGCAAAATACTTAGAAGATTTCTTCCAAGAAAGAAGGCTGGTTGCCTTCGATGTCGAAGGAGTTTTCGTCGAAGACGTCTCTTGATGAAAGTGTTCGATGGTCCAGAGTGGAGCAGTTTGAAATTCAAAGCTTTGGAGGGAAAACGGTTTCCAGCAGTTACTACGTGCAAACGTGCAAGGATCTGGAGCGTCGAGCATGGAGAACGTGCCAAGTGGATTGATCTCGAAGCAGTGTAACTGCCCGACGGTTACTTGGGATGTTTTAGTATAAATAGGAGTAGACATGTAGTTTCTCGCGTGTGTTCACAATTCTATACATAGTCACTCATTTAGATTCAAGTACCCAGCGTGTGAGAAAGAATTGTTGAGAAATGTATGTGTGAAACACCAATTTTATCAATTAAAGTCATTTACTTTCCCAGAATTTTACTTGCTTTTCTCTTTACATTTCCTGTCGAACCTTTACTTTAAAGCCTTGTTTATTTTACCAAGCCTTTCCTTTATGCAATTTACTTGAAACCTTTTATTTAAAGCCTTATCCAACTTAATCAAACTTCAAAATCAACCTATGTCCATAGGATCAATCTGATCGATCCTGCGAGTAACCAAATAAGTAACCATTTGGAGGATCAGCGGTTGTTTACCAAAACCCAAGGTAAACAAATTGGCAAACCTGGTGGGACTGTGTGTTGATTGTTGAAAATAATCTCATCTTTTCGAGTTGTATGTTATTGAGGAGTGGTAGAATATACACCAACGATAACAATACTGCCAGAAGAAGAGAAGAGATGGCGAATCCGCCAAACAATAACGAAATCCCACAAACGAGTGTGGGAGCAACGGTTAGTATGACCGTAAGTGAAGCGACAAACGTTGGTTCGACACCAGCAGTGTCGGTCACAACCACGGGGCCAATAACTTCGTTAACAGGCCCCAGAATACCTTTGGGAACTCCCCCACCAAGGGGAAATATAGGCACAAGGCCTGTGGTTCCCCCAGGATTTATTCCATTCTATGGTATGCCAACTTCTGAAGTGGCAAGCCTGACGAATGCTGCGTCCACTTTTTCAGACCCTTTCGTGAGTGCCTCTTCGCCACTCCAAGGCTCTGGAGTAGGCATGGCGAATAGAAATAGGACCCAACTCTTAGGAGGAACGTCCCAAGTAGCCCATGGCCTTACAAATGCCTCGACAGCAGTCTTGAGGCAACAAATGGACGAAAGCAACCATGATATGGTGCAAATGTTGGCACAAACTTTGAGTACAGTGCTAAACCCTCTAATACAAAACACTACTCAATCGAATCAGCAAGTTACAGCGCAAATGACGCGTTTGGCTGACTTCTTTGGAGTGCCCCCACCTATTCGACAGCCCCAAAGGGCGCAAATAAGGGGAAATCAGGGGATATTTGTAGAGGAAGAAACCACCATTAACCAGGCTCAACAGCCTATCGAACAACCTGTCGAAGAACCTAGGGTAATAGCCCCAGAGGTAAGGTTAGTTAACAGAAACCAAAATGTTGACGAAGTGGTTCAGCATATCCAATACCAAAACATGGGTTTGGAAAACAATCTGGCAACCATGATCGAAAGAATCATGACTCAGAATGGGATGAACATGGGCTTTCGAAGGCCCAACTTTACATCTCCATTGTCAGAATACGTGTTACAAACGGACTTACCTCCTAGATGCAAAGTCCCCAAATTTACTAAGTTTTCTGGGGACACGACAGAATCTACTGTCGAGCATGTGGCGAGATATTTGATCGAAGCAGGAGACATTTCGAATAACGAAAACCTAAGGATCAAATACTTCCCAAGTTCTTTAACCAAGAACGCTTTTACTTGGTTTACAACTCTCCCCCCCAACTCGATCCATCATTGGACCCAGTTGGAAAGATTGTTCCATGAACAATTTTACATGGGGCAAACCAAGATAAGCCTGAAAGAACTGGCCAGTGTGAAGAGACGTTTCACTGAACCTATAGACGAATATCTGAATAGGTTTAGGTTGCTCAAGGCGAGATGTTTTACACAAGTTCCAGAACATGAGTTGGTCGAAATAGCCGCAGGCGGTTTAGATTATTCCATTAGGATAAAGCTAGACACCCAATACCTAAGAGACATGGCCCAACTGGCCGATAGAGTTCGACAGGTCGAACGCCTCAAAGCTGAAAAAGCTAAGGCAACGAAAACTCACAAGAGAGAGAGAATAGCGTACGTTGAGATGGATGATGAAGATCTAGAATCCTTCGACGATGCTTTAACTGTCGAAGAAGGAGAAGTCGATTTAGCAGAACTAAAACAAGGGCCACCATACTCTTGTAAACAGTTAGTCCCCTCAAATGGGAAAAATCCCATTGGTCAAGACAGGACCAACGATAGGTTCCCAAAAAAGACTTATAGTTTTGACATCACAAAATGTGATGAAATATTCGACTTGCTAGTTAAAGATGGCCAAATGATAGTACCCCCTGGGGTAAAAGTGCCTCCTCTTGATCAAAGAAAGAAGAGAGGTTTTTGCAAATATCATAATTTTTTGGGCCATAAAACTTCTCAATGTTTTCTTTTCAGGAATCTTGTGCAAGACGCTATTGAGGAAGGGAGATTAAAGTTTGCTGACAAATCCCCCATGGCTGTCGACTCCAATCCACTGAAGGCTGAAGCCCACTATGCAGAACCCTCTGAGGTGAACATGATAGAGGCAACCAGGATCCAGTCAAAGAAGCCAGGCATTACCATGGTCGAAGTCTCAAAAGACCACATCAACATGCCAATCTTTGGCAGTTTTTCTGGAAATTTATCCAGGAAGACTATTGAAGCTGTCCAGAAAGCGGTCGAGAACCCGAAGTCGAAGACTGCTGAAGCACAAAAAACTGGATCAAAGCCCAGTTCCCACTTGGCCACTGTTCAAGGCCAGACGGAGAATCTGGAGACACAAATGAAGCAGTTAACTCTTGCTACTAAAGATACAATGAATATCAACATGGTCGAGCTTTCTGACCCTAAATCATCAGAAGAGGCTATAAGGCAAGAGCAGGCTAATAAAACGGCTTTCCCACGGGAAAACGAAAACTTGGCAGATTTTTTACAAAGATGCCAGAAGAAAAAATCAGAGGTGATGCTGTGTCCAAGATGCAGTTCGATCTTTGATAAAAAAGCTGCTGAGCACATACAAGGCGTGAGAGCAGCGAACAAGAGAAGGGAGAATGCTGACCTTCGACATGATCCCAGAAGGGGTTCTAACCAAGACAAGAGGCCATTGACTTTTAGGCCTCCAACAAATGTACCAGTAGACACTTGGTACAAAACTTCTGGCCGAAAAAGGCCAAATGAAGAGAAATGGCATTCTTTCGATGTTCCAAGAGGTTCCTCTTTAACTCAAAGGAAAGAGCCTCAAGTTGCTGCACCTAAGGTTACTCAAGTGTCCAGCAACTACAAGGGTAAAAATCCTATGTCTCGATCCCAATGGAGGAGATATCAAAGGAGACGAAAAGCTGAAAGGGAGGCTGCCAACGAACCTAAGGCAGAAACTAGTTCGAATGTTCCTCAAAGGAAACAAAGGAAGCCTCTAGAGAGAGAACCAGTTACCAACAGGCTAGTTTGGCCTAACCAAAGTGAAGTCGAAGACGAAGACGATGCTGAGTCCGACGATACTTTGGATATAATGGTGAATATTGTTTCAGTGCTGCCCAGGGAATTTAATCGACAGGTAGAAGTCGAAGCAAGTGACTGGGAGGTGGAACAAGAAATGGCCAAACATAGGCCAGTGTGCTATTTTGTCATGGACAATGGCACTACAGAGGAACAAAATGGCTTCTTCGAGCCACCTACAGAGGCGATGAAGAATCACCTCAAGCCTTTGTTCATAAGGGCCAAGCTCGAAGAGACTACTGTGAACAAAATATTGGTCGACTGTGGGGCAACTATCAATATTATCCCTCACTCTATGCTAAGGAAGATTGGCAAAAGAGATGAGGAAATTAAACCTCACAATATGGTCCTGTCGAACTATGAGGGCGGCATTGGGACCACCATGGGAGTGATCCAGCTAGATATCAAAGTTGGGTCGATCCTTCGACCAACGATGTTCATGGTCATATCGGCCAAACCTAACTACAACCTTTTGTTAGGCCGTGAGTGGATTCATGGTGTAGGCGCTGTGCCTTCATCGATGCACCAAAGACTGCTGCTATGGCGTCCAGATGGGATGGTCAAGAACATAGAGGCAGATCAAAGCTACTACCTTGGCGAAGTGAATCACTTGGGTGTGGCAGATTTCGACAAAAACTTGGCTCACATAGGGCCATGTCCAACACCTGACTTCGACATGGCGCCAGCGCCAAACACCTTTTGTTCTCTATACCTGCATCCTGAGCATGGTTTTCAATGGGACAGAGAAGACTTGTCCCACATAGACTTCAGTGGGCTAACTGATATCCAACCAACTGGTTGGGGAAGTGAATTCAGTGATAATGACTGAGTCACAATCCTTGAAGCGAATTTCGGCTTATGTAGCCGAAACCAAGATGATAACGGCTCTCGAAGCCGAAGTAAAGTACATGGCCACACAGGCCAATGATCAACAATTATCTGCTGTTGGCCCAGGAAAGGATTTCGATCCAAAACCTCCTGATATCATGCCAGAGGAAATGCAGGAACAGAGGCTCGACGCCATCTATGACGATGAGCCTTTGGGCTTCGAAAAGGATCCCTTGGCGAACAACATTAAAATGTTAGCACAAGACCCTTTAGAAGAAATCAACTTAGGCGAAGGATCAGAGAGAAGGCCAACTTACATCAGCGCCAAAATTGATCCAGAACTTAGGTTGGAAGTAATCCAATTGCTGAAAGAGTTTAAAGACTGTTTTGCATGGGATTATGACGAAATGCCTGGTCTCGACAGAGGATTGGTAGAACTTCAGTTGCCAATCAAACCTGGAAAGAAGCCAATCAAGCAAAATCCAAGGCGCTTCGCTCCAGAAATATTGTCGAAGATCAAAACGGAGGTCTAGAGACTTCTGAAATGCAAATTCATCCGTGTTACAAGGTATGTCGAATGGATTGCAAATATTGTGCCAGTAATTAAGAAAAATGGCACATTAAGGGTGTGCATAGATTTCAGAGATTTGAATGCTGCCACCCTCAAAGATGAATATCCTATGCCTGTGGCGGAAATGCTAGTCGATTCTGCCGCTGGCTATGAATACCTGAGTATGCTCGATGGTTATTCAGGATATAATCAAATATTCATTGCTGAAGAGGATGTGTCGAAAACAGCTTTTCGATGTCCTGGGGCCTTAGGCACTTACGAATGGGTAGTGATGCCTTTTGGCCTAAAGAACGCTGGGGCAACGTACCAGCGAGCAATGAATACTATCTTCCATGATTTTATTAACACTTTTATGCAAGTTTATATTGATGATATTGTTATAAAATCTGTTTCCAGGAAGAATCACATTGACCACCTTCGACAATCATTCGAAAGAATGAGAGAACATGGTCTGAAGATGAACCCTTTGAAGTGTGCGTTCTGTGTGAAAGCTGGAGATTTCTTGGGCTTCGTTGTCCACAAAAAAGGAATCGAAATCAACCAGAACAAGACGAAGGCAATTCTGGAAGCGAAAGCGCCATCGAATAAGAAGGAATTGCAATCTCTCTTAGGCAAGATAAATTTCTTAAGGAGGTTTATATCTAATCTAAGTGGGAAAGCTCAGGCCTTTTCACCCTTACTTCGACTGAATAAAGAGGGGTTCGAATGGGGGCAGGAGCAACAAGAAGCCTTCGACAAAATCAAAGGGTACCTTACTAAGCCACCTATTTTGGTGCCTCCTTGTAGCAATAGGAGTATGAGATTGTACATAGCTGCATCTGACAAAACTCTGGGAAGTATGTTAGCCCAAGAGGATGAGAATGGAGTCGAAAGACCCATTTACTATCTCAGTCGAGTTTTGAATGATGCAGAAACTAGATATAGCGAAGTTGAAAAATTGTGTCTATGTCTGTATTTTTCTTGTACAAAACTCAAGCAATATATAAAACCAGTTGATGTTTATGTTTCGTCTCACTTTGATGTTTTCAAATATATGTTGTCGAAACCTATCTTGCATAGTCGAATTGGCAAGTGGGCATTAGCATTAACTGAATACTCCTTGACCTTTATGCCTCTTAAGGCAGTAAAAGGACAAGTGGTTGCAGATTTCATAGTCGACCACTCAATCCAAGTCGAGGATATTAATTATGTGGAGATAGAACCTTGGAAATTCTACTTCGATGGTTCCAGCCATAAAGATGGAACAGGGGTAGGAGTCTTGATTATTTCTCCAGATAAAATTCCAACAACATTCAAGTACAAGATAGCAGGTTCTTGTTCGAACAATGAGGCTGAGTATGAAGCTCTAATTACGGGCCTTGAGATATTGTTGGAATTGGGGGCAACTCGAGTCGAAATAATGGGAGACTCAGAGTTAGTCATCAAGCAAGTCACAAAGGAATATAAATGCATAAGGGAGAATCTCATTATGTACTTTGTGATAGCAAATCGTTTATTGAAACAATTTGAAACGATCAATATTCGACACATACCCAGAGTCGAAAATCAAATAGCCAATGACTTGGCACAAATTGCATCTGGGTATAAGATTTCAAAAACGAAACTACAAAGAGCAATCGAAGTTCGAGAAAAGATAAAAGCAACTTGTCTATCACCATCAGACTTGGAATCGACGAGGCTGGGATATGCTGATCACTCAAACTTCGAGATTTCGTTCATTGATAATTTGTCAGAGCAAGATTGGAGGAAACCCATTGTGGACTATCTTCAAAATCCAGGAGCTTCGACAGAACGAAAAACAAAATACAGGGCGTTGAGTTTTGTACTCATGGGTAATGAGTTATTCAAGAAGACGCCTGAAGGGGTGTTGCTGAAATGTTTAAGTGAAACTGAAGCATACATAGCCCTTTCGACTACGCATGCTGGGGCATGTGGGGCTCACCAAGCAGGCCATAAGATGAAATGGTTGTTGTTTCGACAAGGACTATATTGGCCCACTATGCTGAAAGATTGTGTTGAGTTCGCCAAAGGTTGCCAAGAGTGTCAAGTTCATACAGGCATCCAACATGTACCAGCAAGCGAACTTCACTCGATAGTGAAGCCTTGGCCCTTTAGAGGATGGGCGTTGGATCTTATTGGAGAGATTCGACCAGCATCATCAAAGAGTCAGAAATACATATTGGTAGGCATTGATTATTTTACTAAGTGGATCAAAGCTATCCCTTTAGTCAATGTGGACCAAGAAAATGTCATTGAATTTATTCAAAAGAACATTATCTTTAGATATGGAATTCCTGAGACAATAACAACTGATCAAGGGTCAGTTTTCACGGGTCGAAAGATGCAGGAATTTGCTCAGGAAACAGGTTTCAAACTCCTAACATCCACGCCTTATTATGCACAGGCGAATGGTCAAGTCGAAGCAGCTAACAAAGTGGTGATTGGCTTGATAAAGAAACATGTTGGGAAGAAGCCAAAGAATTGGCATAAGACGTTAGACCAGATTTTATGGGCTTGTCGAACGTCCCCAAAAGAAGCCACTGGGACAACACCATATAGGCTAACTTTTGGTCATGATGCAGTGTTGCCAGCAGAAATTTGTCTTCAATCTGCAAGGGTTCAGAGGCATTATGATATTCCTTCTGAAGTTTATTGGAATATGATGTTAGATGAACTGGTGGATTTAGACGAAGAGAGATTACACGCTCTCGACCTACTCAGGCTTCAGAAGAAAAGAGTAGAAGACTCTTATAATAGAAAGGTAAAACCTAAGGTATTTTTGCCTGAAGATTTAGTTTGGAAGGTAATTCTTCCCATGGATCGAAGGGATCGAAGCATGGGGAAATGGTCACCCAAGTGGGAAGGACCCTTCAGAGTTATCCAAACTTTTTCTGGTGGAGCCTATGAAGTCGAAGAGTTAGGTGGAGATAAAAGGCTCTTGAGAGTAAATGGTAAATATTTGAAAAAATATAAACCTATACTTCAAGAGATAAAAATAAAATAATGAAAGAGCAAGTCTAAATTAACCATAAGAAATGCCAAAATGGAAATTTTATTAATTTCAGCCAAGATGGCAATTGTTGTCGAATAACGATTACAGAAGATGGTTACAAAAGAGAATCAATCAAAAAGTAAGAGAATTCTTGAGTCGAAGATACTTGGCGTACTGCAGCTCCAACCTCTTCTTGCACCAGGAGTTTTCTTGCACTAGTTTGGCAATTTGAGCGTCGAGGCTTTGGGCCTTCTCAGCGAATTCCAAGCCTTGTTTGATCTCAGTCTGGCTCTCAGTGTCTGAGATGGTCGAAAGAATTTCCTCCTTGAGTACAGTGTTGGCGTTTATCTTCGCCTCTATCTCTGCGATTTGTGCCCGGAAGGAGACATTCTCTCGATCAATGGCATCAACTCTTTCCTGTGCAGACGCTTTTTGTTTCGACAACTCAGCAATTCGAGAAGTCGAATCTGAGACAGCAGTCCACGCAGAGGAGCTTCTGCCATACAACACCTCGAGCTGACTGTTAAAACCTCTTTGGCGCCTGTAATCCGCTGAGACCTGATCAATCATAGAGTGTAACTCCATGATCAAGTCTGAGATTTCTGGGGCTACAGCTTCGAAGTCGACAGCATTCAAGACCTCTTTTAAGCATGAAGGAGCAGTGGGGTCCCCCTCTAAAGTCTTCATCAAGTCCCTCTTGAAGAACTGGGCCTTAACCTTCGCCAATGCATCATCAAGAGGAGAAGTTTCAGTAGACTTCCCCGACAGGGTAGGAATTTCCTGACTAGTGTCAGACGAACTCTTACTCTCGATGATTGCATTGAGGTAGCTGACAGGATCAGTCTGTTTCAAGAGTTCCAAGTCCTCTTTTGACCTGTGCTTTGAGGAGGTAACCCTTGCAATAGTATTATCTTGGGTTTGAGGTTCTTGAATGCTAAGTGCCTCGACTGGTTGCTCTTCGACTCTGACTGAGGCAGTACCAGCATCGACTTGTGGTTCTTCGTTAGCATCACCCTGGGGTCCTTCGCCAGCGTCATTTTGTGGCTCTTCACTAGCGTCACCCTGGTGTCCTTCGCCAGTACCACCTTGGTTCTCTTCGTCGGCATCATTTTGATTTTCTTCGACATCATTGCCTTGGTCCCTTTCTTCTTGATTCTCTTCTGACAAATCCACCACCTGAACCGTTTCTGGTTGTTGTTCCTCCACGGGCTGTTGTTCCTCCACCATAGGTTCCTCTGTTGTTTTCTCCACTGTTTCAGCATTGGCCTCATTCTCAGTATGGGCTTCGTTATTGCCCAAGTCTTTTTCCTGAGGCCTACTAAGTTCAGCGGATTCCAGCGTTTCTGAGGTCCTTGGTTGAGAACTTTCAGTAGTGTCCTGAAAAAGAGAAAGAAGACAAATTTTCAGATGTCGAAAGAGACACAGTCGAATACGGGTATCTATGCCTAAGTTATAACAAAGGTCTAAGGGGTTACCTGTGGATTAACTTCAGCCCCAGGGCTGGAATTGTCACTTTCGACAGGCTTGGTAAGAAGAGCGTTCAATTCCTCCTCAGTTGGCTCCTCGATGATCACTGGAGGTGGCCTAGGCTTTCTCACAGCAACCTTTATTCTGACGGTTCGACCTTCAGGAGCAGGAGCAGGAACAGAAGCATCCTTCGTCAACTTTCGCCTTTTCAAGGGGGCAGGAGGGGAATCACTTTCCTCATCACTCCCAGATTCGACCACCAGAGTTGATCGTTTCTTGGGCGAAGGCGCCTAGAAAACCAATAGGAATTCGATTGAATAATTGCATCGAAAATAACAAATCGAAAGCCAGAAGAAATTTGAAGAAAGTCTGGTTACCGATATAGGAGGCCTCTTCGAAGAGCCTTCCCCCTGTTGGTTGCCTGTGGTCTTCGCCGGCGCTATAGTCTTCGCCGGCGGTGGAGGTTTTGTTGAAGGGACTCCTCCCTGTTGACCTTCTGTAGCCTTCTTGGCTACAGGCTTTCGAACAACTGAAAGCAAAGGAAAAGTTAACAGGCTAGCAGTCGAAGAGAAAGACAAAAAGTAATGTGAGAGTATGAACTTACATTTATTTACTTTGTCCAACACAAGGACAAAAGACTTCTGCAACTCATCCATGAAGTCCTTCTCGTCGAAGAAGTACTCAGCATAATAGCTTCTCCACCACTCCTCGAAGGATGGTGAGCAAAGGAAATTAAGCTGGTAGTTAAACATCGAGAGGATTGTTCGACCAGCATATCTTCCGATATGCTTGATGGCAGCTTCTTCTGTATAATCGTTGCAGAAGTACAACATTGACTTCTCCCTTTGGAAAATCGGAGAAGGCAGGGTTTGGATAATACCAAACTGGCGAGATACCAGATTTGGTTGATAGGCAATCAGACTCAAATGAGTCTTTGAGCTCTTGAATTGAAGAGGCATGATCCTTGGGGTAAGGAACGCCTCCCAAAGTACTGAATGCTCATCGACATTGGGACCACTCGACTCCTTTGGATGTGGCCTTGTGAACCATGCTGGCCCCACCTTCCGTTGAGCGAATGGAGCCATAGTTGAAACAAACTCCTTCCTTCGAGCAAACATTAGGACGAAGTTAGTGAAGGTTTGTTGAAACTCCAGGCCGTCTTCCACAGGTGTCAGCAGAGCCAGCCTGATTCCTTCGATGCGTCTATTCGCTATCGCTGGAGCTTGTTCATTTATCTGAATCCTCTTGGGCAAGAAAGATTCGAAAGTGGCATTGAGCCACAGTTGAAGTAGCCAAAAAGGCCCAGCGAGTAGCAAACTGGCCCTGTCCTCGATATGTTTCAGAAGAGTGGCCCCATTGCTGATCGAGTCATAAAGACTGGCCAGAATCAGTTCTGCCAAACAGATGTTTTGGCGGTGATGCAGTTGGGTAGCAAGAGTGACCATCTTTTTGGTCACCTGCAGATACTTCGAGCAAAACACAAAGCGAGTTAGCCATAAGGCTAGAAACGCTATGTGTTCGACATCCGACACCGCGTCTGTCGACCTGTCGTGATAATGGTTGATAAAAGTGGTGTATGTTGGCTTGGTCTCAGAGAAGCCAATTTGGTCCTCCGACATCTCCTCCGGATCGAAGTAATCTCCGGTTGGTCGAAGGCCAGTAATAGCGGCCACGTCGAAGAGTGTGGGGGTTAGCATCCCACATGGAAGATGAAAAGTGAAGTGGGAGTAGTCCCAGAACAACAGTGAAGCTATCAGCATCTCTGGGGAGTAGTTCAAACCCGTCTTCGACAGCATCACTAAGTCGAAGATTCCCATATCCTTCCAGATAGAGGTTTGGTGTTTCTCCAACTTTGTTAGCCAAGCAACATAATCGGAGGTCAGATTAGGGCAAGACCTGAAGACCCTAACCCCTCTGTTGAAGAAGCGGAGGTCGATTTTTTCACGAGTAGGGTCTTCGTTGTCTTCTGCGTCTTTCTTGGCGCATGCTACTGGCTTGAGTTTCTCGACGATTGGGAAATAGCTCTTGATCTTCAGAGCTTCAGAGATGCTTGGATTCATGGGGCCAAACATTGCGAAGATCTGGTTGGAGTATCCAACCGGGATCATCAAGTGGCGCGAGTAAGCATCGCGAACGGAGATGTCAGAGGGTTCAGGAACCCTTCGTTTGCCTGTAGAGTTCACTACCGGAGCAGTGACGAAGACCTTGGGTTTAACTTGTTCAGTTGGTGTTTTAGCACTGGGAGCAGTAGAAGCAGAGGCCATTGTTGAGGTTGAAGATGAACTGAAAGAGGAAGAGTTTTCTGCAAAGAGAGCAAGCTTGTACGAAAAAAAAAGGAAGTTTGAAGGCTAGTTGGCGTAAAAAGTCCCACAATGGGATATTCACTGCTATTTATAGTAGTGGGAAAAATCCCCAATAACGAGGACATTAATTGTCATTTAATGCTGCAGGAGTTAGTGGGACGCGTGGCAGCCTCCTGTTGTTTTGGCCGTTTCTGCAGAAACAGAGGGACGCAGCGTGCGTCCTCGTTTTTGGGATTTGTCATAATGACAAATTCTGAAATGACGTTTGGTACTGCACGCCGTACTGAAAGTGACGTCCTAGGATCAAATCAATGATGGTTTCTTGGGATTGCCAATAGTTGGTAAAAAGCAACAAAAAGTACACAAGTTAACTTGTGACTAAGCGTGGAAAGACAGGTGTCGAATGGCGTTTTCAAAGAATGCCTTTTTCTTTCAGAGTCGAAATAAGGCATTCTTGGGGGGCAATTTGTTGGCTCCTAAATTTGACACCTTTGTTTTGATCTATGTCAGCCATTAAAAGCTGAAAGACGCTTTCGACTGGCTAAGCCTGTCGAAGTGCCCGTCGAAAGATGGCAAAATACTTAGAAGATTTCTTCCAAGAAAGAAGGCTGGTTGCCTTCGATGTCGAAGGAGTTTTCGTCGAAGACGTCTCTTGATGAAAGTGTTCGATGGTCCAGAGTGGAGCAGTTTGAAATTCAAAGCTTTGGAGGGAAAACGGTTTCCAGCAGTTACTACGTGCAAACGTGCAAGGATCTGGAGCGTCGAGCATGGAGAACGTGCCAAGTGGATTGATCTCGAAGCAGTGTAACTGCCCGACGGTTACTTGGGATGTTTTAGTATAAATAGGAGTAGACATGTAGTTTCTCGCGTGTGTTCACAATTCTATACATAGTCACTCATTTAGATTCAAGTACCCAGCGTGTGAGAAAGAATTGTTGAGAAATGTATGTGTGAAACACCAATTTTATCAATTAAAGTCATTTACTTTCCCAGAATTTTACTTGCTTTTCTCTTTACATTTCCTGTCGAACCTTTACTTTAAAGCCTTGTTTATTTTACCAAGCCTTTCCTTTATGCAATTTACTTGAAACCTTTTATTTAAAGCCTTATCCAACTTAATCAAACTTCAAAATCAACCTATGTCCATAGGATCAATCTGATCGATCCTGCGAGTAACCAAATAAGTAACCATTTGGAGGATCAGCGGTTGTTTACCAAAACCCAAGGTAAACACCAGGATTTCAAGTTTTTACAGTGGAAATCGATTTCCTAGGACGAAATTGGCAAAAAGGGCAAATTTTCAAGTTTGTAGCATGTGGCTCCAATTTCATTTTTTTGAGATATTCTTGACCACGCAAAAATAATTTAACTACCTCATCATAATTAAATTCCATCATACACCTTCATTTGATGACATGTGCACCACTTGATCTTAATTTTGGCTCTAAAATCAATTACCAAGCCTAATTTTGGTTCCAAACCAAACTCCAAACCACCAATTATCCCAAGCCTAAACTCTATAAATAGAGCCTTAATTTCATTTATTCGTCAAGCTTTTGATAGCCAAATTCACCTTGCTAAAAATTCTCTCAATCCTCTTCATCTACCAAAACTCACCAAAAGCTCATTTTCCATTAAAGTTAGTAAGCTTTTCATTTAAGCTTACTAATCTTTGAGCTAAACCTCCATACAAACAATTTTTCTTTGTTAATTATATAAATCAAAGCTTGGGAGATTGATTCTTGAAGTTTATTTGAAGCATAATTCAGATTTGAATAAGTAAATTTTTGGATCCACCATTGTTAAGCTTGATCTTCATCTTTCACAATGTGATCTCTTATTAATCTTTGTTGTGTGATTTTTAGCTACATTTTATGATTCTATTGTTGCTATTTTCTCATAATTTAATGTAATTTTCGTGCTCAATTAAATTTATGATCATAAGGTGTTTGATAAAAAGTTTGATCCATAATCTTCTCTTTAAAATGTTATTTTCTGGAAATTTTGCAGCAGAAATCGATTCCCTATATACTGGAAATTGATTTCTCTACTATTTTCGCACCAAATTTGAAAAATCTGTACAGGAAATCGACTCCTCTATATGGAAAAATTGATTTCCTGAAGGCAGAATGCAATTTTTTGATTTGTTTTGTGACTGTTTTGATTCCTTTTTTTTTCCTACTCCCTTCTTTTGATTGTTCCTTTGGATTAAAATTTTGAATGTCCAATTTCTCTTCAAATTCAATTGACTTAGGATGTAAATGAAGTTGGATAAATATTCATTAATTCAAATCTATCTTAGATTGAATTATTTAATTCATTCTTGGTTCTTTGAATTAGTGATATATTTAGTGTTTTAATTCATCAATTATGAGTGATTGAACTTGAAGATGAAAGAATTTTGAGGACGTGATCCAATGTTATTTCTCATTCGCCTTTCCCACTTCATCTCATCCCTTTATTGATTTCTTTAAGTGATCATTAGTGGTCTAAGATTTATGCTTGAAATTGTCCAAGTATGATTGATTATTGAACCATGGTTAAGGAACTTTGAAGCTTATTGTTAGGAGGTTTTGATTTAATCAATCCTCTAATAAGTCTTTATCAACTTTGACCTAAGTTCAATCTTCAATTGTCATTTATCATTTATGTATTTCCTCTTTTTCTTCTTATTTTTCTTTTTATCATGATTTAGGTCTTGATCCTTGGTTTTAACTTATGCTACATGTTTTAGGAGTATGGTTTTTACGATGTCTCTAACATGTATGGTACATACATTGTTATTGACTGGACTCAAAATAGGTGTGAATTATATATAAGTCCACTTGCGATTGCTTAACATAACGCAAAATTTGTCCCAATTTAGAAAATGATCATTCGTGGCTCAAACTTTTTGTTTGTAAGCCCATGTATGGTTGATTGGTTAACTTAAGTCCAATACCCTTTGAGACTTGTTGTTAGGATGCTTTGATTTTATTAATCCTCTAATAAGTTCTCATTACTTTTAGTCCAAGACTATCATCTATCACCATTGGTCATCTTTGTGGCCATTAACCATTAACAATTAACTTCTAACTTCTAACTCACTAACAATTAACTTTACTTTATGTCTTTACTTTATGCATTTTATTTCACGCATTTACTTTTATGCACTTTTATCTTTAGCATTTACATCTCATGTTATTTGTCTTTTGCTCACTTGAGCATTTTTTTTATATATCATTTTATCTTTGCTCACTTGAGCTTTTATTTTCTTTGAAGACACTTAATAACCAACTTGAACATTAAAAGACTTAAGCCTCTCTTTATGGACCATTGGTTACTATCCTTGGCAAATTGGAGTTGTTGATTTCTTGTACTTAGGATTAGAAGACTTGATACTTTGAGACCTTGAGACCTTTGGATCTTGTGGTACTTCATTGTTATTTTTCTTGTATTGGGAAATCTTCTGTGTACAAGTGTTGTTATGTTGGTCTTAAATGATCTATATGGCACATGGCTCAATATTTAAGATCTTGCTTTGGGGACTTAGTACTTTGGGTTTCTTTGATACTTCTTTGCTTGTGATTTATTTTCACATAGATGATTGGTATGTTCTTGGTCTATTCCATGCTTGTGGCTTTAATCCAAATGATGGAAATTCTACATTAACTTTTTTTGGTCAAGTGCTTGCTTCTTGTTGGTTATACATTTCCTTACCTTAGCCTTTAATTTGTATGCATAGGATAGTCTCTTCATCTCCTCCCATCTTCTTTAATTTCAAAATCTTCTCCCTCCTTTTCAAAACTCTTCTTGTTTTTAAACTTGAACCGCTTTCATAAAAAACTTGGACTTAGGTCCATGCATTTTCAAAATTATTTTCCTAATAAAGTCATCAATCAATCTTAATCAAGATATGACTTCTTTCTTCAATACTTCAAAAATACAAAACAAATTCAATTTTTTTCCACTTTAGCTTTTCTCTTTAAAACCTTTTTCTTAAAATGAATCAACATACAAAACTTTCAATTTTTTTAGAAGAACTACGAGTGTCCTGATCTTCTATTGCACGAATTGGGTACGTAGGCACAAAAGGTTTGCAACTGCGACAAGTGCGAAAATCGTAAAAACCACTTCTTTTCTCATCTCCACAATCTCGTTTTGTAAATATTTCTTTATAGCCAAAATACACAGATTTTAAAAAAAGTTCATGCGGAACACCGTAGAGGTTTAGGGTGCTAATACTTTCCCTTTGCATAACCAACCCCCATACCTTGATCTCTATTCTTTTGTGGATTTTATTCACTCTTTTCTCATTTCCCTTTGGAAACAATAAAGTGTGGTGGCGACTTTCACTGATATGAGTTAAGTCAATAATGGCTTAAACTCAATTTTTTGTCGCTACAGAAAAAAATGGCGACTTCACTGGGGGTAAATATCTATGTGGGTTGAGCCTATCTTTGTTTATTTGTGTATGTGTTATAACTGTTCTATATATTCCAGTTTGTCTGTATTTTTCTGGTTTTCAGGGTGCTTGGTGATCCTTTATAAGTCCTATACCCGAACTTGGGCAAACTTAAGATAGTATGGATGGTATAATCACTTCAACTTATGTGGATAAATTCCTTAGTAAGTTGATTTGAGATCCCTTGCTCGGTGGAGGTCCATTTGGGGTAGTATATGTTGAACAAGCAAGTTGTGAAAACATTACTACTTTCGACCTGGGAGGCCGAGAAGTTGAGAAATATAGAACCCTTATGCATTTTATTTTACACCTTTACTTTTATGCACTTTTATCTTTAGCATTTATATCTCATGTTATTTTCCTTTTGCTCACTTGATAATTTTTTGTATATATCATTTTATCTTTGCTCACTTGAGATTTTATTTTCTTTGAAGACACTTAATAATCAACTTGAATATTAAAATACTTAATCCTCTCTTTATGGACTATTGGTTACTATCCTTGGCATATTGTAGTTGTGGACTTCTTGGACTTAGGATTAGAAGCCTTGATACTTTGAGACCTTTGGACCTTGTGGTACTTCATTGTTATTTTGCTTGTATTGGGAAATCTTCTGTGTGTAGGTGTTGTTATGTTGGCCTTAAGTGATCTATATGACACATGGCTCAATATTGAAGAACTTACTTTGGGGTTTTAGTACCTTGGGTTTCTTTGATACTTTTTTGCTTGTGATTTAATTTCACATGGATGATTGGTATGCTCTTGATCTATTATTTGTTTGTGGCTTTAATCCAAAGGATGTGAATTCTATATTGACTTCTTTATGTCAAGTGTTGGCTTCTTGTTGGTTAGAACTTTTCTTACCTTAGCTTTTAATTTATGTACATAGGACAGTCTCTTCATGTCCTCTCATCTTCTTTAATTTCAAAATCTTCTCTCTCTCTTTTTCAAAATTCTTATTGTTTTTAAACTTGAACCGCTTTCATAAAAAACTTGGACTTAGGTACATGAATTTTCAAAATTATTTTCCTAAAAAAGTCATCAATCAATCTTGATCAAGATATGACTTCTTTCTTCAATAATTAAAAAATACAAAGCAAATTCAAACCTTTTTGCGCTTTGACTTTTGTCTTTAAAACCTTTTTCTTCAAATGAATCAACATACAAAATGTTCAAATTTTTTTAGAAGAACTACGAGTACCCCGATCCTCTATTCCACGAAGGGGGTAAGTAGACACAAAAGGTTTGCAACCGCGGCGGGTGCAAAAATTGTAAAAACCACTTCTTTTCTCATCTCCACAATCTCATTTTGTAAATATTTCTTTATAGCCAGAATACATAGATTTTCAAAGAGGTTCCTGCGAAGTACTGTAGATGTTTAGGGTGCTAATACATTCCCTTTGCATAACCAACCCCCGTACCTTGATCTCTATTCTTTTGTGGGTTTTATACTCTCTTTTTCCTTTTCCCTTTGGAAATGATAAAGTGCGGTGGCGACTTTTACTGATATTAGTTAAGTTAATCAATGGCTTAAACTCAAAATTTTGCCGCTACACCTTTTATACCAAGCCCTAGGAGCTTGCTTTAAACCATACAAAGATTTCCTTATTTCATAGACATGATATGGAAAACTAGGATCTATGAACCCATTGGGTTGTTCAACATACATTTCTTTATTTAAGTACCCATTTAAGAAGACACTTTTCACATCCATTTTAAATAACCTGAGTTTTAGCATACATGCTACTTCCAAGAGCAATCTTATAGATTCAAGTCTTGCAATGAGTGCAAAAGATTCATCAAAATCAACCCCTTCAATTTGAGTGTATCCCTGAGTAACAAGCCTTGCCTTGTTTCTGGTCATAATACCATTTTCATTAGATTTGTTCTTGTAAATCCATTTTGTACCAATAACATTCATCCTTTCGGGTCTAGAAACTAGATCCCACACTTCATTCCTTTTGAACTGACCTAGTTCTTCTTGCATAACATTAATCCAAAATTCATCAGTCAAGGCCTCCTTCATATTCTTAGGTTCAAATTTTGACAGAAAACAAGCATTGGATATCACATCTCTGAACCTAGTGGTAACTCCTTAATTAAGATTCCCTATAATGAGTTCCTTTTGGTGATCTTTCTGAATTCTAATAGAGGAACATTTGTCAGGTTGAGAGTTATCTGATTCAGTACCTGTTGGATCAATGTTGGAGTCAAGGTCTCCCACACTTTCTGAAGCATCAATTTATTGAGATGATGTTCTAACATCCATTGACATCAAGTTCTTTCTTAATGATTGAGTCATCAACCACCACATTAATGGATTCCATCATGACTTTGGTTTTGGAGTTAAAGACCCTGTAAGCTCTGGTATTTGTAGAATAACCAAGAAATATACCTTCATCAATTTTGGGATCCATCTTTCTCCTCTGTTCACAATCAGCCAGGATGTAACATTTACTACCAAACACATGAAATTATTTAACAGTTGGTTTCCTTCCTTTCCACAATTCATATAGAGTAAATGTGGTACCGGCTCTTAGAGTGACACAATTGTGAATATAGTAGGCAATGTTAATGGTTCATCCCAAAAATTATATGGAAGATTTTTTGCATGAAGCATGACTCTAGTTGATTCTTGTAAAGTTCTGTTCTTGTATTCTACAACTCCATTTTACCGAGGAGTGATGGGAGATGATAACTCATGACTAATACCTTCAGAGGAACAAAATTCATAATTTTTTTGCATTCTCAAATTTCTCGCCATAGTCACTTCCAATTCTAAAAATTACACTATTATTTTCTCTTTTGAAAGCGTTGACACAAATATCTGAAGACCTCAAAAGTGTCTGATTTTTCTTTGATAAAATTCACCCAAATAAACCTTTAAAAATGATCAACAACCACATAGACATACCTCTTCCCACCAAGAATTTCAACCTGAATTGGTCCCATTAAATCCATATGAAGAAGTTCTAACACTTTGGAAGTAGTCCGATGTTGTAACTTTGAATGTGACATTTTAATTTGCTTCCCAATTTGACACTCCCTAAAGACCTTAATCTCCTCAATTTTGAGCTTATATAAGCCTCTAAAATCTTCTTCAGATATTATCTTCTTCATACATTTGAGATGAAGATGTCCAAGCTTCTGGTGCCAGAGTTTAATCTCATCCTCCTTGGTCATTAAACATGTAGAAGAGTAGGTAGTTTCTTGAGGTATTCATTAATAAAAAATATCTTTAGACCTAACTCCCTTCATCAGAACATCATTCTTATCATTTGTGACCAAACACTTTGATTTTGTAAGGTTGAACATTCAACCCTTGATCAGAAACTGACTAATGCTAATAAGATTTGCAGTCAGTCCCTTTACAATAAGTACATCTTCTAGGCTAGGAAGTCCAGTGCAAACTATATTTCCTACACCCTTAATTTTACCTTTAGCTCCATCACCAAATGTGTGATATCCATCAAATACTTCTGAATCCCAGTCATATGTCTGGAACACCAACTATCAAAGTACCAATCTTCTCTAGATGAAGCTTCAAGAGAAGTATGAGCTATTAGACAAATATTCCCACTTTTGGATTTCCTCTTATTTTTAGTGTTCATCCTCAAATGATTATCCCTAGGTTATGCTATAAGTTTCTAAACTCCATAGAATTTGAAACAATAAGGTTGTATGTGACCATACTCACCATAATAATGACATTTCCAAGATAAAGACTTGGCTTTAGTTTCTTGATGTCTAGCAGGATGTTGTAACATTTGGTCGGGCATAGTGATTACTTTATTTCTTTCAGAGGGGAAGAACCTATCCACAAAGATTTTCTCTATACTTGTTGAGTTTTCATCCCCTTTACCATCTTGAAGAATTTCATCCGACATATATGTTCCAAAGTTTAACATTCTTATGAATTTGATCAGGTTGTCAAGTTTAGAATTTAACATGGTTACCTCATTTTAAAGATCAAATGTAGTGGGCAATAGTTTCTCTTTTTCACTTTCTAGTTGAGCTATGATTCTCTTATGATTCTTTTCTATATTGCAGCTCTCTTCACATCTGACACATGGTGTTTTGTAAGACACGTCCAGTTCTTCATAAGGGACATTCTCATCATAAGATTCTTCATCAGATCCCCATCTCCCAGTGAGAGCAGTAACATGCTTAGTAGTCTCAACATCAGGTTCACCGTCAGACTCATCATCATCATCATCATCATCATCATTAGACCAAGACACAAAAACCCCTTCTTTTGTTTCTTGAGATGGGTGGGACATTCTGACCTAATATGACCAAAAACTTCACATCCATAACATTGAATACCTTTTCCTTGGTTAGGGTTCTCTTATGTTCTTCCTTTTCTCTAAAAGTCACCATTCTTGTTTATGTTGAATGACATGTCATTGAAATTTTACCTTTGCTGCCTATCCATTCTCTTCAGAACCCTATTGAACTGCCTTCCAAGAAGAAAAATAGCATTAGAAATGCCTTCATCAGTCTCCAAGTCATGTTGATCTTCTTTATCCTCATTGTTGGAGATAAAAAGCTATGTTTTTGTTCTTCTTTTCTGATCTTTCATTAACAACCAACTCAAAGGTTTGGAGTGACCCAATCAGTTCTTCCACTTTCATGTTGCAGATATCTTGGGATTCTTCTATGGATTTGTTAGCTGAAGATTTCGACATTTGATAAAAATATGAAAGTTGATTTGAGAAGATCATGTTTTAAAAATAACATGAAATTTGACCTTATAAGGTTATTCTATAAAGCTCATTTTTTATGATTCGACATGTCGAAAGGCAAATTAAAGTGAAAGGAATATTTCAAGATATATGAATACTTCGACAATCACGTTGGTTGAATTCAAAAGCTTCGAGTGGGAATTTTAAATTTCAAACTAATGTGTTTCTCCAGGAACGAGTTAGTGAGACATGTATGTATGATGCACCATATACTCAAATACTTTGTACTATATACTCAAATATAGCTTAGATGTTAGGATTCAAGTGTGTTCACATCTTTGTACAATATACTCAAATACTCAAAGTACCAGTGTTAGAGAAACAAGTTAGTGAGACATGTACGTATGATGCACCATATTTACATTCGAAAGTTATTTACATTTAATGAAATTTCTTCATGTCATTTATATTCTATATGATTTACAGTCTAGAGTAGTTTTCTGTTTTATTGCTTTTATAAGGACACTTTAGTTTGATATCAAAGTGATTCTCTTCGTTTAAAGAAATTATCATCAAAACCTTTTTCCTAAAAACTAGAACACAATAGTCATGAGATCAATCTGATCGATCTCGCAAGTAACTGAGTCTTTTTAGAGATTTAGAAAATCAGAGGTTGTTTACCAAATTAAAGGGTAAACAAATTGGCATGCCCAGTGGGACCCTGTGTCTAGTTTTCAGTTTTTATCTAACTTATTTCGTTGCATGAAATTAAGAAGTGGAAAAATAGCCAATACCACAAATCCTAGAACAAAAAAGCAGAACAATAGGAGAATGGCTAACCCACCCGTTAGCAGTGCACAACAAGTTCCTCCCCCCCACGAGAGGGAACACAAATGCTTCGAATACAACCGAAGCCATGGCGACAAGTCAAGGGACTACGATTATCCCTTCGACTACGAACGCTACAGTCATACCCCCAAATACAAGTGCTTCAACCATATTGTCAAACACACAAAATGAACCTTTTGTAATGTCTGTGGCTAGCCAAAATCCATATGTTTCCCCCAGACCTTTAGTAGGCAGTGTCTCTAGAACTTATGTACCAGGATTCACAATCCCAACATCAGATCCAATATATGGTATGCCAGCTACATTCATGACAAGACTTCAAAATAACAATCTGGCATACACACGTCCTTTAACATCTGCCTTCTCACCATTACAAGGATCAGGTTCAGGGGTAAACCATATGGAACGAAACAATTCACAGCCAGGATATGTTGCCCAATTGCCTCTTATTACCAAAAATACGCAGGCAGTTTTAAGGCAACAAATGGATGATAGTAACCATAAAATGGTGGGAATACTCGCCCAACAAATGAGTACAATATTTAACCCTCTAATCCAAAGCACCACACAAACGAATTTGCAGAATGCCCAAGCAAACCAACAAATAGAAGCGCAAATTGGGCACCTTGCAGATTTTTTTGGTGCACCCAGAGAATCAACTCGACAACCACAACCCACATGGACAAGGGAGAATCAAGGCATATTGTTTCATGAAGAACCAACCATTGACCAGGCCCAACCAGTGATACACCCAGAAGTGGAAATTCAACAACCAGTTCGAAGGGAAGAACCACATAGATTTCAACAGGCTATTCCCAGGGAGGAACCACGAAGAAGGGTAGTCATGGTGAATCAGAACCAAGACGTTGACGAAATTCTCCAAGGGCGTCGGTAGGATGATATGGTAGGAAACAATAACCCAACAGCAATATTCGAAAGAATAATGGCACGGAATGAAGTAAATATTGGCATGCGAAGGCCAAACTATATGTCCCCTTTGTCTGAGTATACTCAGCAAACTGAGTTACCTAGGGGATGGAAAGTGCCAAAATTCACAAAGTTCTCTGGTGACACCAGTGAGTCAACCATATAACATGTGGCTAGATATCTCACAAAAGCAGGGGATATAGCAAACAATGAAAATTTAAGGATTAAATATTTCCCTAGTTCACTAACCAAAAACGCTTTTACTTGGTTTATAACTCTTGCAGCAAATTCCATCCATGATTGGACTCGTTTGGAGAAATTATTTCATGAACAATCTTATGTAGGTCAATCCAAAATCAGCTTAAGCGAATTGGCAAATGTTAAGCGCAAATCCAGCGAGCCTATAGATGATTATCTTAATAGGTTCCGTCTGTTAAAGGCAACATGTTTCACACAAGTGCCTGAACACGAGTTGGTCGAAATGGTAGCAAGAGGATTGGACTTCTCTATCAGAAAGAAGTTAGATCCCCAGTATCTAAGAGACATGGCACAACTGGCTGACAAGGTTCGACAAGTGGAGCGTTTGAAGATTGAAAAAGCAAGGGCTAACAAAAGCCACCGAAAAGAAATAGTGGCTTATGTCGAAGCATGCTCAGATGAAAGAGATGTCGAAGATGACTCTTCAGAGGTCGAAGAGCACGAGATAGATCTTGCAGAATTAAAGCAAGGAACACCTTATCCTTGCAAAGGGCTAACACCTGCGAACGGGAAGAATCCCGTCGAACCAGAAAGGAATGAAAATTCCTAAAGAAATCCTATACCTTCGACATCACCAAGTGTGATGAAATCTCTGACTTATTAGTAAAAGAGGGCCAGATGATAGTGCCCCCTGGCACTAAAATTCCTCCGTTAGAACAATGGAAGAAAAGGGGGTTTTGTAAATATCATAATTTTTTAGGCCATAAAACCTCACAATGCTATCTTTTCAGGGATTTGATACAGAGTGAAATCAAGGAAGGAAGGTTGAAGTTTGGAGAGAAGCCCAAGATGAAGGTCGACGCAAATCCTTTTCAGGTTGCTGAGACAAATTTTGCAGAGCCTATAGATATCAACAATGTGGACACTGTTGAAATCAAAGAAGGTTAACTCGACAAAGTATCTGAAGATGCTCATGGGCTGAAGACTGCTAAGGGTGTCATGGGCCAGTTCGAAGGGAATGCTACTGATGGAAATACCAAAACTGCTGGAGAACCTAAGGCTACTGAGGGTCTTAGAGTCAAATTTGAAGAGTTAGAGATTGCTGAAGGCCCCAAGTTCAAAGTTAACAAAACTGGGGGTAGGGCCAAAGTTGTTGTCAAATCTAAGACTACTGAGGGTCTTAGAGTCAGATTTGAAGAGCTTGAGAATGCCGAAGGTCCCAAGTTCGAAGTAAACATGGTAAATCTAAACCAGCTATCCCCAGAGATAGCATAGATGGAAAGACGTTTGAAGATGGAGGATGACATGATGCGAAATGGGCACCAGAAAGTAAGCCTGGTGGAATATCTTTTTCATTACCATGCGAAGAATCCTGAAGGACTAGTGTGTCCAAGGTGCAGCACAAAGAATGATCGAAGCGCTGCAACGACATACCAAAAAGTGTACCAAGAGAGGGCTAGAAACAACTGGAGGAATGCCAGAGAATTGCTGCCATACCCAAAAATGGGAGAAAGCTTGATGGGGTTTTTGGTTAGGTGTCATAAGACATGATCATAAGTTTTAATGTGCCCATGATGCAGTGCTGTTTATGACAGGAAAGCAGCAAAAGCATTCGAAAGAATTCCGTCTACACAATACTGGAACAATCAAAGGAGTAGCATGGACAGGTATGTAACCAATGCAAAAGGAATTCCAAAAAGGGAAGATAGCCCGCACCCCAGAGTGAATCGGTAAGTCACATTTAAACCACCATCCAACATTCCAATAGACAAATGGTTGGATCCTAGTCAAAGCAAGGGGAAAGGAAAAGGCAAATGGAAATGGAATAATTTCAAAGAAGGTGGCAAATCCGCATGGGCATATCGAAGACAGTTCCAGTCAACAAAGCAAAAAGCCTAAGTTTCTGAGAACTACAAATGGAAAAACCCAATGACAAGGACCCAGTGGAGAAGGTACCAAAGGACCAAGAAGGGTCAAAGGGAACTCACTAGCAACGAAGTAGGGGAATCCAGTACGAATCAAACTCCGTCTGCTGCACTTGACAAAGAGAAGCCAATAGTACAAAGGAGGATTTTCCCCCCAGAAAGAATGAGGTATCCATCGAAAGGGCTCTAGAGGAACCAACTAACGAAGAGCCAACCAATGATGAAGACATGTTTACTGACAACTTCGACTCAGATGGGGAGTCCTCTCTTAATATCGTCTGCAATATGGTTTTTGTATTACCACATGAATATAATCAAGTAACGGAGGTAGAAGATTCTGAAGAAGCAGATGAATTAGAGATGGAAAATAACAAACCTGTATGCTATTATGTTATGAATAGTGGAGCAGTTGAAGAACAAAACACGTTCTTTGAAAAACCAGACCAAGGTATGAAGAACCATCTGAAGCCTCTCTTTATCAGGGGAAAAGTAGAACACGTTGGGATCAACAAAGTAATGATAGATGGGGGTGCTGCTGTCAACCTCGTGCCTCAATTCTTGCTGAAGAGGAAAGGTATGTATGATACAGATATAAAACCTCATAATATGGTATTGTCTAATTATGAAGGAAAAATTGGCCATACACTTGGCGTAGTTCAAGTTGATCTCACTGTAGGAACCATCACCAGACCAACGATGTTCATAGTTATAGCGGCCAAGACAAACTACAATTTACTCTTGGGCCGTGAATGGATTCATGGGATAGGCGCAGTTCCCTCCTCAATGCACCAGCGCGTGGCAATTTGGAGAGAAGATGGAATTGTGGAAAATATTGAAGCATACCAAAGCTATTATATGGCATAGGTTAACCAGGTTGATCGAAGGAATTTTTATCAAAACTTGGCCAACATAGGGCCTTGTAGTTCTGTAGATGGCGCATATGCGCCAAACAATAATGCTATGTACTTTCTGACCCTGCATCCAAGGCATGGATTTTGCTGGGAAAGAGAGACTTTGGGGCAGGAAGATGATGTACCCGGACTTCCAGGGATAAGGTCAACAGGCTGGGATGACGAAGATAGTGACCGTGTCTGAATCTTCCTTCTTCGAAAATATTTTGGCCTATTTGGCTAAAAATAGACTAAAAATGGCTTTAGAAGCTGAAGTAAAGATTATGGCTATAAAGGCCAATGAAGAAACAAATCATGCAAAAGGACCTGGGATTTTCTTCAAGCCAAAACCCCATGACGAAGAGAAGCCCGTCGAAGAAAAAGACCAAAGGCTAGACGCAATATATGATGACGGGCCTTTGGGATTCGAGAAGGATCCAGTGGAGTCAAACGCAAAGATGCTAGCGCAGGAACCTCTTGAAGAAGTGGATCTGGGAGATGGGACTGTAAGAAGACCCACATATGTCAGTTTGAAGCTTATTCTAAGAGTGAAAGTAGAAGTGGTCAAGTTGCTTAAGGAGTACAAAGATTGTTTTGCCTGGGACTACGATGAAATTCCGGGTTTAAGCAGGGACCTGGTCGAACTGAAGTTGCCCATAAAAGACGGCAAAAAACCCATCAAACAGACACCAAGAAGATTTGCACCAGATATCCTCTTGAAGATAAAGGAAGAAGTCGAAAGACTCTTGCGCTGCAAATTCATCCGGACCACAAGGTATGTCGAATGGATTGCAAATATAGTACCAGTAATTAAGAAAAATGGATCTCTTAGAGTATGCATAGATTTTCATGATTTGAATTCTTCAACTCCTAAAGATGAATATCCAATGCATGTGGCTGAAATGTTAGTATATTTTGATGCTGGTTTTGAATATCTTAGTATGCTTGATGGGTGTTCAAGATACAATCAGATTTTTATTGCAGAAGAAGATGTGCCAAAGACAGCATTTCGATGCCCTGGGGCAATAGGCACCTATGAATGGGTGGTTATGCCATTTGGTTTTAAAAATGCTGGGGAAACTTATCAAAGAGCCATGAACTCTATATTTCATGATTTCATAGAAACTTTCATGCAGGTCTATATTGATGATATAGTAGTGAAATCAATATCAGGATCTAGTCACCTGGATCACCTTTCCCAGTCATTCGAAAGGATGAGAAAATATGGCCTAAAGATGAATCCCCTTAAATGTGCATTCTTTGTGCAGGATGGTGACTTTGTTGGCTTTGTGGTCCATAAGAAAGGCATAAAAATCAACCAAAACAAAGCAAAGGCAATAATGGAAGCGAAAGTGCCACCAATGAAGAAAGAGTTACAATCACTGATGGGAAAGATAAACTTATTGCGAATATTTATATCAAACTTAAGTGGTCGAGCTGAAGCCTTTTTTCCACTCTTGTGGCTGAAGCAAGGAGACTTTGCATGGAATGAAGAACATCAATAGGCGTTCGAGAAAATAAAACAATACTTGATGCATCCACCTATTCTAATGCCTCCTCAAAGAGACAAGTGCATGAGGTTATACATATCTGCGTCAGATAAAAATATAGGAAGCATGCTGGCTAAAGAGGATGAAAATGGCGTCGAAAGGGCCATTTACTACTTAAGTAGAGTACTGAATGACGCAGAGACTAGATATAGTTCAATAGAAAAATTATGTCTTTGCTTGTACTTCTCATTTTTAAAATTAAAAAAAAGAAGAAGCAGTTGATTCGAAATTATGATGGTGAAACTGTTGCACGCATGTATTGATGAGACGTTTTGAAAAAAGCAGTTATGATTAACTATGACGCCAGGAAATGAAAGGTTGCTAGTCGAAATATGGTGATTACAAAAAATGGCCATTTCTGCATTGATTCGAAATGGACGTTTATTGGGGGAAATTTGTTAGCTGAAGATTTCGAAATTTGATAAAAATATGAAAGTTGATTTGAGAAGATCATGTTTTAAAAATAGCATGAAATTTGACCTTATAAGGTTATTTTATAAAGCTCATTTTTTATTATTCGACATGTCGAAAGGCAACTTAAAGTGAAAGAAATATTTCAAGATATATGAATACTTCGACAATCACGTTGGTTGAATTCAAAGTTGAATTCAAAAGCTTCGAGTGGGAAGTTTAAATTTCAAACTAATGCATTTCGCCAGGAAGACGCGTGGAAGCGCCAGAATGTATGCTTGTAAAAGGTGTCGAACATGGCGTAATCTCATAGAAAGACCGTTAGGGTCGAATTAGTATAAATAGGATTCTTAGATATTAGGATTCAAGTGTGTTCACATCTTTGTACAATATACTCAAAGTACCAGTGTTAGAGAAAACGAGTTAGTGAGACATGTACGTATGATGCACCATATTTACATTCGAAAGTTATTTACATTTAATGAAATTTATTCATGTCATTTATATTCTATACGATTTACAGTCTAGAGTAGTTTTCTGTTTTATTGCTTTTATAAGGATACTTTATTTTGATATCAAAGTGATTCTCTTCGTTTAAAGAAGTTATCATCAAAACCTTTTTCCTAAAAACTAGAACACAATAGTCCTGAGACCAATCTGATCGATCTCGCAAGTAACTGAGTCTTTTTAGAGATTTAGAAGATCAGCGGTTGTTTACCAAATTACAGGGTAAACAGGCTGTGACCTTTATGTTATACTTCTTTAGTAGAGACTTGAGGATTTTTGTAAAAATCTTTTCTTCCGACATCTTCTCTCCCAAGGAACTGGATGCATTTGCAATGTCAAGAATACTCATGTGAAAATCTTGAATACACTCATCGTCTTTCATTATGAGATTTTCAAACTTTATGGTGAGTAGTTGAAGTCTTGCCATTTTGACTTTTGATGTGCCTTCATGAGTGGTTTTAAGGATTTCCCATGCATCTTTGGCCATAATACATGTGCTTATTAACCTGAATATATTTTGGTCAACCCCATTGAACAGCGCATTCAAAGCTTTGGAGTTTCCAAGAGCAAGTTCATCTTCATCCTTAGACCAACCTTCTTTTGGCTTTAAAATAGTAATATCCTTCCCATCTTTGTCTGTCAACACATGATGAACCCAACCTTTGACAACAACTTTTCAGGTTTTGCTATCAATAGATTTTAGAAAGGCAACCATAAGTGCTTTCCAGTAGTCATAGTTGGTGCCATCTAACATGGGTGGTCTGTTAGTATTTCCTACTTCCTTGTCCATAGTGCCAGAAAATATCTTCCTTGGAGCTCTCCTAAGACAAAACAGGGTGCCTGCTCTGACGCCAATTGAAATTCTGGCACTTTACAAAATAAATGTCGAATACAATGTTAATACATCACAAACCTTATAGTTAACAAAATAAGAAATAATGCATGAAGTAAAAACACAGTTCAATTGTTTACCAAGTTTGGTGCAACCTCACCTACATCTGTGGGCATCCAAGCCCGAAAGGAAATCCACTATAATAGTATTAATTTGAAGTTATGAACAACCCCTGTTTTACAAATTTTTCACCTAATGACTACCCATGCAATTTCTACATAGGAACTCCTAGATATGAGACCCCCTCACTTCCCCTCAATCATACAACAGTAACAATTACAACAAAGACAATCAAAATAGAAGATACACTTCCAATTAAACAAAACACACTAGTGCTTCACAGTTTATGAGGGGTTCATAAATTACAACTCAACTAAAGATTTCAACTCATGTATCAACAAGATACAAGAGTGGATCACAATGAACAATGAACAATAAAAAAGATGAAACCCTAAAGTCTATACTCTCATGCATAATTTCGTAATTCTTTAGGTTTAGAATGCTTCTTTTTATAGCCACAAAAGCGCCCGGGCTTGGATATTAAATCTGGTCAAAAAAATATTCTGCAAATCAAATCAAATCAAATCAAATCTTTTGGTGCAGAAAAATATGTTCTCAATAATGTTTTGACATTCTATTTTGAGAACTAAATCTTCAGGTATTTCTAGCTTGAATCAAATCTTCAGTAAATCAAATATCCAAATGCGTAGCTTGGTCCACTAGGAACAACAACCAAATCTTCTAAACCACAAAAAAATCTTCTAAAATTGGAAATGTCACAGTTGCGATGTCATATCAACATGTCACAACATCTTGTTCAACATCTTGTTAAACTAGTTGTTTTTAACAAAATGCAGCCAACAATCCAAAACCTAACACAAGTAATGGTTTTTGTTCTAATGAAGGGAGAGGAACCACTACGGTCAAAATCACTAGACAAGTTTACAAGGTGATTGTCTACATGAGTAATGGCGAAAATAATGATTGGAAACAAGTAAATGAGTTCAAGGCAATAATGGTATCTTGAGAGGATGAGAACAAATGAAGAATGTGTAGGGTAAATGTAAAATAAAAAATGCTCTACTCCAAAGAGAAAGAAAATGCCCAGGAAAATGATTTATGAGGGAAAAGGAAAAACCGCTCTTATAGAGGTGAAGCTAGGGGTGGCGAAACGAGCCCGACCTATTGGACATATGCCCGTTTTGCCCGTACTTTAGTGTGGAGCAGGAAAAAGGTTTAGGACTGCACCTTTTAATGTGACTACTCCGCTCCGCCCCTTCCTGTTTTTTTGCAGGCGCAAACATTAACATACGTTTTTATATTTTTAGGCTTAAAATGTATAATACTCATGGTCCCTCCATACCCCGCCCTCACTTTTTGATGGGATGGACAAGGTTTTAGGTCTGTATCCACAACTAATGTCTCGCCCAACCCTACTGTTATGGGCTTTTGCTGGATGAGCTTAAACGGGACTGACATTGCCCATTTGCCACCCCTATGTGAAGTTGGCTTTCAGTATACAGAAATGTCAAAAAGTTCACCTAAAGGGAAAGGAAACATTTATATAAAGAAGGTGAATAATAGGTCAGATCAAACATAAGATGTAAAGTTAAAATCAACAACCATATTTCACCTTGGAAATACAAGCAAATTTGAGTGCATTTGAATTTCCTAGAGATGAACACCATGCCCTGACATGTGAGCCTAATGCCACGTGTTTGAAAATCGGAAAAACATCTCAATTATGGAAAGTGCATTTAATGCACTTATTCATCAATACTTTTTCAACTACCTCACGGCCTTCCCGCTTTCCCTTATGACCGACTTTACGATTAGATGGCTGCCACAACTTTAAAAGACTATCCGACCGATAAAACGCCCAACTAGCCTTGGGGTAAGTGTTCTAAACCGACCAAAGGTCCCAGAGGATAAGATCCAAGTATCAAATCCAATAATATAAATTTCAATAAATTATCCATCATATAGATAAGTGACACACATCACACATAAGGTACACTTTCTGATTAGAGACTTACACTTCACTCACTTTTGAAATTTGTAACTGACTTGAGGGTTGAAGTGTTAATCTTGCAGATTCATTTTCATGTCGTCATAACGGAGATTCACACCACCGCATTAGAAATATAACTTTACAAATCAATCACAATTTTGATTATAGTATGAAATAATACCGTTTGTCTTATAATAATAACTCTCTTCTGGGATAATGACATTTTGATTTTAGAATTTGTAATACCTCTAATTCAATATGAAAAATGCTATTTTGACACCACTTTTTGACACTACACCATATACACTATTTACAAATACGTGAACAATATTTTTATATTATTTTGATTTTTTAATATATTTTTCTTTAAAACTAATTTGGTTAATTAAATATTAAAATTTGATTAATACAATTCAAATTTTGGTTAATATATATTCTGACTTTAATAATTATATATATATATATATATATATATATATATATATATATATATATATATATATATATATATATATATATATATATATATATATATATATATATATATATATATATATATATATATATATATATATATATATATATATATATATATATATATATATATATATATATATATATATATATATATATATATATATATATATATATATATATATATATATATATATATATATATATATATATATGCGGTAATAATATGTATAAAGTTGGTTAATATAATGCATAATTTAGTTAATGTATTCTCAAACATAAAAAAAATTAAATAATAAAATAAATTAATTAATGGAATATAAAAGTTGGTTAATACATTTATAAATTAGTGTCAGAATATAACTAATAATATATATTTTATTGGTTAATGAAGTAGTGAAATTGATTAATAATTTATAAGTAAAATAATGGATTAATAACATATATTTTTATAGTTAATATAATTATGAAGTTAATTAATGACACAAATTTTATATTTATGTTATAAAATAAAATTTAAAAATAAATATTTTTTTTTAAAAATAATTATTTTATTAAAAATACTATTTATCAAATAAATACGATAAACGTGTACGGTATAATATTGATGTCAGATTGTAGTGGCAAGGAAGCATTCCTCAATCCAATATAGACAGAATGGTCTATATATGAGTGGAAGTATTCTTACACTTTGATTGTCGATATATTTTGCTCTAGTCTCACATAATAGACTTTGAACATTCGCCATACTACTAACAACCACTCTATAATTTATTTCAAAATTGACAATGGTAACATTATCGTCCAATTTTAATACACTATATGGTCGAATCACAACTAACAATTAACAGGGTTACACAAAAACTTGTCATATATTTTCTACACCTCCACATGCCATCATATGTTGCCCTCTCATAAACGATCCATCATGCATCTAACCATTACACAATTGATACGTGGAGGTTTCTATTTCACATTAATATTAGGTTTCAACTCCTCCTATTGTATATAATTAGGTACATACAGGGGCAACATTTTACACATGATCAAATTCGCTTGACCACTCACATTGTCGAGAAAATCCAACAAATCTCAAATTTATGACGAAAACTCACTGGTTCCTATAGTTCCACATATACTGAACAACTGCATAAAAAGACAGGTCATTGTTTTATTATTTCTCAGTTTTACTGATCAATAAATTTTAAAAAAATAAAAATATTTTCCATATATTAATAAGGTAGTATATTAAAAAGACAATATCCTATATATTAATAAGGTTTTTAGGTTTTATATTATTTATTTTTTCTTCTCATATGTTTGTTCTCTCATCGGGAGCTAGTTGAGATCGAGTATAGGTGATTTTGGAGCGTCAAACTTTATGTTTGTTTTTTACTACAAATTATTCTCTCTCATTTTTTTTTCCTTCATTTTTTCTTTTATAAAAAATAACTAAAAACATTCAAATTCACCAAAGCCAAAGTCATTGAATAATTTTTTAATTAGATGACGATTTTTGATGACATATGCGTCAAACTATAATGTCGAAAATTGCATATTCACATAACTCTATTTAAAAAAAAACAACTGAATCACTCATCCAATACACCAATAGTTTTCAGTGTTGGTTGATTAATTAATGGATAAAGTAGTTATTTTTTATTTAACCTTTATATCTATTTGACTTGGGATTACTAGTTAATCCTCACTACTTTGTTATTAATTATAAAAGAATAACAGTCTCTTTAAATTATTTATTTGAGTTTAATCTAATGTCTTAATGTTTATGAGATTGTTCGAGACTTTATAAATAAAAAACTTATAATATTTTTTAATATATTTTTTAATTTTTTTATATATTTTTCAAGGGAACTAATGAAAAAAACTTATATCATATATGAAATCAATTTAAATTTATTTTATCTTTTTGTTATAAAAACAGTTTATAAGTGCTTATTCATAAGCACTTATTCTAATAAGCACTTGTCTTATATGCTACAAATAAATTGTTTATTCAAATAGACGTTAAACGTCAATAGAATATTTCAGCTTATCCAAAATCATATATACTCTTTCAATTCTAATATTGGGCACGCTTGGAGTCTCATAAAAAAAAACAGTTTTTCTTGAGTGCATGTAAGAGGAAATCAATGTAGTGACTCCATCCAAATTTTAATATAGAAAAGGTAAATTGAAGATTGTGAATCACACACGGCAAAGATGAAGGAATTCATTGTTGGAGCACAAGGAAGATAAAAGACAAAAGAAATATTTACTAATAGTTTCAAAAATAAGGATTTACAATGAATTACAATAACCTACTCCACTAGCCTATTTATACATACAAATTAAATCTAAAATATATCTTCTACAAAGATATAAGAAAATCTAAGATATATATCTTCTAACAAAGATATAAACAATCTAAAAGATATTCCTAAATATAAATTAATATCTAATTATAAAATCTAAATTAATTCTAACATCATCCCTTAATTTATATTTACCCAAAACTCACAACACAAATTTCATCCCTTAAACCAAGAAATTGATCATTTTTTATAGCCTTTATCAGAACATCTACCAGCTGCTTCTGAGTGCTACAGTGCACAACCTCTATTATTCCATTCTGAACTTGATTCCTCAGAAAATGATACTTGATCTTAATATGCTTGCTTCTCCCATGCAACACTGGATTCTTGGCAAGATTGATTGCAGACTTGTTATCAATCATCAGCTTCAGAGGTTTATTTACCTCAATCTTCAGATCTTTCAGCAAGTTCAGAATCCACACAACTTGACATGCAGTCAGAGCACCTGCAATATATTCAGCTTCACAGGTTGACAGAGCAACAACAGGTTGCTTCTTGGAACACCAAGAAATAGCACCTCTCAGAAATTTGAATAAGTATCCAGAAGTACTTCTTCTGTCAACTCTATCTCCGCACCAATCAGAATCAGAATAACTCAGAAGTTCTGATTTGATCTTTCTTCCAGACGAAAATAACACTCCATATTTTAGAGTTCCCTTCACATACCTCAGAATCCTGACTGCAGCTTGGTAATGGGACCACTTTGATTTGCTCATAAATCTGCTAACCATTCCAACTGCATAGCAAATATCAGGTCTGGTATTACACAAATACCTTAGAGAACCAACCATCTGTTTGAAGGTTGTAGCATCCACGTCCTCTCCATCAGAATCAGAATCCAACTTCTGATTCGTATCAGCAGGTGTGATAGCAACCTTGCAATTTTCTAGCTCAAATCTCTTCAGAAGCTCTAGTTCATACTTCATCTGATGTAAAATGATTCCTTTATCAGAGTATATAAATTTCATCCCTAGAAAGAAACTCATTTTTCCAAGATCTGTCATCTCAAACGCATTCATCAGAACTTACTTGAACTCAGCTATCTCTTGTTCAGAACTTCCTGTGAGTAATATGTCATCAACATACAAACAGACCAGAATCATATTACCTTCTGAAGTATGCTGAACATAAACACCACACTCCATCTCACACTTCTGAAACCCTTATTCTTTGAAAAACGAATCAATCTTCAAGTTCCAAGCTCTGGGCGCTTGCTTCAATCCATACAATGCTTTGTGTAATTTGAACACCATCCCTTCCTGATTCTTTTTCTCAAATCCAGGAGGTTGTGAAACGTACACCCCTTCTTGTAATGGACCATTCATAAATGTAAATTTTTCATCTAAATGCATCAGAGGCCAATTCCTATTAGCAGCTATTGCAATCACTAGTCTGATTGTTTCATGTCTTGCTACAGGTGCAAACACTTCAAAGTAATCCAGCCCAGACTTTTGTAGGAAGCCTCTTGCTACTAATCTCGCTTTGTGTTTTCCAATTGATCCATCTGGCTTTAGCTTCTGCTTGAAAACCCATCTGACGCTGATGGCTTTCTTAACTTTTGGAAGTTTTGTCAGCTTCCAAGTCTTGTTTCTCTATAGCATCGAGTTCTTCTTTCATGGCTTGTAACCAAACTTGGTGCTTAAGAGCCTCTTTCGTACTCATGGGTTCAGAGTTTACTAACATTGCACACTGAATAACTTCTCCTTCAGAGTTTACTTCACTGTCTAGCAACATGTTAAACTCTACAAATCTTCTTGGGATGCTTCTGTCTCTTTGTTGCCTCTGAACTGGGCCTTCATAACTTTGGACACCAGAACTTTCCCCTTTAGAATCACTTGCTTCAGCAATTGGACTTTCTCCAGAACTATGATTGTCTTCAGAGTCTGGATCACCATCGGAGTCAGAGTCAGAATCATCTTCTTCTTTTGTATCTTCTTTAGAGTCAGAGTCTTTACTAGCTTCAAAAACATGTATTTCTGACCTTTCTTCAGAAGTTCTGTCATCAGAATCAGGACGAGACTTTTCCCAATTCCAAACTTCTGATTCCTCTATAATGACGTCTGTGCTGAACTCAACTTTGTTAGTTTCTGGACAATAAAGTTTGTATGAACCTGTACTGTGATACCCCACCAACAACATCATTTTACTTCTATCATCCTGCTTCTGTCTTCTGGCTTCTGGGACATATTTGTAACATACAAAACCAAATACCTTCAGATGACTAACACTTTGCTTATCTCCAGTCCACTTCTGAATAGGAACTATTTTCTTTAATTTCTTTGTTGGACATTTGTTGAGCACATAACATGCAGTTGCAACAGCTTCTCCCCACAGAGTATGAGGAAGCTTCTTCTCTTTCAGCATGCTTCTCACCATATCTAGCAAAGTACGATTTCTTCTTTCAGCAAGACCAATATGTTGAGGAGTATATGGAGCAGTAACCTCATGCTCAATTCCATTTTCCTCACAGAAACTTCTGAATTCTGTGGAGTTATACTCACCACCACCATCAGTTCTAAGAATTTTCAGAGTCTGGCCACTCTGATTCTCAACCTTCAGTCTGAACTTTTTGAATTCAGCAAACACCTCGTGTTTGGACTTTATGAGAGATACCCATGTCATTCTGGTGAACTCATCAACAAATGACACAAAATATTTATTCCCTCCAGTCGATGCTACTGGAAACGGACCGAACACATCAGAATGTACTACTCCCAAGGCATGTTTTGCTCTTGGAGCTACTTCTGATGCAAAGGGTAATCTTGGTTGCTTTCCTTCCATGCACACCTTGCATGAATTTTCAGGATTCTTGATTGTAGGAATTCCATGTACCAGATTCTTTAATTTCAGATGCCCTAAACATCTGAAATTCAGATGGCCAAATCTTTTGTGCCACATCTCACTCTCTTTGACAACATTTATTGCACTAAGACATTCAAAGTTTGCAGTTCTAACATTCACCTTGAATGTTCTGTTCTTTCCCTGTTCTGACTCCATAATCAACTTCTGATTACAGTCATACAACTTCAGAAGATTGTCCTTCATGGTAACTGAAAAACCTTTCTCAACCAGTTGTCCCACACTTATCAAATTACTTTTCATGCCAGGTACATACCAAACATTCTGGATCACTGCTTCTTTCCCATTGTTTAGAATTATTCTGACATTTCCCATACCTTCTTCCTTGAGGTATTTATTATCAGCATATCTGATCTTTGTACTCTTCCCAGAGTCAAAGTCAACCAACCACTTCTTGTTTCCAGTAAGATGGTTTGAACACCCTGTGTCCATATACCACCATTCTGATGAATTCAGATCATCAGGTTCAGAAGCCAATAATAGCACAAGTTCATTATCAGAGTCTCCTCTTGCTATATTTTCTTCTTCTGACTTCCTTTCTTTGTTGGACCAGAAATCTCTGGCATAGTGACCAAAGTTCTTACAACAGTAACATTGAACATTCTTCTTGTCAGACTTCTCCTTTCCCTTATGGACATTCTTCTACCTATCAGAGTTTGAAGCTTCTGACTTTTTACCACCATTAGTTATCTTCCTGGCTTCTGACCAAGTATGCTTCTTATGCTTCTTACTAGAAGTTACTTTCAGAGCCTGCTGCTCTACTTCCCTCTCAGAAGTTCTTGCAGTCATACGCAACTCATGCGCCTCTAGACTACTTTGCAGCTCTTCAACTCACATGGTGCTCAGATCTTTAGAATGTTCAATTGCTACAACAATGTAATCAAACTGAGAATTTAAAGATCTCAAGATCTTCTCAATAATTACTTGTTCAGACAGAGTTTCTCCATAAGCTTTCATCTCATTAGTGATCAGAATCACTCTAGAGATGTATTCAGAAACCTTCTCGTTGTCCTTCATGTTGAGATTCTCATATTGCTTTCTGAGAGACTAAAGCTTCACCTTCTTCACTGATGCGTCACCACTGTAACATCTAACCAGTGTGTCCCACGCAACCTTTGCTGTTTCAGAATCAACAATCTTCTCAAACACATTCACATCCACACATTGATAGATGTAGAACAACGTTTTCTGATCTTTCTTCCTCAGCACCTTTTATGCTATCTTCTGGTCCTCTGTTGCATCTGCTTCTAACATATTATAGCCATCAGTAACAAGTTCTAACACATATTGGGAGCCAAATAACACACGCATCTGGATCTTCCAACGATTCCAGTTTTTTCCATCAAATACCGGAAGCTTGGAATGAATATCATCGTTTCCGTTCATCTTCTACCTTGTGCAATTTACGCAAAAACTCAACGAAAAATCAATGTTTCCCAAATTCCAGAGTTTCTAACCAGGAGCTCTAGATACCAATTGTTGGAGCACAGGGAAGATAAAAGGCAAAAGGAATATTTACTAATAGCTTCAAAAATAAGGATTTACAATGAATTACAATAACCTACTCCGCTAGACTATTTATACACACAAATTAAATCTAAAATATATCTTCTACAAAGATATAAGAAGATCTAAGATATATATCTTCTAGCAAAGATATAAAAAATCTAAAAGATATTTCTAAATATAAATTAATATTAAATTATAAAATCTAAATTAATTCTAACAATTCGACTCATAATCTTGAGTTTCTTTAGACACTATAATCATTGGGCAATGCTTATAGGAAAATATTCTTTGATCGAAGAAGTATTAGACCTTGATTAAAAGCAGGATCATGTTGGCTTCATTCAATTTCACCATGTAGAGTTCAATATTATTAAAGAAAGTAAGTTGAAATACTTAATGCCGAACAATTATTTGTATGTTGGACAAATGGCTTTAAGCATATAAGAGGGAGGGAGATGGTAAATTGTGGTATTCAAAATTCGTGATTAATTTAAAGTTTATATTACTTAAAAATAAATTGTGTTAGTATTCAAAAGAATCAGAAAGAGAGAAATAACATAAATAAAATCATAAAGTAAATAGCATAAATTGAAGAGATGGGGTTAGAAGGATGGCACCACATAATTATCCAGACTCGATCGAACATTGACTTAGTCCTGTCTCCAAGAGATCATCTAAAGATTTCACTATGATTTTGAGCTTTTATAAATTATGACCACGAATCCTTGATACAATCAAATCGAGATATTTTACAATGACTTATCCTCCCAATTAAAATATAGCTTTTTCAACGGGATCAACCCACAAACCAATAGAGATTTCACCAACTGACTTCAATAACTTGACATAATTTTTGCAGACTAAGTTCTATAACCAAACAAATATTTTCAAAGTGGTTGATCTCAAGAGTATCACATTCTTGAAAATAACAGCAACGCTATGACACACATACAACTTTTTACTCACAATAAATTTTCACTCACAAGACACTAAGATAACTTTGGTGACAGAAAACATTCAAAGAGAGAGAAGAGAAAGATAAATTGTAAAGAATTAGGAAAAATCTAAATTCTGGAGTGAAATTAAGTGAGGAGACCTTCTTTATATAGAGAAAAATTGGCTCAAAATAGAAACAATTCATTGGTCGAATTAATGGCCTAATCAATTAGGTGCATCTAATAATTGATTATTATGGTCTAAAAAATGAAGGTTTTGATATATAGTCGTTACTAATCATTAAGAGACTGTCATAATCAGTTATGGAATCGATTAGACATCATTTAATCAATTAGGTATATAATCTAATCGATTAGACAGTTAAAAAATTGTCCAAATCACACAGACAATTGCTAAGGAGACAATCGAGTTCCTAAGTAAGTGACACATATTCCTGATATTTTCTCTCTCCAATTTATACCAAGTAAAATCAGAATTGGTATACTCAACTAAGTTATAATTCGCTCCCTTGGGGTACCATGAATCCATTTGTATTTTCTTTCATCAACTGGTTTTCCATTCTCGTCTTTGTCTAGGTTACATGAGGTTGCCATTGTAGTTGCTATTATTTTTAACTTCTCCATGTCAAATCTCTTTAGTAGTTCTTTGCAATATTTAGAAGGTTCCTTCCATAGTTTGATGAATTTGAAGCCCTAGGTAGTATTGAAGCTCCCTCGTCCTTGACATTTCATATTCATTCTGCATGATTTTAGAAAACTCATTACACAAGGATTCATTAGTAGCACCAATAATGATATCATCGACATAAATCTCAACCAATAAAATGTTATGCTCGATTTATTGATAAAAGAGTTTTGCCAACTTGTCCTCTTTGAAATTTGTACTAAAGCAAGAACTTTCTTACATGGTCGTGCCAGGATCTAAGAGCTTGCTTTAGACTGTATAAAGCTTTCTTAAGCTTGAAAACATGAATTGGAAAGTTCAATTTGATAAAACCTGGAGATTGATCAACATATACCTCCTATTGGATATATCCATTTAGAAAAAGGACTTTTTACATACATTTGAAAAAGTTTGAAATTCATGATGCGGGAAATATCTAATGACATCATTATGGCTTATAATCTAGCTACAAAGGCTTACATTTTATTGAAATCTATTCCTTCTTGTTGATTATAACGCTTCACAACAATTCTGACTTTATTTTTTAAAACATTGTCATCTTCATCCAGCTTGTTGCGAAAGACCTAAAGAGTAACTCTTCTTGCATGGAAAGAGATTAATGTGCATCAACAATAGCCTCGTTGACTCCTTTTAGCTTAATTTGTGAAACATAGAACATAAAGTATACCTTATTAAGGGAGTGTCGAGTAGTGACTCCCTTAGAGATATCTCCAATAACATTATGGACAATATGGTATTTGGTCGTCCTCCATTCTCTTTGAAGATCTTGATAATATAAATAAAAATCTATATTTTGATCTTGAACAAGTTCTTGATCCAAGACTTGATTTTTACTTTGACCTTGTTCTATCTCTTAATCATTTTCTTCCAAATTTGTATTTTCTAGAATACTTACACAATTAATAACTTCTACTTCTAATGTTTTAGGGTTAGTTTCATCAAAATTAACATGAATTAATTCTTCTACAGTTAGAGTTTTTTGTTAAAGACTCTAAAGGCTTTGCTCAAAGTGGAATATCCTATGAGTAAGCCTTCATCGGCTTTTGCGTTAAATTTTCCAAGGTTATCTTTCCTGTTGTCAAGGATAAACCATTTACATCTAAATATATATAAGTGAGAGATATTAAAATTTTCCTCCTTTATATAGTTTATAAGGCGACAACTTTAGAATTGGTCTTATCAAGACACAATTTATAACATAGCAATCAATGCTTACTGCATCGGCCCAAAAATATTTATGAAGATTTTACTAATTGAACAACGTCCTCACAAGCTCTTATAGAGATGTATTTTCCATCTCCATAATCCCATTTTATTGGGGAATTTTTTAAATGGAAAAGTATGTCAAATACCGTTCTTGTTACCAAATTTTTTAAATTCATCATTCTAGAATTCTCCATTGTGGTCGCTTCTAATAGATGTAATGCTTACTCTTTTTTTTCTCTAGATAACCTTGACTAGGTTCTAAAGACAACATACACATATATTTTCTGAGGTAAGAATAATTTCTTGGTGTAGCGATAGTAGTCATCCATAACTACAAGGGCATATGTGTTTCCACAAAGACTTAGAGGTCTAGATGGGCCAAAAGGGTCTGTGTGAAGAATTTGTAAAATCTGATCTATGGAAACATATTTTTTACTTTAAAAGATAACATTACTGGCTTAATATTTTGGCACGCGTCCTATAATTTGTTCTTTTCAAAATACAAATCTGACAGACTATTTACGAGATTCTTGCAGACCAACTTGTTAAAGTGGTCCATATGGATGTGAGCTATTCTCTTATGTCATAACCAAGATTCATCCTCATGCTCAGGGGACACACATCACTCTAAGGTATTTTATTTATATTCACAGTGTATATATTTCCGTTTCTTGAGATCGTAAGAAGAGTTTTATTTGATTTAGATTTTATGACCCTACATTCAGAAGAATCAAAGTTTACACTATTACTTATGTCACATAACTGACTTATGCTAAGTAAAATATGTTTTATCCCTTTAACCAATAGAAGTTTCCCAATTTTTGGATTGGAGGACATACCGAAGGTGCCAAAATCTAAATTCTTTCCCATGTTACTATCACCATGTGATATATAACCTTCATCCTAAGGAGTGAAGAAGGAAAATAAGGTTTTATCACTGATCATATACTTTGAGTAATCACTATCAAGATACCATTTTGTGTTGGAAACTATGAAAAATTTCTGCAATAAAAACTCAGGTCTTAACTTTAGGTACCCATATAATATTAGGACATTTATTATTAGTTTCATATAATTTCATATCTATTGATTTTATATCAGAGGCACAAGCATCTGAAGAGGAAGATATATTTTTCATTTGACGCTTACAATGTTTTTTTAAATAAAAATATGAAGGAGGATGTCCCTCTTTGATCTCATGACTTTTATAATGAAGCAAAACATAACAATGTGACTTATTTTTAATTGAATTTTAATATCTTGCAATGATAGGTTGATTTAGAATTGTAGATATTACTAAAGTTTTTTCTATTGTTATTTGGTTCATAGCCAAGACCAAATCTATTGTAGGAGGATCTTTGATTTCCTAAAAAAAATTCAAGTTACCCCTCCCCTTAGTGAACTTTCCAAATGTTTTTTTGCGAATGAAAATTTCATATTTTAAAATATCACATTCATCACACTTGCTAGGTTCATCTTCTTATTTAGAAGGGTAAGAATGTGAGACTTTTGCTAGATTCATCTTCTTTAAGAATTTTTTAAAATTTCTAATAATGAGAGACATGTCTCCATCAAAATTAAAGTCATCGGCTTTAAGAGGTAGACTTTTGCTTTTTGTTTATCATTCCTCATCCATGAAAAACCCATTTATCTCTATCTCATGTTTCGGCAATTAACCAAAAAGATTGTGTGTGTCCATGGTTGATAGATCCTTAAATTCTCAATTTGCAGCGACTTTTATTGTCAATTGTGGTTTAGGCATCTAAGGATTTTCACAACCAGTTTCTCATTTGAAAATGTTTTTCCTAGAGCTCTCATGAAAATCACGATATAGGTAAATCATGTTTGCATGAGATTTATGATCTCTTCAGGTTCCATTATAAAAAGTTCATACTCATGAGTTATTGTGTCTAACTCTGCCCTATTTACCTCAGTAGTTCCTTCATGGTTAACTTGTAGGATATCCCACATTTATTTTGCAGTATCATAGTGAGAAACTCGTAAAAATTTATCAAGACTTAGAGCGACAGTAATGATAGTTTTTTCCTTCAAACTGCATTGCACATTTTATTTATCATCTTTGGTCCAATCCTTTTTAGTTTTGTTTATTGCAACACTTTTAACATCATTTGTATGAACAAATTGACCTTCCTTCAGAGCTATCCAAATACCACGATCCATCTCTTCTATGAAAAACTTAATTTTCTATTTCCACAAACTATATCTTTCTCTATTAAAGAAGGAAGGTTTATTTACTGAATAACTTGAAGTCATTTTCCTCATAGGATTATTATTCTTTAAATAAAGGGAGGCTCTGACATTGCTTGTTGGATAAGTGACTCTAAGTACAAGAGAGATGGTGTATTGGTATTCAAAATTCTTAATTAATTTAAAAATTTTATTACTTAAAAAGAAAATTATGTTAGTATTCACGAGAGAGAGAGAGAGAGAGAGAGAGAGAGAGAGAGAGAGAGAGAGAGAGAGAGAGAGAGAGAGAGAGAGAGAGAGAGAGAGAGAGAGAGAGAGAGAGAGAGAGAGAAGCATAAAAAATAAAATAGTAAAGTAAATAAAAGAAATTAAAGAGGTAAGTTTAGAAGGATGGAAATGTAGAATTATCCAGGTTCGTCCGAATGTTGGTCTAGTCCTGTCCCCAAGATATCTTTTTGAGATTTTACTATAGTATTGAGTTTTTATAAGTTATACCCGTAAATCTTTGATACATCCGAATCGATAAATTTTATACTAGCTTATCCTTAAACTAAAAGAGAGCTTTTTCAATGGGATCAATTCACGAACCTATAGAGATTTCACTGCCTGATCTCAATAACCGAACATAACTTTTGCAGGATGAGTTCTATAACCAAATAGACATTTTCCAAGTGGTTGATCTCAAAAAAAAATTCAATTATTCAAGAGTATCGCTGTCTTAAAAATAACAATTGTGGCACGACACATGTACAACTCTTTCTTCACAAGTAATTTTCACCCACAAGGTACTGAGGTAACTTTTGTGAAAGAAAATAAAGAGAGAGGAGAGAAAGATAAATTGTAAAGAATTCGGAGAACTATGAATTCTTCTGTGAAATGAAGTGAGGATCTCCTTTAAATAGGAGAAAATTTTGCTCAAAATAGAAACAACTCATGGGCCGAATTAAGGGCTAATCGATTATGCTAATCGATTAGGTGCATCCAATAATCGATTATTGTGGCCTAAAAAGGAATATTTTGATATATAATTGTTACCGATCATTAAGAGTCTGTCATAATCAATAATGGACTCGATTAGGCATCATCTAATCGGCTAGGCATATAACCTAAGCGATTAGACAATTTAAAAAATATTTAATCAAGCTGACAGTTCCTAAATCAACTATCTAGGCCTTAAAAACATTTTTAGGTGATTTTCTTAAGTAAATAGAAGCCTTAAAAATATTTTAAGTGTGTGTTAATTGCCTTATTATATTCGGAATTACTCTCTTACTTTCACAAGGTTCTGATCACTCAAACAAACACGACCAACCAAACTTTCACACGTTCTCTCTTTCACAGTTATGAAAATTTCAAATTCCTTTTATAGATGTACTACACTGTATAAACACTTTACACGAACATTGAATCTTCTCCTTGATGATGATTGAGATACCTTCAAGCATATCACCATCATCAAAGAGTTGTAGAGATGTCACCACCAACTTCTATATTCATTAGCATCATTGTCATCAAAACACTAGACATTTAGTCAACAAAATTATCAACTTAATATCAGTAAGCACATAGAACCACATATATTTAATGAAACATAAATATCTAGATTCAAGTATTTGACAAAAATTACGAGAGAACATTTACAAGTGTTAGAACAATAGTTTAAAATCCTTAGAATGAAAGAAAATGAATTAGTTGATGTATACTTTTACAACAACCCTTAAAATGTAAATAAGATGAAGATGCATGGAGAAAAAATGGGGGAAAATCTTGTTAATAAAACTATGAAATACATGAATGAAAAATAAGACTATAAATTTATGAGATTGTTATTGAGAATTTATAAAAATAATTTATAATGTTTTTTCATAAATTTTCAAAAGAAATAGTTTATGAGAAAATTTATAATACATAAAAAAATTTATTTTATTTCATCTTTTATTATATTAATAGTTTACGTACTTATAAATAAAGCTTATCATAATAAGCGTCGTTATATAAACTGTTTATTCAATTAGGGAATGTGAGTCTATTATTGGCTTCATTTCTGAAATTGCAAGTTCTTTATATAAACATGTCAAATCATCAATACTATGGATCCATATGATCATGGTACAAATTATGAAAAACTGAAAATGAGACCATATCTTGTGAGTGTTGACTTTTGCCTCTATTATTGCAAATGATGCTAAAAAGCTTCATTTCCATTTCAATCTCAATCACATCCATTAAGCTTTTTTGGCTTGATACTCTTTTTAAGTCCATCATCACTATCTTTTAAAGATGTCTTAATTACATCATTAATCATCAAGTACTATCTAGTTAAACTCTCCTTACTCGTACAAGAAAAAAAACTCTCCTAATTACATAATTTGTGCCTGCTTTACCTCAATAGATTCAATATAAAATTGATTCAAAAATTTGAAACGTACATAATCACATAATGATATTCAAGACTATTGCATTATAAAAGTTACTATACTAGTTGGGACATGATGAGAGGATGGACGAAAGTTAAAAGCAAAACATCAAATTCTGCAGGATATTACTGTTGTAGAAGAGCCCAAGGGTATATGCTATGGGCTAAAACTGAGTCCCGTTTTAACTGCAACCACTAGGGCCCGGGCTACTTGACAAGGATGGTGGGGCCCAAGGTAAAGAACGGAGTTGAGAATGTTAATGGCGTTTGTTTCGAGGCAAAATGATATGTGAATGTGGGGTCAAAAGATAACATTATTTCATTTATGAATCGGTAACAAATCCTCTCCTATTCTCGTATATGACGCACATTTATTTACATAATATATTTATTTTAAATGAAAGATTAAAAAACAAAAAAAATATTTAAAGTAGTAATAAATTATTTCACGTATAAAAATATTTAGATTAATAATATATATTTTTTCGTATATAATTTTTGAATTATAAATATTTAAATAAAAAAATATCATTTTCGTAAATCAAAAATATATTTTTTCTCATATATAAATATTATTTTTGTTTAATTATCACTTACAAAAATATCGAAATGAATAGTAAATTTTTGTATATAAAAATATTTATATCAATAATAGATTTTTTCCCGTATACCATTTTTGAATCAATATTTGAATCATAAATATTATTCTTCCTATATTAAAATATTTATATTAATAATATATATTTTTTATATACCATTTTTAAATTAATATTTGAATCATAAATATTATTTTTTATATATTAAATTTTTTATATCAATAATATATTTTATCCTTTACATAAATATGATTTTTGTTTATGTATTGTTTATAAAAATTTCAATAATAAATATTGAAAAGAAGAAGACAATATAGTATATATTGTTTAAAGAATAGTAAACATTGTTTATAAGGAGAGATTTTTTCTGAGACGTAACATAATTTTGTCAAGCTAATTAGATAAAACAATATAGTTAAAATAAAATTTAAAAAATTATCTTTTGATGCTTATGTTTACAAAATAATATGTTATAATTTGATATAATTTTAATTTATAAAGTTGATACACAAAAAATAAAATCATTCTATAAATATTTTATACTAATAATATCTTTTATTATAAAAAAAATTATATAAGCTTATGATGTTCATGTTGCATACGAGTAACCCGTAATTGGACAAGAAATAAGCTTATTTGGTGTTTGAAAATTATTCTGGATTGGGTTGACACTTGCTTTACTGTTGGAGGCCTCATTCAGCGCCTTTACAAAGGTTTAAAAGTGTGCGGTTCAAACTGAAGACCGTTGACATTTCTCCACGTGTCCATTAGGAGAACATGACTTATATCCATGTCATTATCCTGTCCTCCGAGAATAACGGGTCTAACTTCCTTGCTTTCTCGGGGCAGTTAACCAGAAAGGAGGCCACATGCTGGACTCCATATACCCATAAACCCTGACAGTCTTTGTTATCGGGCCTCATCATGGCCCATTACTGAAGACTTTGATCCAGCGTTAGGGGCTATAAATACCCCTCTCACTTGAGAGAATCAGGTATTCATTCATTCACCTATACTCTTACACTTTGCTTGCACTTACTCTGAATCTTACTTTGGCATCAAAGTGTCTTGCAGGTACCCCGCACTTCATATTCAACCACCGCTCGAATCAAAGCTCGGGGGCCTTAACGATCCCTTCTGATCCAGTACGATCAGTGACGCCGACTGTGGGGAACCAACTTCCTAGTCTTTCACTCAAGACCAAAGAAACTCTTTATCAACCTTTTGATTGTCATGGCCGACCAAGCTTTCAATAATGACCAGAACATTCACTTCGTCGATGCTGGGCACAATAACGCGGGCAACAACAACAACGCGGCTGCCCTCGAGCAAGACCACAGGGACGGACTGACCGCCTCTTCATCCACCGCTTGCAACCACGCGTCGATGACTACCATCCTCCACAGAATTATGAACCCAATGCATATCAGGAGATCCCCGTTTCTGAAGGTGTTGGCGCCACGACCAGAGCCCTGTTCACTATAATCAACCAGACCAATTACATGATCTTCTCACAGGGCGAGCGACTGATGATGCTAGAGCGGAGTCGTCGGGCCGTCAAAAAGTACATAAGACCTGACTCTCGAACTTTTCCTCCCCGAAATAAGGACTGCTCCCGGTCTCCTCCACAGAGACAAAGATGGGACGAATCTCGAAGCCCTTCTCCCCGCCGAACTGAGCGAGGTCCTGCATTGGAGAGGAACCATCCCATAGCTATTAAGAAGCATGGTCACACCCTCCGTGCAAGGAGCGACGATCCCCTGAACATAAAAGAAATAAGGGGAATGAAGAAAAGCACTCTCGGCCAAGCGACCCTCCCCGTGGCCAAGGTCGACACAAAGGCCTCCGCTACAACCGGTCCGCATCTCGCTCCCAAGAAAGAAGCGACAAAGACGACCCCCGTGGTCCAGCCATCATGGAGGCTCCGAATCCTAAAGGAATGGAGAAGCCTCTCCCGCTGAAGGAATACGACGACATTGCTGATCTTGTCGACCACATCGGCAGGTTTGAGGCGATGCTCCACTACCACAATATCGAAGGCTCAATTAAATGCAGGCTATTCCCTAGGACAGTGAGGAAAACATCCATGTATTGGTATAATAACCTCTCCCCGAGGTCGATCACCTCATGGAGGAGCCTCAAAAACCAATTCATCAACAACTTCACTGCATCTCGTCGACATCCGAAGACTGAGACCTCCCTCAAGGAAATCGTCCAGAGAAGCGACGAAACCCTCAGAGAGTACATTGATCGGTTCAAGCGTGAGGCCATTCAAGTCCCATACACCGACCATATGAAGAGATACCTTCTCTAAAGAGGACTCCTCCCGGGCACTGAATTTAGAAAGGCCTTCGACATTGAACCCCCCAGGTCTTTTGACGCCCTCCTTGAAAAAGACCAAGCAGACATGGACTACAAGGAAAAAGAGGCAGCTAACAGGGCCTGCGATTCAAGGAACTGTGGACTAACTAGAATCCCACGATACCACAATGCGGGCCCTTCTCGATAAACTAGGGAGTAGAGAAGGGAGGAGAAACCTCACGAGCCCCGCGAGCACAGAGGACCAGTTAAGCAGTTCACCGAGTACACTCTGCTGACCGCTTCTCGCGAGTATATTCTTACGGAATGCTCCAACATCGAGTTCAAGGACGGAGGGGTCAGGCCTCCTCGACCCGCCCCTGTAAAGCCCGAGGCCGATAGAAGAAAATATTGCCAATACCACTGGAGCCATGGTCAGCTGACCGAAGACTGCGTCCACCTGAAGGATACCATCGAGACTCTCATCAAGGCAGGGAGACTCAGGCATTACAACTGAAACGATGCCCCTCTCCGGGATACCCGCAAGGTTAAATAAATCGAGGAGGACTCCCGATCATCCGATGAATCTGGTCCCCTCCAGGTAGCCTTCTGCATCTCAAGGTCCGAGGACTTCCACATCCCCGACAACTTTAAAGATGAGGAACCTTTGTTCATCCACAACAGACGGGAGAAGTTCCCCTCCACCATGGTCATATCTGGCGGGGGATTCAATGACATCTCGGTGAATTACGCAAAGAGGAAACTCAACGAGCTGGTGGATGCAGCCCCGATCCAGACTGTAACCCTTGAAAGATTCAAGGGAAAATCTGAGCCGATCACGTTCTATCTCGAAGAGCTTCCAGGAGGAGCCCCAAACTCCAGTATTCCTCTACTGGTGAGGGAAAAGATAGCCAACTTTGATATACATCACATCCTGGTTGACGAGCGAGTTCCGTCGATGTCGTGTACACCCACCTGTTCCCCACCTTGCAGCTTGATGATACCCACTTGTCACCATATGTGGGGTTCGACCTGTAAGGGTTTAACGATTTGACCTCTAAGCCATGGGGCTACGTTGAGCTCTTTGTCACATTCTGGGAAGAAACTGCATCCCGACACGTCAAAGTGCGGTTTCTAGTGATCGATTGCCCATCTCTCTACAACTGCATCCTGAGGAGACCAACACTGGTCAAGCTGACCGCCGTACCCTCCATGGTGCATTTAAAGATGAAGTTCTACACCAAGAGGGCCCACATTGCCACCATCCTTGGAGACATTTCAGCTAGCAGAAGATGTTTCAACGCGGCTTCCAAAGGGAAAAATGGTAGACACTGGAGCACGACCTACTAAAAGGGCAACCACCTCAATAACAGCGGCTATCTCGGTGGACAAACCTGCTCAAGTCGGAGAACAACAGGCTCCACTAAAGGTTGACTCAATTGCACACGACACCCGCTTTGACAAAGATGAAGTCGAGGCCCCCAATGGTGAACAAGATCCTCTCTGACCCATCCCAGATGGAGACTTCGAGTTCATCCCCCTCGGTGAAGACTCGAACAAAGGCGTGAAGATTGGGGCCAGACTCCCCGACCTAGCAAGGAAACATTTCAGAGCCTGTTTGAGAGAGAACACTGACCTGTTCGCGTGAAGCGCTACAGAGATGCCCGTACTCGACCCTGAGGTCGCCTATCACCAACTTGTTGTGGATCCAACCGCTAGGGAAGTAGTACCACATAGACGCAGGCAGTCTCCCAAAAAAGCGGAGGCTGCTAAAAAAGCTGTAAAAGACCTTCTAGAGGCAAATTTTATTTATAAGGTCTGGTATTCAACCTGGCTCTCAAACATTGTACTTGTTAAGAAAAATAATGGAAAATGATGTATGTGTGTTAACTATATTGATCTCTATTGGGTATGTCCCAAATATGCTTTTGCTTTACCTAACATCAACATGCTGGTCGACAACTCGGCCGACTACAAAGTTTTATCATTTATGGATGCCTACTCGGGCTATAATCAAATTCCCATGGCGACGAGCAATAAACATTGCACCGCCTTCATGACCGGGTCGAGTAATTACTACTACAACGTAATGTCTTTCGGCCTAAAAAACACTGGAGTAACATACCAGCAGATGATGAACGAAGTCTTCCGTGGGGATATCGGGGACATGCTCGAGGTGTACATGGACGACATGATTGTCAAATCTCGAACAGAAACCGACCATGCTGCCCACCTCAAAAGATTTTTCGCATAGGCAAGGCAATGCAAAATGAGAGTCAACCCAGAGAAGTGCACCTTCGGGGTCAAGACGGGAAAATTCCTCGATTTCTATATGACCGAATGGGGAATTTAGGGCAACCCCGATAAATGGAGAACCTTCTCCGAGCTCCCCACGCTAAGCTCGAAAAAATCCATACAAGTCCTGAATGACATGCTCACCTCGCTTTCCCATTTCATAGCGAAGTTCGCATAACACGCACTCCCATTTTTTAAACTCGTGCGTAAAGAGGCGGCTTTCGAGTGGACCGAGGAGTGCGAGCAAGATCTCCTCCACCTCAAGTGAAGCCTTTCACAACTGCCTGTGTTATCACGGCCAGAGAACGGGGAAACTTTGTTCCTTTATCTGGCCGACTCCACCGAGGCTGTAAGTGCGGCCCTTGTTTGCGAGACACCAGACGGGGCAGAAACCAGTGTACTTTACTAGAAAAGCATTAGAAGGCCCCCAGGTCAAGTATCAACAAATTGAAAAAATAGCCTTAGTCGACATCAACGCGGCGAGGAGACTCATATATTACTTCCCGGCCTACATAGTCGTCGTGCATATGGACCAAACCGTGAGATAAAATAGTCCATAGAGCTTTAGGAGTTCGACGTTCAGTACGAGAGTAGGAAAGCCCTTAAAGTCCAAGCATTGGCCGACTTCGTTGCGGAGATGACCATCCACGAACCCCCTGCAGGTAGGAAACACAAGTGGACCATCTTTGTGGACGAAGCTTCTAGCTCGATGAGAAGCGGAGCAGGAATCCTTCTTGAAAATGAAGAGGGCGTCGAGATCGAACATTCTATCACGTTATCATTTCCCACGTCGAATAAATAGGCTAAATACGAGGCCCTTCTCGCAGGATTAAGGGTGGCCAAAGACCTAGGTTCCCTATAAGTACAAGTATTCACGGATTCCCAACTTGTCGCATCTCAAGTTCGAGGAGAATATCAGGCTAAAAACGATAGCCTCATCGAATACCTGAACCTAGTCAAATAACAGATGAAGAAGTTAGACCGGGCAGAAAACAAACACGTACCCTGTGAACAAAACACATGGGCCGACATACTTTCAAAACTCGCGAGCACAAAGAAAAAAGGTGGGAACAAATCCGTCATCCAAGAATCCCTTTATCATCCGAGCATTGAAAAACCCACTGCGCCGCTCGAGGTGAATGCCATCGGGGAAAGTTCATGTTAGATGACCCCTGTATTTAATTATCTCACGAAGGGAGAATTAACCGCTGACCAAAAAGAGACCAATGCGTCCAAACAAAGATCCCGCTCTTACGTAGTGGTCGAGCATAAAATCTATTGACGAGGATTCTCCATCCCACTCCTGAAATGCTTCGCAGAATTCAAAACCTTAGAGATCTCATGGGAAATCCACGTGGGAATCAACGTCCAACAGTTGGGCAGAAGATCTCTGGTATGAAAGGCACTGCGAGCAGGGTATTATTGGCCCACCATGAAGAAAGACGTGAATGAGGACGTCAAAAAATGCGACTAATATGAAAGAAACGCGGACATGCACCTCACACCCCCACACAAACTCAAAACATTGTTGTCCTCGTGGCCATTCTCCTAGTGGGGGATGGACATCCTCAAACCGTTCATTAAGGATAATATCAAAATAAATTCCTGACTGTGGCCATCGACTATTTTACGAATTGGATAGAGGTCGAAGCCCTGGCTAGAATCACATTACACAACATCCTTCATTTCTATAAATGAAACATGCTTGCCCGATTAGGCATACCACAGGCGCTCGTCATTGGCAATGGGACACAATTCAATGACCAAAGCTTCCAAGACTTCATTTCCAAGCTCGACACCAAACAACATTTCATGTCCATCGAATACCCTCAAACCAACGGGAAAGTCGAGGCCGCAAATAAAGTCATCTTGTGAGGACTCAAGCGCGGGTTGGGTGAAGCCAAGAAAGGGTGGGTCGAAGAGATTCAGAGTCTTGTGGGCTTATCGAATGACACCACACTCCACGATCGGCGAAAACACGTTTCGACTAACCTATGGCACTAAAGCCGTAATTCTTGTGGAAATCATTGAGCCATCCAAATGAACTGAAGTCCCTTTAGATGAGGAACTGAATGACGAGGCCCTAAGGGAAGAGTTCGACCTTGTCAAATAAATCCTATTAGGAGTGGCTCTTCACGAAGCCACACTGAAACAACTGATAGCCTTGCGTCATGACACCAAAGTCATAAAACGCAAATTCCAGGTCGGTAGCCTAGTCTTGTGGAGAAATAAAAAAGATTCTCGTGAAGGAAATCTGGCCGCCAACTGGGAAGGACCTTACCGCATCGGCGGGGCAACGGGTACTGGAGCCTACCACCTAAAACGCCTAAGTGGCGAACCACTACCTCGACCATGGAACGCTACAAAGCTGAAACAATATTACAGCTAGGTCCCTGATAAACACAGGGGATCGACAATTGATATACCCTCTCTGAAAAACGACAGGGCTCACTCGACCACAAAAGCATGATGAGGCATGAACATAACCTCTAACCAATAACAAAAGTGGATTTTTCGCTCATTGGTTGAGTGGAACCTTAACCCGACAGGGACACCTCAACCGAGCTCCCCCATCGAAGTACCCAATAGGCAGAACACCCAACTCGTGATGGGCAGTTCACGCCACGAAGTCAAGACCCCGATCGTGATCTTGACCTCGTCCCTACAGACTCCTACTCCGCTTCCTCGACACATCCCAACATATGTCGACCACAACTAAGGTTGAGTACAAATCTCCACTTATCCAAATTCCACATTTCATGAAAAAAATAAGGTTGTCCAAATATTACAAAACGTGGGGCACGCAGACTCGAACAAAAGTTAATCGGGCAAAACCCTTGTCAAAAGTTTACAAAAATATGGGCACGCAGACCCCTAATCCAGGTGAAACCAAAAATTGGTACGCATGACAAATTAATGAACGGGCACGCAGGCCCGAAAACTTAATCTCGACTCTCATCCTCGCTGTAACTCTCTTCCACAGGATCCTCAGGGGGATAAAATATCTTCCCGTCAACCACCTGGTTAAACAGACCTGAACCTTCGACAACCAGCTCGACCCATTGGTTAAGGATCTTTAGCTGCTCCACGACCGTCTTGAAGCCATAACTGAGAGTGTCCATGACGTCTTGTTCAAGCACACGACTCCGATAAATCAAATATTTCCTAGTCTCAAGGGCTTTTTTCGTGTCAGTCTCTTCATCAACAGGCATCACGATCTCCTCCAACTCCTTTATTCGAGCGACCAGTTGCTTGTTCTCCTTAGTCGCAACCTCCAGTTGAGGCCTTAGCTCATTCAAATCTTTGAGGAGCAGGACCTACAATTCGTACTTCGTCTCATGGTTGAGGATATCACCCTTCAGCTTTTCATTAATTCCCTTCAACTTTTGGATCCTGGCATATGCTTTATCAAGAGTGACTTGAGAGCCTGCAACCTCATCATTCAGCATCAAAGCAATTTCAAGAACCCTCATCATGGCGGCCATATCTTCTGACGGGTTCTTCCATCGGGTTTCTTTTTCCTCAGATAATATTGCTTCCCTCTCCTCCTCATGAAGGCCTAAGGAACTCTCGCTGCTGAAGATACCTTAGTTGAGATAGTAGGGAGGCAACACAAAAACCACCCCGACACCCTTGTCCCCTTTGACAAGCACCACATGCTCAGGATTCTCCACGTGTTTCCTTTTCACTGGTTATTTGGGAGGGGGATTGGGTCCCTGAAGGGGAAGATGAACCGCTTGGACGGGCATAAGTTTTGGCTTGTTCTTGAAACTGAGCAACCTGATTTTTAGGCCCCAATTTAGATGAATTCTCGGGCCTTAACTTGAGCAAACGTTCGACGAGAGTCGCCATCCGATCTTCAATCAAAAAGAAACTTCCATCCACAAGACAAAAGTACAAACATAAAATTACAACCTAGAAGTCTCAAAGCCTCCTCGTTAGAGGAGCAATCGAGGAACGCTTTCATGTTAATCAGTCTGGGAATGAAGAGATGCTCCCCTTTATCGGAAAAGAGGAAGTTATTGTCCATGTCCATACACTTCGTTGGGGAGAAGCTCTTGACATAAGTTTCCAACTTGTCGTAAAAGAACTGATCCTAGGCGTCTAAGTCCTCGGGCTTCACTGTGTAATACTCGGGCTTCTGCTCAAAGTGTTTCCATTGCCACTCAAGAGAAAACCTCATCGTCAGTCGAACCATTGTCCGACCATCCTCGACCTCTTCCTAGAGATCATATAAAGAATCCACAGTCGCATCACTAAGAGGCTTAACAATGAAATACCTATCTTTGAAGTTGCACACAAATTCAAGGTACGAGCGGAAGAGTTTTCCGAATTGTTTGAACGAAACCCAAGCTTGTTACCCTCCAATGGTTTGTCGTTTCAAGAACGCGAGTGCATTTGGATGAAGCTGGGAAGGTGTCAATTGCAACCATTGGAAAACCCCCACATGGAAATCATTGAAGGGAAAGCGCATCCCCGCTTCTTTAAAAGAAAACTCATATATAGGGAAGCGTTTTCCCGAGAATGTCGAGCATGTCCTCCAACTTCTATGAGGGATTTGAAGAACCCGATTGTCAGGGGCACCCTTTGCTCGGTCCTTGGGGGAATTGAACACGTCAGAAGCATTCTGTGAAAAGCATGACCTTTTACTCCAGGGCTCAGGCGTAGGGATGACAATGGGGCGGGTCGAAGGCCGGTTTAAGCACACTCAGACCCGCACTCCCCACCCAGACCTAGACCCAGACCCGTCCTCGCCCCCAAACCCGGCCGGTGCTAATATTTATTCCCTCGCCCCCACCCCCAATAAGAAACGGGTTTCCCCGCACCCGCTCTACATCCGTCCGAATAAATTTTTTTTTTTTAATTTATACTTTTTTTCAAGAAAAATAAAAATCAATAATTAAACTAAATAATTAATTATTTTAAAATTATTTTTTATGTTTTATATTTTTATTTAAATTGTATTTTAAAAATAATAATCATTCTAATAAACATAATATTATAACATTAAAAAGTATAACTGAATAATAAAACTATTAAAAATAAATTAAATAAATTAAATTTAGTTGGCGGGTGCGGGGCGGGTGCGGGTGCAGGACATGTACTTGCATCACCCGCCCCCGCACCCATAAATAAAAACATGGTTTTCCCTGCACCCGCACCCACCCCTACTTAAATCGGGGTTTCCCCACTAATTTCAAGAAAGGGGAGAGTTTATTTGTCATGCCTACTCGGACGCGTGTTAAAGACAAAAATGTTGATATATTTGTAGACAATTTTGTGTTCTTTGTATTCTATTTTAATAATTTGTAGTGTTTAAGTTTGTAAATAGATGTAAATAAGCAATTATATAATTTTTGAGATAAATCACTTTGTTTACTTAATTTTATGCTCATTTTGTAGGTTTTGATGTTGGTAATTGGAGCATTGGTGCTTTGGGCAAGATAGAGCCAAGAGTGAGGTGTAACAAGTTAAAAATTGAAGATTTGATCAGGTAGCGCACTAAGCACAAATTGCAGCACGCTTTGATGTTTTGTGCATTTGGCAGAATGACATGTTTTTTGGGCCCGCTAAGCGGCCTTGTCCCGCTTAGCACGGTCCACTGAGTCAAGAAAAAAGACATTTTAGTTTCCGCATAGCGCGCTCTGGCCGTTTAGAGGGACTCACTTTTTGGGCACTTATATAAGTAGCATTTTTGTGATATTTTGGCCATCAACTCTTGTCAAACACACAAAAATCAAATATCTAGGTCTAGGAAATACATTTTATCATTTTGTAACTCAAGATAAAATATTTCTATCTTAAATCTTAGATATTTTCTAGTTGATGTTCATCAAGCTTCATACTTTATTTGTTGATCAAACTACCATGGTGGTAGGTAGCTAAGTCCTTCTTTGTGTCAAGATTAGAGGTATATAATCTTCATCTTTGTATGTATTTAGCTTGATCATTTGTATGTGTACATGTTGATGATAAATATATGGTGAAAATTCTTGTTTTATGGTTTATATTTGAGTTGATCATTATTGAGAATTATGTTCATCTCTTGACCTAGGTTTTCACTTATTAATGAATAATTTCTAGACATAGTTTTGTGAGTTATTCACTAATATTGAGCTTTTAAAGTTATCAAATTGATAGTTAGGTAGAGAGATCATCTAAGGATCAATTTGATAAAGCTCACATTTTGTTTTAGAGATGAAACATCTTGAGAGGATATGTGATTATGTTTATTGTTAATGAGTTCACATACTCGATTGAGAAAATATGTTCGAAAGAGATTATCGAGCTCTAATCTTGACACACTTTTAGCAAACATTTAAACCAAAAATTTGTTTTCCCTATACTTGATATTTTGCATGAAATCAATATTTTCTGTTACTAAAACCAAAATCAAATCCTTTTATGAAACTTAAGCTTAAAACGATTATAACTATAGAACGGCGGTAATATCACACCAATCTCTGTAGAAAATGATAATTTAAATACTTGCCCTGTAAAGTGTATTTCAACAAAATGGCGCTGTTGCCGGGGATTGGTGTTTGATATTGCAAGCATTGGAATAATTCTATTGTTTTAAGTTAAATTATAACATTGTAATATCTCTTATTTTTTCACTTGTTTGGCTAGTGTTTTCAGACTTTTGTTTATGCGAGGAAGTGTTTCTGAAGATCAGCTCCTTTTTGATCTTGAAATCGAAAGGACTTGCAGAAGACTTAATAGCAAGACAAGAAGGAGGAGAAATCTAGCTAAGGAAAGGAAAGAAAGAGAGGAAGCATCTACTTCTTCAACAATCCAAAATCTAGAAGAAGTTATGATGGATCCACCACCTCCACCTAGAGATATGTGCACAAATAGTCCTAGACGGAATGCTCAATTTGCTCGCTAAGCCAATGCGAGGAATTCTGAGATGAAAACTGGCATACTACAACTTTTGTATGCAAATCCTTTCACTGGCCTGGATCATGAAGACCCGTACTACCATCTCACAAAATTCTATCAGATTTCCAGTTTCGTGGGAGCTCCAGAAGCTGAAGAAGAGCAAGTCTTCAAGATACTATTCCCTCACTCTTTAGTGGGAAAATCCAAAGATTGGTATCTTGACTAACCCACTCAAATTATGATGGAATGGAATGTTTTAGAAGAAAAATTCCGAGAAAGATTCTTCCCTCAATCTAGGTTTATGGAGGCCAAAACCGCAATATCTATGTTTTCTCAAGGTAGTAATGAATCTCTCAATGAAGCTTGGGAGAGGTACAAGTCAATATTGAGAAAGTGTCCTAACCATGGTTTTGATGAGACTATGAAATTAAACATTTTCCGCAATGGTCTTCAACCTCAGCTGAAACTATTGTTGGATGCTACAGCGGGTGGTTCATTTATGTCAAAAACTTCGGAGGTAGCAATTGAAATCATTGAGAAGATGGCGAGAAATGATCATCAAGTTCAACACGACCGGGGGACCTCACAAAGGAAGCCGGGAGTGCTTGAATTAAGAACAAATGATGCTATCCTAGCTCAAAACAAGTTACTTTCTCAACAAGTGGAGGAGCTTACAAATCAAATGGCCAAACTACCTCAACAAATCAAAGAGATGCAAGAAATTCTGAGCAAGCAAGTACAACAAATAGCTTGTTGTGAGTTATGTCAAGGTGACCATCAAAATGGATTTTGTCCTCCGGTGGGAGAAGAAGTGAATTACATGGGAAATCAAAATCAAAATCAAGCTTAACAATCAAGACAACAAAATTATCAAAATAACCAAGGTTACCAACAAAGGGGTAATCAAAGTTATCAACAAGGTTGGAGGCAAGATGTTGGAAATGTAAACCGACAAAATCCATACCAAAATACTGCTCAAACTTCACAACCTCAAATTGGTACTTCAAAGATGGAAGAAACTCTCACTCAATTTATGCAAATTTCAATGGAAAACCAAAAGACAAATGAAGCGGCAATCAAAAATCTTGAGAATCATGTTGGGCAACTTGCAAAGCAACTAGACGAACAACAAACGAGGCCATCCTTTTCCACAAACACTCAAGCAAATCTGAAGGAGCATTGCAAAGCAATTGTAACAAGGAGTGGAAGAGAAGTTGGTGGAGAAGAAAATGCAAAGAAGGGTGACGATGTTGTTGAGGAGGAGATTGTGGTAGAAAAGGAAGTAGAAGATGAGAAAGTGGTAGAAACAATGTTTAGGAGAAATTAGTTAAAAAGGACCAATTGGAGAAGGACGAAGTAGAAAAGAAAGATATAGAAAAAAATGACAAAGAAGAAGGGGAAGGGGAAAGTGAATACTATTCTGGTTCAAAATTTGTCGTATCCTCATGCTCCTTCCAAGAAGGATAAGGCGCTATACTCTATTTATGGATATATTTACGTAATTGCAAATAAATATTCCATTTTCCGAAGCTATGAAGCAAATGCCTATATATGCAAAGTTCATGAAAGATATCCTTACAACAAAAAAGAAGATCTATGGATCAAGAAGTTATCATGGTTGATGCAAGTTGTAGTGCTATCATTCAACAAACTCTACCAAAGAAGGAAATTGGTCCTGGGAGGGTTACTTTGCCGGTTACCATTGGTGATGTTTATGTCGGTGAGTGATTGATCGATTTGGGTTCTAGCATTAATTTTCTTCCTTTGTCTATTGTGAAAAGATTGGGGAGCATCGAGACGAAGTCAACAAAGATGACACTTCAACTAACTGACAAATCCATTATCCGTCCTTACGGTGTAGCTCAGGATGTGCTAGTGAAAATGGATAAATTTTTCTTCCCGATTATTTCTTTTGTGATTGATATGGAGGAAGACCGTGATGCACCTTTGATTCCCGACCGACCATTCATGAAGACCACAAGAATGATGATCGACATCGACGATGGTTTGATGAAGGTACGAGTTCAAGATGAAGAAGTAAGTTTTAATCACTTTGAAGCTATGAAACATTCTAATGATAAAGGAGCTTGTTTTAGAGTTGATTCTATTGAAGGAACTATTTGGGATGTTTCTAGTGAAATTCAAACATTGACTAATATGATTCAAGTTCTTGATTCCCATGAAGAAAATGAGTTGGAAGAATATGTGAAGGAACTTGAGACTTTAAAAGAAGTTCAACGTTGGGATGAAGAAGTTGAAATTTTGAAGAAGGAAGCTAAAGAAGAAGAATCCAAACTTGAATTGAAGATGTTGCCATATCACTTAAAGTATGTGTTTCTTGATGGTGGTGGTAACAAACCGGTAATCATTAGAAATGCTTTGCCGGAGAAGGAGGAACATTGTTTAGTTCAAGTTTTAAAAGAAAATCAAAGAGCAATAATATGGGTTTTAGCGGATTTGAAAGGCATAATCCCGTCTTATTGTATGCACACGATTTTTATGGAAGAGGATTTCAAGCCGGCAGCTCAACCTCAACACCACTTGAATACGATAATGAAAGAGGCCGTGAGAAAGGAAGTTATGAAACTATTGGATGTCAGGGTGATTTATCCTATTTCTGATAGTACTTGGGTGAGTCCGGTACATGTGGTTCCAAAAAAAGTTGGAATGACCGTAATAAGAAATGAAAATAATTAATTGATTCCGGCAAGAACCATAACAAGATGGAGAATGTGTATTGATTACCAGAGGCTTAATCAAGCAACTAGGAAATATCACTTCCCTCTTCCTTTTATGGATCAAATTCTAGAAAGGTTATCGGGTCAAGAGTTCTATTGTTTTTTGGATGGGTATTCCAGGTATAACCGAATTTTGGTTAATCCGAAGACCGTAAGAAAATGGCTTTCACTTGTCTGTTTGGAGTTTTTGCATATAAGAGGATGCCATTTTGTTTGTGCAATGCACCGACAACTTTTCAAAGGTGTATGAAAGCCATATTTTCGGATCTTATTGAGAATACTATGGAAGTTTTCATGGACGACTTCTCCATTTTCGGGGCGTCTTTTGATCTTTGTTTGAAAGTTTTTGATACCATTTTGAAGAGGTGTATGGACTCAAACTTAGTGCTTAATTGGGAGAAATGTAACTTCATGGTTACCGAGGGCATTGTTCTTAGTCACAAAGTTTTATCCAAGGGGCTTGAATTTGACAAGGCTAACATGGAGGTTATTGAGAAATTGCCACCACCATTGGACGTGAAAGGAATCCAAAGTTTTTTGGGTCATGCAGGCTTCTACTGAAGATTTGTCAAAGACATTTCCAAAATTTCAAGGCCATTGAGCAACTTGGTCAACAAAGATAAGTTTATTTTCGATGATGCTTGCTTGGTAGCTTTTAATAATTTGAAACAAAATTTGACAACTGCACCCATAATTGTAGCACCAAATTGGAAAATGGATTTTGAACTAATGTGTGATGCTAGCGATTATGTCATTGGTGCAGTTCTTGGTCAAAGAAAAGGAAAAAATTTTCATTCTATACATTATACTAGTGTTTACAGTTATTTCTGGTAAACAACCGCTAGTCCTCCAAACTATCAAATAATCTTAATGACTGTTATTTAATCTCTCTGGTAACTTGCAGGACCGACTAGATTGATCCTATGGTGTATTGGTCGTTTGGATAATTCTCATTGTAGAACTGATATTCATGGTTGTTATTTAGAATGTTATGTAGGTGTTCAACTTACTTCGATTACCATATTAAAGATCTAATGACATGATCAAGTAAATACGTGCGAAACTAAATTGCATGAATAAAGGTTCAATTGTAAAGACATGTGAAACTGCAAAAAGACAAGTAAATAACTTCGAAGTATAAAAGCATGTAATGTAAAAGAGTTTCTGGAATGTAAAAGATTCGAAATAGAGAGAAAGCGTTTAAATGCAAGAAGTCAGTAAAATGACTTTGGATGAAAAGGTATTCGAATGATAAAAGCATGCAGATAACAACATAAAAGGTATAAGAATTTCTGAAATGTAAAGTACTCGGAATAGAAGGAAAGACTTTCAAATGCAAGAAATCAGTAGATGACTTTGAATGAAAAAGATTTTAATGTAAAGGCTTTTGAATGATATTGACATGAAGATAGAGGATAAACTGGAAATGATAAAGAGTTTTACTGAATCATAAATATTTGGTGTTATCATACGTACATTGTTCGAGCATTCGTTTCCCTAGCCATGTGGTATTTTGAATGTTTACTGAATTTTGTACAATAGATATGACACACAAAATCCTAACGCTAAGACTTCTATTTATACTACTTCGACCATAACGATCTTGCCTATAAGATTCTTCCACGTTCAGAACATGCAAAGCAATTCCCCTCTCTAGCTCCCACTTGTCTTCGAATGCTCCAGCGCAAATATTTTAAATTTCGAACACCCCGCTTGCGTTTGAATTTCAAATGTTTTGGCACTCTTCGCTTCGAACTTATTTCTTGGACACAACCTTGTTACCACTTCGAGACTTCTTTTGAATATATTCCCATAACTGTCACTCGAAGCTCCGAGCTTTGACATGTTCATTCGAAGAACTACTTCTACCATTCCGAACCATGACATCTTGCTTTATTCCAACGAAACACCCAACTTGCTTCGTTTCGAACTGTATCATCAAAATCTTCAGCCAATAAAATGCCCCTTTAAAATATGTATTTCGATCCTTTGAGAAATACTTATTTTAAATATATATGCAAGATTTTGATGTGACCTTTGAGTAATCATAACATTTATTGTGTATGACTCCAGTCACGTCAATCACGACGCCTTTCAGATTCCTTAACCGTCTTGAACCAGTATTTCACAGCATGGTGCAGTTATAAAACAGTGATTATTATTAATCACGCCTATTACCAATATCAACTTTTACTCCACCTCCTTCTCAATCCAACCCACGACTCCCACGTATCCTAATCTTATTCAGTGGATGTTTAAACTTCCATACTATAAAAACCCATCAACTTAGTCTTTTATTTTTTCTTTCCACATTCTGAATCTTTTCTTCCTCTCTTCTCACCGAAACCCTAAAACTTCCAACAATCTTCAATAATGTCTTCTACAACATCATCCCAACTGAAGAAAACTTCCAAAAAGAAAGGAAAGAACACAGGAACCATAATGGAAAGCAAGGTTGGAACCTATCAAGGTCAATCTGTGCTTATCCCTCAGATGATCTCTAAAGAGAAGGAAATGCTCTACGCATCTCAGGTACTAATTCCCACTAATGCCGCTGGAAATAGGTTTGCTCTAATGGGTCCTCTTACAGTCTTTGAAATCTTAAAAGATACTAGAAAAATCTTTCCTGTTTGTTATAACTTTAAGCCCTTGTTTAATAAAATGGATATCCCTAAGACATGCGAGTCTTCTGATTCGACAACGGTGGAAACTCCAATCGTTCCCCCAAAAGACCCCTTTGTGCTAGACTATGTGAAGAGTAACTTTAAACCATTTCGATCCTGCCCTACTTCTGACACAGCCTACCAAAATTGGTTTACCAAAGTAGAAGCCAAGAAATCCCAGCAATGGGAGGAATTAGGCATTTACAAATTGATTAAATTATCGAAACCAGGCTTCACCTATAGCCATCCATTATTATTTGCGTCCTTATATTTCTGGGACAACACCTACAACACCTTCCATCTCCCTGGGGGAATGATTACACCCACCTTTTTTGATATAGCAGCCATTACTGGTTTGTCACCAGTAGGAGAAACCTACATTCCTGACAATGAAGAGCACTCGAGCATTATTGACTTCGAAGTCAAATTAGCCAGCTTTTCAAAGTTCATTAGCCACTACCACACTGAAGGAGATAGTGTGTCAGATGTAGAACACATTGCTTTCCTCACCTTATGGTTATCAAGGTATGTATTCTGCAGCAGGTCCTTACAGGTAGCCAGCAGGTTCATCCCTCTAGCTAGAGATTTACATGAGAATTGGAGGGTGTGTTTAAGCGAACTGTTACTTGTTGATCTTTACGAAAGTTTAAGATCAGCCGTTTCGAGTTTGAAATCCCACACTCCCAAAAACATCCTTCTAGCTGGCCCCTTCTGGTTACTCCAGTTATGGCTTAATGCCATGTTTGAACCCTCACTATCAACTGCTAACACTATTGTCGAACAAGATCCGGAGATAGCGGATAGAATCATTGAAGGTACTAGGCTGCGAAAACTTACCCCAAACGATGATAAAGATGATTTCAAAGTTCTCTTCTCCAACTATATCATGATTTTCTCCAAGAGACACAAATTCGAATAGACCATGGCGCCCTTCGCTTCAAGGACTCATGGACCATCATGGTTCACCATGGCTCTCTTAGAAGCAGTTAAGAGCAAAGAAATTCAAGATATTTGGAAAGCCTTTTTGCTTCCCAGATTAATCTCCTCACGAATCACTCCTTCTAAGAACCAAATTTTCCTTTTTGCTTATCAACCCAACTTCGTTTCTAGACAATTTGGCCTGTGCCAACTAATCCCTGAACCCCTGTTCCAAACAGAAAGTGCCATCACCTCTGGGCGAACCTTCAAAGCAAGAGAAGCCAAACTACAATAGGAACAATATCAAGGCTTCGCCCACTTTGAACTAATACCTTTTGAACCTACACACCTCACAGCAAAGGGTTTTCTGGAATGGTGGACAAAGTTCTACCAATCTTATATGTTCGATACCCTCTCTATTCAACAGAAACTAACTGATGCGTTCGATGTGCAGGTACACTCCAAGAAAGGTATGTTCACTCATGCCAAAGAGATTAGGGCTTTTCAAAATTATTTCGAAACCACTTATGATCCCACACACTTGGAATCCACTGTGCATCAAGCGACTGAGACCTTGAAGGAAAAATTTAAAGAAAAAATTTCTAAGCTAAAACTTCCTTCAGGGTTGTCACCTGAGGATAGGTATAGGTTGGCATTCGAAATGCATCCACCTAAATTTCCTAGATTGCCTACCTCAGAACTGGCTCTGGCTTAGTTTCCTCCACCCTTGGTGGTTCACTTGCAAAGAAATGTTAAAATATCTTCAAAAGAAACCAAAGCCATATGAGATTGTGACATGGGCTCGTCATTGGCTCCACGATTTCCCAGAACATCTTCGCTATGACCTTTCTGCCATGTCGATTAAATCTGATCAAGGCGCAAGTGCGAATGCTTGGGAAAATCCCAAATGTTTCTCACTTTCTACATTTTTAACTTTTACCTTAATTGTTTCGATTTTCAGCCATCAGGATAAAGACTGTTGCTTCAAAGTCTAAATAGGGAAGCGCCTCCCAAACATCTGTCGAAACCATTGATAATGTGACTCTATCCAAACCAACAACAACTACTGCAACAACAACAACAACACCAGTAATAACCACTGTTCCAACTCCACAGGTAATCAATTAGCCTTGATGTTTCGAATACACTAAATTTCATGACTTGGATCTAACTCGTGTTTAAATCTTTTAAGACTAACAAACTCCCACCAACCACTCCAAAGAAAAGAAAAACAAACACTACTGGGAAGGATCCCAATGCTGGAGGGAATTCACCAACTGCTTCGAAGAAGAAGCAGAAGAAGGAAATTTCCAAAAGTGCTGCACCAACTGGTATCTCTGGACTCGATTCCAGAGATGCTGCTCCCTTAACTAAATCCAAAAATCCACCTTCGACCTCCAACGTAATGTTGGAACATATAGATAGCAACCTCTCTTCTAAGAATCCACAGGTAAGTTGAACTCTAATTTTTAACAAAATAATTATTCATTACCTTGGTGCATGCTCTTTAATATTCTTTGCCTCTGTAGGACATTTTGAACCCAACTCTTACCACTTTGACTTCTCCATCAAAGACTGCTGCTCCTATCAACTCTTCTCCTCATGGGGACTCCAGTAACCTGGTGTAGAACAAAGGATCCTCCAACATGGCGGTTCTGACTGGGGATTCAGAGCAGCAAGATGACCAGAGCACTTCTCCCCCTCTGAAAGAAACGAATGAAGCAACGCTTCATGAATCTGCAGAGACTTTACAAAAAACTTCTCTTCAAAAGTCCTCTCTTGAAACCCTTCAAGAGAATCCAAAGGACATTCACGCTGAAGGAGAGAAGGCTGATTCTGATCAAGGAAACGAAGAATCTGCAGAGGAAGGGTCTGAGGAAGAAGATGCCCACAATGGTTCGACTGCTGGAACAGAGTCAGATGCAAATAGCAGTGAGAACGATGATATCGAAGAGGTGGATCTGGTTGATAATGAAGAAGGCAATGAGCAGGAAACGAGTGAAGGTGACGGTGACACAACCAATAAACCCATGGAAGTCGAAATGGATGTGACTCCCTTGCGCATGGAACTTCCTCAAACGTCTCTATCTCAAATGACCGAAGAGGAGCTAGCCCTCCTAAGACGAAATGACCCAATTGGGTACATGAAGGCGAAGCTAGCTCAAAGGGATATTCCTCTTGCTAGGGTTGGTACTAGTTCGACTAGCAATCCGTTGCCCTCATATGATAGAGTTGTACTCCTTAACAGAATTAGGAGAACAATCCTTGATGTGGACTTGTTCGAAGTGCTCAAACAGGATAGTACAGCTTGTTATACCATGAAGGAGCTACTTACACAAGTTAACCTCGCTACCTGCTCTTTGCCAGTCAGCACTATCTTATTCGATCTTCAATATTTGTTAGACAATGTGACTGGGTGTCTTCTCCAAGATGAATTTGCTACCAGAAAGGTCCAAGAGAAACGAACTGCAATGGACACTGCTTATGAGCATGCTTCGAAGCTCTCTAAAGAAGCTGAAGATCAGGCCATGCATATAAAGCAAGTAAAAACTGACTATGAAGCTCGAGCTGAGTCTATTCTTCTCTGGGAAAGGCAAATTCACGAACTTCAACAAAAGGTTAAGGAGGCTCAACAACAACAATTGGCCTACGAAACCAATACTGCTGGTGAACATTTCGAAGAGCTCCTCAACAAAGGACTTGCAGAAATGGAGGCAGCAGAACAACTTAAAGGAGAAGTAGCTACCCTAGAAGGAGCAAGGCGCTTTACTCAACAAAGGCTTGAGTCCTTTCGAAGTACCTTTAATAGATTGAGGAATAATTCCTATTTTTAAATCTCAATTTTAATTAGTTTTGAAATTTGGTTTTGGTCTGTAATATCCGAACAACGCCATTTTGGCAATCCTAAATTACCATTTTGGCATTCCTTTATGATATTTTGATTATGTTGTTATTATTCGAATCTCCTGCAGGCGTGGCTTATACTTCTTTAAATATTTCCCATTAACCTTTAGGATTCGCTTATCATCAACTAACTCTTCGATTTCATATGCATTGTTTGAAAATATCTTTATTATTCGAAAAGGTCCTTCCCAATGAGGTGACCATTTACCTAACGTTTTAGATTTTTTGTCCATGGGCAATATGACTTTCTAGACTAAGTCATTAATAGTGAATGCTTTTCCTTTCACCCTTTTGTTATATGCCTTGGCTACCCTTTCCTTTTGTCTCATCAGGATTTCCAATGCATGCAATCTAACTTCATCCAACTCAACTAACTCATTCATCATCATCTCCCAATATAATGCAGATGGGATTTCGTTTTGTCTTTGAATTCGAACTGATTGTAGATGAATTTCTACTGGCAGAACTGCATCATGACCAAATGTGAGTTGGAAAGGCATGGTGTTAGTAGCTTCTTTAGGAGATGTTCTACAGGCCCATAGTATTTGGTCCAAAGTTTTGTGCCAGTTCCTTGGCTTTTTACCAATATGTTTCTTGATTAACCCTATTATCACTTTATTAGCTGCTTCGACCTGACCATTTGCTTGAGCATAATATGGCGTTGATGTCAGCAATCTAAACCCCATTTCTTGATCAAACTCTTGCATCTTCCTACCAGTAAACACAGAACCTTGGTCCGTGGTTATGCTCTCTGGCAATCCGAACCTATAGATAATTTGTTTCTGTATGAACTCAATAATAGCCTCTTGATCAGCAACTATTAATGGTATCGCTTCGATCCACTTGGTAAAATAATCTATTCCTACCAAGATATATTTCTGTCCTTTAGACGAAGCAGGATTTATTTCTCCTATTAAATCCAATGCCCATCCTCTGAAGGGCCATGGTTTAATGATTGAATGTAACTCACTTGCAGGAGCATGTTGAATCCCTGCATGTTTCTGGCATTCTTCACACCCCTTAGCAAAGTCTATACAATCTTTGAGCATGCTGGGCCAATACATGCCATATCAAAATAACAACCATTTCATTTTATGATCTTCTTGATGTGCCCCACATGCCCCATTGTGGACTTCTGACAATGCTAAGTATGCCTCACTTTCTCCTAGGCATTTCAGTAATACGCCTTCTTGGGTCTTTTTGAATAATTCGTTTCTCATGAGGACATATGACAATGCTCTATATTTTATCTTCCTATCAACATTCAAAGTTGGATTTGTTAAATAACTCACAAGTGGACTTCGCCAATCTGCATCTGATAAGGTGTCTATGGCTAGTACTTCGAATCCCTGTTTCTCAGCATAACCTAATTTTATACTCTCTAGATCTGATGGCATGAATCTAGTAGCCAAAACTCTACCTCTTAATTCGACCACATCCTCAAAGTTTTTGGCAGAAACTTTATAACCTGAAGCCAACTGTGCTAAGTCATTCGCTTCTTGGTTTTCTATTCTTGGTATATGTTGAATATCCATGTATTCGAATTTTCTAAGTAGCCTGTTAACTATGACGAAGTATATCATCAGATTTTCCTTTATGCATTTGTACTCCTTCGTTATTTGCTTGACCACTAACTCTGAGTCTCCTTTAATTTCGACTCTAGTTGCCCCCAATTCCAACAAAGCTTCAAGTCCAACAATAAGTGCTTTGTACTCAGCTTCGTTGTTCGAGCAACGAGGACCATCTAATTTATACTTGAATTTTGTGGGAATTCCTCCAGGAGAAATTATAAGAACTCCAACACCACTACCATCCCTGTGGGTCGAACCATCAAAGTATAATTTCCAAGGTTGCATTTCAACGTAACTCATGACAGTCGTTTCAACCAGTGAATGGTCCACAATGAAATCAGAAATCACTTGGCCTTTTACAGCTTTTAAAGGCATGAAAGTCAAAGAATATTCTGTTAAGGCTAAAGCCCATTTACCAATTCTACTATGCATTATTGGTTTCGAAAGCATGTGTTTAATAACATCGAAATGAGATGAAAGCTTTATATAATACTTAAGTTTCATACAAGAAAAGTACAAACAGAGACATAGCTTTTCTATATTGCTATATCTAGTCTCTGTATCATTCAATACTCTACTTAAATAGTATATGTCTCTTTCGATGCCATTGCTATCCTCTTGTGCTAACATACTACCTATACTAACTTCAGAGGCAGATATGTACAATCTCATGGGCTTTCCCCATGAAGGTGGAGACAAGATGGGAGGCTGAGAGAGATATCTTTTTATCTTATCAAATGCCTCATGATGGGCTTCGTTCCACTCGAAGGCTTGGCCTTGCTTCAAACGAAGCAACGGAGAGAAAGCTTGGGTTCTTCCACTCAGATTCGAAATGAACCTTCTGAGAAAGTTAATCTTCCCTAGCAAAGATTGCAGCTCCCTTTTTGACGTAGGTGCTTTCGTCTCCATTATGGCTTTGGTTTTATTTTGGTTGATCTCAATTCCTTTTTTATGAACCACAAAGCCAAGGAAATCTCCAGCCTGCACAAAAATGCACATTTAAGGGGGTTCATCTTTAAGCCATGTTTTCTCATTCGTTCGAATGATTGGCTCAAATGATGCAAATGGGTTTCTGCAGATATAGATTTGATGACTATATCATCAATATACACCTGCATAAAGGTTTCAATGAAATCATGGAAAATCGAATTCATTGCCCTTTGATAAGTTGCCCCAGCATTTTTTAAACCAAAAGGAATCACCACCCATTCGTAGGTGCCTAAGGCTCCTGGGCAACGAAATGTTGTCTTGGAAACATCTTCTTCAGCAATAAAAATCTGATTGTACCCAGAGTATCCATCTAACATACTTAAATATTCGAATCCCGCAGCAGAGTCTACTAACATTTCTGCCACAGGCATGGAGTACTCATCTTTAGGGGTTGCAGTATTTAAATCCCTAAAATCTATGCAGATTCTCAGAGAGCCATTTTTCTTAATAACAGGCACTATATTCGCTAACCATTCGACATACCTTGTGGTTCTGATGAATCTGCAGCGCAACAACCTTTCGATCTCAGCTTTGATCTTTGTGAGAACCGCTGGTGTGAATCTTCTAGGAGTTTGCTTGATGGGCTTCTTGCCATCCTTGATTGGAAGTCTGTGTTCCACTAACTCCCTCTTTAAACCAGGCATTTCGTCATAGTCCCACGCGAAGCAATCTTTGTTTTTCTTGAGGACTTCGATCACTTCCTGCTTGAGGCCTGGGTTAAGTTTTGCGCTTATGTAGGTTATTCTTTTCGTGTTCTCATCCCCTAAATTCACTTCTTCGAGTGGATCCTGCGCCAACATTTTGGCACCTGAGTCTATGGGGTCCCTCTCGAAGCCTAAGGGTTCTAAATTATAGATGGCGTCCAGCCTTTGATCTATTTCGAGTTCTTCAAAGGGTGAGCCTTTCGAGCTACCCCCATTTATTTCGTTCACCTTTACAGCCAGTTTATTTATTTCAGCCTCTAAGGCCGCCTTTGATTCGTTCTCAGCCATATAGGCCGAAATCCTTTCGAAAAAGGAGGACTCAATCATGAGCAAGGTTGTCGAATTCCCAGCCTGCTGGCCGTCTTTGCATAGTACCTTCGATTCCTTCATCTCCACTGATTATTCTTCTATCCCAATATATGCCATCATGGCGAAGGGTCATATAATAGTGTGCGTTTCTGGTTTCGTTGATTTCATCATTAGGGACACAAGGAGCAATCTTTTCCAGATGTTTGTCATAATTCCTCTTGTCAACTAAGTTGACTGCTGTCATGAAGTAACTCTGGTCCGCTTCAATGTTCTCCACGATCCCACCTTCTCTCCATAAAACTAATCTCTGGTGCATTGACGAAGGAACTGCCCCTACGCCATGGATCCACTCTCTTCCCAACAACAAGTTGTAGTTGGCCTTGGCTTCGATCACCATGAACATGGTGGGCCTACAGCTTGAGCCCATCGTCAAGTCCAATTGAACCACCCCCAATGTTTTGCCTACTTTCCCTTCATAATTGGACAGAACCATATTGTGTGGTTTGATGTCTCCTTCGCGTATTTCTAACTTTTTAAGCATGAAATGGGGTATTAAGTTAACTGCAACGCCCCCATCCACTAAAACCTTATTTACGCCATGGGAACCAACCTTTGCCCGAATGAATAATGGCTTCAGATGATTTTTCATAGCTGGTTCTGGGCGCTCGAAGAACGCATTCTGCTCCTCGACAGCTCCGTTATCCATCACGTAGTAACACACAGGCTTATGCTTCATCAAATCTATGGTATCTTCCTCCTCATACTCTTCGATTTCAGTTTCCTGTCCAAACTCACAAGGCAGTACAGATACCACGTTGCAATTGATATTGAGCGAAGACTCCCCCTCTGATTCGAAGTTGTCCGTTAGCATATCTTTGCTTCTTCTAGACCTGGAGTGTATTCCTTCGATTCATTTGGTCGTACTTCAGAGAAGAGTATCCTACTAACTGGGGGTTTGTCTTTAGTTTGATTATTTGGTGTGGGTTTGTTGGTGCTTGATTCTCCTTGGTTTTTTACCGAAGTTGCTCCTTTATTTGCCATAGCTTCCATTTCAGCCTTTCGAATTCTCTGTTGCCTTCGCCATTGAGATCTTGACATGGGGTTTCTTCCTTTGTATTTCTCTAACCTCACTTCTTCCCTCTTCGCCATGTTGAACTGTCTTCTGTATGTCATAGCATGGCGTGCGTTTCGTTCATTATTTCTCCATTTGTCTTTGCCTTTGTCAGTTCTGACTTGCATCCATTTGTCTGTTGGTATTTCAGCAGGAATTTTGAATGTCACTCTTCGAGCGCCCTTGGGATGAGGACTATCAGTCCTTCGTTGATTGTATTTGCTATCGAAACGTTGGCCCATCTGACCAGTCTCTTGGTGGTTCCAGCAAGGGGCGAAAGGGATTGTTTCGAAGGCTCTGGCCATGCTTTGATCATACACAGCAGAACACCTTGGGCATATCAAGCATTTGGTTGCCCCTTTGTAACAGCGAACCAAAAATTCCAACAAACTTTCTCCAGCTTTAGGATAACACTTGAATAACTGGTTATCCTGGCGCCAGTTGATGCCAGTTCGTGCCCTTTGTACCCTCTCGAAGTTTGCAGCAATTCTTTGGTTGTAGATGCTGCTGCACCTAGGGCATAGTATCATTCCCGTATCTCCTTTGTGGCACAACATGAGGTAATCCTTAAGACTAGCATCCCCAGCATAATTATCCTCCATTTTGCATTTTTCTTTTTCTAAGTATCTCTCCACCTCCTCCATTTCAGAACGAGGTCTCTCCATATCCACCATGTTTACATCTACATCCTCCCCCTTAGCGTCATCATCTCCCCATCCTGTAGGTTTTATATCTTCAATTTGGATTTTCGAACTCTCTGGGGCAGAATACTTAACCAAGTAGTCAAACTTTCCACTGGGCTCCCCTAAAGTATCCCATATTTCTTTTTGAGGGGAGGGTGGCTTCGTGATCTGGACTTTCTCCAATTCTAGCCTCAGGCCTTCAGTAACCTGTGTCAACTCTTGCTTTTGGTTTTCCTGGCCTTCAGTAGCCTGGATTTCTTTTGCAACAGCTAAAGGTGCTGCTTTGATGGAAGCCTCTGGTTGCTTGTGGATGTCTTCAGTGAACCCCTTGTTGACTTCGACTAACACCCAGCTTTCATTTTCAGTGCCCTTCTCTCCTAATGGAGTGTCATTTTGATCTGCTTCCACCATATTGATTTCTCCAATGCATACAGGCTCGGAGTAATTGGTGTCTGCGACATCCAAAGGATCTTCATCTACTTTCATTTTTGGTTTATCAGCGAATTTCAGTCTGCCATCTTTAATTGCATTCTGAATTAGGTCCCTGAAAAGAAAACACTGTGAGGTTTTGTGGCCTAGGAAACTATGATACTTACAAAATCCTCTTTTCTTCCTTTGATCTAAAGGAGGTATTTTGACATTTGATGGCACAATGAGTTGGCCATCTTTGACAAGTAAATCAAAAATCTCGTCACACTTAGTTACATCGAAGGTATAAACCTTCTTTGGGAATTTGTCATTTTTCTCATTTTCAACTATTTCTTTCCCTTTTGTGGGAACTAATAACTTACAAGAGTAGGGTGGAGCCTGTTTTAATTCAGCGAGATCAATTTCGACCTCTTCGAATTCAGGGTAATCTTCTGCTTCCTCAGCTCCAACATAGGAGACCCTTTCTTTCTTGTTATTTTTAAAAACTATGGCCTTTTCGACCTTTAGCCTTTCGACTTGTCGAACCCTATCGGCTAATTGAGCCATATCCCTTAAGTATTGGGTATCTAATTTCTTTCGAATGGAGTAATCTAGGCCGCCAGCAGCCATTTCGACTAACTCATGTTCAGGAACTACTGTAAAGCATCTAGATTTCAAGAGCCTGAATCTATTCAGATAATCATCTATAGGTTCAGTAAACTTCCTCTTGACACTGGCTAGTTCCTTCAAACTTATTTTAGATTGCCCCATGTAGAACTGTTCATGGAATAATCTCTCCAACAGAGACCAAGTGTCTATGGACCCAGGAGGCAAAGTGGTGAACCATGTGAAAGTGTTCTTAGTCAGGGAACTTGGGAAATATTTGATCCTAAGGTCTTCATTATTTGCAATGTCTCCTGCTTCGGTTAGATACCTGGCTATGTGTTCGACTGTTGATTCATTGGTATCTCCAGCAAACTTTGTAAACTTAGGGACTTTATATCCCCTTGGTAAATCAGTATGCATTATGTAATCTAATATAGGAGAGGCATAATTTGGCCTTCTAATTCCTGTGTTGAGGCCATTATGGGCCATGATTCTCTCTATCATGGTGGTTAAATTATTTTCTGCTAAGATGTTATCATTTCGAATTCTGTGAACGACTGCATCAGCATCTTGATTTCGACCCACCATGACAACTCCTCTAGGCTGTTCTTCTCGAAACTCTGGGACTTCTAACCTTTAGATCCTTGCCCTTGGTTCCATAATTTCCCTTTGTGGGCCTTGAATCATTGGGGCTTCTAACCTTTGTGCCCTTGCCCCCAAATTAACCCCCTCTCTGGCTGGTCTATAGGGTGGGTCCTCAGCAACTTGTTCTATGATAGGTACGTTTGCTCGAACTCCCGCCTGATTCTGCCTACGCCTTTCTGGGGGAGCGAAAAAATCTGCTATTCGACTCATGTTATCCGCGTTTTCTCTGTTTGTCACAGTTACATTTTGTACTATTGGGGCAAAAATCTCCTGCATAGTTTGTGCTAATACTCCTATCATATTATGGTTACTGTCATCCATTAATTTCCTAAAGGCCAACTGATTCTCTGTGGTTAAGATAAGCATTGCACTATAACCCACTGATCCTTGGTTATTTGTCATAAATTGATTTGCCCCAGACCCAGATCCTAATTGTGGTGACGTATTCGATGTCGAAGTATGCATACCCGCCATAAAAGATGTTGGCATCCCATAAGAGGAATTTCTGTGTCTGTTAGCATCGAACCCGGGTGGTCTAGTTAGTGGGGTGGCGAAATGGGTTTGTGTCCCTGATGGTGGGACGAATCCCCCAGGATAACCAATGGTTCCAGTATTTCCTAGGATCGAACTGTTAGTTGACATGCCACTTGTTCCATTAGTGGCTACACTACTGGTAGAAGATGTAACAGACTATGCGTTCGAAGGGATCGCATTAGATGTTCCCATCGAAGCGGACATATTAGTGCCTGTTGTATGTGGGATATTTTGTTCCCCTTGTTGATTGTCTGGATTAGACATCTTGTTTAAATATTTTCTTCTGGGTAAGGGTTGGTTGCTATTGGTTATTCTACCACTTCTAAGGTTCATATAACAACAAACTTATCACTCAGAAAGTACTTTTACAATGGTTATGTCTCAACAATTGTTACTTTGTTCTAAATTTCATGATGACCAATGACGGTCCCACCGGGTGTGCCAATTTGTTTACAGTTATTTCTGGTAAACAACCGCTAGTCCTCCAAACTATCAAATAATCTTAATGACTGTTATTTAATCTCTCTGGTAACTTGCAGGATCGACTAGATTGATCCTATGGTGTATTGGTCGTTTGGATAATTCTCATTGTAGAACTGATATTCATGGTTGTTATTTAGAATGTTGTGTAGCTGTTCAACTTACTTCGATTACCATATTAAAGATCTAATGACATGATCAAGTAAATACGTGCGAAACTAAATTGCATGAATAAAGGTTCAATTGTAAAGACATGTGAAACTGCAAAAAGACAAGTAAATAACTTCGAAGTATAAAAGCATGTAATGTAAAAGAGTTTCTGGAATGTAAAAGATTCGAAATAGAGAGAAAGCGTTTAAATGCAAGAAGTCAGTAAAATGACTTTGGATGAAAAGGTATTCGAATGATAAAAGCATGCAGATAACAACATAAAAGGTATAAGAATTTCTGAAATGTAAAGTACTCGGAATAGAAGGAAAGACTTTCAAATGCAAGAAATCAGTAGATGACTTTGAATGAAAAAGGTTTTAATGTAAAGGATTTTGAATGATATTGACATGAAGATAGAGGATAAACTGGAAATGATAAAGAGTTTTACTGAATCATAAATATTTGGTGTTATCATACGTACATTGTTCGAGCATTCGTTTCCCTAGCCATGTGGTATTTTGAATGTTTACTGAATTTTGTATAATAGATATGACACACAAAATCCTAACGCTAAGACTTTTATTTATACTACTTCGACCATAACGGTCTTGCCTATAAGATTCTGCCACGTTCAGAACATGCAAAGCAATGCCCCTCTCTAGCTTCCACGCATCTTCGAATGCTCCAGCGCATATATTTTAAATTTCGAACACCCCGCTTGCGTTTGAATTTCAAATGTTTTGGCACTCTTCGCTTCGAACTTATTTCTTGGACACAGCCTTGTTACCACTTCAAGACTTCTTTTGAATATATCCCCATAATTGTCACTCGAAGCTCCGAGCTTTGACATGTTCATTCGAAGAACTACTTCTACCATTCCGAACCATGACATCTTGCTTTATTCCAACGAAACACCCAACTTGCTTTGTTTCGAACTGTATCATCAAAATCTTCAGCCAACAACTAGAAAAGTTCTTAACGAAGCACAAATTAACTATGCAACAACTGAAAAAGAATTGTTAGCTATAGTGTATGTATTAGAAAAATTTAGATCCTACCTCATTGGGTCAAAGTTTATAGTCTACACTGACCATGCGGCAATATGATATTTTCTTAACAAACCGGATTCTAAGCAAAGATTTATTCGATGGATACTTTTGTTACAAGAATTTGATCTAGAAATTCGCGATAAGAAAGGTTCCAAGAATTTGGTAGCGGATCACTTATCCCGTTTAGTCAATGTAGAGGTTAATAACCACGAAAGTGAGGTTAGAGAAGAATTTCCGGATGAAAAGCTTTTTATGGTACAAGTTAGACCGTGGTTTGCCAATTTTGTGAATCACAAGGTATCCGGATTGATACCGAAGGATCTAACTTGGGACCAAAAGTGGAAATTCTTGGTGGATGCAAAATTTTATGTGTGGGACGAGCCTTATCTTTTTAGGCTTGGAAGTGATAATTTGTTAAGAAGATGTGTGTCATTGGAGGAATCTAAAAGTATACTTTGGCATTGTCAAAATTCTTCGTATGGAGGTCATTTTAATGGTTTGCGTATGGCAAAAGTTCTTCAATTGGGATTTTATTGGACGTCTTTGTTCAAAGATGCACACTTGCATGCTAAGAATTGTGATAAATTCCAAAGGAGTGGAGGAATTGGAAAAAGAGATGAGATGCCTTTGAATAGTATGTTGGAAATAGAGGTTTTTGATTGTTGGGACATAGATTTTGTAGGACCTTTTCCCCCATTATTTTCGAATGAATTTATCCTTGTTGCGGTGGATTACGTTTCTAAGTGGGTAGATGCGATGGCTTATCCTAGGGCGGACGACAAAACGGTTATTAAATTTCTAAAGAAAAATATTTTTTCCCGTTTTAGCACTCCGTGTGTTTTAATTAGTGATGGTGGATCACACTTTTGTAATACACCTCTTGAAAAAGTCTTGGAAAACTATGGTGTAAAGCATAAAGTGGAGACTCTGTACCATCCACAAGCTAATAGACAAGCCAAAGTTTCAAATAGAGAAGTTAAGAGGATTTTGGAAAAGACCGTGTCAAGTTCACGAAAGGATTGGTCACTTAAGCTTGATGATGCTTTGTGGGCGTATCACACCGCTTACAAAGCTCCTATTGGTTTGACACCATTTCAAATGGTGTATGGCAAAACGTGTCACCTTCAGGTAGAAATTGAGCACAAGGCTCTGTGGGCATTAAAATTCTTAAACTTGATTCTCACTTGGCCGGATAAAAAAGAAAAAAGAATTTAATTGCAGGGTCTTAATGAATTGCACAATGATGCGTACCAACCCAACATGTTGTATCAAGAAAAAGTCAAATTCTATCATGACAAGAAAATACAGCATAAAGACTTTAAAGTTGGCCAAATGGTGGTTATTTTCAATTTGCGGTTAAAACTTTTTCTGGGAAAGTTGAATTCCAAATGATCGGGTCCGTTCGTGATCAAAGATGTGAAGATTATGGAGAAATTGTGTTGGAGATCCCATCTAAAAGGAAGTTTGGATTGTGAATGGCCAGCGGTTGAAAGTCTATCTTGGAGGCGAGGTAAATCGAGAAACAAGTGCAGTCCGTCTTAGTGATTTGTGAAATCACCATAGACCGTCGAGCTCTAACGATGTTAAATAAAGCGCTCTTTGGGAGGCACCGCAAATTTTTAATTATTATTTTCTTTTTCCATTTTGGAAATGTTAGGATGCAGTGGAACCGATAAAACTGAACAAAACCTGCTATTTGTTCTGTTTTTAGCAGAATTTCTGAGCCCGTTAAGCGGCCCGAGGCACGCTTAGCACGATCGTTTTTGTACAGAAAATAAAAGAGTGGGCTAGTGGGGCTTAACACAGTCCCAAGGCCCAGTTAGCGCCCTCATAGCGAAGTTAGTGCAAAAATTGTCATTTTCATCATATTTTCAACTCCTTGTCATAGTTTTCTCTCTCTCTCTCTCTCTCTCTCTCTCTCTCTCTCTATCTATCTATCTCTCTCTCTCTCTCTCTCTCTCAAGTTTTTCCACCATTCTTCATGATTTCAAGCTGCATTTCCTTTCCTTGTGTGCAATCTATTATCTTATCTCTTTCCAATCCATCAAGGTAAGTTCTAATCTTGGTTAATTACTATTTTGTCAAGAATTAAGGGTTGCATGTGAATATTTTATGTTGTTTAACTTTAGGTAATAAACCATGAAATTGTACATATTTAGATTAGAATTTTGAGATGTTAGGGTTAGGTAGTGGTTGTTATTGAATGTTATGAATTTTTTATTTGATTTATTAGTGTCCCATTGTGTTAGGGAGATGTTTTTGGTGTTGGTTTATTTGTTTAGGAAGTTTCTGTCATGACAGAAGCAGAAAATCGCAGGTTTTGTAGGCGCGCTAAGAGGCCTCAATCCCGCTTAGTGCGGCCTGCTGGAATTTGAATTTTTTTCTTTTTAGTTTCTATTTTGGATGTGTTTGTATTATATTTTATCAGAGTTTTTGGGAATTTTTGATAATTTTCTAGAACAATTTTGATGGGTTTTGCCTTATTTTTCCTTGTGTTATTTACATATGAGTTCAAGGACAAACCAAATCAAACGTTCTCGCTACGCTGTTGGATCCTCATCCCATTCTCGACAAAGTGCTGAAGCTGAACATGTTGAGTTTGACAACACCCGTTTTATAGGACCTCTTCAGCAAGCTCAGTTCTATAGCTTGGTTGAGCGACAAGTCTGGCCTGAGAAGATTTCCACCTTGAATCCACAAGAGGATTATAGGTACTTTGTGGATGATATGGAGAAGCGAAAATGGGGTGTCTTGTAAACTCCTCCAACCGAGCTTAATTTTGACATTATTCAAGAGTTCTATGCTAACGCAATACCAATCGAAGATGTCCGTTACTCTTATTATTGATTTGTACGGGGGAGAGTTGTGTCTTTTGATAGGAATTTAGTTAGTCAATACTTGAATCATCCTCTCACTCTTCAAAGGGGGTGAACTTTGTTCTTATCAAAAGAGGGTGGCAAGTAAGAAGTGGAGATTGGATTTAGTTGGTGACACTTTAGCTCTTACTTCTAATCATGGCTTTTTCTCAATGCTTCCAACCAGCCTGTGCACTTCAAAAGATGTGACATAAACACAAAAGCGTAAATGTATGAAACTCTTTTGCTTTACAACATTAAGCCTAGGAGTCACACTTTAACTATTCTTCTTGATACAAATTGCCTCTTGTACTACATGATTAAGGGGTGGAAAATTGACGTGGCTCAGGTGATATCTAATGAGATTCAAAAAATTTCCATCAGTGGCCATTCTCATGGCAATGAGACCCCCATGACTCTTGGTTTTCCGGCTCTTATTACGAAGCTGTGTAGGAAGGAGGGTGTTGGCATCCCTAATGTGGCTACCAAGAGGATTATTAGTATTGTGAATGAGGATTATGTTCTTTGGTATGCAGAAGTTGGCCAGTGAGGCAACTCCTCAACCTCAGGTGCACGCTCCTCCGACGGGTCCGATTTGGTATAACAAACAACAAGCTTGTGTTTACAACTGACAGATGATGGAGGCTCAGATGAGAGCTTCTATCTTCCTTTATGATTCTGTGAAGCTGTTGTATCGTCATCCGTTTGCTCCGAAGGAGGTTCCTACTTTTCCAACTCGAGAGGAGTTTTCTGCTTATGCAAATTACCCTATGGACAAGTCATTCTTCCAAGAGGGGGAAGCAGCTAATGTTGATGGAAGTGATGAAGATAAATAATATGAAAAAGTTATGGGGAGTGATGATGAGTTGAGTAGTTGACTTGGCGGGGATTGGTTTGCCGCTATTATCATTATTTTTATGTTTTATGTTTTATTTAGTCTTTTGTTTTAATTTTCTGACAATTATCTTGATGTTGTTCCATCCTTTCAAGGATGACGTTTTGTGTTTGTACTTTGGTTCTAATACTTTTGGAGGCATTTTATGCCATGGGTGATTTTAGTACACCACTTTGAGGTGTTTGTTTATATTGGATTTCTAACTTTAAGGCATTATATTAGTAAGTTAAATTGTTTATAGAGTTGGTTAGTTTGTTTTAAAAAATTTTTGTTTAAAAAAAAAGAGAAGCAAAAGATTATGCTTGTTCCTTAGTTTGACAAGTTTGAAGGAACCAAGTGAACTGGTACAAATGCGGTTCAACTTGCAATTGAGTGGTGATGATATGAATTAAATTGTAGTAACAACTTTAATGTACATGTTTATTGCTTTCTAATCTTAGCATAAATATGAAACTTGTGGTTTGTGTATAATGTCATACTGTTCTAGACTGGGCCCGACAGGCCCAAAAGCATTACTAAGGCCCAGTCCAAAGGGACTCACTAAGGACCACACTGGGCAAAGGGGGTCACGTCCATGCCCGACACCCTGATGTCCACCTCGACATCTCGATGTCCAGCCCCACGCGATGAAGTCATGCTCGACAACCTGCCACCCGGCTCCATGTCCTGGCGTCCAGCTCGACACTCGCTGTCCAGCTCGAGGTCTTGGCGTCGAGCTCGGCACCGTGCTGCGCAGCTCGACATGGTCTCGAGCTACCTGGCTAGGGCAGACTCAGTCCACCGTTGCCCCAACGATACTCCGGAAAGACCGCGTCTCCGTCCGCCCGCACTTCACGCAGCACATCCAGGAAGGGGACCACGTGCTGGTCCCCACTACCCACGTAGAACCTGGCAGTTCCTCCATTGGGCCAAATCCGCCCAGCCCAATGAAGGAACCTTGGCCCAGCGCTGGGGGCTATAAATACCCTCTGTTTCCAGAGGGTCGGGTATTCATCATTCTAACCTCAACTCTATTATCTGCTCGTACTCCCACTGACTTTAGCATCGGAGTGCCTTGCAGGTACCCCCCCCTCCTCGTTCAAAAAGCCTTCAGCTCGGAGTAAGCCGTGACGGTCCAAACCTTCTGATCAGGTCAGATCAGTGGCGCCGTCTGTGGGAAATAGCTTCCCCGTCTAACGAACAGTTTCAAAGACCAAAGCTCAATCCATTCACTGTCATGGCTGATCCAACTCGTGAAGAACAACACAGCCGCGTCCTCGACACCAACAACGGTCCCGCGGACAAGAATGGGCACCTGGACAATCCCAGTGATGCCGGCCACAATGCCGTCCCCGTGACAACCGCCCCTGGACCTTCCACCCGCAGGGACGGGAACACTGCGTCCTCCTCGACAACTCCTCCAAGACTCGAAGACGACCCGGAAGCCCTCGCCTACCGCAGAGCTGCCCGGTTCCATGAAGTCCCAGTTCCTGCCGGGGCAGATGCCACGACTCAGGCACTGTTCGCGGCCATCAACCAAACAAATTACCTCCTATTCGCCCAAGGAGAAAGGCTAAGGGCACTTGAAAATGATCGACGCCCCCCGAGGAGACATCAAAGGCCACCATCTCCACCTCCTCGGGTCGAAGAAGTTCGACACCCTACTCCCCCGCGGAGACATTACAGGGAGAACTCTAGGAGCCCCTCTCCCCCACCAAGGCAGAGGCGGCCCCAGTATGAAAGACAGCCCGTCATCCCTGCCGAAGAGCCCAGTCGCGACCCATCAAGGCACGACAGGAGGCACAACAGAGACGGGCGTGTGACCTTCAACCACCGAGCATCACGCTCGAGGGAATCTCATCACGACCAGCGTGCCAGACATCACTACAGGACCCCTTCTCTTTCTCCAGAAAGGAGCGACGAGGACGACCCCCGCGGTCCCCTGTCGCAGGCCATCATGGACGCACCTATTCCCCCGGGCATGGAGAAGCCCCCACACCTAAAGGAGTATGATGGAGTGGCGGACCCAGTCGACCGCATTGACGGGTTCGAAGCCATGCTCCACTATCACAATGTCGGGGGGCCCATCAAGTGCCGTCTCTTCCCAACAACTCTCAGGAAGGCGGCCATGGACTGGTACAAAGGATTTGCCCCGGGCTCCATCACCTCGTGGCGGAACTTGAAGAACCAGTTCATCAGTTCCTTCACAGCTTCTCGTCGCCACCCAAAGACCGAGGCAGCCCTCGAGGCCATCATCCAAAGACATGATGAGACCTTGAGGGAATTCATCAACCGCTTCAACCGGGAAGCAATACAGGTCCCCTGCGCGGACCATATGAAAAGGTACTTGCTGGAGAGGGGCCTCCTCCCCGGCACAGAATTCAGGAAAGCTGTGGGCATCGAGCCACCTGCAACTTTTGATGCTCTCCTCGACAAAGCCCGAGCATATATGGACTACGAGGAGAGAGAAGCTGCCAACAGGGCACGAGACTCCAGGGCTCGCAATCATGGCAGCAGCTCGAGACAAGACCCTCCTCCCCGACGCACCGGAGAGAAGAGGAAGGAAGACAGACCCCGGGAGGTCCGGGAACAAAGGGGCCCCTCTGGCCGGTTTACTGAGTACACTCCGCTCACGGCTTCCCGCGAGCGTATTCTGGCGGAGTGTGCAAGCACAGATTTTAAAGACGGTGGCGTCAAGCGTCCCCGACCAGCTCCTGCCAAGCCAGGAGTAGACAAAAACAAATACTGTCAGTACCATAGGAGTCATGGTCACTTGACAGAGGACTGCGTCCACCTGAAGGACGCCATTGAAACCCTCATCAAAGGAGGGAGGCTGGCACAGTACAGGCGAAACGACGCTCCCCGCCGTGACGCCCGCGAGGCAAAGGAGCCCGAAGAAGATGCCCGACCATCTGACGAGTCGGTGCCAATCCAGACCGCCTTCTCGGTAACCAGGCCCGAGGATTTCGAACTTCCCGAGCTCCTGCAGGAGCCCCTGACGACACACAGCAGGTGGGAATACTTCCCCTCCGCCATGGTCATCAACGGGGGCGGGTTCAACGACCTCACCATCAACTCAGCCAAGAGGAAGTTGGACGAACTGGTCGACAAAGCTCCTCCACAAACTGTGACTTTCGAAATGGTGAGGGGCAGATCAGAGCCTATCACCTTCTACTTGGAAGAGCTCCCCGGCGGAGCACCGAACGCAGTCATCCCCTTGCTGATAAGGGCAAAGATGGCCAATTTTGACGTGCATCGCATCCTGGTCGACGAAGGGAGTTCCGTCGACGTGATGTACACCCAGTTGTTCCGGACCTTACAACTGGACGACTCCCATCTGTCTCCATATATAGGTTCGGACCTTCAAGGCTTCAACGGCTCGACTTCCAAACCTTGGGGATATGTCGAGCTCCTCGTGACGTTCGGGGAAGGAACTGCTACAAGACAGGTGAAGGTCCGCTTCCTCGTCATTGACTGCCCATCCCTATACAATTGCATCTTGGGGAGGCCGACATTGGCGGAGCTGACAGCGGTTCCCTCAACTGTCCATCTAAAAATGAAGTTCTACACCAAATGGGCAAGGGTAGCCACCATCCAGGGCGACCTCGCTGCTGCCCGCAGGTGCTTCAACGCCGCTTCAAGGGGACGGGATACTGTCGACGTGGGTCCCAGCACAAGGCCCATCAAGAAGACAAAGCAAGAGCCCGACAGAGCATCTCCCGAGGTAGAAGTTCAGAAGGCTCCACCAAAGGTCGACTCCATAGCCCTCGACACCCGCTTCGACCAAGACGAGCCGGCCAGCAGCGAGCAAATCCCCCTCCGACCTATTCCGGACGGCGATTTCGAACTCGTTCCCCTCGGAGCAGACCCGACCAAGGGAGTGAAGATTGGCAAGGACCTCCCCGACTTGGCCAGAAAGCAAATCAAGGCCTGTCTGCGCGAGAATGCTGATCTCTTCGCCTGGAGCGCTGCAGAGATGCCCGGACTCGACCCTGAGGTCGCCTGTCATCACCTCGCCATTGATCCAGCCGCCAAGGCCGTAGTACACCGTAGGCGTAGGCAGTCTCCAGAAAAAACGGAGGCTGCTGAAAAAGCTGTAAAAGACCTCTTAGAGGCAAATTTTATTTCTGAAGCCCGGTATTCCACCTGGCTGTCAAATGTTGTACTTGTCAAAAAGAATAATGGAAAATGGAGAATGTGTGTTGACTATACCGACCTCAACTGGGCTTGCCCGAAGGATGCTTTACCTCTACCTAACATCGACATGCTGGTCGACAATTCGGCCGGATACAAGACTTTGTCGTTCATGGACGCCTACTCGGGATACAATCAAATCCCAATGGCCCTGGGCGACAAACGCTGCACGGCGTTCATGACCAGCTCGGGCAACTATTACTACAACGTAATGCCCTTCGGACTGAAGAACGCCAGTGCGACTTACCAACGCATGATGAACAAAGTGTTCAACAAACAAATCGGCGACATGCTCGAGGTATATATGGACGACATGATCGTCAAATCTCGAGCAGATACCGATCACGCAGCTCACCTCAAAACAGTCTTCGCCCAAGCAAGACAGTGCAAGATGAGGTTCAACCCCGAGAAGTGCACATTTGGGGTTAAGGCAGGAAAGTTCCTCGGATTCTATCTAACAGAACGAGGCATTGAAGCCAACCCCGACAAGTGCCGAGCATTCGCCGACCTCCCGACTCCAACGTCAAAGAAGTCGATACAGATCATGAACGACATGTTGACGTCACTATCACGCTTCGTCGCGAAGTCCGCTCAGCACGCCCTGCCTTTTTTCAAACTCCTTCGAAAGGAAGCAGCCTTCGAATGGACCGAGGAATGCGAACACGCACTTCGCCATCTGAAGCAGAGCCTGTCTCAACCGCCCGTGTTGTCTCGACCAGAGGACGACGAGCCACTATACCTATACTTGGCAGTGTCAAACGAAGCCATCAGTGCAGCTCTTGTCCGCGAGACTCCTGACGGGCAAAAACCTGTCTACTTCACGAGCAAAGCCTTACAAGGCCCCGAGAGCAGGTATCAACAGATAGAAAAGGTTGCTCTGGCCCTCGTCAACGCTGCGAGGAGGCTCAGACACTACTTTCTAGCACACACCATCATCGTGCGAACCGATCAACCGGTGAGGCAACTCCTGGGTCGGCCAGATATGGCGGGCAGAATGCTGAAGTGGTCCCTGGAACTCTCTGAATTCGACATTCAATACGAGAGCAGGAAAGCCCTGAAAGCACAAGCCTTGGCCGACTTCGTCGCCGAGATGACCCCTAACGACATTCCCCCGGGAAAGGAGCACAAATGGACCATCTTCGTCGACGGAGCCTCCAGTTCGTCCGGGAGCGGCGCAGGGATTCTCCTCGAAAACGAAGAGGGTGTGGTAATCGAGCACTCTTTGGTTCTCTCCTTCCCGACGTCAAATAACCAGGCAGAATACGAAGCCCTGCTCGCAGGACTGAGACTAGCCGAGGACCTAGGGGCCCGTGAAGTTCAAATTTACACCGACTCCCAGCTCGTCGCTTCCCAAGTACAAGGAAGCTACCAGGCCAAGAATGACAACCTCATTGAGTACTTGAACTTAGTCAAAAAACACATGGCAAAGTTCGTACGAGCAGAAATCTCTCATGTTCCCCGCGAGCAAAACACGAGGGCGGACATATTGTCCAAACTCGCGAGCACACGAAAGAAAGGTGGGAATAAATCCGTCATCCAGGAATCTCTGGCACGGCCGAGCATCGAACCACCCTCGACTACGGTCGAGGTCCACGCCATCGGGGACGCCACGTCTTGGATGACCCCGGTCTATAATTTCCTTACAAAGGGAGAACTCCCGACGAACCAGGCCGACGCAGCCACAATAAAGCGGCGAGCGTGTTCCTATGTTGTTCTCGAGCAGAAACTGTATAGAAGGGGATTCTCCATTCCCCTCCTGAAATGCATTGACGAGTCCGCCATCCCCGACGTACTGCGGGAGATACACGAAGGTATCAACGCCCAGCACATGGGCGGTAAATCCTTGGCAAGGAAAGCCCTTCGAGCAGGATACTACTGGCCGACGATGCAACAGGACGCCAAGGAACACGTGAAAAAATGTGACAAGTGCCAGAAGCACGGGGATATGCACCTCGCTCCCCCACACGAGCTGAACACATTGTCGTCCCCATAGCCGTTCGCCTGGTGGGGCATGGACATCCTCGGACCCTTCGTGCAAGGGACCTATCAGAACAAATTTCTAATCGTCGCCGTGGATTACTTCACAAAATGGATCGAGGCCGAGGCCCTTGCGAAAATCACCTCACATAACATCCTCTGTTTCTACAAAAGAAACGTGCTCGCCAGGTTCGGAATTCCGCAGGCACTGGTGACCGACAACGGTACCCAGTTCACCGACCACGGATTCCGAGACTTCGTCACCAAACTGGGGACCAAACATCACTTCACATCGGTCGAGCACCCTCAGACCAACGGGCAAGCTGAAGCCGCGAACAGAGTCATCCTCCGAGGGCTCAAACGTCGACTCGGCGAAGCCAAAAGAGGATGGGTCGAGGAGCTCCACAGCGTCCTGTGGGCATACCGCACCACACCCCACTCAACGACGGGTGAAACACCATTCCGACTAACGTACGGCACCGAAGCTGTCATCCCAGTCGAAATCATGGAACCATCCCGACGAACAGAGGAACCCCTCGACGAAGAAATGAATGACGAAGCACTAAGGGATGAACTCGACCTAGTCGAGGAAATCCGATCGGGGGCTGCCCTGCGCGAAGCAACCCTAAAACAACGAGTGGCTCTACGCCACAACGACAAGGTCATCAAGCGCGAGTTCGAAATAGGCAGCCTGGTACTACGCAGAAACCAGAAAGACTCCCGCGAAGGGAAGTTGGCCGCGAACTGGGAAGGACCTTACCGCGTCCACGGCACCACGGGTACCGGGGCGTACTACCTCGAGCAGTTAGACGGAGAGCCATTACCAAGACCCTGGAATGCTGCTAAGTTGAAGCAGTACTACAGTTAGAAACTGTCAACACCTAGGACCCTCGACCAAAAGCAACCACGCTCGGGCAACGAGGAAAAACGTCCAATTTCGTTTAAGGCTAAGGTACAGGCCCGACACACGACCAAAATGGCACGGCATCGCGCGGTAGACGTTGACGATCGATAGTGCCCGACGTGGACAGCTGTACCGAGCCCCTCCGTCGTCGTACCCATAAGGCAGAACACCCAGCTCGCGATGGGCAGTTCACGCCAAGGGCGAATCGTCCCTACGGGCTCCACGCCCGACTGAGCAACCTCGCTCCGTAATGCCCGACATTCAATCAAGAATAACGGGACATCTACAAGGGTCAAAAGAAAATCTCTCCCCTCGAGCGAAACACTTAAGCAACCCCGGCCAACCGAAATAGGGCCGAGATTGCACACAAATGGAGACGAGCATATTCGCTCGCCAAATCAAAGCCACCTACGGGCACTCCTCGGGCCCGGGACTTGAGCTAAATTCATACAAGCATGTGAGTTCATACAAGGGCAGAAAATCCAAAATAAATAACAAGGTATAAACGCCCGAAGGCAACAAAGCAATATTAAACCGACCAAGAAGGCCGGCGGTGTTCAAAACATACAATGAACGGGCACGCAGGCCCAAAGAATACAAATTCAAATATCAAGGGCATGCAGGCCCGCTATCAAATATCAAACTTCCACATTATCATCATTGTCGATGCTGGGAGAGTCGGGCGGAGGAATGATCGCGTCACCTACAACCCGGTGTGTATGACCGATACCCTCGGTGACCAGGCCAGGGTTTAGCAACGAGAGCTGGTCGACTGCAGAATTGAACCCGTCTTCCAGAGCACCGACGCAGTCCGCCTCGAGGAGCCGGATATGGGCGATAAGCTCAGCCCGACTCTTCAAAATCACTAGGTCCTCGGGCTCATCTTCGGCAGGTTGATGGACAGCATTCAGTTCCCCAACCTGTTTACCCAGGCGTTCGACTTCAGCAGCCAAGCGATCCCTGTCGGTCCGGAGCAATTCCCCTTCCTCAGTCAACCTCCCCGACTTCTCCTTTTCCAAGGTCAGCATCTCCCTCTCGGCATCAAGTATCGCGGTCTGCTCTCGGAACATCCCCTCGGAGCGTTCCAGAGCGACCTTCAACTTCCGTGAGCTCGCAGTCGAGGCCGCCTTCTCCTGCTCGAGCTCTTCAACACGAGCAGCATCCCCTGCATCCTCAGATAACACCAGAGCCATTTCGGCCATTTTAACCAGCCCGTCCACGCTGGCGGCCATATACGACTTCCTCTCCTCTTTAGTCATCCTCTTGATGGCCTCAGCTTCATGAGCGACCACTGTCGGAGGGAACCGCTCGAAAAAGCCCGCCTCTTCGAAGCAAGGGGGGAAGGCAAAAGATTGAACAGCGCCGGCATCTTCCCCGACTGTCGAACCGCCTTCCACGCGGGTCCTCTTCCTCTGCGTCAAAACGGCCCTGGGGTCAATCTCCTCGACCTCTGGATCTGACGCTGCTCCCGAGCTCGACGTCGAATCCACCCTCACCGGCTGAGGAGCGTTCAGACTCGGTGGTGGTCCCATTCTCGTCGTCTGCGGGGCCTGCACGACCCTTTTGCCTCGCCTCTGGCCGGTTGATAATTTCAGGAGCCTTTCATGTCGGCTGGCCATCGTACCTGCACGAAGTAAAGGAAAAGTCAGTATCGAGCAAACCGCGTAAATAAACGACGCATAAAGAATTTCAAGCAAACAACCTAACAGGCGGGCTGCCTGCCTATATGTCGAACATTCCACCAGCGCCTTGGTGTCGATCGGGCGAGACTCGAACGTCGGGTAACCGTCCTTGTCGAGGATATCATTCCCTTCCCGCGTAACCCACTGGGCGGGATGAAAACTGTCGACAAACCGGCAAAGAGCCTCGTACGCCCGCTGGTCTTCCGTGCACATATCCCCGACTGCGGTATGGAAATAACCTGTTCCATGCTCGTAGTGTCGGGACATCCAGTACACCGGGAACTTAGCCCTACGACCTAACACGGGGCTCCCGTCGTCGGCCAACATTGCTTCCCCGTCATCATCGCTGACCGGCCCTTCCTCCTCGAAGAGGGAATCTACAGCAGAGTGGGTAATAGGGCGTACCACATACCACTTGTCCTTGAACCCCCTCACGGAGTCCATATACATCCTAAACAGTCTCCTCGACTGCTTCAGGGACACCCAGCTGTGCTTCCCTCCTCGGGACTGACGCTGCAGGTGAAATACCCGAAAGAAAAGAGGGATGGTCGCCCCTATCCTTAAGTAGCGACACGTCAGCTCAAACGCCCGGATGAAGGCGAGAGAGTTTGGGTGTAGCTGGGATGGGGCCAGCTCCAAATGCGTAAAGACCCCGGTCTGAAAATCTGTGAACGGCAGCCGCAGCCCTAAGTCTTTAAACGCGATCTCGTACATCGCAAAGCTGTAGTCCGGGTACATTGAACAAATTCTTGCATTGGTCGACGAAAGCATGACCACGAAATTCTGCTGGAAGTCGGGCTGGTCCTGCCCCTCTTTAATAGCGGTGAATGGATGTCGGTCATCCCGACTGTATATCGACGCCGTCCCCCGAGGCTCGGCACCCACCCATTCCAGCGATGGGTCGGTCACGGTATCTAGAAGGGTGGCCTACTCGTCGACACTCTGTTCTTCGCTATCACGACGACCGGAGGAGCTCGGCTCATCCGCCATGGTTACCTGCAGAGCACGGGAAACCAATCAGATTGAGCATGAAGTCCTATGCTCGACATAATCATGTCGTCCATACACTACTACACAAGTCCATTTTCACAAGTGGATGCCTCCCCGACTCTCCTGAACCCAGTGTTCTTCCTCAAACCAACTGCGCGGCCATTCTTCAAGCATGTCGACCCGAGGTATGAACACGGCGAGCCGCATTATGAAGCCCACGGCCACGACCATAAACATATCGGGCACCGTCATGAATCAGGCGCCCAGGATCATGAAGACCCCGGGCAGCTCTGAAGTTTTTCACCTAAAACTATGAATGTGTCGGCTACAAGTATGCGTTTGCCGGCCCTAGACATGAATATGTCGGGCAAAACACGACTTTACCAGGCTAACCCAACGCTAACGGTCCTAAAACATCTACAATTTCCAGGAATCATGCATTCTAAAACGGAAAAATAAAGAAAGTAGGTCACTTACTTGGATCAAAGCTTGGGATTTGGCTGAGAAATGAAGAATCTGAGACGGGAAGTCGCAACTGGAGAAAGTGTTGAGAGTGGCAACGGAGAGAGCACGGAGAACGGAAAACGTATTATGGGGCCCAAGGATCCTATTTATAGTGATGACGTGGAATACCAAACGTCACCTCGTTCAACCACGGACTCCACCTCCTCGACGCGCTGCTCCCAACGTAATGATGGCCCTACCCCCCTAGGGTGGCGGCACAGCTCCCGAAAGATGCCTCGTGTGCTCGACCAACGCGCCCGGTACGGATCCTCCACGCATCCACCACCGAGGACGTCTCCGAGCACGACGCGAGGAAGCCCCTCGAGGGCCCACACCTCCATCCCGGGCACGAGACCTCAGCGACGGAACAACTTGGTTTCAAGTCATGGCTCCTCGCAAAGGAACCACGACTTGGGGGGCTCCTGTTCTGGACTGGGCCCGACAGGCCCAAAAGCATTACTAAGGCCCAGTCCAAAGGGACTCACTAAGGACCACACTGGGCAAAGGGGGTCACGTCCATGCCCGACACCCTGATGTCCACCTCGACATCTCGATGTCCAGCCCCACGCGATGAAGTCATGCTCGACAACCTGCCACCCGGCTCCATGTCCTGGCGTCCAGCTCGACACTCGCTGTCCAGCTCGAGGTCTTGGCGTCGAGCTCGGCACCGTGCTGCGCAGCTCGACATGGTCTCGAGCTACCTGGCTAGGGCAGACTCAGTCCACCGTTGCCCCAACGATACTCCGGAAAGACCGCGTCTCCGTCCGCCCGCACTTCACGCAGCACATCCAGGAAGGGGACCACGTGCTGGTCCCCACTACCCACGTAGAACCTGGCAGTTCCTCCATTGGGCCAAATCCGCCCAGCCCAATGAAGGAACCTTGGCCCAGCGCTGGGGGCTATAAATACCCTCTGTTTCCAGAGGGTCGGGTATTCATCATTCTAACCTCAACTCTATTATCTGCTCGTACTCCCACTGACTTTAGCATCGGAGTGCCTTGCAGGTACCCCCCCCTCCTCGTTCAAAAAGCCTTCAGCTCGGAGTAAGCCGTGACGGTCCAAACTTTCTGATCAGGTCAGATCACATACCTTTATTCTTTTACAATACTTGTCAATTGTGAATCACTTTAGAACTTAGCTTTGTGTGAGGAAGCTTTTCATTATGCACTAAAATGTGGGAAACCAACATTCTTGTTAACTCGATCTTATTATGTTTAATCATGCATGTGTGTTGATGTGTGAAAGTTGGAAAATGATCAAAGGAATTTATTGTTTTATTTTGAGAAAAACCACTTTAACTAAATGAATAATCAATCTACCTTGAGAGTAAGTGATCACTTGTTAGCCCCAATTGAGCCTTTCTATCAAGATCCTTGTGATGGTTGAATTGTGTAAATATTGAAAATGAACAACAAATTCATCATTAAGTTTTTTAGTAAGGATCTTGATTTTTGTTTGAGAAATTTGTGAACCCTCAACCACAATGTGGTGGCTTCTATTCTTGCTTTACCTTAGTGTACAGGAACATTCTTGCTACTATGTTGGGTTGTGCTCAAAGTTGGGAAGATTTATGTAGGTTGTATGTTGAGAAAGAAAAAGTGGTTGAAAGAAAAAAAAGAAATGATAAAGTGAAAAGAAATATGATTGAAAAAAATGAATAAATGAAATTGAGCTCTTAAAAAGAAAAAGAATTGAAAAGCCAAGGGCATAAATTGTGTCGGCATAAGAGCTCATGGTTGTATGTTATATCCAAGAAAAAAATACAAGAGGGTAAAAATGTTTGAATTGTGTATTGGTGTGATGAATTGAATTTTCTCATGCGTTAGACAATTTAGTTTCACTTACTTTGAGAAATATCCCTTCCTTGTAACTAAGCCAAATTACAACCCTTTCAATGCCTTGTGATTCTTGCTTAGCGCGTTTGATGCTTTTTGTGTGATAAATGCATGATTTGATCCGGATGTTGGCATGATTATTGGATGAGTGAAAAAACCCTTTTGTTGTTTCTCATCCATTGATGAATGTGTATTTAGGTATGATTCATTTTTGAGTTGTATTGATTTGGAAATTTTGATATGTATGTTGCACTTAACCATTGTTTCATACTTATGGTTGGATTTAGTTAGTGGTAAGCATTATCTTGTTTGTTCTTGTTCATTTGAACCATCAAATTGTCTTGTGCTAAAAGCGTGTTGTTTCCTAATATTGTGGTTTGTCTTGGTTTTATTTTAGTTGGAGAATTTTTGTTTAGGGACAAACAGAACGCTAAGTTGGGGAGAGTTGTTAAGGATAAATATATTGATATATCTGTAGACAATTTCGTGTTCTTTGTACTCTATTTTGATAATTAGTAGTGTTTAATTTTATAAGTAGATGTGAATAAGCAATTATATAGTTTTTGAGAAAAATCACGTTATTTACTTAGTTTTATGCTCATTTTGTAGGTTTTGATGTTGGTCATTGGAGCATTGGAGCTTTGGGCAAGCTAGAGCCAAGAGTGAGATGCAACAAGTAAAAAATTAAAGATTTGCTTAGGCTAGCGCGCTAAGTGCAAATTACAGCGCTTTGATGTTTCGTGCATTTGGAAAAATGGAATGATTTTTGGGCCCACTAAGCGGCCTCATCCCGCTTAACACGGTCCACTGAGTAAGGAAAAAAGGTATTTTCGTTGAGCCCGCTTAGCGCGCTCTGGCCGCTTAATGCGACTCACTTTTTGGGCACTTGTATAAGTAGCATTCTTAGTGATATTTTGGCCACCAACTCTTGTCAAACACACAAAACTCAGATATCTAGGTCTAAGAAATAAATTTTATCATTTTGTAACTCAAGATAAAAGATTTCTACCTTAAATTTTTGATATTTTCTAGTTGATGTTCATCAAGCTTCATACTTTCTTTGTTGATCAAACTACCATGGTGATGAGTAGCTAAATCCTTCTTTGTGTCAAGATTAGAGGTAGATAATCTTCATCTTTGTATGTATTTAGCTTGATCATTTGTATGTCAGCATGTTGTTGATAAATATATGGTGAAAGTTCTTGTTTTATGGTTTATATTTGAGTTGATCATTATTGAGAAGTATGTTCATCTCTTGACCTAAGTTTTCACTTATTAATGAAAAATTTCTAGACATAGTTTTGTGAGTTGATATTCATTAATATTGAGCTTTTAAAGTTATCAAATTGATGGTTAGATAGAGAGATCATATAAGGATCAATTTGATAAAACTCACAATTTATTTTAGAGATGAAACATCTTGAGAGGATATGTGATTATGTTTATTGTTAATGAGTTCACATACTTGATTGAGAAAATACAACAGAAAGATATTATCGAGCCCTAATCTTGACACGCTTTTACCAAACATTTAAAACCAAAACTTTGTTTTCCTTATACTTGATATTTTGCATGAAATCGACATTTTCCATTACTAAAACCAAAATCAAACCCTTTTATGATACTTAAGCTTAAAACAGTTATAATTGTAGAACGGCGGTAATATCACACCAATCTCTGTGGAAAATGATAATTTAAATACTTTCCCTATAAATAGTATTTCAACAGCGCGACCCAAGCCAAAGGATCATCTGCGACCATAGTGTCACCCTCGTTGGTATCGGGCACGATGTCTTCCTTGACTTGGTGTGCCATCGTACCTGAAAAGCATGGGAAAACAGTGAATTCAACATAACCAAATTCACCCCTCCACCGCTAATCAAGTGAAAGGGAAATGAATGCGTTGAGGGATGGACCTCGACCCAAGCCCTTGATAGCCAACACCAAAATGGTCGACGCCCTACGCGGGGACATTTCATTGAACCGACATGTTGCCTAAATCCTCCCTACTATTTGGGGGGGGGGGGGAGGACCCCAACGTGACTCAAAGCGAAATTCTAGACCTATGAATCTTCATCCACATCCATGAACTTTGATGAACATCCATGGAGATTCATTTCAGAACCCATGAATCTTCATCTAGAGATTCATCGATTGATGGAAAAACTCAAGTGTTTAATCTAAAAAGTCTAAGAAAAAGCACGATCAAGAAGAAATCACTTACTTGGAGAAGATTATCGTTGAAGACATCTACGGTGGCGTTATAGCAGCAGATCCACGGGCGAACGTAGTAGAAAGGAGAAGAGAAAGCTTGAAAATGACAAATGAGCCTCCTGATCCCCCTTTTTATAGATAGCTCCCACCGCATGAGGTAGCATGCGAAAAGTCATCATTACCTGGGCTTTTGGACTGCACTATGTAATGATGGCACCCCAAACAGCTGCCATGTGGGGCCAGCGAGAGGACACATTGCCCACAACAGTCTCACGCAAAACCATGCGCCCGCGCCTTTCCTTTCTCGGTGGCGGGCAAAATCTCGACATCATTACAACACCTTACACATGGGAACATCAATGCCGTTCCACTCTCGATGGCAGGAAATCACTCAACATCAATACAATGCCTTACAAATGGGCACATCAAAGACGCGTACTCGAGGAAACTCCTCGCATCCCCGTGAATCTAGGTCCCTAACAGGAACCACATCCATATGAGCAGAAGATGAAGTTGACCAATGAAATTATCCCAGGGCGGGTCGACCACACCACACGTGAATTTCCGAGTCCCCCTCGACATGAATCACAGAGCCTTCCCCGATGAGAGTTGACGGTTCCCCCTCTTGGAAATACTTCCCCGGCACCTGAATTGATCTCAAGTCATCACCCTTTCTACTAAGGGTAATAACTTGGGGGGCTCATGTTCTGGACTAGGCTGACACTAGCTCCACCGTTGGGTAGACCCCATCCAGTGCCTTTACAAAGGCCCAAAAGTGTGCGGCCCAAATTGAGGACCGTTGGGCATTTCCCCACGTGTCCACTAGGAGAACATGACTTGTATCCATAACATCATCATCCTTCCCTCCTAGAATAACAAGTCCAACTTCCCTACTTTCTCGGGACAGTTGACCAGCGAGAAGGCCATGTGGTGGACTCTATACACCCGTAAACCCTGGCAGTCTTTGTTATTAGGCCTCATCGTGGCACATTACTAAAGACCTTGGCCCAGGGTTGGGGGATATAAATACTCTCTCACTTGAGAGGGTCAGATATTCATTCATTCACCCATACTCTCACGCTTTACTTGTACTTACTCTAAACCTTACTTTGATATCAGAGTGTCTTGTAGGTACCCCCACTTCACATTCAACCACTGTTCGACTCAAAGCTCGTGGGCCTTGATGATCTCTTCTGATCCAGTACGATCATATATGGTTTGACATTATTTCAAGAAAATCACATACAAAGAAAGTAGTGCCACAATAGTATTTTCACAACACATATGAGGTACATAACCACCCCAAAAATAGTAATACACAAACCCTAGTTCACTTGGATCAAATTACATTATTACTTGAGTAGTGTAAGTACTAATTATAAAGTAATTGAAATTGTTCTTTATAAAGAGGGATTAGTTGAACTAATTATTTGCATCAAGAAAATGTATAGTTCTGATGAAACACCAAAATATATCCAAGTCAATATTTTAATTCTATATTTTTTATTACATACCAACTTAGTGTGTTCCTCTTGAATTTGCATCAACTTCTGCCTTGATTCTTCTCCGTATTCTGCAAATTTTTGGTCATACCTTCCCTGAATTTCTGCAATAGCCTTGTCAGCATGATGGTTCAAATTGGTCAGAAATGTGTCAATGGGGAGCGAATGTTGCAAAGACTAATATATCTTATCAAACCTTGTATTTTTCCATGTCGACGAATTCCATTTTCTCTAATTCATACTTCCTTTTAATGTAATCAATTTCCTCTGAATTCTTCAATAGTTTTGTCTGGACTCTTTCCATATGTTCTTTGCTTTCAGTCACTAAAGCTGAAATTTTGAGAAGTAAACCTTGCTGCAAAGCAATAGATATCCTGATAAGGATATCAACAAGAGAGAGAGAGAGAGAGAGAGAGAGAGAGAGAGAGAAATAAGATAGATATCAATAATCAAGAACTCACAGTTAATATTAAGACATTAGTAGTGGCACTAAATTACCGACCAAGTAATAATGAAGAGATAACTGGTACATAAAAACTCTAATTCTTCAAATAACCAAATAAGCAATGATAAAATGATGAAAATATATTTTAAATGCATACCTAATAAAATTAGCCCAACCATTCTAATACTCTCATGTCAAAATGCCTGATAAGTATGAGAAAATAAAACCCTCACTAATTTTCTTAGAAGGAATTGATGAGTCAAATCAAAACTCATCGAAAATTTCAAAAGCAATTACGGCAACATCTTCTTCTCCCGATGCAAGGCACCGTCTAGATAAATATTAAACTGCCAACCAAGAATTACTTGCACCTTCTTCGCACCAAGGAAGTCAATGAAAGATATCTGCAAATCAAGTTGATGAACTGCAAAACCAGAATAAAATAGACGTTGCGAACCACTAATTATTGAAGGATATTCTGCATATATAAAGTTCATTTTGCAATTATGAAAAAGTAAATCGGGATGGATTGACCATTATTAGGAGTGATTCAAGAAAACCATGTTCTTGGATTGTGCACCATCAAGAGGAGAGAATTCTAACACACCATCAGAAATAACACATTTTGGCTTCGACACAGACCGCTTGCTTGTAAAACCATAACTATTAGACCGAGTCAACCTTCAAGTTGAAGATCTGCTATGAAATGAACGAGTAGATGCATCAAACAAAGACAAAGCATTCATATATAAATTATAATGCAAATGAGAATACCCTAATATAAAATTAACTAACACATCCAAAGTGTCATAGCCCGTAAATTCCATGCTATATTCACCAAGAATCTGGAAGAACGGAAGCCTGTCAGTCTCAATTTAGCGCTATCTTGGTAGAAATGTTTGATTATCTTCTAAAATCCTAAGCAATAAAATGTGTTTCATATCATCAGAGCATCAAAACCTCAGATACGAAAACTGTAGATGATATCAAAAACAAAATCACATAAAGCAAATATGTTATAGATAGGAGAAAGAAAATATGTCACCTTAACTAACTTATCATCCCCACAAGTTACAATGCAAATTTGTTTGTTCGGATACGAAAATGCTAAATCATTGACAATGCCGACATGAGCATCAATCTATGATAAGGTCAAGACATTATCCAATGTCACCAAAAATAAAGTAAACGACATCATGTACAAATTACAAAAAATAGTCTTATCATGTTATAATTTGTAAAATTCTAAACCAAATATTGGGATCATAACAAAGTCAAATTGAATATTTTAATTTTGAATAACAACACCAGACGACTCTTCGACTATCTGTACCTGACGAACCAGACCTTTGAATCTCTTACCCATGTTGATGAAGGCCTTCCTTTTGGTTTTCTTCTTGGCTGCTAGCATAGTCATCAACTCTTGTTGCCCCTTAGCTAAGGTCAGCAAGGTCTCTTGGAACTGGGAATTATGCGCTTGCAAGTCCTTCACTATTTGTTCGATATCCATCTTACTGAAATAAACAATAGAAAGATAAGGAAACCTGTTGTGGAAAACCTGTTATGTTATGATGCATGAAAATGTGTATGCAAATGATTTCAAGAAATTAGAAGATTTAAATTTGTTTAGACAAAAAGAACAAACATCAATTACATTAATAAGTTCAAATTGATTACAAAACATGCCTCTTGGACTTACAATGGAGGAAATAAACACAAAATAAACTCCTAAGACAAAAAGGTCGAGCGCATCCTCTTCGACGCAATGTAGGCGGTCAAACTTCGCTCTTCATGAAGCTGTCTCGTAAGCTCTAAAACATTCTTTTCACTTGCGTAGAATTGGGTTTAGAAGGTGTCTCGCTCTTCCTTTAGCTGAATCAAAGCTCTTTGCAGATCTTTAAGAGAAGTAGGCATGTTATGATAAAGGATAATATACGGAACATCTCCTTCGGCAACAGGCTCTATAATGATAGGTAGGATGGCTTCATAAGGCATCATGAGGTTTTGGGCGCGAGTTCACACCCACTTGAGATAAGGCTCCAAAGGAATGAAGTTCTTATGCCCCAACGTCTTGCTATCAACCTTGTTAACCATGCCCCAAGCTCGTATGAATCTCTAACGATAACCTTGGACATGGATCTCATAGTCAAATGTAATTCCTTGGACAAGTGCATCATGAGGGTCATCTCTCATAGCATACCAAAACTGTCGCAAAGCTAAACAAGGATTATAGGTGATACCTTCCCTAATACCAAGTAGAGGGATATTAGGGAATTTCCCACAATGGTCAATAATAGTAAGGTCCTCCATAGACCGAGTACACCAATAAATATCAGAATGTGTAAGTGACATTAATCTTTGAGATGATATCAAACTTTGCTCATTCTTCAACGTTGATCGAGGTAGGTGTGAAATAAACCATCTAGAGAGTAATAAAATTTAACACAAAAGAGTTCCCCTCCTCTTCATGATGTGAGTGTGGAAAAAATGTAGAATGTCTCCAAGCAAAGTAGGTATGGGATTACGACAGAGAAAATCCTTGATGGCATTCATATCTATGAGTTGGTCCGAATTTAGAAATAGAACCAAACCATAGATTAGAAGGGCCAAGACATTCTCAAAAGCTTGAAAATCCAAATCTTCCCAGAATAAACGAGCCCCCTCTAACAGAAAGTTGGCTAAGAAACCCTTAACTCCACTTATTGTCTCCTAATTTTCCATAATGTCAGATCTCTTCAAATGCAAAGCTTTGGAAATAACTTCAGGTTTTTGAGTCTCTTCTAAATCGGTGAATGGTATTTGATTAAGCACAGGCACTCCTAACATTTGAGAGAATTATTCTAATGTAGGCACCAATTGGTAGCCGGGAAAGGTGAAGCAATGATGCATAGAATCAAAGAATTGAAAAAGCACACACATGATTTCTTCTTGGAAGTTTGAGGTAGCCAAGTTGAGAAGTCGACCATATTTCTTGGTGAAAGGAGAATCTCCAGGCACTCTTGATGCTAACTCTTGAAGTTGAGGATGCACTTTCACGAAGTTGACTCGGATGGTATTCTTACGAGTAGAAGTCATGACCTACAAAATATAACAAAGATAAATTCCTAAATCCTTGAAATGGTTAGTGAGAAATGCTTTATGATGTTATGATGTTTATGATGACATGAATAATAATCACAAACAAAGCACACAAAAACTTTAGGTTTATGCTTGCATGAGTTTCATAGGTAAGTACCCTCTTGAAGTTTAATTGGTTCAACCTGTCCTAGAAAGTAATCAGGTTCTAGGGAATCTCAATATCACTGATCTTTCTTTATTGGGCATTGTTTTATCACAATCAATCTTTTCTTGCGACCAAAATATCCCAAAAGTCCAATCTCAATGAGCGTAGTATCGAGTATTAACCAATTTTCAGCTTTCCACCAAAACCGGCTATCTCACTACTTCCTAATGGCCAAGTTGTTCAATTAAAGATTCTAAGGTTCGTTAGTGCTTCATGACATTACTCAGTGGCCCTGTATTCTCCTTAATTTTCCAAAAGGGATACCGGTACCCACAAATATGTCACACTAACATAGCTATTTTCTCAACCATATTGGTCTACGTCGTATGGTCTCCACAATCTTTGCTATTTACCTAATGGTGTTCCCAGATCCGGGTAGAGGATCAATACAAACCCAAACAAGGACCCATAAATGTAAAGTAAACAAATCAAACAATGAAAGTAAGTAAATATGATCTAGCTCTAAGGTAACCCTACCTTTCACTAGTCCCTAGCAGAGTCGCCAGTTCTATAATACGATGGAAAAACTGACTTGGTTGTTTTGCATTTTATCACAATTGTTGCGGATAGCAAGAGTCGCCACCGATTTTTCTTTTATCCAATAAAGGAAAGGGTGAAAAGAACAGGAAAGACCTTTGAGATATTTTTCTTGAGTTCAAGGGGTAGGTTATAAAAAGGGAAGGTGTTAGCACCATTTTCATCTATAGTTATCTATGGGCTCTTAGTTGCTTGCTAGATCACTTTTGAAATTGCTTTGTTTGAAGTGTGTTTATGGTGGATTTTGAAAGTATTTTTGAAAAACGCTTTCGTTTAGGAAAACTTTGTAATGACTCTCGTCTCTATAAGAATGCATACAAAGTGTTGGACTTTTGAAAATATTTCATGTTTTTTTAAAGTGTTTAGTGTGTTTGAAAACATGTTTTTGAAGATGGGTTGTGAGCAAGCAACTAAGAACGTTCTACCTACTTCAAAAGTCTTTTGTTCATTTCTCTTTTCCTTTGATATTGCTATTTCACTATTGATTGGTAAGTAGCCTTATCGTTGGATGTAAAGGGACGAGCGTGGGTCATCGTATAGTCATGAATAGCCATGTTGTGAGATATCTTAGCATTTCTCTTAAGGGACTAAGATCATTTGTAAGGCAACATTCATAGCATCATCGATGGACTATGATCTTGTATTTTTTATTGTTTTTGCTAAGAAAGTCTCACATGCATATTATAACCATTTTCTCGAGGCAACAAGTGGAGTTAATCCTAGAGGTGCAAGGTGTGCAAGTGTTTTGTATTTCATGTTTGGTTTATCTTGAATTAGGGTTTTCTAAGCATTAATTCTTATCTTTCCATACAAACCCTAATTTACTAGCATTTATATGAAAGCGATAAATTGTGGAAAGTAAAGGTCCTACGCTATTACATCATTTGGGGGTGGGGAATATAAATTTACAAATGGGGAATTGCAAGAATTTAAACCCTAGTTATCTATTACAACCTTATTGAATTTGAATAAATAATGTACAAAAAATATAAATGAATATAATGTACAAGAATTGAAATAAATATTATGTACAAGAATGTAAAGAAATATAATGCATAAGTAATAACATGAATATAATGTACAAGTATGAATTGATAAGGAATGGATTTTTGTTTTAACCTAATTAACTTAAAATAAAATAATTAACTAAAAAAAATTAAAATTAAGTTAGTAAAAGAAATTAATTTAAAGAAAACAACAAATTTTTTTAGGGTTTTGTAGAAAGTGATTTTAATTATATTAGTAATAGTATGCATGAAACTAATTAATTAAAAGAAGCCTAAGTTCTAAACAAATAATAAGAATAAACTTAAATCTATTTATTTAACTAATTTTAAGAAAAGAAAAATGAATTTTACAAGAAAATATTTTGGTCTTTTAGTTTAAAAGAAATAAATATGAGTACATTTAATATTAGTGAATAAATAAAATATTTTTGATATTTTTATTAATAAAAATAAATATTATAATAATAACTAAAAGAAAGAAAAGAAAGAAAAAAATAAATAAATAAAAGTCAGGAGATGTGAAACTTGAATTTGGAGTGTTTGCTAAAAAACAGTTTGGTTTGATTGGTTTTAGGCCCATTAGTTTTTTTTTGTAAAACAGAAAAATGACAAAGCAAAGAGTAATGGGCCTGTGTGATGAATAGCAAGGGAGGGGGTGCTCATGGTTATTTGACCTGGTTTGTACTTAGTTATACCATAACAAACAAAAGGGTGGTGAGGCAGAGAATAAAGATGGGGGGTGTGAATGGTTATTGGGCTAGGCTATTTTTCAGATGGGCATGGGAGTTTGTTCTTTTCCTAACAAAAAAAAATAAACACAAAAAGAATAAAATAAACTCATTTGTTATCACTCACTCTCTCTCTCTTACTCTATCGTTCTCTCTGACCTTCTTCTTCACCAGAAACAAAGAAGCGTCGCGCTGGAAATCGCCCTTGCGACGGTGATGGCGGCGGCAGAACTCCAAACTTCATTTTTCTTTCATTTTTGGAATTGTCTTCCTCTCCTCTTTAATGAACTTTGACTGATTTTTGTAGATTGTTCATATTCTTGCGTAGTCTAAAAGGGAAGGACGGAACCCTAATGGTTCCAAACTGGATTTGTACGCTATTTTTTTGGGTGACATCTCTCCTTCTTCTTTCTCTTACAAATTTCTGAAGGGTTAGTTTTTTACGAAAATGATGTGAAAATTTATTTATGGTTTTTATGTTGGTTGTTCTGTTTGTTTGTTGGTGAATAATGATGGCTCGATTTTATATTGTTGTGAACTGAAGCTTGGGAATTTTGTTGTTCTGTTTTGTTGGGTTTCGGCTTCTGTCTTTTGAACTGTGTATATTCTGTGTTACACTGGTTTTCTATGGGTGATATAATTTGTGAAAAGAAGCTAAAAAATGATTTTTGAGGGAAGAAAAACAAGTGTTGCTGTTTGTTGTGAACTGTGTATATTTTGTGAAAAAAACAGCTTTTGAGTTTGTGTAAATTTCTGTTTTAAAAAAAATCTTCTTGAGTTATATGTTTTTTTTATGAAAATGGAGCTGAAAATGATTTGAAGAATAAAAGAAATTACCTCTTTGCTTAGTTGCTGTATTTTTGTATCTTTATGGATTTTGTTGAAAGTGATTCTTGAGGACTTTGGTATGATGAAAAAGTGGCTGGATTTTGGTTTTGCTGTATATTTTCTTTGCTGGCCAAAATAAATTCTCTTTTCTTCTGAACTCAGTGCTGTTTTTTATACTATCTTGTGTTTGTTGACTTTGCTGGTTGGCTGTTAATTTCTAGTACTTGGAAGCTTACCTTGTCACTTTTACTGATAAATCAACTTTGTTGTTGGTTGACTTTGCTTATTGTAATGTGATGGCTTTGTACCTGTTGTAGGTTCTCTTTTTGCATATTTTGTACTTGTTGTATCTTAGCAACTCAAGTTGCTGTCCATTGGTTGGCTGATTATGATGCTTTTGCTGTGAACCAAATATGGCTTTGAGATTTGTAGTACAGTTAGCCTATGACTTTACTATTGTAGTTATGATTTTTTTTATTGAGACCAAACAAATATGAGGCTTTAGTGAATGTTTGCTTGTTGGATTGGTGGCTGTTGCTTTTTTCCGTGATAGATGTTGGTTTTTTTAGTACTTGCTATACTAGCTTACTTGTTGAATCCTGTATTTTCTGAACTACTTTTTCTCTCTTTTCTGTGAACAAAAGCATGCCTTTTTAGATTTTGCATTAAAGTTGCTTTGACCTATGATTTGTCATTATAATTTCTGAGTTTTTCCATTGAAATAACACAAATATGAGGCCTACTGTTTTTTTGCATGAAAACATGATGCTAGCTCTGATTTTTGAAATCTGATTTGATCTTTTCCCTCTATTGTGAACTAAAACACTTTGTGATTTGTAGTAGAGATGTAACGTGGTCTGTGATTGAATTGGATCTGATTTTGTTTATAAAACAATGAGGATTTTCTTTTGGGTTTGAATTTTGTTTGAATCCTGTTGGGCTGAATCCTGTTGGGCTGAATTCTGTTGGGCTTGAAATTCTGTTTGGCATCTGTTCTCTATTGTTATCCAACAATAGGTTGTGATTTGCAATAATATTGGCCTATGATAAAAAAAACTGAAAGTTTGAGGCCTTAGCACACAAAAACAAACTCTATTTTCTGATTCCAAAAAGAACACCCTAATGATGAGTTCCACATTATTTGTAGTTTTGTTCCTTTTGAATTGCTTGATCACTAACTTATCTTCTTGATTTTTTTCATGTATGAAGAATTAGGAATGGGAAAAGAGGTCAAAGCGTTGGGGAGGTGGTGAAGCAGTGGCTAAGGACTTGGAGAATTAGAAGGAAAAAAAATAGATTTTAGGACTTTAGGAATTTAATCACTTTGTTTTGTAAGATACATGTGAACTTGAATTTTGTAATTATTTGAATTTGAACTTTGGAATTTGTAACAAACAATCTGTGGGATATATCTTGAATAATGTATGGTTTTGATTTAAGAATGGTAAGACAAATTGGTAGCAATTGTTGATTCACATGAAAATTGAAAAGGATGATGAAAGAAAAGACACGGGCTTTGAACCCTTGAGTTTTGGAATTGGATCTTTAGAGCTTTGAATGGCACACAATCAAAAGGAAATTCTAATTTCCAATCTTAATCACAAGCCTAATACTTCTTGAATCTTTAATAAACCCAAAATGAATTTGCAAAAATTGTAACAAATCTTAAATGATGTATTAGAATTGCTTTAAGAATGGTGCATGAAACAAAGTCAAATTTCCATATTTTGAAATGATGTTTTTTTAGATGATTATCCACAAAAGTAAACCAGCAGACAAGCAAACCCCTGACCTCAAATCCAAATTCGGTTAACTTTCTTCACAAGCAAAACAAATGTATCATTAAAGGATCCTCAAACTCCATATCTTTTTATCATGAATTAAAACCTTCATTCAAAATAAACTCAAATGCAATCTTTAATATCGTGCAATCCTTGAAACCATGAATATTGATCCCAACAGGTGCCACACACTCAGAAACTCTAGCACAAGACTAGTGGACAGAAGAAAATTTGAGCATTTTCAAACTCGAACCCTTGGCGAATTAATTGTCATGATTGGAGGTCTGAGAAACCTTGATCATCTTGAAAATTCCTAGAAGAGAATTTTTAAAGGAATAAGGAGGGAAAATTTTGGGGTACAACAGTTGGCCATGTTCAATTTTCTTAAACCTGAAAAGCTAGAATGGAATGTCGCTGTTCGTAGCTTGAAGGTGGAAGATGATTGAACACTAAAGTGCCCAAAATTTTTCCCTCACCGGTGTTGTTGGTTGACTGTATCAGGAATGGGCTTAACAGACGCCATTTGGAAAATAATGAAAAGTTTGTCGGAGATGGGATTATAGATTCCACCCAAAGTGACTGTAGGTAGAGATTGGAAGAGATATCAGAATGAATCTTTGGTTGACTTATACTGAAACAAACTGATGTCTTGAATAGTTTTCAACTGGATAACGAATCAGGATAAATCTTCGGAGTGGTTTAACTGAACCAGAGAAAGTGTCTACCGCAACAGAATCAGGATAAATCATTGATGGATTTAAACTAAACCAGCAGAGGTATTTGATTGTCTATCATTAACTGGAAGAAGTAAATCTAAACCAAAAAGAGGTCTTTGTCCGCCTGTTATTAACTGGAAGGAATGAGATCCACCAGAAGAGGTCTTTGTCGATGATTGAACTTCTAACCGGAAGAAGTGAATCTATCTAGAGGAGGAATTGATTGATCGCCTATTATTAACTGGAAGAAGTGAATCCATCCAAAAGAAGAATTTTGTTTTGTTGATTGACTATTCCTGCAAGGAAAAGAGTTAGTTGCATGTAGATGAATGCATGGCACAAATGATGTTTTAAAAAATAAATGAGACTGTATCGTATGCATTTGTAATGTATGTTATGATGTATGAACATGAAATGTTATGGCAGCATATCCTTGTCTGGAGAACAAATCCTTGACAAGTGTTGGGGAGCCTTGGAAATTTTAAATCCTAGATGGCCGCTGAGGATGAAGAATATGTGCATATTCAAACTTGATTAGAATGCTTCCGCTGGGGATTCCTGCTTTGTTGAGGAGACCTCCGCTGGGTAATATTTGACTTTGTTTAAGAATACTCTGTTGGAGAGTGTTAATTTCTTCTCGGGGAAAGAGTTAAGGATTTCTAGTCGTCTGCTACTCTAGTGGGGAATTATCTCTTGAAAGTTAGCTATTATCTGGTCGAATTCCAGGCTTCACAATAACTTACTGGGGATAAAGAAGTTAACTATTATCTGGTCGGATTCCAGGCTTTGCAGCAACTCGCTGGGATAGTGGCAAACTCTACTAGGGAAGAGGAGTTTTATTAGTGATCTGTAAGAATTAAACTGTTATCTGGTCGGGTCCAGGTTTCAGCAACTCGAAATGTTAACTGGTCGGGAGAAGTTAAGTTACTATCTGGTCGAGTCTAGGCTCTAGACATTTGAAATTGAGGTTTACTGTTATCTGGTCAGGTCCAGTCTTCAACAATTTGAACTTGAGATTGTTGTACCCCAAAATTTTCCCTCTCAAAGGATCATCTTAGACCCTCAGGTCTGTTTCTGGCAAGTTTCAAGTCTTGAATTACAATTTTCTAAGAAAGTTATTCACAAGGGAAAAATGGTCAAAAGTACACTGAAAGTCAAACTTTGATTTATGGATCAAAAATCTAGTTTCAACAATCACATTTCATAAAGACATGAAATAGGTTCATCAAGAAATCAAAAGTAAGAAATTACTTGGAAAAAAAATCAAATTTCTAAACATTTAGAAATTTTTTTAAGTGTTAAGAGAATATGATACTTCAGAACTTCTGGGCTAGCCTCCACGCGAACGCGATCAGAATTTGCAAAGACGGTTCATAATATGACTCTTCATCAAAACATATGGAAGCAATGTTCTTTGGTCAGAACACGACTTTTCAGCATATGGAGGCTATGTTTATGGTCTTCTGCGCTCAAAACATCACCAAATCCTAAAACCTCGTTTAAGCAGCCTGCTGCCATGCTATAGCACAGTCCTGCAACCAGTTGCTGATCCAGTCCACGCCTGCACTTTCTCAAACCCCATAATTTCACCAAATTAGCATACAAAAGCTATGATTAAAAAGCAATGGAACAGTATGCCAAAAGGGTTTAAATACCATTCGTCCCCCCCCTCAAAACCACAACAAACCCATCTATAAATAAGTTGCTCCATCACACGTTCAAGGGGCTGACTTTTGGAAAGAGAGAATTATCAAAGAGAGAAAAGAAAACAGTAAAACATTCGTGAACCCTGAATTCCTAAACAAAACCAAAACCTTTGTTCTTCCCTTTGAATCAAAGAACATAACATTTTCTGCTCCGTTGCTCTTGCTGATTCAGAACATCTGAAGGCAGCAACTCAAGTCCTAAACACACGCTCCAAATTCAAGGTAAGTCTTTCTGACTTGGAATCTTTTCATTCAGAACATCATTAAATATGTAAATATCATAGTATTGATGTTGTCCATATCATTGCACAAGTAGAAAAAAAACTGTGGATTAGAACTTCTGGAATAAAGGTAGGCTCAGAATTAGGATTAGAACTTCTATGAAATGTTATGCTTTTATCTTTATGATTTGCTGTTGTTCAGAACTGAACAAGTTGCTGATGAGCAGATTAATATAAGGAAGGAGTTGAAGTGTAACACAGAACTTCTGGGTTTTTCTTTCCCACTATTTTAACACGCACATAACTTCTGAGTTCTCCTCACTGTTTTAACACGCACATAACTTCTAGTTTTGCTCATTATTTAACACAACACAGAACTTATGATTTTCACTCACTTTTTAACACAACACATAACTTCTGATTTTCACTCACTGCTTAACATAACACATAACTTCTGACTTTTTGCTCACTGTTTAACACAACACAGAACTTCTGACTCTTTGCTCACTGTTTAACACAACACAAAACTTTTGATTCTTTCCCACTGTCTAAACACAACCCAGAACCTCTATTTTCCCCCTCTAACATTTCTTTCAGGATTCCAATGGCATCAACCCAGAACTTCTGATCACCCCTGACGTTTCTTTCTGAGCTACAACGCAGTGTCAAAACTTCTGGTCCCCTTCATTTTCGTGTTTAACAATGTGCTGATCCTATTTTCATTAAGTTTTCCCTTTTCTCTCTTATTCTCATTATTTTCAGTATTAATTTTATTAAACATAAAAAGGGCATACAAATATTTTCTTTTATCAACTAATTATTTTCCCTTTAATTTGTTAAGACAAAAAACCTTTTCCAAAAAACAAATCTTTTCCTTTTCTTATATTGTACAATTCAATATGGTTGTAATAGATAATTAGTATTTAAAATTCTTGCAAACCCCCATTTGTAAATTTGTACCCCCATCCCTAAATGATGTAATAGCATAGGACTTTATATTTCCGCAATTTATCGCTTTCAAATATAAATGCTAGTAATATGGTTTGTATGGTAAGACATAAAATCAACAAGTACATAACCCTAATCAAGACCAAATGCATGTAAATCAAAAACACCATTCACACTTGCACCCATAGGGTAATCCCGCTTTGCTACCTTTTAGAAAATAGTCATGTCCCTTGAACATGGGCGTTTTAGTAAAGACCCTCGATAAAAGATTGTAGTCCCTCGATGACCCTTAATGTTTCCTTCGGTAAATGATCTAGATCCTAAACGACATTGCTAAAACGTCCTATAGGTTGCCTTCTATGACTATACAAAAACGTCCCGTGCCCGTCCCTTCACATCCAATGATGGGGTTTCTTACCAAAACAATGGTAAGATAACAACATCTAAAGGAGGGGGAAAACAACATTTAAGACCTTTTGAGTAGGTAGGTTACTCATAGTTGCTCGCTTGCTCACAACAAAAACATTTTATACACCAACACTTCACTTTGAAACATTTTTTCCAAAAGACAAAACACGTTGTATGCTTTCTTATAGAGACGAGAACCATTACAAAGACATTCTTTTACAAAATAATTTCAAAACCTACATCACAAACACACTTTCAAACAAAATCAAGTGATCTAGCAAGAAACTAAGAGCCCGTAGATGACTACAGATTAAAAGAGTGCTAATACCTTCCCTTTTCATAACCTACCCCACGAACTCAAGAAATAATCTCGAAAGGTCTTTCCTGTTCTTTTCAACCTTTCCTTTTGGATAAAAGAAAAGTCGGTGGCGACTCTTGCTAACCGCAACAATTGCAATCAAATGCAAAACACCCAAGTCAGTTCTCCCACTGCGTTACAGAACGAGCGACTCTGCTGGGGATAATCTTAAAAGTGGGGTTAACTTAGGGCTAGATCACCTTTAATTGATTTTTATTGTTTGACTTGCTTGCTTGACATTATAGTTCTTTGTTTGGGCTTGTTTTGATCCTCTACCCGGATCTGGGGCACCTTTTTAGGTAAGTAGCAATAAGTTGTGGAAACTGTGCGGGGTATATCGGCATGGTCTAAGCAATAGCTAAGTTAGTGTGATACATTTGTTGGTACCAGTAGCCTTTGAATAGTCAAGGAGAATACATGGCCGCTGTGTGGTGTCATGAAGAACTAACTGACTTTAGAACCTTACTTGACCAACTTGGCCATTAGGAAGTAGTGAGGTAGTTGGCTTTGGTGCAGTCCGAAGTTAGTTGATACTGGATACTACACTCATTGAGATTAGACTTTCGGGATATTTCGGTCGCTATTAAAGAGGCTTGCGCTGAAACAATGCCTGATGAAGAAAGATCAGTGATATTGAGATCCCTTAGAACCCAGTTACTATTACTAGGACAGGTTGAGCCAACCAAACTTCAAGAGGGTACTTACCTACAAACTCATGCAAGCAAAAACCTAAGGATTTGTTTGATTTAAGTTGTGCATATGCTTGTACATAACATCATGACATCATACCATAGCATTTTAGACTAACCATTTCAAGGATTTTTTGATTCATCTTTGTTCTGTTTTGTAGGATATGACTCTCACTCGCAGGAACACAATCCAAGTCAACCTTGTACGAGTACCTTTTCAACTCAAAGAGTTAGCATCAAGAGTCCTTGAGAATTCTCAATTCACCAAAAGACATGGACGACTTCTCAACTTGGTTACCTCGAGCTTTGATGAAGGTGCTTTTCCAATTCTTTGACCCTTTGCACCATTGCTTTACTTTCCCCGATTACCAGCTTGTACCAACTATGGAAGAGTTCTCTCAACTCTTGGGGATTCCTATTCTCGATCAACTACCTTTCAACGGTACTGAAAGGAATCCAAGCCCTGAAGAAGTTGCCCGAGCTTTATTCTTGCAACAATCAGACGTCACGGATAATTGGGAAACAAGAAGTGGTGTAAAAGGGTTCTTAGCCAAATTCTTATTGGAAAAAGCTCAAGACTGTTGGAACAATATGGATTTACAAGATTTTGAAGAAATTTTGGCTCTGCTCATCTATGGGTTGGTACTATTTCCAAATCCTGACCAACTTCTAGATGTGAATGCTGTCAAAATCTTTTTATCTCACAATCCAGTGCCTAATTTGTTGGGAGATATATTGCATTATCTCCACTCTTGCACCATGAAGAAAAGAGGAACCCTTATGTGTTGTACTCCTCTGTTGGCTAAATGGTTTGGTTTGCATCTTCCCCGGTCTGTTGTGAAGAATGAGCAAGGTTTGGGGTGGTCCAATAGGCTGATGTCACTCAGACATTCGGATATCCATTGGTGTTATCGATCCTTGGAGGACATTACTATCATTGACCGTTGTGGGGAATTCCCTAACGTCCCTCTGCTTGGCATTAGGGGAGGCATCACTTATAACACTTGCTTAGTTCTGTGACAGTTTGGATACGCATGAAGAGATGGTCTGCATGATGCGCTCATCTGAGGTGTGGTGTTCGACTACAAAAACGATGATTAAGGCTACCATCAGAGGTTTATACGAGCTTGGAGGATGGTAAACAAGGTGGACAGTAGGACATTGGGGCATAAAAATTCCATTCCCCTTGAGCCTTACCTTAGGTGGATACAGGCTCGTGCTCAGAATCTCGCAATGCCTTACCCCTACATTCTCCCTATTATCATGGAGCCTGTTGCTGAAGGAGATGTCTCGTATACTGTACTTCATCCCAACATGCCTACCTCTCTCGAAGACTTACAAAAGGATTGGATTCAGCTAAAGGAAGAACGAGACACTTTCGAAGCCCGATTCTACGCCTGTGAGAAGAAGGTTCTGGAACTCACCAAGAAACTTCATGAAGAGCGGAATCTGAACGACTACATCGTGCCAAAGAGGATGCGTTCAACCTTTTTGTATTAGGAGTTTTTGTAATTTATTTCTTTCATTTTAAGCCTAAAAAGGCATGATGTACTCAAACTTGGATTTATTAATGCAACGTGTGTTCCTTTTTATCTAAAGAAAATTTAAATCTCTAATTTCCTTGAAATTATTTGCATATGCATCTTCATTCATCATAACACAAAAACGTTTCTTACAACAGGTCTCCTTATCTTTCTACTATTTATTTTAGTGATATGGATATTGAATAGACAGTAAAAGATCTTCAGGCGCAGAACGCTCAATTTCAATAAATGTTTTTGACTCTCGAAAAAGGACAAGAGGATTTGAAAACTTTGATGATCAAAGAAAAGAAGAAGAAAGCGAAGAAATCAATCTGTGTTTTGAATTTGGGAAGAAGGTTCAAAGGACCATCCAGACGAACCCTAGACTTCGCAACATCATCGGGTGAAGGGGATAATAAAGAAGGAAAAAACAAGGAAGTGAATGACCATCCAGAGTCCGAAGAAGAATAAGAGGTTGATTACTCTGAAGAGAAGTAACCTCCAGCTGACGATAAATACAAGCAGTTGGAGGATCGCCTCAATGCTATCGAGATCTAGAGGGTACCCGTATTGGATTTTTAAGAGATAAGACTTGTCTCAGGGGTTGTCATCCCACATAAATTCAAGGTCCCCACTTTCTCTAAATATGACAGTGTCTCTTGTCCAAAGCTGCATTTAAGGTCATACGTCAGGAAAAATTCAACCTCATACTGCCGATAGGAACCCATGGGTACATTTCTTCCAAGAAAGCTTGTCAGGGACGCAATTGAATTGCTTCTATCAGTTGGAAGGGACCAACATTCGTAATTGGGAAGACCTGGCAGCCGCTTTTTATAAGCAATACCGGTATAACACAGACTTAGCTCCAACTCGGACACAGTTGCAAGGCATGTCTATGGGTGCAGGTGAAGGTTTCAAAACCTATGCTCAAAAATGGCGGGATCTCGCGGGAAGAGTCCAACCCCCTCTATCTGACAGAGAATTGGTGGATATGTTCTTAGGCACGTTATCTGGTCCATTCTTTAACCACCTGATTAGAAGCTCTTCCGCTGGATTTACTGAACTAATCATGACCAGTGAACGAGTAGAAGCGGGTATAGAAAGTGGCAAAATTCAGAGAGATGCATCCTCGAGCACGATGAAGAAACCCTTTACCGGAAAAAAGGAGGTCAGTGTTGCATATGACCATAGGAATCAAAACAAAACTGAACGTCGCCCGACGGTAGGGGTTGTTATGATTTCTAATCCTACACAAAATCAACAAAGAAATTATCAACACAGGCCAGAGGCGCCCATGAGACGATTCACCTGAATCAACATGACCTTGTCCCAAGTTCTGTCACATCTTTTGAAGTCCAATCTGGTGACCCTAAAGGAAGCTCCCAAAAACCCTAATACAACTTCTCCTTGCTACAACCCAAATGCTCGATGTGCCTATCATTCTGAAAGCCCAGGGCATGATACAAACGATTGTTGGGCCTTGAAGAATAAGATACAAGTTCTTATCAAGGCGAAAGAGATTGAGTTTGATCCCCCAGAAACACCTAATGTGATCACGGCGCCAATGCCCAAACACGGTCAAGGTGTCAATGCTGTTGATGATGAGTGTTTTGTTTCCTCTGAATGATTTAACTACTCCTCTTTTGACCATTAAACAGAATCTATTGTGAGCCGGTCTGTTCCTGGGTTGTGATGAAAGTTGTCAATTATGTATGACTCTACCAAATGGTTGTTTGTTACTGAAAATAGGCGTCTAGTTTTTGATGGCTAACAAAGAAATCCTGTTTGAAAAGTTCCTCTTATCATAAATTCCTGTGAAGATGTCTCAATAATCACCATATCCGACAATCCTCCCAGGGTCTCCACCAAAAGACCCGTCAGGATTACATCTGCTCCAAAGTATGCTCCCCTGATCATCACCATGCCAAGGCCAATACCATATTCTTCGGATAAAGTTGTACCCTGGAACTATGGGGCTGATGTATATTACTATGGCGTCAAGCAAGATCTGTTGGATATCCAAGACAAGGTTGAGAAAGACACTGATCCTGGCGTCGTCAATATCATTGGGACCAGTAAGATAACAAGAATTGGAAGAATATTCTCACCTGAGATCTCTCTAGAGACTATTGCTACTCCTGTAATTATTCTCGCTACCGCTCCTACCAGTATTCACAGTGATACTCCTATTGACAATCCTACTGTTATCCCTGCTGCCAAGACAAGGGGCAAGGAGGTGTTATCTGAGCCTGTCTAGACGAAGGCGTATCCAGAGGATATTCCTGAAGCTTCCAAAAAGGAGATAAAAGAAATACTAAAAATAATCAAGAAAAGTGACTACAACATCGTGGAACAGTTGGGGTAAACCCCCTCGAAAATATCAATGTTGGCCTTGCTTTTGTGTTCTGAGGCTCATGCCAAAGCCTTGGTAAAATTTCTAAAGACCTCCCACGTACCCCAAGAGACTTCTCCTATACCCCAAAATTTTCCCTCTCATTTTACCCAACAAATGTCAAGTGAGGTCCCCAATTTGCTCAAGGTTGCCCAAGAGTTGACCATACAAACTCTCTCCTAAGGCAGTATACCCCAAATTAGGGTTTCTATTTTCATAAAGATGGGTGGACCACAAAGGTCTAATATGTCTTACAAGGTCCTAATATGTTCCCAAGATCATCCATGTCAAGTTTCATACCTTGCACAAGAAGGTTGCTTAGTCAACTGCTCTGATACTTGAGAATCGACTATACTAGGTCAAAAGTCAACTGTGGCCCACATACAGTCAAACTTCAAGATTTTTGGTCAACATCATCATTTTGAAGTGTTATCGATCATTTGATCAAGGGTTGATCATGATTCCTCAAGGAATGCTCCAAATTCATCAAAACCCAAAAGTTGCTAAATTAGGGTTTTGTAGGAAAAGTCAACCCAACTTTGACCATGCATAACTCCTTCATACTTTATCAGAAAATTTCCATCCAAATCTCATTTTTAAGAGGATTAAATTATCTACAATCCATCTTCATCCCACAAGTTCAAAATATTCACTCACAAAAAGATATGAATTTTGACATTATAGGTCATTTTGAAAAGTCAACAAAAACACCTTTTGGGTCAAAGCTTCATACATGAACATGGAAGATCCAATTTAGATGATACCAAAAGGGTTGGTTAGGTGACATCCTAAGATTTCTAAAAAGTCCAAGAACACCCTCCTAGGGTCAAAATTGAGAAAGTTGTGCATTGTCAAAGTTGGCAATTTTTGGAAAATTGTCAAAAGTCAACATTGATCAAACTTGCATTTTTTTCCAAAGGGGCCCATGTTTTCTTTCTTGAAACATGTTTCTAATAGGACCCACGACCCCTGAGATTTTCCACCTATTATTCTATTACTTTTATCATTTATTTTGATTTTTTAATTCATTTAAATCAAAATAAATCAAATTAAATGGTAAAATAATGAAAACAAATCAAATCTTGAAATTTTTATGCACATTTTGAGTCCATGTACAACTAGCATGCCAACCAATTCGTGCAAGTTTCATTAGGGTTGAAAAAGTTTGGATTGAAGCAAGTTTTGGAAAGAAATCATACATGAAGCAAATCAAATCCAATTTTCATAATTCTCAAAGATTTGATACAAATTTGTTGACCTAATTCAGTCTACTATAAGGGCATACGAATTCCAGATCAAGAGAACAAGGATTGGAGGCGTGAAACAGCAAGAAGAAAACTAAAAAAATTGGACAAAAGTGTGAGATCAAAATCCATATTAGAGCCATCCTCAAGGAGTTTCAAGGCTTGCAATACATTCCTGGACATCTCAGGAAGCTTCTCCATTCATTTGCAAGCCTCAAAGTGTCAAGAATCGCACGTTACAACATCACGGTTTGCATAAAAAACTCAAACTCGATTTCAATGTTTTACGCATCCTAAATGCATGCTATCTATATATTCTTGTTCATAATCATGATTGCAAGCTTTCTGTATTGCTTAATTATACTAACAGTGCAGGAATCCATATTCACCATTGCTAGGGTTTAAGAACTCAATTTGGGGATTTCTGATACAGGGAAAATTGGACCATGAATGAGGTACCATGACACTCGTGGGACCAAGACGAGTTGATTGGTACCATTACAATTGATTTATCTTGCTTGTATGCAATTTTTGAAAGAAACAGGGCTATAGCTACGAACAAACGTTCGTAGGTAAAAGTATTTCATCTAAAGCCACGGTCCAAGGAAGAACATGATGCATGGCAAGGCGTGGTTGGCCCATTCAAATTTCGCGCAGTTTTTCTGCCATGAGGCTTGATTTGTCTTTTGATTTTATTTATTTATTATATATACAACAAACAAGTCCAGCGCAGATGGTTAGGAAGCATGCCTCTGATGCACACGTCCTGGGTTTGATCCCAGGCGTGTGCATTTTGATATTTTCTTAATAATTTCAGGCAGATCCAATGCAGTGCATCATCCAACGCCCATCATGTGCCATCAACGTACGTCCATTAGATGCTAAACTGACTAGATCTCACGCTTCTCCATTGAAGGCCCATGGTGCACACGCAGGTCAATGCTCCACCAGATGCCAAAGTTGACCAGGCCTGGAGCTTAAAGGGCCAAAGATTTTCAGATTTCCACCCCCAGAATTTCTAACAACACAGGCCCATTTCTCAATTTTTTTCTCTTTTTATTATTTTGTTTTCTTTATTCTGAATTTCTTATTCATTTTATTTTTAAAATCAGTTTTTTTTATATAAAATCATAAAAATCAAAAAGTCATAAAAATTAGAATTAGGTTTTTTTATCAAGTTAAATTAAATTAATTAGCTTATTTTATTTAGGGAAACTTTAACTTGTTTCTTATAATTAAAATCAATTAGAAAACTAGGTTTAAATTTTTGATTTAATTATTTTCTTTTCTTCAACAAAAATACAAAAATAGGTGATTTAATTATTTTTCTTAACTTAAGTTAATTAGTAATTAGGTTCCTTTTTTATTATTCCTTATTTTCTTAAATAACAAAAAAACGACAAAAATAATTGTTTCTTTAATCAATTGCAATTAGGTTTAATCAAGGGTCAAAACCCTAATTTCTCTCGTATTTAATTTGCCACGCGCTTGTTATTATTTTTGCCATTACTTTTTAACTGTTTCAAGGTTGTAATAGTTTTAATTAGGATTTTTAAATCCCGTACGTTTATTTCCCATCAAGGCAATTATGTAACTGTCAAAGCCATGTAATAGCTAGGTTTATTTCCGCTTTTTACTTTCAGCAAATTATTAACTGTCTAGATGTATGATTAATAGGATTGTATGGCAAGAATGTCTGGAAAAATTAAAACAGTTAGAAAACCCTAATATGCAAAGATTAAAATAACTGAAACAAATCACTCGCACATGTTCACTCCTAGGTTTTACCTCACTTCAGTTGCCTTCGGTACACAATTATTAAGCATATGAGATTTTAGTGGTTGCTCTCCAGTCTAAAGAGATCAAATTGTCCCATTCGAATGTTGCTTCGGAAATGTTGCCTCGGAAACATCGCCTCGAAAAGATCTTAAGACTCTAGGGTTACTACTAAAGTTTTCTAACTATTGCTTTAATGATTGTATTCGTCCCTTTAGAACGACCCTTACAAACTTCAATGATGGTGCTACCTACTCCTTAATAGTGGGATAGTGCAGTCTAAAGGAAATAGAACAAAAATAATCTTTTTTCGAGTAGGTAGATGCTAGTACGTACTTGCTCAAAATAAAACTTTTCACACAAACACCTTTCAAAACAGTTTTCAAAATCACTTCGTCACATCCTTGAGGACTGATACAAGGGTTATCACGAAGTAAAACATTTTTCAAAGCAAGCACACACACACGCAATTTAAAAATGAGCAAGTACCTAAGATCCCGTAGATAACTACGGATAGAAAGGGTGCTAACACCTCCCCTTTCTATAATCTACCCCTCGTACTCAGAATATCTCGAAAAAAGGTTTTTTCTGTTCTTTTTCCTTTTCCATGATTGGATGAAATAAAAGTCGGTGGCGACTCTTGCTTACCGCGACATTTTGCAAACACAAAACACAAAACACAAACCAGTATATAACACTCAGTTCTGCCACCGTATCACCAGAACTGGAGACTCTGCTAGGGACAAAATATAAAGTGGGGTAAAACTTAGGATCTAGATTATATATAATTGCTTTCTCTTGATTATCTTGCTTGCTTTATATTTATGGGAATTGTTTGGGTTATTTGATCCTACACCCGGACCGGGGAAATAACTTTTAGGTAAGTAGCAATAAACTGTGAGGGAACTATGTTGGGGTATACCAGAACGGTTGAAGCAGTAGCTACGTTGATGTGGCACTTTGGTTGGTACCGGTAACCCTTGAGTCAATCAAGGAGAGTACGGGGCCGCCGCGTGGTGTCGTGAAGCATCAACTGACCTTAGAACCTTTAACTGCCCAACTTGGCCATTAGAAAGTAGTGAGATAGCCAGCCTTGGTGTAGAGCTGAGAACTGGTTGATACTCGATGCTACACTCATTGAGATCAGACTTTCGGGATATTTCAACCGTAAGAAAAGATTGCGTGAGCTGAGACAATGCCGATAAATGATGGTCAGTGATATTGAGATCCTCTAGAACCCAGTTACTATTTCTAAGACAGGTCTTAAACTAACTAACTTCTAGAGGGTACTACCTTTGACCTCATGTAAGCCTTAAACCTAAGGACTTTTTGTGATTTGACGGTGCTTGCCATACCTGTGTTTTCTATACCTATGTTTTATCATGACATCATGCATCATAACATAACATCCATTCTTATTGCACTTACCATTTCAAAGACCAAAGGAATTTATCTTTGCCCTGTTTTGCAGATCATGGCTTCTGTACATAGAAACACCATCTGAATCAGCTTTGTGAAGATACCTTCCCAACTCAAAGAGCTAGTATCAAGGGTTTCTGGAACTTCTGCATTCACCAAGAGACATGGTCGACTTCTCGACCTGGTTACTTCAAACTTTGATGAAAAGATAATGAGTGTACTTTTTCAGTTCTTTGATCCCAAGCACCATTGCTTCACCTTTCCAGACTATCAGTTGGTACCTACCTTGGAAGAATTCTCTCAACTGTTGGATATACCCATTCTTGAGCAGTTACCCTTCACAGGTTTAGAAGAAGCTCCTAAGCCAGAAGTCATTGCCTCAGCTTTGCACCTGAAACGGGCCGACGTGGTATCTAATTGGGAAACAAGAAGCGAAGTCAAGGGTTTTCTAGCTAAGTTTCTGATAAACAAAGCCCAACTATTTTGGGATGATGTGGATTTTCAGGCTTTCGAGGAGGTCTTGGCTCTTCTAATCTATGGGTTAGTCTTATTCCCTAATCTGGGCTCATTTATAGATGTGAATGCTATCAAGATCTTTCTCTCTCACAACATGGTGTCTACTTTGCTCGGAGATATTTTGCATACTCTCCACACTCGTACCATGAAGAGAAGAGGGATTTTTATGTGCTGTATGCCATTGCTGTCAAGGTGGTTTATTTCTCACCTCCCTAAGTCCACACTGAAGAATGAAGAAGGTTTGGGTTGGTCGCAAAGGATAATTTCACTTTCCCATACGGATATTCTTTGGTGTTCTCGAGCTATGGAAAATACTACCCTTATTGATCGCTGTGGAGAATACCCTAATGTCCCGCTACTTGGCATCAGAGGGGGTATAACCTACAACCCTTGTTTAGACCTACGACAATTTGGTTATGCTCGAAGGGATGGTCCCTATGAGTTACTTATCGAGGGTATTGTATTCAACTATGAGGATGATGTCAAGGAGTATCGCCGAAGATTCATACGAGCCCGGGGCATGGTAAACAGATCTGGCGCTAGGGCTTTGGGACCAAAGAATTCCTTTCCTATGGAACCTTACCTACAATGGGTACGAGCTCATGCCCAACATCTTATGATGCCCTATGTGGCTGTTTTGCCAGTGATTGTGGAACCCACTACGGAGGAGGGTATTCCTTACACAGTTCTCTATCCTTATATGCCCACTGATCTTGAGGAATTACAGAGGTCTTGGATTCAGTTGATGGAGGAGCGGGATGCTTACAGGATCAGTTACATGCTCAGAAGAGGAAGGTTTTAGAGCTCACAAAGCAGTTGCATGAAGAAAGAGGACTCGATGACTATCCAGGAACAAAAAGGAAGCATCCATAGGAATTTTAATGTCTTTTATAGTTTCAGATTTATTTTTTAAAAAATTGTAACGCCTAAAAGGAATTTGAACTTCAAATTCAGCTAATCATTCTGAGAGTCCTGACCACGATACAAATGACTGCTGGGCTCTGAGAAACAAAATACAAGACTTGATTAAAGCTAAGGAGATAGATTTCGATGCTCTGGAGAAGCCGAATGTCATAACTGCTCCCATGCCTAAGCACGGCCGTGGAGTTAATGCTATTGATACTGATTTGTTTGTTACCTCTGTCGATGAAGTTTCTACTCCTGTCATGGTTGTCAAGAAGAATTTGTTGTTGGCCGATTTATTTTCGGGTTATGGTGAAGGTTGCCACATGTGTTCGCTTCTACCTTCTGGTTTCCGTATGTTGAAATTAGGTGTTCAACGCCTGATAGATAGCAAAGAGATTCTGTTTGAGAAGACTATGATTCATGTTGTTCCAAATGAAGACGTTACCATCATAACCATTTCCGCCAATCCTTCCAAGGTTTCCTCGAGAAGACCTTTTAGGATTACATCCCCTCCAAGAATTGCTCCACTGATAATTACTGTTCCTGGTCATGTCCTGTATGTCTCGGATAAAGCAGTCCTGTGGCATATGGTGCCGATGTGTATTATCATGGCATCAAACAAGACTTGAAAGACAAAGAGGCTGATCCTGATATTGGTAACATTGTCGAAACCAGCAAAGTTACCCGAAGTGGAAGGGTTTTCTCTCCCGAGATTTCCCCTAAGATTGTCAACAAGCCTATTATTATCCCATCTGCTGTTCCTTCTAGTACATCTGCTATTGTTCCTGTTAGTACTCCAGATGTTACCCCTGCCAGCGAATCGTCTGATACCCACGGAAAAGAAGTTATAGGTGAACCTGCCCGGACGGAGGCGCCTAAAAAAATTGTTGTGGAAGCCTCTAAGTAAGAAATGGAGAAGATACTAAAAATCATTAAGAAGAGCGACTACAATGTGGTCGAGCAGTTGGGGTAGACCCCATCGAAGATATCCATGTTGTCTTTGTTGTTGTGCTCCGAGGCCCATGCGAAGGCTTTGATCGCCTTACTCAAAACGGCGCATGTGCCGCAAGAGACTTCAGCTGATCAATTCAAAGATTATGTGGCCAGTCTGACTGCTGATAATGGGTTGGGTTTCTCGGATGCGGATTTAACTCCGAAAGGAGGAAAGCATAATGATGCTCTGCATGTATCGATTAAATGAAGGGGCACCAATATGGCTCATGTGCTGGTAGATACTGGGTCTTCACTAAATGTTCTGTCGAAGAAGGCATTGAATCATTTGGATTGCGAGGGTTTAACTCTAAAGCCTAGTAACATTGTGGTAAGGGCTTTTGACGGATAGAAGAGAACGGTGCACGGGGAGGTGGACATCCCTGTCAAAGTAGGTTCTTAGACCTTTGGGTCTACGTTCTATGTGATGGATATCAGGCCATCATATTCTTGTTTGTTGGGTCGTCCTTGGATCCACGAGGCTGGGGAAGTCACTCCACGCTCCACCAAATGCTGAAATACCCAGTGAAAGGAAATATTGTCACAGTGCAGGGTGAAGAAGAATATATGGTGAGTCACCTCAACTCTTTCCGCTACGTAGAGATGGACGGGGAATTCATCGAAACTCCTTGTCAGAATTTTGAAGAGGTCCCTCAGATCTTGGCATCGACTGAAACTGCTAGCAATAAACCTCCCTTGAAGATGGCTTCTCTCAAGGACGCCAGGGTTATGGTTGAAGAAGGTGGGTGTGCCAATTTGGGTCAGCTCCCTGATTTCACTCATAAAACTGAAAATTTTGGTTTGGGCTTTACTATAGGGGCTCAAAGGGCTGTTAGACGCGCTCGGGCTGGAGGACCTCTCCTATGCATCAACAATCGCGGGATTAAATCCATTGAAGATAGTGAATAGGAATCATACATTGACAGATGGATCTACCCGACTACCAATGGTGGACCGAGTAACTGGACGGCTAGGGACTTCATACCTATTTCTTTTATTCCGCAGTAATTGACTTATTTGTTTTAAGATTTGTAACAAACAATTTGAAACTTTACGACGTGGTGCCTTGCCTGAGGCGCCTTGGCTTTACTTGTGAGGGCTATTATTTGTCATTTCATAATCATTAATAAAGCATTGGACGTTTCTTGCATACAAATTTTGCGCTCCTTGTTTTTCTTTTCTGTTTTTCACTTTATCAAAACAGCTATTCTCTTACACACACTCACATATCACAATGCAGATCCAGATCCACTCTGGACCCCATTGATAACAACTCTGCTATTTCCAGTTATGACTTCAAAAATCCGATCAACTAAGCCGAGGACGAAGATGAGGATGATTGTGAAGTTCCTGGAGAGCTTGCTAGACTACTACAGCAGGAAGAAAGGGCCATACAACCTCATGAAGAGCCGGTTGAGACAATGAACTTGGGTACTGAGGAAGACAAAAAAGAGGTTAAAATAGGTGAAAATCTGGAGCTTAGCGTCAAATAGAGGTTGATACAGATGTTGCACGATTATGTTGAGATCTTTGCCTGGTCCTACGAGGACATGCCTGGTTTAGACATTGATATTGTGGTACATCGCCTACTGACTAAAGAAGACTGTCCTTCGGTTAAATAGAAATTCTGTCGTATGTGCCCTGAAATAATAGAGAAGATCAAAGCAGAGGTCAGGAAACAGTTCAACGCAGGATTCTTGGTTGTTACTTCGTATCCACAGTGGGTTGCTAACGTTGTTCTGGTACCTAAGAAGGATGGTAAGGTACGGATGTGCATAGATTACAGAGATCTAAACAGGGCAAGCCCCAAGGATGACTTCCCACTTCGTCACATTGACATTCTGCTCGACAACACCGCGCAACATAAAATCTTCTCTATCATGGATGGTTTCTCTGGCTACAACCAGATCAAGATGGCTTCAGAAGACATGGAGAAGACAACTTTCATCACACAGTGGGGCATCTTTTACTACAAGGTGATGCCTTTTGGGTTGAAGAATGCTGGGGAAACCTATCAGCGTGCCATGGTCGCTTTGTTTCACGATATGATTCACCATGAGATCGAAGTGTATGTTGATGACATGATAGCCAGGTCTCAGACCGAGGAAGAGCACCTTGATCATCTCCAGAAATTGTTTGACAGGTTGAAGACATATAAGCTGAGATTGAATCCGAACAAGTGTACCTTCGGGGTAAGATCTCGTAAGCTTTTAGGTTTTGTCGTCAGTGATAAGGGTATTCAAGTAGACCCTGCGAAGGTAAAAGCCATACAAGAGATTCTGGTTCCTCGTACAGAGAAGGAAGTTAGAGTTTTCCTGGGACGTCTGAATTACATCGCCAGGTTTATTTCACATCTGACTGCTACTTGTGAGCCAATCTTCAAGCTACTGAAGAAAGATCAAGTGGTAAAGTGGAATGATGAATGCCAAACCGCTTTCGAAATAATCAAGGAATACCTTCAAGAACCACCCATTCTGATGCCTCCGGTTGAAGGAAGACCATTGATATTATATTTGACAGTGCTAGACAATTCAATGGGGCGTGTGATGGGGCAGCATGACGAGTCTGGTCGAAAAGAGCATGCCATTTATTACCTTAGCAAAAAGTTTACCGAATGTGAGACGTGATACTCATTGCTCGAGAAAACTTGTTGCGCTTTGGCATGGGCTGCTCGCCGACTGAGACAGTATATGCTGACTCACACTACTTTGTTGATATCAAAGATGGATCTGATCAAGTATATTTTCGAGAAGCCCGCTCTCTCTGGAAGGATAGCAAGGTGGAAAATGATCTTAACTGAATATGACATACAATATACAACCCAAAAGGAAATTAAAGGGAGTGTATTGGCTGATCATTTGGCTCATCAGGCCTTGGATGACTACTAGTCCATGAATTTCGAGTTCCCGGATGAGAATATCATGTTAGTGACTGATTAGGAAGAACCTGGACCGGATAAAGGACCCGAGGAAGGATCCCGATGGTCTATGTATTTTGATAGAGCCTTGAACGCACTGGGTAACGGCATTGGCGCTGTAATCATATCTCCCGAGGGCTGTCATACTCCGTTCACTGCCCGATTATGTTTTAATTGCACCAATAACATGGAAGAGGATGAAGCATGTATTATAGGCAGCATTCCTTTGATGCACACATCCTGGGTTTGATCCCAGGCGTGTGCATTTTGATATTTTCTTAATAATTTCAGGCAGATCCAATGCAATGCATCATCCAACGCCCATCATGTGGCATCAACGTACGTCTGTTGGATGCCAAGCTGACTAGATCTCATGCTTCTCCCTTGAAGGCCCATGGTGCACACGCAGGTCAATGCTCCACCAGATCCCAAAGTTGACCAGGCCTGGAGCTTAATGGGCCAAAGATTTTCAGATTTCCACCCCCTAAAATTTCTAACAACACAGGCCCATTTCTCAATTTTTTTTCTCTTTTTATTATTTTGTTTTCTTTATTCTGAATTTCTTATTCATTTTATTTTTAAAATCAGTTTTTTTTATATAAAATCATAAAAATTAAAAAGTCATAAAAATTAGAATTAGGTTTTATTTTTATTTTTATCAAGTTAAATTAAATTAATTAGCTTATTTAATTTAGGGAAACTTTAACTTGTTTCTTATAATTAAAATCAATTAGAAAACTAGGTTTAAACTTTTGATTTAATTATTTTCTTTTCTTCAACAAAAACACAAAAATAGTGATTTAATTATTTTTCTTAACTTAAGTTAATTAGTAATTAGGTTCCTTTTTTATTATTCCTTATTTTCTTAAATAACCAAAAAACGACAAAAATAATTGTTTCTTTAATCAATTGCAATTAGGTTTAGTCAATGGTAAAAACCCTAATTTCTCTCGTATTTAATTTTTCGCGCGCTTGTTATTATTTTTGCCATTACTTTGTAACTGTTTCAAGGTTGTAATAGTTTTAATTAGGATTTTTAAATTCCGTACGCTTATTTCTCGTCAAGGCAATTATGTAACTGTCAAAGCCATGTAATAGCTAGGTTTATTTCCGCTTTTTACTTTCAGCAAATTATTAACAGTCTAGATGTATGATAATAGGATTGTATGGCAAGAATGTCTGGAAAATTAAAACAGTTAGAAAACCCTAATGTGAAAAGACTAAAATAACTGAAACAAATCACTCGCACATGTTCACTCCTAGGCTTTACCTCACTTCGGTTCCTTCGGTACACAATCATTAAGCATAGGAGATTTTAGTGGTTTCCCTCAGTCTAAAGGGATCAAATTGTCCCATTCAAATGTTGCCTCGAAAATGTTGCCTCGGAAACATCGCCTCGAAAAGATCTTAAGACTCTAGGGTTACTACTAAAGTTTTCTAACTATTGCTTTAGTGATTGTATTCGTCCCTTTCGAACGTCCCTTACAAACTCCAACGATGGTGTTACCTACTCCTTAATAGTGGGATAAACTTGTCTAAAAGAAATAGAACAAAAACAATATTTTTTCGAGTAGGTAGATGCTAGTAGGTACTTGCTCAAAATAAAAACTTTTCACACAAACACCTTTCAAAACAGTTTTCAAAACCACTTCGTCACATCCTTGAGGACTGCTACAAGGGTTATCATGAAGTAAAATATTTTTCAAAGCAAGCACACACAAAAGCAATTTAAAAATGAGCAAGTACCTAAGAGCCCGTAGATAACTACAGATAGAAAGGGTGATAACACCTTCCCTTTCTATAATCTACCCCCCCGTACTCAGAATATCTCGAAAAAAGTTATTTCTGTTCTTTTTCCTTTTCCATGATTGGATGAAATAAAAGTCGGTGGTGACTCTTGCTTACCGCGACATTTTGCAAACACAAAACACAAAATGCAAACCAGTATATAACAGTCGGTTCTGCCACAGTATCACAACTTCCATTGACCAATTTGAGAATTGTGTGGCCAGTCTAACCGCTGGTAACAAATTAGGATTTTCTAACGCTGACTTGACTCCCAAAGGAAGGAACACAATGATGCCTTGCACGTCACCATTGAGTGCAGGGGCACTATGCTAGCCCACGTTATGGTGGATACGGACTCATCGATGAATGTTTTACCCAAAAATGATCTTAATCGACTAGACTGCGAGGGAATCACTTTAAAGCCTAGTAACATTGTAGTGAGGGCCTTTGATGGTTCTAAGAGGACAGTGCATGGAGAAGTCGACATCCCTATAAAAGTTGGAACTCAGACCTTTGATTCAACTTTCTATGTGATGGATATCCGCCCTTCCTACTCCTGTCTTTTGGGCCGACCCTGGATTCATGGCGTTGGTGCCGTCACCTCTACATTACATCAGATGTTGAAGTACCCAATCAAGGGAAAATCATCACTGTCCATGGAGAGGACGAATATATGGTCAGCCACCTGAACTCTTTCAGGTACGTGGAAATGGATGGTGAGTTCATTGAAACTCCATGTCACCATTTCGAGGAGGTCCCACAAACAGTTGCGGCAACCAAGACTACTACCAAGAATCCAAGAGTTACCAGACCGCCATTAAAAATGGCCTCTCTAAAAGATGCTAGAGCAGTGATTGAAGAAGGTAGATGCACTATCTGGGGTCAACTTCTGGATAATCCTTACAAATCCAACAAGTTTGGTTTGGGTTTTACTTTGGAAGCACAAAGAGCTATTCGAAGAACTCGCGCAGGGGGTCACCTTTACGTATCAACAATCAGGGAGGTAACATAGTGGAAGACAGTGATGGCAGCTATGACCTGGATGAGTGGATTTTTCCAATTGTCAGCAAAGGACTCAACAACTGGGAGGCCAAAGAATTTGTCCCCATTACTTTTATCCAAGAGTAATTGTCTTTTAAATTTTCATCAGATTTGTAATAATTAAACAATTTAGACTTTAAAACCTCGTGTCTTACCCGAGGCACAACGGTCCATTTGTGAGGGTTGGTACTTCATCTTCATATGTCATCAATAAATCATGGACGTTTTTGCATGCAAATTTTATGCTCGTTGTTTTTATTTTTTAACCTTTCTCATTTTTCAAAGATAGCTATGCTCTTATACACACTCACATATCAAAATGCAGATCCACATCCACTCAGGATCCCATGGGTAACGATTCTGTTATGGCCTATCATGACTTTAAAAATCCGATCTACCAAGCGGAAGACGAAGGTGAGAAAGATTGTGAGGTACCAGGAGAACTATCCAGGTTATTACAACAGGAAGAAAGGACCATACAACCCCATGAAGAGCCAATGGAAACAGTTAACTTAGATACTGAAGAGGATAAGAAAGAAGTCAAGGTAGGTGCCAACCTGGAACCTAGTGTCAAGAAGCGCTTAACTCAATTACTACATGACTATGTTGAAGTCTTTGCCTGGTAATACAAAGACATGCCAGGACTCGACACTGACATCGTGGTCCATCGTCTGCCGACAAAGGAAAACTGCCCTCCGGTAAAATAGAAAGTCCGTCGCATGCGACCAAAAATGTCAGAGAAAATCAAGAATGAAGTCATGAAGAGTTCAACACCGGATTCTTAGCTGTGACCTCCTATCCACAATGGGTCGCCAATGTTGTTCCAGTGTGTTGTATCCCAAAATTTTCCCTCCCATATTTCTCAAAACATTTCAAGTGAGGTCCTCAAATTGCTCAAGGAAGTCCAAGGGTTGACCAGACAAACTCTCTTAAGGCAGTCTACCTCAAATTAGGGTTTCATGTTTCATCAGTATACTTGAGTCCAAGGGATCCCAAAATGATCATCATTGTCCTAATATGTTCTCATGATCATCCATGTCAAGTTTCAAGCCTTGCAGAGGAAGTTTGCTCAGTAAATTGCTCAAAGGCCTGAAAATCGACTGTGCTAGGGCAAAAGTCAACTGTGGCCCACATACAGTCAAACTTCAAGATTTTTGGTCAACATCCTCATTTTGAATTATTATTCATCATTTGATCAAGGGTTGATCATGATTCATCAAGGATTGCTCACAATTCATCAAAACCCAAAAGTTACTAAATTAGGGTTTTGCAGGAAAAGTCAACTCAACTTTGACCAAGCATAAATTTCTCATACTTTATGAGAAATGATCCATCCAAAGCTAATTTTTAAGAGGATGCAATGCTATACAATCCATATTCATCTCCCAAGTTCAAAATATGCACTCACAAGAAGTTATGAATTTGGACATTATAGGTCATTTTGAAAAGTCAACAAAAACACCTTTTTTGTCAAAGCTTCATACATGAACATGGAAGACTCAATTGAGATTAGACCAAAAGGGTTGCTTATAGGACATCTCAAGCTTTCTAAAAAGTCCAAGAAAACCTTCAAAGAGTCAAAATTGAGGAAGTTATGCATTGGTGAAGTTGACCTTTTTTGCAAAATTGCCAAAAGTAAAAAATGCTTCAAATTGCAATTTTTGCTAAATGGGCCTAACTTTTTGCACTTGTTTTGAGTTGGTAGCATGGTCCACGAGCCCTAGCTATTCTCATTTGTCTTTATCTTATTTTTTCTATTTATTTTGATTTTTATTGCAATTAAATCAATTTAAATCAAAACAAATTATGAAAAAATCCAAATCATTCAAACTTCAAGATCTTGTGCATATTTCAGGTCCTATATCCAGCTAGCAAGTGAATGAATTCGTGCAAGGCATAGGTGGGCATAAAAAGATTGATTTTGGCCTATTTTTGGAAATATTTTCAAGTGAATCAAATCAAGATCAAAAGCCATAATTGATAAAGATTGAATGGACTTTTGTAAACCTAATTCATTCCTTAGTATATAGTGAACATTTGCAGCCAGAAAAAAACAAGGTTGAGAGGCGCACAAAGGAAGAACGAAACTTGAAAAATTGACCAAAAAGTGCTGACTTGAATTCACACTTCCAGACGTTTTCAAGGTCCCCTAGCCATCTCATTCGATTCCTAGGATTACAAGGAAGCTGTACCAATCAAGAACAAGCATTTTCCAGCGCTAGAACTCACTGTAAGTCAGCCACAGCCATGGCTTTTTCTTGAAATCGAATCATATGATTTTGGCACTTATAGCATGAATTACATACATATTCGTGTTCCTTGAAGCATTTGTAAGCTGTTCATCACCATTAATTTCATTTTTTCTAACTCTATAAAGATTTGCCATTATTAGGGTTTCTGATCTCGTTTTAGGGGCTTTGTGTGCAGGTGAAATTGGCCCACAAGAAGGGCATCATAATGCTCAGCAGGCCAAGACGGTTTGATTCATGGCCTTAGACTCCATTTATCATGCCCACGGGAGATTTTGAAACAAGCCAGGGTTGTAGTGACGAACATTTGTCCGTAGGTAAAAGTCAGTGACTTTTAGCAACGGAGAGAGGACAAGGACGACTTGCGTGGCACTATCTTACTTGTCCATTTGAATTTTGGCGCTTTTTTCCCACTAACCCACATCATTATATATTATCATTTATTATTATTCCATGTACAAATAAAACATGCAGCGCAGTTGGTAGCAAGGCTAGTGGAGAAAGCCATGGGGCCTGGGTTCGAATCCCAGGTCCCCCCATTATTTCACATTATTTTTCTTTAAATGATCAGGCGCGTGTATAGGCAGGGAGACCACCATGTACCCTCATCATCCAACCAACCAGATGTCCAGGAAGCCAGATCTGATGGCCATCATGTGGTGACCATGATACACCCCAGTCAATGTGCATCATGGATTCCAGGAGTCAACGTGGGTCAGCTTGTTTTGGGCCCAGAAATTGCTATTCACACCCCCTCAAATTGCTGATTCCTCAGGCCCATATCTCTTTTCCTTTATTCTTTTTATTTTCTTAATTAATTTATTTAAATTATTTTTACTAACACCAAATTAATTCTTTTTTCATAAAAAAACAAAAAAAAACAAATTTTCACCCAATTAGATTTAGTTTATTATTTTTTATCAAAAAAAATTAATTTAATTAGTTTATTTGATTTATTAGGTAACTTTAATTTCTTTTGTAAATAAATTAAAAAAAAATAGAAAATTAGGGTTTTAGTTAATTTAAATTCTATTTTCTTTTTCTTAAAAAATAACCAAAAACGTAAAAATAGGCCATGTAAATTATTTTCTTTAATTAATTTAATTACTAATTAGTTTTGTATTTATTTTAAAAACCTTATTCTTTTTCTTAAAAATAATCAAAAACAAAATTTTTTTTTCTTTTAATTAGGTTAGACGGGGTCAAAACCCTAATTCCCTTTCGTTCTCTATTCGCGCGCGCTTTATTTATTTTTTACCATATTGATGTAATTTCTCATAAGATGTAATAGATTAATTAGGACTTTTTCGTTCATTTATCGTTTTTTTACGGGTTGTTTTTGGCTATGTAATTAATACCTGAAGCCTTGTAATAGCTTAGCTTTATTTTCCACATTTTTCCCCGCAAAATATTAACTGTAGATGTATGGATATTAGGGTTACATGACAAGAATGTATGTAAACTTTAAAACGGTTAGCAAACCCTAAATGTGCAAAGATAATAAACTTGAAATTGAATCATTCGCACATGCGCACTCCTAGGGTATACTCTCACTTCGGTTGCCTTCGGTAAATGATCATTAAGTATAGGGTATTTTAGTGGTCGCTCTTTTGTCTCAAAGATCAAAATTGCCTCGGAAAGGTTGCCTCGGAATTGTTGCCTCGAATACGATCCTAAGACATTAGGGTTATTACTAAGACGTCCTAACATTGCTTTAGTGATCGTACGTACCTTTCAAATTGACCCTTAAAACTCCAACGACGGTGCTACCTACTCACTAATAGTAGGATAGCGCTGTCTAAAGGAAACGAACACAAAACCGTTCTTTTTTTTTCCGAGTAGGTAGATGCTTGTAGGTACTTGCTCAAAACAAACAAAATTTTCACACTTACACTCTTTTCAAACAAAGTTTCAAAAACACTTCGTAACACTCTTGAAGACAGAAGCAAGGGTTAAATTGAAGTCAAACAAAAACTTTTTCAAATCACACAAACACAGAAGCAATTTTAAAATGATGAGCAAGTACCTAAGAGCCCATAGAAAACTACGGATAGAAAGGGTGCTAATACCTTCCCTTTCTATAATCTACCCCCCGTACTAAGAAAATCTAGAAAAAAGGAATTTTTCTGTGCTTTTTTTCTTTCCTTGTTGGATATAATAAAAGTCGGTGGCGATTCTTGCTTACCGCGACATTTTGCAAACACAAACGCAAAACGCAAACCAGCACTTTCCAAAACAGTCCAGTTCTGCCACCGTATCACACAGTGCCTAAAAAGGACGATAAGGTACGTATGTGTGTGGACTACATAGACTTGAATAGGGCAAGCCCCAAGGATGACTTCCCACTTCCCCACATCGATATTTTTGTTGACAACACTACATAGCACAAAGTATTTTCCTTCATTGACGGTTTCTCCGGATACAACCAAATCAAAATGGCACCTGAGGACATGGAGAAAACGACCTTCGTCACATAGTGGGGTACATTCTGTTATAAAGTTATTCCATTCGGATTGAAGAACGCTGGGGCAACCTATCAGCGTGCCATGGTAGCTCTATTTCACGACATGATCCATCACAAAATAGAGGTCTATATGGATGACATGATAGCCAGATCTCAAACTGAAGAGGAACACCTTAACCATCTACATAAACTATTTGAAAGACTGAAGAAATATAAACTAAGGCTGAACCCGAATAAATGCACTTCTGGAGTGAGGTCCGACAAACTCTTAGGCTTCATTGTCAGTGGCAAAGGTATCGAAGTGAACCCTACAAAGATAAAAGAAATACAAGAAATGCATGCTCCTCGCACTGAGAAGGAAGTTAGGGGATTCTTAGGACGACTAAACTATATCGCCCGGTTCATTTCCCATCTAACTGCTACTTGTGAACCAATATTCAAATTACTGAAGAAAGATCAAGTGGTAGAATGGAACAACGACTGCCAAACCGCTTTCGACGAGATTGAAGAGTACCTTCAAGGGCCTCCTGTATTGATGCTACCAGTCGAGGGAAGACCTTTGGTCATGTATCTAACTATCTTGGAAAATTCAATGGGGTGTGTGCTGGGGCAACATGACAAGTTTGGCCGAAAAGAGCATGCGATATACTACCTGAGCAAAAAGTTTACCGACTGTGAAACCAGATATTCACTACTCGAGAAAACTTGTTGCGCTCTGGCATGGGCTGCTCGCCGGCTAAGAAAATATATGTTGACTTATACTACCTTATTGATATCCAAGATGGATCTAATTAAGTACATATTCGAGAAACCCACCCTCTCTGGAAGAATAGCAAGATGGAAGATGGTCCTGACTGAATACGACATTCAATACACTACCCAGAAAGCAATAAAAGGAAGTGTGTTAGCCGATCACCTTGCTCATCAGGCTATGGATGACTATCAATCCATGAATTTCAAATTTCCAGACGAAGACATCATATTGGTAAACAACTGTGAAGAACTTAGACCATATGACGGACCTGAACAAGGATCCCGATGGCCCTTGCTTTTTGATGGAGCTTCCAACACACTTGGAAACATCATAGGATCTGTGATCATATCCCTTGAAGGATGCCATACTCCTTTCACTGCTAGGTTGTGTTTCAACTGTACCAATAATATGGCAGAATATGAAGCGTGTATTATGGGTCTCAAAGATGCCATAGATTTGGGAATCAGATCCTTAAGTGTATTTAGAGATTCAACCTTATACATCAGTCAAATCAAAGGAGAATGGGACACGAAGCACCCTAGTCTCATCCCCTACAAAGAACATGTGTTGACATTAATCCCACATTTTGAGGAAATTACCTTTGAGAATTTTCCACGAGAGGAAAATCAACTAGCAGACGCGCTAGCCACTATGTCATCCATGTTCAAAATTAGGTGGGATAATGAGTCTCCTCAGACCACCATCGAGATAATGGACGAACCAACTTACTGTCATGATATCAATACTAATGAAGTAGTGGACAAGCCTTGGTTCCATGAAATTAAGAGATATCTCGAGGCCCAAGAGTATCCGGAGGGAGCTTCAGTCAATGACAAGAAATTCCTGAGAAGATTCTCTGTTAAGTTCTTCCTCAGTAATGGGATTCTCTACAAGCACAATCACGACTCTACTTTGCTTCGATGCATAGACAAGAGCGAGACAGCCAAGATCATGGATGATTTACACGAAAGTACCTTTGGCACCCATTCCAGTGGGCATATGATGGCTAAAAGGATCCTACGGGCAGGATACTATTGGTCCATCATGGAAGCAGATTGCCATCATCATTCACGAACCTGTCACAAATGTCAGATCTATGCTGACAAAATACATGTGCCTCCAGTTCCTCTAAACATCCTGACTCCTCCTTAACCATTCGCGATGTGGGGTATCGACATGATTGGAGAAATCAAACCTACAACTTCCAATGGACACCGCTTCATCTTGGTCGCCATTGATTACTTCACGAAGTGGGTTGAGGCAGCTTTATTTGCTTCTGTCACCAAGAATTTTGTGGCCCGATTCATCAAACAAAATCTTATCTATCGATATGGTATTCCGGAGAGAATCATTACAGATAATGGTACCAATCTCAACAATACTATGATCACTGCACTATGCGTGCAATTCAAGATCCAACATCATAACTCTTCCCCTTACCGTTCGAAGATGAATGGTGTTGTAGAAGCCGCTAATAAAAACATCAAGAAGATCATACAAAAAATGAAAGTGACCTACAAGGACTCGCATGAGATGCTACCATTTTCTCTTCATGGTTACCTTACCACGGCGCGTACAACATGGGGGCAACTCCTTTCTCTTTGGTATATGGCATGGAAGTTGTCCTACCAATTAAAGTCCAAATACCTTCTTTGAGAATAATAAAGGATGCGGGGTTAAATGAAGATGAATGGATTCAAACTCGCCTTGACCAGTTGAGCTTGATTGACGAGAAGAGGCTTACGGCTGTCTGCCATGGCCAGATATACCAAAAACGTATGATTAAAGCCTTTAACAAAAAGGTCAGACGTCAGACATATTAGGTTGGTGACCTGGTAATCAAACGTATCATACTTCCACAAGGTGATCCCAGGGGAAAATGGACTCCTACATACGAAGGACCGTTTGTGATAAAAAAACCTATTTTCCGGTGGGGCAATGATCTTAGCCACTATGGATGACGACGACCTTCCGCACCCTATAAATGCAGACATAGTTAAAAGATACTACGCATAAACAAAGACCCGCTAGGTCGATTGGCCTAGGAAAAAATTAGGGCATCCTGGCGAACCAAAAGAGTTCGGGAAAAAATTAGGGATAAATACAAAATATTTGTACACCTGGCAAGTTGAAAACTTGAAAGGGCGGCTTGGGCAAAAAAGGGTATCCCGGTGGACTGAAAACCCGAAAGGGCAGTCCAGGAAAAAGTTAGGGATTTAAAGCGTATGACTATGTCCAGTTTGATCACCTTACAGCCAATCTTCAACATCAATCGTCAAACTCGAATGGTTCTAATCAATCCAATCAGCTTCGGACAGAGCAACAAGTGGATGAGACGCTCAGAGATATGAAGGCTATAGCAGAGTGGGAACCCCATGGGGTTATTTCAAATAGCTTTCTTTTCTTTGTATCAATTTTTCATTCTCACGATGACATCCTCTTACTAGGATGTTCATCTCTTTGTACAAAAATACTTATTCAAGATTAATACAAAAATATTCCTTTGAAAGTGCAAAACTATTTGTTTCTCTTTTACTATTTCTGTTTTGTTTGCAAAAAACGTCCAGTATTTATTTTTGAACATATGCATTTGAATGTAATTACTGTTTATAAATGAAAGCATAAAAATAAAACTAAACAGAAAGACAATTACTAACGGCTTTAAGAAACAGGATAACATCTATGGGCCATTCCACAAAACCCCCGCAGATACTTTCTATAAACAAAGCAGAAGCAAGAGCATCTTGCTACAGGATCTTTGTCATATCTCCAGCATACAGCCTAATGGTATCTGTTGTACCCCAAAATTTGCCCTCCCATAATCTTCAAAGTTTTGCCAAGCATCACCTCAAATGGCTCAAGTCTACTCAAGGGCTACACAGTCAACCATCCTCCTAAGCCAGTCAAAATTAGGGTTTTGGTTCTTGCATGGAAATTGAGGTTTTCAATGGCTCAATCAAGCCTCATATTCCTATACACATTGTCAAGCACCTACATGTCAAGTTTCAAGGCTCACAAGGTCAAGTTGCACAGTCAAAAACCCTAATTGCTCAATAGTCAACTATAGGGGTAAAATGGTCATTTGGCAGTCAAAAGTCAAATTTTTTGGTCAACATCTTATTTTGAAGCCACAAACATCATTTGATCAATGCTTGATCATCATTCTCAAAGAATGGCTCAAAAATCATCAAGGTGTCAAAAGTTTCTATTTTTGGACAGCTGAAAAGTAAACTGTAACTTGACCAAGGCATATCTTTTTCATGGTTCATCAGAAAAATCCCATCCAATTCTCATCTTGAAGGGGAAGACATTTCCTACAACTCATCTTCACACTCCAAGTCCAAGAAATGCTCTCACAAAAAGTTATCAATTTCAACATTATAGGTCCATTTCAAAAGTCAACAAAAAGGGACTTTAAGTCAAAGACCATAACTTGAGATTGGTAAATCAAAATGACATGGAACCAAGGACATTGGTTAGAGGACTTCAAGACCTTTCCAAAATGTCCAAGAACATGATCAAAGCTTAAAAATTGAGCAAGATATGCATTGGAGAAGTTGGGAAATTTGTGAAATGGCCAAAATCATTTGTCCTTAAAACTTTATTTTTGACAAAAGGGGCCCACTTTTTCCACTTGAATCAGCTTGGCCATGCTTCCCACGTGTCCCACTTTTTATTTCAATATTTAAAATTAATTTTTTCATTTTTACTTGATTTTATTGGATTTAATTAATTTTAAATCTTTTAAAATCAAATAAAAATCCAAAAGGTTAATTAAGGGACATATTTGGTTTTGATTAGCTTTGAATCACCATCAAACATATTCCAAATTCGTGCAAAAGGCCTAATCAAGCAAGAATTCAAAATTGGTTCAAAAATGGAAGGTGTGTTAATGGAGGTTTATGGAAAATCTTAAAGCATGAATGCAAGGCATTATGAGCCATAATTCTTGTCAAAACATATTACATAATGCATATACAAGTGAACAGAAGCATACACAAGACCTAAGCTGCGCAAAAACCTAAAAACAACATTGCACTTTTCATACAAAAATTTCAAAACTGAAAACATACATAAAGCTTGTTTCAAGTCCCCATTCCTATCAAAGCACATTGCTGACATCCCAAGGAAGCTATTCCAATCAAAATCAACCCTCCACGCGCAAGGAATTGGTATATTGGGGTCAAACTTTCTCAAACTTTTCTCATAATCGTGTTTTAATTTCTGGTCATTTTTCATGCATTTAAACTATTGATTTATACTAACCATGACCTTCTGAAGCTTTTAGTATTATTTGATTGAGCAATGGCATCCCATATCAAAAGTTGCCATTGATGGACATTAGGGTTTCAGAGGTTAGGAATTAGGCGTTTGCACATACTGTAAAATCAGGACATCCAATTACCATGGTTGGAATCAGGACCTCCAGACGAAGCTAACCCACTATTCGCGCCCTATTTATGTTTCCATATGAGCTATTCGCTATTATCCATAAGCCTGCGTTTTGGGGGGGTTTAAAACCCCCGCTATCCTTTTTGTTACAGGAACAAATGAAGAAGAAGACTGTGTGGCAAGATGTGACTGGAGGGTTTGAATTCCAGCGCCTTTTTTATTTTATTTTCATAACATTGATTTTGATTTTGTTTTATATTATTTATTTTCAATTTCCATACAACGCGCGCTCCACAGCTCACTTGGCAAAGGATGTACTTGGTAAACGTTGGGACCTGGGTTCGATTCCCAGGTCCCCCCACTTATTCCATATATTTTGTTTTAACATGCTTCTATGCAGTGCTTCATCAAGGGTTTACCATACAGCCTCATCATCTGGCTTGCCACGCGCCCAACAACTCCAATCCAAAGGCCAGGATAGGCAGTCCACCATGGACACCAGTCAACACCTCCACACGCGCTGGAAAAAGTCAACAGGCCTTGAATCTGTTGGGCCTAATTGCTTTCTACAAACCTCCTCAATTGGGATCAACACCCCCCATGGTTTGCATATTGTTTTCTTTCTTTTCATTTGTTTTATTTGTTTTATTTATTTTAATTAATTCATCAAAAACAATTTTCAAAAATACAAAAAAATCAGAAAGTCAAAAATAAAATATGTTTATTATTTAATTCACTAATATTTTATTTTGTAAATAAAATTCTAATAATCAATTTAGTTTTAATTTTAGGTTTTAAACTTTAATGTATTTTCTTAATGACTAAAAAATATAAAAAAAATTAGGTTATTAGTTTTTTTTATCCTCTTTTAAATAAATATTTTTATTTTCTTATTATAATTACTATTAACCATTAATTAATTTTGTAAATACTTGTAATTAATCAATTAGGTTTAAATTAGGTTAAACTTAAACAATTTTCTTTAATAAATTAAAAACAATTAGAACTAGGGTTTATTTAACTTTTAATTCCAATTTAATTCTCTTTAATTTCATAAATACAAAAAAAAACATAAAAAATAAGTTCTTTTCTTTATTTAATTATTAGTTAATTTCTTAATTTCAATATTTATTTCTTTAAAGGGCCCAACGCCCTCGCATTCGATTATAATTTCTTTTCGCGCATTTATTTTATTTCTTTTATGAATGTAATGTATTTGCCCCAAAGCCTTGTAATAGTTAATTAGGACATTTACTTTCCGTATTTTCATTCAAATCGGGTCTTGGTTTAATTTGGCGATGTAGACCCGCGCCTTGTAATAGCGTAGGACCTTTATTTTCTGCATTTTTAATTCCCGCACCTTTTAACTGTTAATAATCACATGAAAGAATGAATGCCCAAATAAAATCAAAGCGTAGCTCACCTAATGCATGACAAGACAAATAATAACTGAAAATGACACACAATTCACACACCACTCCTAGGGTACGCTTCACTGTTGCCTTGCCCCTCGAAACGTGGTCGTCGAGTAAAGGACGTCTTAGTAAGTCCTTATGTCCATGAACATGGCATAAGGGTAGCTTCTAAGGTGTCCTACTGTTGCTCTGGTGATCACACTATTGCCTTGCCCCTCGAAACGTGGTCGTCGAGTACATGACATCTTAGTGAGTCCTTATGTTCCATTGATCTAGTTGCCTCGAATAAGTTGCCTCGGAACGGTCGCCTCGGAATAAAAAGATCAATGGCATAAGGGTAGCTTCTAAGGTATCTTACCATTGCTCGGTGACCACACTGTCCCTAACCTTCGAATTGACCCGAACACCTCCAACGGTGGTGCTACCTACCTCGAAATGGTGGGATGGCACTACCTTAAGGACATTTACATAGAATAATTCCTTAGGGTAGGTAGATGACTCATAGATACTTGCTCTAACTCAAAACAAATCAAAAAAACTTCTTTTCACACCGACACTTTGCAAAAAGCTTTCAAAACAACTTTTCAAACACTCTTGAGGACTGATACAAGAGTCAAACTGAAATTTTAAACGAAACTTTTTCAAACTCACTCACAATTGAAAAGCAAACAACATTTTGAAAACACAAATGAGCAAGTATCTAAGAGCCCATGGATAACCATGGATAGAAAGGGTGCTAACACCTTCCCTTTCTATAAATCTACCTCCCGAACCGAGAACTAATCTCAATAAGGAATTTTTCTGTGCTTTTGTCCTTTCCCTTTGGAGAAAATAAAAGACGGTGGCGACTCTTGCTTACCGCGACATTTCGCGAAACCAGCTTTAAACAGTCAGTTCCAGATCCACCGATCACAGAACTGGCGACTCTGCCGGGGACTCTTTTAAAGTGAGGTGTACCTTAGGACTAAGATCATTGTGTTTTCAATTGCTTTGACTTGTTTGCTTTAAATTGTGGGACTATCTTGGGAGTTCTATAGATCCTAACCCGGGTCTGGGGATACCTTCTTAGAAAGTAGCAACAAGGCTGTGAGGGAACTGTGCGGGGTATACCGACATGGTTGAAACAGTCTGCTACGTTGATGTGGCACTTTGGTGTGTACCGGTAACCCTTGAGTTCAGTCAAGGAGAGTACGGGGCCTCCATGTGGTGTCGTGAAGCATCAACTGACCTTAGGAACCTTAATTGAACCATCTTGGCCTCTTTAGGGTAGTGAGATAACTGACTTTGGTGCAGTCCGAGGTTGGTTGATACTTGATACTACACTCAATTGAGGGTTGCTTTCTTGGGATATTTCGGTCGCCAGTTCAGTGGCTAAATCGAAACGATGAACAATGAAAGCAATCCAGTGATATTGGGACCCTTAGAACCCGGTTACTTCTAATAGGACAGGTTGAGCCCACCAACTTCAAGAGGGTAATACCCAGACCCCATGCTGGCCTAAACTCTAAGGGCTTGTCTTGTGTGACTTGTGTGCCTTATCATGTTTGCCTTTGTAAATATTTGTGGTGTGTTTAATCATAGCATCATGACATCATACAGCATCATATGCATTGGCTAACCATTTCAGGGGTTCGAAGCTTCATCTTTGTTCTTGTTTTGTAGGACATGGAAACTGTTCGCAGAAAGACAATTCAGATCAGCCTTGTAAGGATCTCTCCTCAGCTTAAGGAGCTTATATCCAGGATTCCCGAGAGCTCTTCATTCAGTGAGAGACATGGGAGACTCATCAGCTTGGTCAACACCAACATTGAGGAAGATATGATAAAGGTCCTATTCCAGTTCTTTGACCATCTGCATCACTGTTTCACTTTCCTGGATTATCAACTGGTACCTACATTAGAAGAGTTCTCCCGGATTCTGAAGATCCCTATCCTTGATCAACTACCCTACAGCGGTACGGAAAAGGAACTCAAACTTGAAGAGATTGCTAAGGCCTTACACCTACAACCATCTGACCTCAAGGGACATTGGGAAGTTAGAAGTGGTATCAAAGGGTTCTTAGCCAGGTTTCTGTTTGAAAAGGCCCAAGAATGTTGGAACTCCCTTGACCTACAAGCTTTTGAAGAGGTTGTGGCCCTCCTTGTCTATGGTTTGGTGTTGTTTCCTAATCCAGATCAGCTTATAGACATCAGTGTTGTCCAGATCTTCATGTCCAGGAATCCTATACCTACGTTGCTTGGGGACATCCTTCACTCATGTTACACTCGAACCATGAGAAAAAGAGGTGTTCTTATGTGTTGCACTCCTCTCCTGGGAAGGTGGTTTATTTCGCACCTTCCACAATCAGTTTTGAAGAACGAGCGGGGTTTGAGATGGTCACAACGACTGATGACTCTTACACATGCTGATATACATTGGTGCTCTCGGTCCAAAGAGGATGTCACTATCATTGATCGTTGCGGGGAGTACCCTAATGTTCCTTTACTTGGAATCAGAGGAGGTATTACTTACAACCCATGCTTGGCTTGGAGACAGTTTGGTTATGCTCGGAGGGACGGCCCTCATGACATGTTAATTCCTGACATAGTTTTTGACTTCGACAACGATGCCCAAGGACTTCGCCAGAGATTTATCAGAGCTTGGAGGATTCCCAGTAGGATAGACAGCAAGACACTGGGGCACAGGAACTCCATCCCGTTGGAACCTTATCTCAAGTGGGTACGCGCCCGCTCCCAGAAGTTAGAGATGCCTTATCCTCATGTTCTCCCTGTAATCAAAGAGCCAGTCTTGGAAGGAGAGGTGTCCTACACCATTCAACATCCTGACATGCCCACGTCCTGGGAAGAGATGCAGAAGAGCTGGATCCAGCTTAAGGAAGAACGGAATTCTCTTGAGACCAGTCTACATGCTAGTGAAAAGAAGGTCTTGGAGCTCACCCGCCTACTGCACGAGGAGAAGAATCTCAACACCTACATTGCTCCAAAGAGTATGCGTAGTGTCTTTTGGGATTGAGTTTCTTTGTAATATTTTGCCCATGAGGCCTTGATGTACCAAACAATTATTTCCTTAATGTTAACGTGTGTTCTTTTTTTGTCTACAACAAATTTGAACTTTCGAACCCTTGAATACATTGCATAAACACATATCATTTATCATGTGCATCACAGGTACTCTTCTTTTCAGGTTGCTTACTGTTCTTCGCTGTTTATTTCAGCATCATGAACCCTGAATCATCTATCGAGCTGTCTATCAAGGCCCTTCAGGCGCAGAACGCACAATTTCAGGAGCTGATCATGGGTTTGGCTCAAGGTCAACAAGAGCTGAAGGCTATGCTCCTGAAGAAGAGTAAGAAGAAGAAGAGGATTGTGCTATTCAACACTGGGCGCAGACTCGGGAATACTTTGCAAAATGAAGCTGAGAGGACTACTCTATCTGTGGGAGAAGGTAGTCACCAAGGGAGAGAGGTCCCTAGTCCTGTGGTCTCTAACACTGAGACAGATTTCAACGACAAACAGTACCCTCCTGCTGAGGACCGGTACAAACAACTGGAGGACAGATTAAATGCCATGGAGATCCAGCGTGTGCATGGACTGGATTTCGGAGACTCGGGGTTATCTTCTGGGGTGGTAATTCCACACAAGTTCAAAGCGCCTGCCTTTGTGAAGTATGACGGGGCCTCCTGTCCCAAGATGCACCTCCGTTCTTATGTAAGGAAGATCCAGCCTTACACAGCAGACAAGAACTTATGGATCCACTTCTTCCAGGAGAGTCTTTCAGGGACTCACCTCGAATGGTTCTATCAGCTGGATGGAACCAACATTCGTAACTGGGAGGATCTGGCCACTGCTTTCTACAAGCAGTATCAATATAATTCCGACCTCGCTCCTACGCGTACCCAACTCCAGGGTATGTCGCTAGGATCGGGTAAAGGTTTTAAGGAGTATGCACAGAAGTGGAGAGATCTGGCTGGCAGGGTGCAGCCACCATTGACGGACCGGGAGCTGGTGGATATGTTCTTGGGGACTCTATCTGGTCCATTTTTCAATCATCTCATTGGTAATTCCTCTGTTGGGTTTACTGATCTGATTCTGACTGGGGAGAGGATCGAGGCTGGTATAAAATCGGGAAAGATACAGAAGGGTACCTCCTCAAATACTGAAAAGAAGCCCTTCAAGAAGGAGGCCGGTGCTGTGTATGGGCCTAGAAGGCAAGACAAACCGGAACGCCGCCAAGCTGTCAACGCGGTGGTAATTTCTAAGCCTGCTGCTGCTCCTCAGCAATACAACCAACCCAAAGCTGAGAGGCCCAAACGGCAGTATACTCGGCTCAGCATGACTCTCTCTTAGATCCTGCCGCAACTGCTGTCAACTAGCCTAGTAACTGTCAAAGAGGATCCGAAGATGGTAAACACAGCATCTCCGAAATACAACCCCAACGCCCGTTGCGCTTATCACTCTGATATCCCGGGACATAACACAGACGATTGTTGGGCACTGAGGAATAAGGTTCAAGACCTTATTGATGCTAAGGAGGTTCAGTTTGAGGCGCCCGAGAAGCCTAATGTGGTGACTGCTCCCATGCCTAACCATGGAGTAAATGCTATTGGGGATGAAGATGAAGTGGAAGAATCTGAGTTCAACAGCTGGATATACCCAACAACCGAAGATGGACCTAGCAACTGGACTTCCAAAGACTGCATGCCTGTTACTTTTGTCACCCAGTAATGAACTTCTTTGTTTTGGATTTGTAATAAACAGTAATTTGAAACTTTATGGCCCGATGTCTTACCCGGGGCACCGTGGTTCTGTTTGTGAGGGCTTTTGTTTGTCACTTTCATATATCATGAATAAAAGCATTGGACATTTTTCACATTTCAAATCTTGCGCTCCCTTTCTTTCTTTCTTTATATATTGCAAAACAGCTGTATTTACACACACTCACTCATACAGGTTTCAATCCACTCTGGATCTCACTGGTAACGACTCTGCTACTGCCAGTTATGACTTCGAAAATCCGATCAACTTAGCCGAAGACGAAGGTGAAGATGATTGCGCAGTGCCTGGCGAACTTGCAAGACTGTTACTCCAGGAAGAGAGGGCAATTCAACCACATGAAGAGCTAGTGGAAATAGTAAATCTGGGTACTGAGACAGATAGGAAGGAAGTCAAGATTGGTGCCAATCTAGAACTCAGCGTGAAACAACGGCTGATCCAGATGCTGCATGACTACATGGAAATCTTTGCCTGGTCTTACGAAGACATGCCTGGGTTGGATACCGACATTGTGGTCCATCACTTTCCTACCAAGGAAGACTGCCCTCCGGTTAAGCAAAAGGTCCGCCGTATGCGTCCAGAGATGTCTGAGAAGATCAAAGCTGAGGTTATGAAGCAATTTGACGCCGGTTTTCTTGCAGTGACTTCTTACCCTCAGTGGGTTGCCAATGTGGTGCCGGTACCAAAGAAAGATGGTAAGGTCAGAATGTGTGTCGATTACAGGGATCTGAACAGGGCAAGCCCCAAAGATGACTTTCCCCTACCTCACATTGATGTCCTGGTTGACAATACTGCTCAGTATAATGTGTTTTCCTTCATGGATGGTTTTTCAGGGTATAATCAGATCAAGATGGCTCCTGAAGACATGGAAAAGACTACCTTTGTTACTCAGTGGGGCACCTTCTGCTACAAGGTCATGCCATTCGGGTTGAAAAATGCTGGGGCAACCTACCAACGTGCCATGGTTGCTTTATTTCATGACATGATCCATCATGAGATAGAAGTGTATGTCGACGACATGATTGCAAGGTCTCAAACTGAGGAGGAACACCTTGACCATCTGCAGAAACTGTTTGACCGTTTGAAACTGTACAAGCTGAGGTTGAACCCGAACAAGTGCACCTTCGGGGTAAGATCTGGAAAGTTGCTAGGCTTCGTTGTAAGTGATAAGGGTATTCAAGTGGACCCTGCCAAGGTTAAAGCTATTCAAGAGATTCCAGTTCCTAAGACAGAGAAAGAGGTCGGAGGCTTTCTAGGATGGCTGAATTACATTGCTCGATTCATCTCGCACCTAACCGCTACCTGTGAACCAATCTTCAAGCTGCTGAGGAAAGATCAGGTAGTACGTTGGAACGATGAATGTCAGGTCGCTTTCGACAGAATCAAAGAGTATCTCCAAGAACCACCCATTCTTATGCCACCGGTAGAAGGGAGACCTCTGATACTATACCTGACAGTACTTGACAACTCAATGGGGTGTGTACTGGGTCAGCATGATGAGTCTGGCCGAAAAGAGCACGCCATTTATTACCTTAGCAAAAAGTTTACCGACTGTGAGACCCGATACTCACTGCTCGAGAAAACTTGCTGCGCTTTGGTATGGGGTGCTCGCCGACTGAGATAGTATATGCTGACTCACACTACCTTGTTGATTTCAAAGATGGATCCTATAAAGTACATATTTGAAAAGCCTGCCCTGTCTGGGAGAATAGCAAGATGGCAAATGATCTTGACAGAATACGACATCCAATACACAACTCAGAAAGCTATCAAGGGAAGTGTATTGGCAGACCACTTGGCACATCATGCAGTAGACGACTATCAGTCAATGAACTTTGAATTTCCTGACGAGAGCATCATGATTGTGACTGATTGTGAAGTACCTGGACCGGATGAAGGACCTGAGGAAGGATCCCGATGGTCTATGCACTTTGACGGAGCATCCAACGCTTTGGGTAACGGTATCGGCGCTATGATCATATCCCCTCAAGGCACTCATACTCCACTCACTGCCCGGCTATGTTTCAACTGCACCAACAACATGGCGGAGTATGAGGCATGCATCATGGGTCTCCAAGCTGCGATTGACTTAAGGATCAATTTTCTGAGTGTCTTCGGAGATTCCGCTCTCGTGATCAATCAGATCAAAGGGGAGTGGGATACGAAACATCCGAATCTTATTCCTTACAGAGAATGTGTGTTGACATTGATCCCCCACTTCACAGAGATAACCTTTGAACATTTCCCGAGAGAGGAGAATCAGTTGGCGGACGCGTTAGCTACGATGTCTTCTATGTTCAAAGTCAAATGGGACAATGAGGCTCCCCGGGTCACTATCTGGAAACTGGATGAACCGGCATACTGTTGTGATCTTGAGGCTGAGTTAGTGACTGAAAAACCTTGGTACCATGAGGTGAAGAGGTATTTGGAAGCTCAGGAATACCCTGAAGGTGCATCTGTCAATGATAAAAAGTTTTTGAGAAGGTTCGTAGCGAAGTTCTTCCTTAGCAACGACATCCTGTACAAGCGAAACCATGATTCAACCTTACTGCGTTGTGTGGATAAGACTGAAGCAGAAAGGATTATGGCGGAGTTACATGAAGGTGCATTTGGAACACATTCCAGTGGACATACCATGGCAAAGAAAATCCTTCGGGCAGGATATTTCTGGTCCACAATGGAAGCCGATTGTTACCAACATTCTCGGACGTGTCACAAGTTCCAGATTTATGCTGATAAGGTGCATGTTCCTCCAGTTCCTCTGAATGTCCTGACTGCACCTTGGCCTTTTGCAATGTGGGGCATTGATATGATCGGTGAGATCAGGCCTACGACATCCAATGGGCATCGCTTCATCCTGGTGGCGATTGATTACTTCACGAAGTGGGTTGAAGCAGCTTCCTACGCCACAGTAACCAAGAACGTTGTGGCACGGTTCATTCGGCATAACCTGATCTGTCGATACGGTGTCCCAGAAAGGATCATTACGGACAACGGTACCAATCTTAATAACAAGATGATCACTGAGCTCTGCGAGCAGTTTAAGATACAACACCACAACTCTTCTCCTTACCGGCCGAAGATGAATGGGGCTGTAGAAGCAGCTAATAAAAATATCAAGAAAATTGTGCAGAAGATGACAGTGACCTATAAATATTGGCACGAGATGTTACCGTTTTCTCTACACGGGTACCGTACCTCAGCAAGGACGTCAACCGGGGCAACTCCCTTCTCCTTGGTCTACGACATGGAGGCAGTCTTACCAATCGAAGTGCAAATACCCTCTCTCCGGATAATGAAGGATGCAGATCTGAGTGAAGATGATTGGATCCAGACACAACTTGATCAGCTAAACTTAATCGACGAAAAGAGACTTACTGCTATCTGTCATGGTCAAACGTATAAAAAACGGATGATCAGGGCATTTAACAAGAAGGTCAGACCACAAGAATATCAAGTTGGGGATCTGGTAATCAAACGCATCATCCTTCCTCAGAGTGATCCGAGGGGAAAATGGACCCCCACATACGAAGGGCCATTTGTGGTTAAACATGTGTTCTCAGGAGGCGCCATGATTCTAACTACCATGGACGGTGACGACCTTCCTCACCCCGCCAATACAGACATAGTAAAAAGATACTACGCATGAAAAAAGACCCGCTAGGTTGACATACCTAGGCAAAAATTAGGGCTTCCCGGCGAACCAAAAGGGTTCGGGCAAAATGAGGGATGAAATAAAAAAAATCTGTACACCCGGCAAGTCGAAAACCTGAAAAGGCGGCTTGGGCAAAAATGGGTATCCCGGTGGACTGAAAACCTGAAAGGGCGGTCCAGGCAAAAGTTAGGGATAAAGAGTAATACTATGTCTCATGGGATCACTTTGCATCCATAATCCGGTATCAACACCAAGTTCAGACGACATCGATCAATCAGCTTCATCTTCAGCTAGGTCATCAAGTGATGAGACGCTCGAAGATATAAAGGCGATAGCAGAGTTGGAACCCAGTGGGATCATTCTTTTCACATAGCTGTTTTGTTTTCCCTTTGTACAAATTTGTATAAACTCTTTCATTCGGCGACGTTCTCTTACTAGGACGCCAGCCTCTTGTACATAAAACGCCTATTTACAGGCAATTCAAAAATCAATATAAATTCACTCTTCAGCTAAAATTGCCAACTGTTTTTTTCCTTTTGTGTTTTGTTTTGCGAAGAACGTCCAAGGTTCAATTTGTGATATATGCATTTGACAATAATTGCTAACTCATAAATATTTGCATGCAAAACAAAGGATTAATTACAGGTGACATTAGAAACAGGGGCAATAATGAGTTGTCCAAGCGATCTAATTGCTCTGTCCTCCAAGGTACCAAGGTAAGTTCAGCTGAAGAACATAACCAAGATATCTTAATTCTCCAGAGAGTGAGCCAGCAAGTCAGTACACTCTCCCCAAGCAGAGCTACAGTCAGCCTTAAGGAAGTTGGGTACCCTCCAGCAGATCTCAACATTCCTCAGCGCAATATACGAACATTCCTAACAAGCATCCCCGGCAGTCTTGATCTAAGATTGTTCCCCGGCTGTATACAGACATTCAGTGGAGCCACTTCCCCAGTACATCCCAAAATTTCCCAAGGAGAGTCCAGTCCAGAAGTTTCCCCAGGAAAGTTCAATTCATCTCCCCAGCACGAAGCTTATCCCCAGTAGATTCTGGAAGCTTATCCCTCGCAGAACACGAACGCGTCTCCCCGGACTTTTTATTCAAAGGTTATGCTCCACCAGAGCTTATAACTGGGTTATCCTCAACCAAAAGCCACGGAAATATCGTCCTCAGCGAAGTATTCTTATCCCCAGCGGAGTCTATCAAAACTTCCAACATAACAACGGTATCCCCAACGGAGTTATCATCAACATCCCGGCAAAATACCTCTCTCCCCACAGAATATTATTCCCCGGCAAGATCGCTAGAGTAGTTATTCCCCGCAGAGTAATCTCTTCATCAAGTTTATTCCCCAACGGAGTCATCTTCTCATACCGGTATTCTTGCAACTATCATCCCCAGCGGAAACAACAAAGCACTATTCCTCAATATCAGCCTAGGATTTAACTTCCCGGCATCCGTCAAGGATTTATTTTCCTAAGACGAAAACATACATTCATAAACCTCGCATCTTCATACATTATAGCATGCATATACGCATCATGAACATATAATCTCATCACGCATGTCATACATCATGACATCACATACAACTAATGTTTCGTCTTTTCAGGACAAAAGTTAGTACAAAGATAATTGCTATCAACTGTCGTGATTCCAGATCCGATTCCTGTATCTTGCCAGGGTGTATCTGTTGACGACTACAGTACCAGACTCGATTCCTGTATCCTGCCAGGGCACGTCTGTAGAGTTTGAAGATCCGATTCCTGTATCTTGCCAGGGTGTATCTGTTGACGACTACAGTACCAGACTCGATTCTTGTATCCTGCCAGGGCACGTCTAAAGAGTTCGAAGATCCGATTCCTGTATCTCGCCAGGGAGTATCTGTTGACGACTACAGTACCATACTCAATTCTTGTATCTTGCCAGGGCACGTCTGAAGAGTCCGAAGATCCGATTCCTGTATCTTGCCAGGGTGTATCTGTTGACGACTACAGTACCAGACTCGATTCCTGTATCCTGCCAGGGCACGTCTGAAGAGTTTGAAGATCCGATTCCTGTATCTTGCCAGGGTGTATCTGTTGACGACTATATTACCAGACTCGATTCCTGTATCTTGCCAGGGCACGTCTGAAGAGTTCGAAGATTCGATTCCTGTATCTTGCCAGGGTGTATCTGTTGACGACTACATTACCAGACTCGATTTCTGTATCCTGCCAGGGCACGTCTGAAGAGTTCGAAGATCCGATTCCTGTATCTTGCTAGGGTGTATCTGTTGACTACTACAGTACCAGACTCGATTCCTGTATCCTGCCAGGGCACGTCTAAAGAGTTCGAAGATCTGATTCCTGTATCTTGCCAGGGTGTATCTGTTGACGACTACAGTTCCAGACTCGATTCCTGTATCCTGCCAGGGTACGTCTGAAGAATTTAAAGATTCGATTCCTGTATCCAGCCAGGGCACGTCTACATAAAGAGTTTGAAAGTCAACTCCTGTAGCAGACCAGGTAATTTTCTTTCTTTCTCAGGTACGCAAGTTCTCGCTAAGGAATCTCTATGCGATCGACACCTCCCGATGGCATCTATAAGCCCATCTCCATAATTATCCATCACAGTTCCAAATGGCATCTATAAGCCCATTCCCGACAAGGTTCTGTCACATCTCCAGATGGCATCTATAAGACCATCCTCCTATCCACCACCTCTCCAAATGGCATCTGTAAGCCCATTCCCGCTATCACGCTGCTGATACTCTACTATGTGAGTGCAAATTTGTGGGCACTCTAGTGTTCAATCATCTTCCACCCTCAGATTACGAAAGGCACGCAAGCCAATCTACATCCTCAGGTCTAAGAAGATTGAACAGGGGCAACTGTTGTACCCTAAAATTTTCCCTCCCATAATCTTCAAAGTTTTGCCAAGCATCACCTCAAATGGCTCAAGTCTACTCAAGGGCTACACAGTCAACCATCCTCCTAAGCCAGTCAAAATTAGGGTTTTGGTTCTTGCAAGGAAATTGAGGTTTTCAATGGCTCAATCAAGCCTCATATGCCTATACACATTGTCAATCACCTACATGTCAAGTTTCAAGGCTCACAAGGTCAAGTTGCACAGTCAAAAACCCTAATTGCTCAATAGTCAACTATAGGGGTAAAATGGTCATTTGGCAGTCAAAAGTCAAATTTTTTGGTCAACATCTTATTTTGAAGCCACAAACATCATTTGATCAATGCTTGATCATCATTCTCAAAGAATGGCTCAAAAATCATCAAGGTGTCAAAAGTTTCTATTTTTGGACAGCTGAAAAGTCAACTGTAACTTGACCAAGGCATAACGTTTTCATGGTTCATCAGAAAAATCCCATCTAATGCTCATCTTGAAGGGGAAGACATTTCCTACAACTCATCTTCACAATCCAAGTCCAAGAAATGCTCTCACAAAAAGTTATCAATTTCAACATTATAGGTCATTTTCAAAAGTCAACAAAAAGGGACTTTAAGTCAAAGACCATAACTTGAGATTGGTAAATCAAAATGACATGGGACCAAGGACATTGGTTAGAGGACTTCAAGAACTTTCCAAAATGTCCAAGAACATGATCAAAGCTTAAAAATTGAGCAAGATATGCATTGGAGAAGTTGGGAAATTTTTGTGAAATGGCCAAAATCATTTGTCCTTAAAACTTCATTTTTGACAAAAGGGCCCCACTTTTTCCACTTGAATCAGCTTGGCCATGCTTCCCATGTGTCCCACTTTTTATTTCAATATTTAAAATTAATTTTTTCATTTTTATTTGATTTTATTGGATTTAATTAATTTTAAATCTTTTAAAATCAAATAAAAATCCAAAAGGTTAATTAAGGGACATATTTGGTTTTGATTAGCTTTGAATCACCATCAAATATATTCCAAATTCGTGCAAAAGGCCTAATCAAGCAAGAATTCAAAATTGGTTCAAAAATGGAAGGTGTGTTAATGGAGGTTTATGGAAAATCTTAAAGCATGAATGCAAGGCATTATGAGCCATAATTCTTGTCAAAACATATTACATAATGCATATACAAGTGAACAGAAGCATACACAAGACCTAAGCTGCGCAAAAACCTAAAAACAACATTGCACTTTTCATACAAAAATTACAAAACTGAAAACATACATAGAGCTTGTTTCAAGTCCCCATTCCTATCAAAGCACATTGCTGACATCCCAAGGAAGCTATTCCAATCAAAATCAACCCTCCACGCGCAAGGAATTGGTATATTGGGGTCAAACTTTCTCAAACTTTTCTCATAATCGTGTTTTAATTTCTGGTCATTTTTCATGCATTTAAACTATTGATTTATACTAACCATGACCTTCTGAAGCTTTTAGTATTATTTGATTGAGAAATGGCATCCCATATCAAAAGTTGCCATTGATGGACATTAGGGTTTCAGAGGTTAAGAATTAGGCGTTTGCACATACTGTAAAATCAGGACATCCATTACCATGGTTGGAATCAGGACCTCCAGACGAAGCTAACCCACTATTCGCGCCCTATTTATGTTTCCATATGAGCTATTCGCTATTATCCATAAGCCTGCGTTTTGGGGGGGTTTAAAACCCCCGCTATCCTTTTTGTTACAGGAACAAATGAAGAAGAAGACTGCGTGGCAAGATGTGACTGGAGGGTTTGAATTCCAGCGCCTTTTTTTTTTTTTTTTTTTCATAACATTGATTTTGATTTTGTTTTATATTATTTATTTTCAATTTCCATACAACGCGCGCTCCACAGCTCACTTGGCAAAGGATGTACTTGGTAAACGTTGGGACCTGGGTTCGATTCCCAGGTCCCCCCACTTATTCCATATATTTTGTTTTAAGATGCTTCTATGCAGTGCTTCATCAAGGGTTTACCATACAGCCTCATCATCTGGCTTGCCACGCGCCCAACAACTCCAATCCAAAGGCCAGGATAGGCAGTCCACCATGGACACCAGTCAACACCTCCACACGCGCTGGAAAAAGTCAACAGGCCTTGAATCTGTTGGGCCTAATTGCTTTCTACAAACCTCCTCAATTGGGGTCAACACCCCCCCATGGTTTGCATATTGTTTTCTTTCTTTTCATTTGTTTTATTTGTTTTATTTATTTTAATTAATTCATCAAAAACAATTTTCAAAAATACAAAAAAATCAGAAAGTCAAAAATAAAATATGTTTATTATTTAATTCACTAATATTTTATTTTGTAAATAAAATTCTAATAATCAATTTAGTTTTAATTTTAGGTTTTAAACTTTAATGTATTTTCTTAATGACTAAAAAATATAAAAAAAATTAGGTTATTAGTTTTTTTTATCCTCTTTTAAATAAATATTTTTATTTTCTTATTATAATTACCATTAACCATTAATTAATTTTGTAAATACTTGTAATTAATCAATTAGGTTTAAATTAGGTTAAACTTAAACAATTTTCTTTAATAAATTAAAAATAATTAGAACTAGGGTTTATTTAACTTTTAATTCCAATTTAATTCTCTTTAATTTCATAAATACAAAAAAAAAACATAAAAAATAAGTTCTTTTCTTTATTTAATTATTAGTTAATTTCTTAATTTCAATATTTATTTCTTTAAAGGGCCCAACGCCCTCGCATTCGATTATAATTTCTTTTCGCGCATTTATTTTATTTCTTTTATGAATGTAATGTATTTGCCCCAAAGCCTTGTAATAGTTAATTAGGACATTTACTTTCCGTATTTTCATTCAAATCGGGTCTTGGTTTAATTTGGCGATGTAGACCCGCGCCTTGTAATAGCGTAGGACCTTTATTTTCCGCATTTTTAATTCCCGCACCTTTTAACTGTTAATAATCACATGAAAGAATGAATGCCCAAATAAAATCAAAGCGTAGCTCACCTAATGCATGACAAGACAAATAATAACTGAAAATGATACACAATTCACACACCACTCCTAGGGTACGCTTCACTGTTGCCTTGCCCCTCGAAACGTGGTCGTCGAGTAAAGGACGTCTTAGTAAGTCCTTATGTCCATGAAAATGGCATAAGGGTAGCTTCTAAGGTGTCCTACTGTTGCTCTGGTGATCACACTATTGCTTTACCCCTCGAAACGTGGTCGTCGAGTACATGACATCTTAGTGAGTCCTTATGTTCCATTGATATAGTTGCCTCGAATAAGTTGCCTCGGAACGGTCGCCTCGGAATAAAAAGATCAATGGTATAAGGGTAGCTTCTAAGGTATCTTACCTTTGCTCGGTGACCACACTGTCCCTAACCTTCGAATTGACCCGAACACCTCCAACGGTGGTGCTACCTACCTCTCAATGGTGGGATGGCACTACCTTAAGGACATTTACACAGACTAATTCCTTAGGGTAGGTAGATGACTCATAGATACTTGCTCTAACTCAAAACAAATCAAAAAAACTTCTTTTCACACCGACACTTTGCAAAAAGCTTTCAAAACAACTTTTCAAACACTCTTGAGGACTGATACAAGAGTCGAACTGAAATTTTAAACGAAACTTTTTCAAACTCACTCACAATTGAAAAGCAAACAACATTTTGAAAACACAAATGAGCAAGTATCTAAGAGCCCATGGATAACCATGGATAGAAAGGGTGCTAACACCTTCCCTTTCTATAAATCTACCTCCCGAACCGAGAACTAATCTCAATAAGGAATTTTTCTGTGCTTTTGTCCTTTCCCTTTGGAGAAAATAAAAGACGATGGTGACTCTTGCTTACCGTGACATTTCGCGAAACCAGCTTTAAACAGTCAGTTCAAGATCCACCGATCACAGTATCTTTTTCCTTCATATCCCCGACGAAGCAAAACTTCCAATTACCACCTCAAAGGTTCCCCAGCAAAAGCCGTCGAGCTTCTCGGGATTCCCCAGCAAGATTTCACGAAGTCCACCAGACATGCACGACATTTCTCTTCACCAGCAAAGTTTATTTCTCTAATTATGGAAACTCGTCCTTCAACGCTTCAACTTCAACAAAATATGAATACTTACACTCCTCATTCCCAATGTCAGTCAGGGATTTATTTTCCCCAATTCAACAACACTACAGAAGAATAGATTACATGCGCATACATTGCATCCATACATCATAAACATCGATGACACAAATGCATATATCGCAATCTTATTGCACTATGCATTTCATACATCATGGCATTACATATAACTAACTCTTTACCTTTTCAAGAAAGATCCACCAACAAAAAATTCATATCAAATTTTCAACAAGATAAGGCAAATATCTATGAAGAAATCAATTGAAGATCAATTCCCGAAACAAAACGGGGTGACTATCTACATGACAAATACTCCTTTCAGGCCTCTGCTTGTTCAATTTAAATCTCTCAACAGTTTATCCTGATTCTTTCCTGCAGACATCTTTCTCTTGTTCAGATAAATCACTCCAGGATTTATTCTGATTCTTTTCTAGACCCCTGTTGGTTCAGTTTAAATCTCTCAATGGTTTATCCTAATTCTTTTCTGCAGACATCTTTCTCTGGTTCAGATAAATCACTCCAAGATTTATTCTGATACTTTTCCAGACCCCTTTTGGTTCAATTTAAATCTCTCAACGGTTTATCCTGATTCTTTCCTGCAGATATCTTCTCTGGTTCAGATAAATTGCTCCAAGATTTATTCTGATTCTTTTCCAGACCCCTACCGGTTCAGTTTAAATCTCTCAATGATTTATTCTAATTCTTTCCCACAGATATCTTCTCTGGGTCAGATAAATCGCTCCAAGATTTATTCTGATTCTTTTTCAGACCCCTACCGGTTCAGTTTAAATTTCTCAACGATTTATTCCGATTCTTTCCCACAGACATCTTCTCCGGTTCAGATAAATTGCTCCAAAATTTATTTTGATTCTTTTCCAGACCCTTGCTGGTTTAGTTTAAATCTCTCAACTGTTTATCCTAACTCTTTCCCCATTTAGACGCTTTCTCTGGTTCAGATAAACCACTCCAAAGGTTTACTCCGATTCCTTTCCCATTTGAGTCAAACTTAGATTCAGTCTAATTTCTGTCAACAATCGCCTTTGGATGGCATCTATAAGCCCATCTCTGTCAACTCTCCAGCATTTATCCAAATGGAATCTTTAAGCCCATTTCTTAGACCTCAACCTCAAAATTACCATGGTGCAAATTTCTGTGCACACTAGTGTTCAATCATCTTCCACCTTCAAGTCACGAATGGCAGATTCGCCAATCTAACTCTTCAGGTTTAAGAAGATTGAACAGGGGCAGTTGTTGTACCCCAAAATTTGCCCTCTCAAAGGATCATCTTAGACCCTCAGGTCTGTTTCTGGAAAGTTTCAAGTCTTGGATTACAATTTTCTAAGAAAGTCATTCACAAGGGCAAAATGGTCAAAAGTACACTGAAAGTCAAACTTTAATTTCTGGATCGAAAATCAAGTTTCAAAAATCACATTTCATCAAGACATGAAATTGGTTCATCAATAAATCAAAAGTCATAAATTACTTGGAAAAAAAATCAAATTTCTAAGCATTTAGATAATTTTCTAAGTGTTAAGAGAATGTGATACTTTAGAACTTCTGGGCCAGCCTCCATGCGAATGCGATCAGAATTTGCAAAGATGGTTCAGAATATGAATCTTCAATCAGAACATATGGATGCAATGTTCTTCGGTAAGAACATGACTCTTCAACATATGGAGGCTACGTTTCTGGTCTTCTATGCTCAAAACATCACCAAATCCCAAAACCTCATTTAAGCAGCCTACTGCCCTGCTATAGCACAGTCCTGCAACTAGCTGCTGATCCATTCCACGCATGCACTTTCTCAAACCCCATAATTGCACCAAATTAGCATACAAAAGCTGTGATTAAAAATAAATGGAACAGTATGCCAAAAGGGTTTAAATCCCATTTGTCCCCCCCCCCCCCCAAAAAAAAACCACAACAAACCCATCTATAAATAAGTTTCTCCATCACACGTTCAAGGGGATGACTTTTGGAAAGAGAGAATTATCAAAGAGAGAAAATAAAACAGTAAAACATTTGTGAACCCTGAATTCCTAAACAAAACCAAAACATTTGTTCTTCCCTTTGAATCAAAGAACATAAAATTTTTTGTTTCATTGCTCTTGCTGATTCCAAAACATCTGAAGGCAGCAGCTCAAGTCCCAAACACACGCTCCATATTCAAGGTAAATATTTCTGACTTTGAATATTTTCATTCACAACAACATTAAATATGTAAATATCATAGTATTGATGTTGTCCATATCATTGCATAAGTAGAAAAAACAGTGGATCAGAACTTCTTGAGTAAAGATAGGCTCAGAATTAGGATTAGAACTTCTATGAACCGTTGTGCTCTTATCTTTCTGATTTGCTGTTGTTAAGAACTGAACAAGTTGCTGATGAGCTGATTAATGTAAGGAAGGAGTTGAAGTGAAACACATAACTTCTGGGTTTTTCTTTTCCACGGTTTTAACATACACAGAACTTCTGAGTTCTCCTCACTATTTTAACACGCACATAACTTCTAGTTTTGCTAATTGTTTAACACAACACAGAACTTCTGATTTTCACTCACTGTTTAACACAACACAGAACTTTTGATTTTCACTCACTTCTTAAGACAACACATAACTTCTATTTTTTGCTCACTGTTTAACACAACACAGAACTTCTGACTCTTTGCTTACTGTTTAACACAACACATAACTTCTGATTCTTTCCCACTATCCAAACACAACCCATAACCTCTATTTTTTCCCTCTAACATTTCTTTCAGGATTCCAATGGCATCAACCCAGAACTTTTGATCACCTCTGACGTTTATTTCTGAGCTACAACACACAGTGTCAATTTCTGGTCCCCTTCATTTTCATGTTTAGCAATGTGCTGATCCTGTTTTCATTAAGTTTTTCCTTTTTCTCTCTTATTCTCATTATTTTCAGTATTAATTTTACTAAACATAAAAAAGGGCATAAAAATATTTTCTTTTATCAACTAATTATTTTCCCTTTAATTTGTTAAGACAAAAAACCTTTTCCAAAAAACAAATCCTTTCCTTTCTTATATTGTACAATTCAATATGGTTGTAATAGGTAATTAGGATTTAAAATTCTTGGAAAACCCCATTTGTAAATTTGTACCCCCATCCCTAAATGATGTAATAGCATAGGAATTTACATTTCCGTAATTTATCTCTTTCAAATATAAATGATAGTAATTAGGGTTTGTATGGTAAGACATAAAATCAACAAGTAGATAACCCTAATCAAGACCAAATGCATGTAAATCAAAAACACCATTCACACTTGCACCCTTAGGGTAATCCCGCTCTGTTGCCTTTCGGAAAATAGTCATGTCCCTCGAACATGGGCGTTTTAGAAAAGACCCTCGATAAAAGATCGTAGTCCCTCGATGAACCTTAATGTTGCCTTCAGTAAATGATCTAGTCCCTGAACGACATTGCTAAAACGTCTCATAGGTTGCCTTCTACGACTATACAAAAACGTCTTGTGCCCGTCTCTTCACATCCAATGATGGGGCTTCTTACCAAAACAATAGTAAGATAACAACATCTAAAGGAGGAGGAAAAGAACATTTAATACCTTTTGATTAGGTAGGTTACTCCTAGTTGCTCGTTTCCTCACCCAAAAAAACATTTTATACACCAACACTTCATTTTGAAACACTTTTTTCAAAAGACAAAACACTTTGTACGCGATTCTTATAGAGACGAGAACCATTACAAAGAAATTATTTTACAAAATACTTTCAAAACCTGCATCACAAATACACTTTCAAACAAAAGCAAGTGATCTAGCAACCAACTAAGATCCCGTAGATAACTACGGATGAAAAGGGTGCTAATACCTCCCCTTTTCATAACCTACCCCCAAACTCAAGAAATAATCTCGAAAGGTCTTTCCTGTTCTTTTCAACCTTTCCCTTTGGATAAAAGAAAAGTCGGTGGATACTCTTGCTAACCGCAACAATTGTAATCAAATGCAAAACACCCAAGTCAGTTCTCCCACCGTGTTATAGAGATCAATCGTTATTTGATTGGGTCCAGGTTTCAGTAACTCGAACTGTTAACTGGTTGGGTCCAGTCTCTGCAGTTGAAGGATTTAAACTAATATCTGGTCGGGTACAAGCTTTAGCAACTAAATTTGAGATTTACTATTATTTGGTCGGGTCCACGTTTTAGAAATTAGAGTTGTTATCTGGTCGGGTCTAGGTTTTAGAATTTTTAACTGGTATCTGGTCGGGTCCAGGCTTGAATTGTTGACTGGCCGGGTCCAGGCTTAAGCAATTTAAGAAGTTAAACTAATATCTAGTCGGGTCTAGACTTTAGTAACTTGGAATTGAGATTTACTGTTATCTGGTCGGGTCCAGTCTTCACAGTAAGTTGAGAGTAGGATGAAGTTGAACTAGTATCTGGTCGGGTCCAGGCTTCATAGTAACTTGCTTGAAAGGATGAAGTTGATTGTTATATGGTCGAGTTCCAGGTTTTATAGCAACTTTTAGAGATATCAATGACTCTTTTGACGACTTCACTAGAGATTAGGGGTTGCGGTCCCTTGATTTGTAATAGTCTGCACGACAAACTCAAGATGGGAAATCTGTAGTTTGTTGGGGAAATAAACCCTGTTGAAGAGGATACTTGATGAACTGCTGGGAAGATGAATTATTTAGGAAGAAACTCCACAAGGCTTCTTCTTTTAAGACCAAACTCAACCGAAGAGAAATTTGTTTAAGATTGAAACTCTGGCTGGGGATTTTATGAATCCAAATTCGTGGGGATAATGCTAATGAAATGATTCTGTGGGGATATCTCAAATGCATTTAAGGAGATGCTTGTTACTGTTTTTAAGCATACATTTGTTAAAAGTTTAATCATGTTCATATGCATATGTTCATTCAATTTTAGTCATTGGACACTTTTGCACTCAAAATAGGAAAAACAAAAAAGTTTGCACTTCAAAGTATATTTGTATTGATGTTTTGCCCATGAATTAGACATTTTTATACAGAGAGACCAAGATCCTAGTAAAAGGAAATCGTCGAAAGAATGGAAATAATACAAAGTGAAAACAAAAATAATAGCCATATGAAAGTGATCTCATTATGTTCCAACCCCACTATTGCCCCCATGTCTTTGAATATCATCCTTTGTCGTTGAAAAGAGTTGATTGGATTGATCTTTGGACCATTTGAACTTGGACCTTGGTAATAAAGTTGGTTGTAGAGATTCCACGGTACATAGTCAAACTCTTTTAATCCTTAACTTTTGCCTGAACCGCCCTTTCGGGTTTTGAGCCCATCAGGATACCCATTTTTACCCAAATCGCCCTTTCGGGTTTTCGACTTACCGGGTGTGCAATCTTTTGCATATATCCATAACTTTTTCCCGAACTTCCTTGGTTCGCCGGGATGCCCTTATTTTTTCCTAGGTATGTCAACCTAGCAGGTCATTTTATGCGTAGTATTTTTTAACTATGTCTGTGTTCACAGGATGTGGGAAGTCTTCGCCATCCATAGTAGTCAGCATCATGGTACCACCAGAGAAAACTTTCTTTACAACAAATGGTCCCTCATAAGTGGGAGTCTATTTTCCCCTAGGGTCAACTTATGGAAGAATGATATGCTTTATTACCAAGTTTCCAGTCTGATATACTCGAGGCTTGATCTTTTTGTGGAACGCCTTGATCATACGCTTTTGATATATCTGACCATGGCAAACAGCAGTCAGCCGCTTCTCGTCAATCAAGTTCAGCTAATCCAACCTAGTCTGAATCCATTCATCTTCGCCTAGACCTGCTTCTTTCATTATCCTTAGAGAGGGAATTTGAACTTCTATAGGCAAGACGACTTCCATGCCATATACCAAGGAGAAAGGAGTTGCCCCAGTTGACGTACAAGCCGGAGTACGATAGCCATAGAGAGAAAACAGTAACATCTCATGCCAGTCTTTGTAGGTTAACACCATCTTTTACACAACCTTCTTGATATTTTTATTGGCAGCTTCCACTGTGCCATTCATTTTGGGTATGTACGGAGAAGAATTGTGATGCTTGATTTTGAACTGAGTACAAAGTTCCATAATCATGGTATTGTTGAGGTTGGTTCCATTGTCAGTGATGATCCTTTCGGGGATACCATAACGAAAAATGATGTTATACTTGATAAACCTGGCTAGATCGTTCTTGGTAACTGAAGCATATGAGGCAACTTTTACCCACTTGGTAAAGTAATCAATGGCAACAAGGATGAAACGATGTCCATTGGAAGTGGTAGGTTTGATCTCTCCAATCATATCAATGCCCCACATTGCAAATAGCCACGGAGCAGTCATGACATTTAGAGGAATGGGAGGTACATGGACCTTGTCAGCATAGATTTGACACTTGTGGCAAGTCCTTGAGTGATGATGACAATCAGTTTCCATTATGGACCAATAGTAACCAGCCCTCAGGATTTTTTTGGCCATAGTGTTCCCACTAGAGTGAGTACCAAAGATTTCATCATGCATGTCTTCCATAATTTTCTCTACCTCCTTCTTGTCCACACATCATAGTAGAGTAGAATCATGGTTGTGCTTGTACAGGATTCTATTGCTTAGAAAGAATTTGGCTGAAAATCTTCGCAAGAATTTCCTATCATTGATGGAAGCTCCTTCAGGATACTCTTGTGCTTCAAGATACCTCCTTACTTCATGGCACCATGGTTTATCTTCGTCAGTGTCAATCTCATAGCAGTGTGCAGGTTCGTCAAATCTCTCGATCGTAATCATAGGAGCTTCGTTGTCCCATTTGACCTTGAACATGGAAGACATTGTTGCCAATGAGTCATCCAACTGATTTTCTTCTTTAGGAAAATGTTCAAAGGTGATCTCCTCGAAGTATGGTAATAGGGTTAACACAAGCTCTTTGTAAGGAATAAGGTTAGGATGCTTAGTGTCCCATTCTCCTTTGACTTGATTGATCACTAGAGCAGAATCTCTGAATACATCCAAATTCTTGTTCCTTAAGTCAATAGCAGCCTTTAAACCCAAAATGCACGCCTCGTACTCAGCCATATTATTCGTACAATTGAAGCATAGTCTATAAGTGAAAGGAGCGTGACACCCTTCAGGAGAAATTACCACAACACCAATTCCATTGCCCAAAGCATTGGAAGCCCCATCAAAATCCATAGTCCATCGGGATCCTTGTTCAGGTCCGTCATATGGTCCAGGTTTTGCATAATCAGTCACTAACATGATATTCTCATCCGGGAAGTCAAAATTCATAGGTTGATAATCATCAACAGCTTGATGGGCCAAATGATCTACCAATACATTTCCTTTGATGGTGTTTTGTGTTATATATTGAATATCATATTCAGTCAGAATCATTTGCAATCTAGCTATCCGTCCGGAGAGAGCAGGCTTCTCGAAGATATACTTGATGGGGTCTATTTTAGAAATCAATAAAGTGGTGTGAGTCAATATATACTGTCTTAGCCGTTGAGCAACCGATTCCAGAGCGCAACAAGTTTTCTCAAGCACTGAATATCTAGTTTCATAGTCGGTAAACTTTTTGCTCAGGCAGTAAATTGCATGCTCTTTTCGACCAAACTCGTCACGTTGGCCCAACACACACCCCATAGAATTCTCTAGCACAATCAAGTACATGATCAAAAGGTCTTCCTTCAACTGGAGGCATCAGAATTAGGGTTTCTTGCAAATATTCCTTGATTTTGTCGAAGGCAGCATGGAAATCGTCGTTCCATCTGACTACTTGATCTTTCTTCAAGAGTTTGAAGATTGGCTCACAAGTAGCAGTTAAGTGAGATATGAAGCAGGAAATGTAGTTAAGACGACCCAAAAATCCTCTAACCTCCTTTTCAGAACGGGGAACTGGAATTTCTCGAATAGCTTTTACCTTTGCTGGATCGACTTTGATGCCTTTACCACCGACGACAAAACCTAGAAGCTTTCCAGACCTTACTCTGAATGTGTATTTATTAGGGTTCAATCTCAACTTGTACTTATTCATCCTCTCAAATAACTTGTGTAGGTGATTGAGATATTCTTATTCAGTTTGAGACCTTGTAATCATATCATCCACATAGACCTCTATTTCATAATGAATCATATCATGAAATAGAGCTACCATAGTTCTTTGATATGTTGCCCCGACATTCTTCAATCTGAATGTCATGACTTTGTAGCAAAAGGTGCCCTATTGTGTAACAAAGGTGGTCTTTTCCATGTCTTCGGGAGCCATCTTGATTTGGTTGTAGCCAGAAAATCCATCCATGAAGGAGAAGAGTTTGTGTTGAGCGGTGTTATCAACCAAGACATTAATATGTGGTAGAGGGAAATCATCTTTGGGGCTTTCCCTATTCAGTTCTCTATAATCCACACACATGTGAACCTTTCCATCTTTCTTTGGCACGGGGACCACATTTTCAATCCATTGAGGATAGGATGTGACAGCCAGAAAAGCTGCATCAAACTGCTTCATTACTTTAACCTTTATCTTTTCAGACATGTCTGGCCGCATACGACAAACCTTTTGCTTAACAAGAGGGAAATCTTCTTTTGTTGGTAGACGATGAACCACAATATCGATATCCAATCCTAGCATATCTTCATACGACCAAGCAAACACTTTAACCTAGTCATGCAACATCTAAACCAATCTACTCTTGATATCAACTTCTAGGTTGGCGCCGATCTTGACCTCTTTCTTATCTGTCTCAGTACCCAAGTTGATAACCTCGACTGGCTCTTCATAAGGTTGAATAGATTTTTCCTCTTGCATTAGAAGTCTGGCTAGTTCCCCTAGTATTTCACAATCTTCCTCGCCTTCGTCTCTGGTTTGGTAAATTGGATATTCGAAGTCATAACTGGAAATAGTAGAGTCGTTGACAATGAGATCCGGAGCGGATGAGGATCTGCAAGTGTGTGTGTGTGCATGTAAGATACACGACTTATTGAAAAAAATGTAATAAAGGAAAATAAAGACAATGAACATAAAGTTTGAACGCAAAGGGTCCATTGATTTATATTAAATGATCATATGATAAATGAACATGAGAAAAACCCTTAACAAATGGACCATAGTGCCCCGAGCAAGGCACATGGCTTAAAAGTCATTGTTTGGAATTAAGATTACAGACAAAAGTTATTGAATTGACAAAAAACTAGTAAACAGTAATTACTCCTCAATGAAGGAGATGGGAGTGAAATTATTTGTATGCCAGTTGTTGAGCTTCCCTTCGGCAGTAGGGTAGATCCATTCTTCAAAAGCACATTTATCATAAGAGTCTTCCATATAGTTCACTTCATTATTTCCGACACGAAGAGGTGGATTTCCCATGCGAGCGCGCCTAACTTATTTCTGGGCTTTGGTGGTGAAACCCAACCCAAATTTGTCTGCTTTAAACAGAATGTCGAGGAGTTGTCCCCAAATAGTACTGCTTCCATCTTCGACCATGACACCGACATCCTTAAGTGAAACCATTATTGGTATAACTTCATCAGCTTTTGATAGATTGGAGGAGATTTTGGTGGCGGCAACCATAAGAGGAACAACTTTGAAAGTCTGGCATGGAGTTTCTATGAATTCACCATCCATTTCCACATACTTGAAGGAATTGAGATGGCTCACCATAAATTCTTCTTTGCTGAAAATAGTGATGATTTTCCCTTTGACTGGATACTTTAACTTTTGATGAAGCGTGTATGTTACTGCCCATGACCCATGGATCCAAGGGTGCCCAAGCAAACAAGAGTAGGCGGGACGTATGTCCATTATATAAAAGGTGGAGTTAAAAATTTGTGATCCCACCTTAATGGGAAGGTCCACCTCTCCATGCACCATCCTTCTAGACCCATTGAAAGCCCTTACAATTATATAACTTGGTTTCAATACTAGTCTTTCACAATCTAGCCGGTCCAAAGCACCTTTGGGTAACACATTTAGAGATGAGCCTATATCAATTAATACACGTGCCAGGGTGGTTCCCTTGTATTCAGTAGAGACATGCAAGGCTTTGTTGTGGTTCTTTCCCATAGGAATCAAATCAGCTTTGGGGAACCCTAATCCATTGTCAATCGTTAAACTTGCTACACAGTTCTCGATCTGGTCAGCTGTGGTTTCTTGGGGCACATGTGCTTTCTTCAAAAACTTGATTAAAGCTTGGGCATGAGCATCATAACGGAGTAGTAATGACAGCATGGATATTTTGGAGGGGGTTTGCCCTAGTTGTTTGACTATTTTGAAATCACTCTTCTTTATAATTTTCAGAATTTCCTCCATCTCTTGAATGGAGTGTTCTTCAGCATCAACATCTTTGATAGGTGCCTCTATCCCAACAGGCTCACTTACTTTTTATTTTCCTCTAGTGTAGGCACTAGACTTGTCTTTGGTTATGCGGACAGGAGTTGTTGTAGTAGTCAGAGGTGAGATAATAGGGGAGAAGATCCTCCTTGTTATTATTACTTTACTAGAACCTACAATATTTTTAAGATTGTTGGTCTTGTCTTCATTGATTCGCAAATCTTATTTTATTTCAGAGGATAAAAACAGAAGTTATGATATTTAAAATGCGTGAGACCGAGTCTCGATACTGTTATGTTCAAAATATCTTACGTTCTCCCCATTTTTGTCAAGAATCAAAAAGCAATAAAAACACGTAAAAGTAACAAAAGTGGATTTTGTATATAAAGTAGATTAATATAAATAGAAGATTTAAATAAGAATCAAATAGCAGAAACTGAACAATTTTTCAGAGCTATGGTTGAGGAGGTGGAAGTTGTGTGAACAAGGCTTCCAATAAACTATTGATCTAATTGTTCGATTCCTCTTGTTTCCCGAGCGTCCCCTTAATTTCGTTTCTTGTTTCATCCTTATTATCTAACCTTTCCTTAAACACAACATTTTATTTCTTAGACTCCTCCATAGTTTTTAGCACAAGAGAAGAGGAGACTGTTTGAGTAGAAGAGACCGTATTCTCAGAACTTATTGCAGGCGATTCTTGCTCAGGAGATTCTTCGACTGCCTTGCCTTTGTCTTAAAACATGATCAGAGGAAGAGGTTCAGGATACGGTTCAATATACTCGGATGTTTGAGGGGCTTCCCAAGGGGTGTTGTCCAGAAGAAGAGGGGTTTCTTTACCCAGTGTCGCAAAACTTGATCCTTGAAGATTTTCAGGCGATCGCAGAAGTTCTGTTGAGCGATTTCATAGTTGAGCTCCTTTAGCTTCATAGGTTCAAATTTGAACCATTTTTTGAACTGATTCTAGTGAGAATCAGAAGAAGCTGGGTTAAGATTCTACATGCAAGCTAGATTTAAGAAGTTAACCCATTCATGTATTTCTGTTTCAAAAATAACAAAGTTTACCAACAGCTGATTTAAATACTTTTGGTGTTTGTTTTGGAATGACTATTTTCTATGAACTTGTGACAAGATTTTCCCAAGCTTCTAAATTAATGATTATTCTGAGGAGATCCTCTGGGTAGTTATTTGGAGAGGTAGAGTCGGAAATAATTAAAGGTGAGTTGGGTGGTGTTGAAAGATATGGAGATGGAAGATCTGGAATGGAGAAGGTTTGTTATGTAGTTGTGGGGATTATTGGTGGTTGAGATATCGTGAGAGGGCAAGTGATGCCATGGATGGATGTCGTGGTATCAGAGTAAAAATGTGGATTTTTGGTGTGGGGAGCTTCAAACAATAGATCAAATTGATCAATATCATAGAGAACGTGTGCAAGTTCTGGCTGAGTCTGATCAAGGGTAGAAGATGGATTCATTAGAGGAATATTTGGAGGTATTGAAGGGTCAAAATATAAGTAAAAATCATCAAGGGTTTGAGGAGATGGATCTTCCGTGGGCTTTGGAGATGAGGGGTTTTTAGTGTAATCTCAAGCCTCAACTCAACTTTAGTTTTGATGAAAGACAAACAAGCTAGTTTTGATAAAAGACAAACAAGCACTATGGCAAGAAGGAAAAGAAGTGGAATTAGCTTAAAGCATCATTCACTCAAAGCTTCAAGGATCATGGCAAGTAATCAAGTATATCAATTCTCATTTGAACTACATTGATTAGAAATGCTCAAAAATGATATACACACTTGCCACAACACTTCACTTAAATTTTAAAACAAATTTTAAGTTTTTAACTGATGTAAATCGATTAACACTTGATGTAAATCGATTTACACATGCCTTTTCAAAAACTGATTGTCTCTGGCAGCAATCGATTTACATGAAGTGTAAATCGATTGATCACAGAACTGAGTTGAATTTTTAACACTTGTAAATCGATTTACACAACATGCTAATCGATTTACACTTCAAATTTTTTGAAAACATGAACGTTACAAACCCGTGCAATCGATTTACATCTTATGTTAATCGATTTACACATTGTATTTGAAAAATCTGAATTGGTTTCAAGATATCCTTCACACTTTTTCTCCAATAGATGCATGGTCATACATTGCATCCTCTCAAGTTTTTCAAACAGAAAAGTGTCCATTTGGAAAGGTATCTTGATTACTTTAAATACTAAATCTTTCAAATCATAAACAACTCTTCTCTTATGCAATAATTCTGAACTTTGTAAAATATTCAAACTTCATATTTATTAACTTTTAAGAAAAAAGATTTTCTGCACTTTCACACATATAAGAACAGAAATCTTTGAGCATTTTCTAACCATTGTGTTACAGTTTGAATTGCTTACAAGAGAAGAAAGAAGAAACTTCAAAGAAGTCACTCTATGTGATCAACATCTTTCAAGAAATCATACTTCATAAAATTATACAAAGTGTAACTTTTTTCCAGGATTGTTGGAATTAAGTATTAGAATACTTTTGTTCCTTGTTGTCCATTGTTGGAAACAAGAGGTATCTTTTGAGAGGATTGTTCTCAAGAGACTTATTGGAAATCCAAGAGGGTGTTCTTGGTATTTGTTAGGTTCTTTAGTTGATAAGACTAGGAAGAGTCTTGTAAAGGTTCTAACAAAATAGTGAAATCTCTTGCGTGTTTGCAAGGGGACTGGACGTACTTCCGGGGTGTGGAAGGAACCAGGATAAATCTCCGTGTCTCTTTACTTTCTGCACTTTATAGTTTTCAAAGCACTAAATCAAAACTAGAAAGTATAAAATAAGTCAAAAATCGACCACCACCTAATTCACCCCCCCTCTTAGGCGCATTCTTAATCTTACAATTGGTATCAGAGCAGGTTATAGGTAACCTGCTTCTAGAGATCCAGAATGGCTTCCGCAAATCATCAACCCGTTTTCAGAGATGGTGGTAGTAACAACAAGCCTCCTCTATTCTGTGGTGAATATTTTGACTTTTGGAAAATACGCATGAAGGCGCATCTAGAAGCACAAGGAGAATAAGTATGGGATGCTGTTGAAAATGGTCCATTTATTCCAGTAACGGTAATCAATGGCGTTGGCTCTTTAAAGCCTAAAACTGCATGGGACGACGATGATAAAAAGAAAGTTCTCTATGACAAAAAGGCAATAAACCTTCTTCAAGGTGCACTTAGTATGGATGAATCTTTCCGTGTCTCGACATGCAGAACAACAAAGGAAATATGGGATACCTTGGTTCAAACTCATGAAAGAACGGCTGAAGTAAAAAGATCAAGGCTAAATACCTTAAGTCAAGAATATGAACTATTTCGAATGCAGCCCGGAGAATCCATTCTTGACTTACAAAAGAGATTTGTGCATTTGAAAAATCACTTAAGTGCTCTTGGTAAAACCTTGACAAATGATGAACTCAACTTAAAAGTCCTTAGATCATTGACTAGGGAATGGCAACCAAAGGTAACAGCAATCTCGGAAAAGAAGAGTCTCTCCGCAATGACTTCCGCTACATTATTTGGCAAACTTCAAGAATACGAAACAGAACTCGTTAGACTTGAAAAACATGAGAATCTAGAAAAGAATTCCAAAAACATTGCTTTAAAAATTGACTCAAAGGAAGTTGTAAAAGAAGACAATCCGGAAGAAGATGAAAATTTCATGCTTCTTGTTAAAAGACTTGGGAAGTTTTTTGGCAGAAATGACAAGGGTGGATCTCATGCACATAAGAGAAATCACTTCAAGAAAAGAGAAGCCTCCACATCAACACAAGATGTCTCATGTTATGTGTAACACCCCGTTTTCAATTAATTGATTTATTTAAATTTGGGAATTTATTTTATTAGAATTAATAAAATAAAAAGAATTATTATTTTGGAATATTTGAGGAAAATAAAAGAAATAAGGAATATTGAGATTTTTAAGTCATTGGGCTTAGATGTGGATTAGTAAAGAGTGGGGGTGCAGAGAAATAAAGTTATGTTTGGGACTTAGGCCATTTTCTCATTTTTGGTTTTCACGTAAGAACAGAAGTTGGAATTGGGAAAATAGAGCTCTGAAGAACGAAGAACGAAGAACATCGCCCAAGAACTCAAAGCTGCTAATTGATAAGGTAAGGGGGGTTTATACTCGATTTATATTTGTTTATGGGTTTATGTACGGTTGATTCGGGTAATTGTAGGAAAATCCCAATTGTTAGATGTTTCTAGGGATCGATAACCGTAGGACTGAACCTTGCTAGAAAAGGGTTAGGTTCCCAATTCTTATGTATCGATTAAGAGTTTTAGGCCCCAAATGAGGAATTGGGATATGATCGTGAATTTACCTTGGAAGTTGTAGGGATAACCTCAGTGTCAGTAGAATTCCCCAAAGGGACGGTTAATCCCCGGTTAAGGTTACTATATTGATTGTTGGTATTTTTGGATATGGTGGTGTTGTCGTAAATTGTACAAACCTGATGTCGTTAGGTACCGAATTACGCGTTTGGCGGGCGTTTTCCCGCGTTTTGGACTGCTGTTTCTGAGCTGCTGCAGGTTCAGGAAAATCCTGTGCGCGCTCAGCAACACGGGCCGTGTTGCACAACACGGGTGCCCGTGTTGCTCCTCTGAGTTGGAAGGGGTGTGCTCCTGGTTGCACGACACGGGCCGTGTTGCACAACACGGGTACCCGTGTCAGAGCCCCTGTACTGATAAAATTAAATGTGCATTTTTCTGGACGTGCTGTACAACACGGGCCGTGTTGCGCAACACGGGTGCCCGTGTTGCTCTGCTGTGATGATTTCTGAATTTTTGATTTCAGTGTTTTGATGTTGGATTTTTATTGCCATGCTTTTAGATATGTTATCGAGCATGAATTATGATATAATTGATGTGATTGGTTGATGTTTGAATAGTATGCTGAGTGATTACATGCTATTCGTAACTTGATATGATTTATGTTTAAATGGTATGCTGAGTGGTTACATGCTATTTCATATCATGTTATGTTGGATATTGTTGATGTGCATGATATGTTGATCGATGTTCATAGTATGCTGAGTGTTACATACTTACATATCATGTTGCATTTGTTAATTCCCATTGTGTGGAATTAACATGGTGGCCAATATACGTGTCCGCGATTTAATGGAACGTTGAGGTGGTAGCCGTGTCCGCGATATAATGGAACGGTGAGTTATCCGTGACCCGCGATTTAATGGGGCGGTGAAGTGGTACCACATGCATGGGTGTGTTGCATTACTCGAATATAACATGAATGGATGATTTTTCCAATGTTATATTTGATTGTTTGTATGCACGTATGATTGATAAATGGTTGATGATGTTTGATGAATATTTGCAAATATGAAAGGCAATATGTCATGGATATATGAATTGTAAAGGTTTTGTAATCTATGAAATATGCTAATTATTGGGTGATGCTTATGATTTCATGAATTGATTGTTATGAATGTATAACCAAATGTATATTTGAGAAGCTCACCCTTACTGTTGAATATTTCAGATTGAGGAGCTTCGCTCAGGTGCTTGGCGAAGGCTTATCGTGTCTAGTTTAGTTTCATTTTAGTATGTCCGGGTCATGCTCTGATAGTTGTAACTCCGGGAACGTTTGGTTGTCGAGCTGCTTTAGTCAGACTCGTTTATTTCTGTTAATTGTTATAATATGACGTTGACTTTTCCAGGTGTTAATCCCTGATGATGTTGGAAAATATTATAACATTGGATTTATTAAATAAATTATTCCGCTGTGTAGACATGTATGAGTTACCACTAAAATTATGCATGACAGGAATTTATTTTATTAAAAGAGAATTGTAGCATTCCTCGATTATTACATGTACTCTGAGTTTATAATCTTTAATATTTGCGAAAATTATATGCGGGTTTTAGAGGGTGTTACAATAGTGGTATCAGAGCATAGTCGGTCGTTGTGACCAGAGTCTTGAGTCAGTCATTCCTTTCGTATGCGACTAGTGCAAGGTAACACTGTCGATACTATATTCTGATGTGGAGTATGTTTTAATTCTCAGGAATATGGCTGGAAGAGGTAATGGACGAAATGATGCTGCACTAGCTGAGGCTTTGGGGATGCTAGCTGGTGTACTTGCTGGAAACCCAACTGGAGGCGTGATTGGTGCTGATAGGCAATTGGGAAATTTCCAGAGGAACAATCCTCCGTTGTTCAAAGGTACACATGACCCTGAAGGTGCTCAGAAGTGGCTGAAGGAAATCGAAAGGATTTTCCGTGTGATTGATTGTGCTGAAGATTTGAAAGTCAGATATGGTACGCATATGTTGGCAGAAGAGGCCGACGACTGGTGGGTTGCCACAAGGACTGAAATGGTTCAGAATGGAGAGGCACTGACTTGGGCTAACTTCAGAAGGGCTTTTCTGAGGAGGTACTTTCCTGAAGATGTTCGGGGAAGAAAAGAAATTGAGTTTTTGGAGCTTAAGCAGGGCAATCTGACTGTTAGTGAGTATGCTACTAAGTTCACCGAGCTGGCAAAGTATTATGCACACTACAACAATGATGAGGCTGGAGAATTCTCTAAATGTATCAAATTTGAGAATGGTCTCCGAGATGAGATTAAGCAGGGAATCAGGTACCAGCGTATTCGTAGATTTTCTGATCTGGTGGATTGTAGCAGAATCTTGGAAGAAGATATTACCAAGAATCGGTCGTCTCACTCTCGTGGGGCTGTTGATAAAAGAGGAAAGCAACATATGGACCGTGGCAAGCCATATGGTAGAGATAACCAGAGATCAGGCGGTTGGAAAAGGCCTAGTGGGGGAGATTCTAAGGCTCCTATCAGATGCTACAGGTGTGGTGAGTCTGGTCATCACATTCGAGATTGCAAGAGTGATGAGAAGAAGTGCTATAAATGTGGAAAGGCTGGTCATCTGTCTATTGATTGCAAAGGGAAGTCTGTTACTTGTTACAATTGTGGCGAAGAAGGTCACATTCGTCCGCAGTGTCCTAAGCCTAGGAAGGATCAGTCAGGTGGAAAAGTGTTTGCTTTGTCTGGATCTGAGACTACCCCAGAGGATCGATTGATTAAAGGTACGTGTTTTATTCATGGCACACCTTTAGTTGCAATTATTGATACTGGTGCAACTCATTCTTTCATTTCTTTGGATTGTGCTGAGAGGTTGAAACTGGACATATCTGGTATGCGAGGTAGCATGGTTGTTGATACTCCTGCATCGGGTTCAGTGACAACTTCACTTGTATGTAGGAATTGTCCTATTGAGATTTTTGGTAGAAGTTTCGGTATGGATTTAGTGTGCCTACCGCTTGAACAAATTGATATTATCCTTGGGATGAACTGGTTGGAATTTAACCGGGTTCATCTGAACTGCTTTGCTAAGACGGTGATTTTCCCAGAAGCAGTTGGTGTCGAGAATTTGACTATGACTGCTAGGCAGGTGCAAGAAGCAATGGAAGATGGTGCTAATGTGTTTATGTTACTTGCTTCGTTAGATGCAACAGGAAAGGTCAGGAGTAGTGAATTGCCAGTGGTGTGTGATTTTCCAGAAGTCTTTCCTGATGATGTTGGCGAGTTACCTCCTGAGAGAGAAGTGGAATTTTCTATAGATTTAATTCCTGGTACGAGACCGGTGTCGATGGCGCCATATCGTATGTCTGCGTCTGAATTGGCTGAATTGAAGAGTCAGTTGGAAGATTTACTGGAGAAGAAGTTTATTCGTCCAAGTGTTTCGCCTTGGGGTGCTCCGGTATTGTTGGTTAAGAAGAAAGAAGGCTCTATGAGACTGTGTGTTGATTACAGGCAATTGAACAAGGTAACCATTAAGAATCGGTATCCGTTACCGAGGATTGATGATTTGATGGATCAACTAATTGGAGCTAGTGTATTCAGTAAGATTGACTTGAGATCTGGATATCATCAGATTCGTGTGAAAGCGGAAGATATTCAGAAGACTGCTTTTCGAACGAGGTATGGGCATTATGAATATTCTGTTATGCCGTTCGGAGTTACTAATGCACCTGGTGTTTTCATGGAATATATGAATAGGATTTTTCACCCATATCTGGATAAGTTTGTTGTGGTTTTTATTGATGACATTCTGATTTATTCCAAGAATGACAAAGAGCATGCGGAACATCTCAGAATTGTGTTAGAGTTGTTGAAAGATAAGAAGTTGTATGCAAAGTTGTCCAAATGTGAGTTCTGGCTGAATGAAGTTAGTTTTCTTGGACATGTGATTTCTAAGAATGGTATTGCAGTAGATCCTACGAAAGTAGAAGCGGTATCTCAGTGGGAAGCGCCGAAGACTGTTTCTGAAATTAGAAGTTTTCTTGGTCTTGCAGGTTATTACAGAAAGTTTATCGAAGGATTCTCAAAGTTAGCATTGCCGTTGACGAAGTTGACTCGTAAAGGACAAGCGTTTATTTGGGATTCTGATTGTGAGAAAGGTTTCCAAGAATTGAAGCGGAGATTGACTAGTGCTCCTATTCTGATTTTGCCGAATCCGGTGGAATCCTTTGTGGTTTATTGTGATGCATCTCTGTTGGGTTTAGGTGGTGTTTTAATGCAGAATCAGCAGGTAGTTGCGTATGCTTCGAGACAGTTGAAGGTTCATGAAAGGAACTATCCTACTCATGACTTAGAGTTGGCAGCAGTTGTGTTTGTCTTGAAATTGTGGAGACATTATCTGTATGGCTCGAGATTTGAAGTGTATAGTGATCATAAGAGTTTGAAGTATCTTTTCGATCAGAAAGAGCTCAATATGAGGCAAAGAAGGTGGTTAGAATTCCTCAAAGATTATGATTTTGGTTTGAATTACCATCCTGGTAAGGCAAATGTAGTTGCAGATGCTTTGAGCAGGAAGTCCTTGCATATGTCTATGATGATGGTTCGTGAATTGGATTTAATTGAGCAATTCCGAGATTTGAGTTTGGTTTGTGAAAGTACTCCGAAGTGTGTTCGTTTGGGTATGTTGAAACTTACTAGTGGTATTCTAGAAGAGATCAGAATCGGGCAGAAATCCGATGTTAATTTAGTTGATAAATTGACATTGATCAACCAAGGTCAAGGTGGTGAGTTTAGGATTGATGAAAATGATGTTATGAGATTTGGCAATAGAGTTTGTGTTCCTGATGTCGCAGAAATCAAGAAAAGTATATTAGAGGAAGGACATCGCAGTGGGATGAGTATTCATCCGGGTGCCACGAAAATGTATCATGATTTGAAGAAATTGTTTTGGTGGCCGGGAATGAAAAAGGAAATAGCTGAATTTGTGTATGCATGTTTAATCTGTCAGAAATCGAAGATTGAGCATCAGAAGCCGTCTGGATTTATGCAACCAATGTTTATTCCAGAATGGAAGTGGGATAGTATTTCTATGGATTTTGTATCTGGGTTGCCGAGGACTCCTATGAATTGTGAAGCGATATGGGTCGTTGTGGATAGGTTGACTAAGTCTGCTCATTTTATACCGGTGCGAATGGATTACTCGATGGAGAGATTGGCACAGTTATATATTGAGAAAATAGTGAGTTTGCATGGAGTTCCTTCTAGTATTGTGTCAGATAGAGATCCGAGGTTCACTTCGAAATTTTGGGAAGGATTGCAGAAGGCTTTGGGTACTAAATTGAGGTTGAGTTCAGCTTACCATCCTCAGACTGATGGACAGACGGAGAGGACGATTCAATCGTTGGAAGATTTATTGCGTGCTTGTGTTTTAGAGCAAGGTGGAGCTTGGGATAGCTATTTGCCATTGATTGAATTTACTTATAACAACAGTTACCATTCGAGTATTGGTATGGCTCCGTTTGAGGCATTGTATGGTAGACGGTGTAGAACACCTTTGTGTTGGTATGAATCTGGAGAGAGTTCGGTAGTTGGGCCAGAGATTGTTCAGCAGACTACTGAAAAGATCAAATTGATTCAAGAGAAGATGAGAGCTTCTCAGAGTCGTCAGAAAAGTTATCATGATAAGAGGAGAAAGAATTTAGAATTCAGTGCTGGAGATCATGTGTTTATGAGAGTTACTCCGATGACGGGTATTGGTCGAGCGTTGAAATCTAAGAAGTTAACTCCGCGTTTTATTGGTCCGTTTCAGATTACGGAAAGAGTTGGAGAAGTTGCTTATCGTATTGCTTTACCTCCGAGACTTGCGAATTTGCACGATGTTTTTCATGTTTCTCAGTTGAGGAGATACATTCCAGACCCATCTCATGTAATCCAAATAGATGATGTACAGGTAAGAGATAACCTGACAGTAGAAGCATTGCCTATGAGGATAGAAGATCGGGAAGTGAAACAGTTAAGAGGTAAAGAGATAGCATTAGTGAAGGTTGCTTGGGGAGGTCCAGCAGATGGAAATATCACTTGGGAGCTGGAGAGCCAGATGAAAGAGGCTTATCCAGAGCTGTTCGTCTAAGGTATGTTTTCGAGGACGAAAACTCTTTTAGTGGGGGAGAGTTGTAACACCCCGTTTTCAATTAATTGATTTATTTAAATTTGGGAATTTATTTTATTAGAATTAATAAAATAAAAAGAATTATTATTTTGGAATATTTGAGGAAAATAAAAGAAATAAGGAATATTGAGATTTTTAAGTCATTGGGCTTAGATGTGGATTAGTAAAGAGTGGGGGTGCAGAGAAATAAAGTTATGTTTGGGACTTAGGCCATTTTCTCATTTTTGGTTTTCACGTAAGAACAGAAGTTGGAATTGGGAAAATAGAGCTCTGAAGAACGAAGAACGAAGAACATCGCCCAAGAACTCAAAGCTGCTAATTGATAAGGTAAGGGGGGTTTATACTCGATTTATATTTGTTTATGGGTTTATGTACGGTTGATTCGGGTAATTGTAGGAAAATCCCAATTGTTAGATGTTTCTAGGGATCGATAACCGTAGGACTGAACCTTGCTAGAAAAGGGTTAGGTTCCCAATTCTTATGTATCGATTAAGAGTTTTAGGCCCCAAATGAGGAATTGGGATATGATCGTGAATTTACCTTGGAAGTTGTAGGGATAACCTCAGTGTCAGTAGAATTCCCCAAAGGGACGGTTAATCCCCGGTTAAGGTTACTATATTGATTGTTGGTATTTTTGGATATGGTGGTGTTGTCGTAAATTGTACAAACCTGATGTCGTTAGGTACCGAATTACGCGTTTGGCGGGCGTTTTCCCGCGTTTTGGACTGCTGTTTCTGAGCTGCTGCAGGTTCAGGAAAATCCTGTGCGCGCTCAGCAACACGGGCCGTGTTGCACAACACGGGTGCCCGTGTTGCTCCTCTGAGTTGGAAGGGGTGTGCTCCTGGTTGCACGACACGGGCCGTGTTGCACAACACGGGTACCCGTGTCAGAGCCCCTGTACTGATAAAATTAAATGTGCATTTTTCTGGACGTGCTGTACAACACGGGCCGTGTTGCGCAACACGGGTGCCCGTGTTGCTCTGCTGTGATGATTTCTGAATTTTTGATTTCAGTGTTTTGATGTTGGATTTTTATTGCCATGCTTTTAGATATGTTATCGAGCATGAATTATGATATAATTGATGTGATTGGTTGATGTTTGAATAGTATGCTGAGTGATTACATGCTATTCGTAACTTGATATGATTTATGTTTAAATGGTATGCTGAGTGGTTACATGCTATTTCATATCATGTTATGTTGGATATTGTTGATGTGCATGATATGTTGATCGATGTTCATAGTATGCTGAGTGTTACATACTTACATATCATGTTGCATTTGTTAATTCCCATTGTGTGGAATTAACATGGTGGCCAATATACGTGTCCGCGATTTAATGGAACGTTGAGGTGGTAGCCGTGTCCGCGATATAATGGAACGGTGAGTTATCCGTGACCCGCGATTTAATGGGGCGGTGAAGTGGTACCACATGCATGGGTGTGTTGCATTACTCGAATATAACATGAATGGATGATTTTTCCAATGTTATATTTGATTGTTTGTATGCACGTATGATTGATAAATGGTTGATGATGTTTGATGAATATTTGCAAATATGAAAGGCAATATGTCATGGATATATGAATTGTAAAGGTTTTGTAATCTATGAAATATGCTAATTATTGGGTGATGCTTATGATTTCATGAATTGATTGTTATGAATGTATAACCAAATGTATATTTGAGAAGCTCACCCTTACTGTTGAATATTTCAGATTGAGGAGCTTCGCTCAGGTGCTTGGCGAAGGCTTATCGTGTCTAGTTTAGTTTCATTTTAGTATGTCCGGGTCATGCTCTGATAGTTGTAACTCCGGGAACGTTTGGTTGTCGAGCTGCTTTAGTCAGACTCGTTTATTTCTGTTAATTGTTATAATATGACGTTGACTTTTCCAGGTGTTAATCCCTGATGATGTTGGAAAATATTATAACATTGGATTTATTAAATAAATTATTCCGCTGTGTAGACATGTATGAGTTACCACTAAAATTATGCATGACAGGAATTTATTTTATTAAAAGAGAATTGTAGCATTCCTCGATTATTACATGTACTCTGAGTTTATAATCTTTAATATTTGCGAAAATTATATGCGGGTTTTAGAGGGTGTTACATTATGAATGTGGAAAGCAAGGACATATCAAGCCAAACTGTCCAAATCTTCCAAAGAAAAACGGATTCAAAGGAAAGAACTCAAAACAAAAGAAAGCCTACATAGCATGGGAAGATAATGATATGAGCAGTACATCGGAATCGAAAAGCGACGAATGTGCAAATTTAGCCTTAATAGCATCGCATCACTCCGACGACAAAGAAGAGGTTAGTAATGAATTTATTCTTTTTGATGATGATGTTCAAGGTGCAATTGATGAACTCTTGAAAGAATGCAAAAGTTTATACAAAAAGGTGTCAAACCAAGAAAAAGAACTTCTAATTTGTCTAGAAAAAATTGACACCATGACTAAAGATTTTGATCTTCAAAAACAGAATTTTATAAAAGAAAAGGAAAACTTTGCATGCTCCAAGTGTGAATCAAATGTCTTTCAAATTGTTCAATTGAAAAGAGTCATTGAACGATATGAAAAAGGACAAATAGGATTGGAAGGATTACTAAGCCAACAATGTTATCCAAATGATAAAAGAGGTCTTGGTTATGTGAATTCTAAGAAACCAAGTAACAAGCCCACTATTTTTGTAAAGGCTAGTAATAGTTCCAATCCCAAGATAGTAGAAAAGAATCAAGTTGTTCATAATCATCAAAAGAAAAAGCCTAAAGTATCTAAAAGAAAAGAAATTCCTAGATACAAGAGAAAATTTGTTCCAAACTATTTTTACTATGGTATTATTGGACACACACCCAATGCATGCTATATTAGAAATTTCAGTATGGCTAGTGGACATTATGCATGGGTGGAAAAGGGAACTAACTATGAAGGACCCAAGGCCACTTGGGTACCTAACAAGAAATAATTTGTTTTTATAGGTATGCTTGAAGTCCACATCAAATCTTTGGTATCTTGATATTGGATGTTCAAAGCATATGACAGGAGATGTACACCAATTTTCATATCTAGTACATAAAGCCAAAGGGTATGTCACCTATGGAGACAACACCAAAGGAAAGATTCTTGGCGTTGGAATAGTTGGCACACCTCCATCCATTCAAATTGAGGATGTTCTCTATGTTGAAGGATTAAAGCACAACCTTCTTAGCATAAGCCAACTTTGCGATAGAGGGTTCAAGATCAAATTCAACAAAGAAGAATGCTTTATTATGGACGAGGCAACCAATGAGGTAAAACTCAAAGGTATAAGATCTAACAATATTTTTATGATTACTCTAGATGATTTGTCTATGAAGGTAGAATGTCTTATGGTAAACAACAATGACGCTTGGTTATGGCACAAGAGGATTGCTCACATACACATGGAGCACTTGAACAAATTGGTTAAGCATGACTTAGTTATTGGTCTACCAAAGATGAAGTTCATCAAAGACAAATTATGTAGTGCATGCCAAAAGGGAAAACAGACCAAATCAACTTTCAAACCAAATAATGTGGTCTCAACATCAAGACCACTTCAATTGTTGCACATGGATCTTTTTGGTCCATCTAGAACAAGAAGCTTCGGAGGTAACATTTATGATTTAGTTATTGTAGATGATTTTTCCTATTTTACTTGGACTTTGTTTTTAGTGCACAAAAATGACACATTCAAGGCATTCATGAGATATGCAAAACAAGTTCAAAATGAGAAGTCATTAAAGATAACATCAATCCGAAGTGATCATGGTGGAGAGTTCCAAAACAGTTTGTTTGAAGAATTTTATGAAGAAAATGGGATCTTCCACAATTTTTCAGCACCAAGAACTCCACAACAAAATGGAGTAGTTGAAAGGAAAAATAGGTCTTTGGTGGAGCTTGCAAGAACCATGCTAAGTGACTCAAGTTTGCCTAAATATTTTTGGGCGGATGCGGTAAGCACGGCATGTTACGTAAGCAATCGCGTGATCATAAGACCTATACTAAAGAAAACTCCATATGAGATTTACAAAGGAAGAAAACCAAATATCTCTCACTTTCATATTTTCGGGTGCAAATGTTTTGTCCTTAACAACGACAAAGACAATCTCGGTAAGTTCGATGAAAAATTGGATGAAGGTATTTTTCTTGGTTACTCCCTTTCTAGCAAAGCTTTTAGAATTTACAATAAAAGAACATTAATTATAGAAGAATCAATGCATGTTTCTTTTGATGAATCTAACACCTCCAAGGAGGAAGTTGTTATTTGTGATGATGATGATTCTATAGATTTATCTCATGAGAATTCTTACGAAGGTGGAAAAATTGTCAACCCGGAACAAACACATGAACTTTCACATCAAAATGAAAATGAGGATGACCTTCCTCAAGAATGGAGAACTCATCGTGATCATCCAGTTGACAACATAATTGGAGATATTAGCAAAGGGGTATCTACTTGACTAAATCTTAAGGATGCATGCTTGAATATGGTGTTTGTATCTCAAGTTGAACCTACTAAAGTGTCTCAAGCACTAGAAGATGATCAATGGATCCTTGCCATGCAAGAGGAGCTAATCCAATTCGAGCGGAACGAAGTTTGGGAACTTGTTCCTAATCCAGGAAATAAAAGTATCATTGGAACCAAATGGGTTTTCAAAAACAAGATGGATGAAAATGGAATAATCACTCGAAACAAGGAAAGACTAGTTGCTCAAGGATATAACCAATAGGAAGGAATTGATTTTGAAGAAACTTTTGCTCCAGTAGCACGTTTGGAAGCAATAAGATTATTACTTGCATATGCATGCTCATTGGACTTTGAACTTTTTCAAATGGATGTAAAAAGCGCATTTCTCAACGGATTCATAAATGAAGAAGTCTATGTAAAGCAACCTCCCGGATTTGAAGACTTCAAACATCCTAATCATGTATTCAAACTGAAGAAAGCTCTCTATGGGCTAAAGCAAGCACCAAGGGCATGGTATGATAGACTAAGCGCATTCCTATGTGAAAAAGGGTTTGTAAAGGGTAAAGTTGATACCACTCTCTTCATAAAAAATGTTAATCATCATACTTTACTTGTACAAATCTATGTAGATGATATTGTTTTTGGTTCAACTAACCAAAATATGTGCAAGGAATTTTCATCTATGATGCAAGGAGAGTTTGAGATGTCTATGATGGGAAGATTGAATTTCTTTCTCGGTCTTCAAATTAAGAAACTCAAACATGGTATCTTCATAAACCAATCAAAATATTGCAAAGACCTTATAAAGAAGTTTGAGATGGAAAGCAGCAAAGAAAATGCAATTCCTATGGGATCCGACACCTATCTTGATCCAGATGAATCAGGGAACTCTATTGACAAAACTAAGTATCGTGGAATGATTGGCTCACTCCTCTATTTAACAGCAAGTAGACCTGACATCATGTTCAGCGTTTGCCTATGTGCAAGATGATCGGGACTTTATAAGTCTGTCGGGATACTAACTGCAAGTATACAGTTCAGTCGTTCTAGTTTTAAAAGATTATCGAACCCACAGAGACTGAGGATCAATCACATACGATCTAATGCTACAGTTTGTCTAACTAAGCGATGAATATTCGATTTTTGGGGGAAACAGTTTAATTAAAAGTAATAGTACTAATTATACCGGTATGTGATAATCGGACTTAGGGAATTTGATGAATCGCTTGGCCTATAAAGTATTTCGGTAAAAGCTAATTGTTTAAAAACCTGAGACATACACTCTCGTGTTTATGAAATAAGTCGTGCTACTAAACCTAGTGGATGCACTTTAAATTTAATAACACTTTTTGAAAACAATTTGAATTTAATTAATTTATTAAAACACTCTCGTGTATTTAAAAATCAATGCTTCGTTACCACTATCTGGGTTGAACCCCAGCTCTCGCATGCAGGTTCTTGCCTTAATTAATTTCCCACTCTCGTGGCAAAATCGTGTTAATTAACCTCTCACTCTCGTGACAAGGATAGTTAAATTAATCTTGGAAATTGGAAACTAGAAATTGTTTTATAAATATTTTTGGCCAAGGTATCATTGAATTCTTTCAGTTCTTACGGTCACATAACGGTATTAATAATTTAGCCGGACATAATTAACTTAACAGCAATAAAGTTTAAAATATAATACATGGCAATAATTGGCATATTATAAAAATTGAATAAATAATAATTGCAATATAAAAAAAACCTGGAATTAAAGATGCTATAGTAATCATGAGGTAATACAGTAATCCAATCTTCGAGCTTGACTTGCAGTAGAAATTCGTGTTAATTCTTGAAAGAAGAATTAACACTTAAAAATAGAAACTAAGGCTTTGAATGAAAATTACAAGAAAATGAAAACAGAATTCCAAAACAAGCAAATTGGAAATAATTGTAAAATAAAATAAATATTTGCTCTGAGTAAAATTCTTCGACCCTTGAACTGTGCCTTGGTACTCATATATATAGCAGGAAAAATCAGTAGTTAAATTTGAATTCTTGATGAAGTCTTCATGGAGAAAATATAGGAGCATCAATAGTGGTGGCAATAAAATAGGAGAGTCAGTAGAAAGAGGGAGAACGAGTCTGCCCTTCACGCCCACGTCTTCAATCCATGCATAACGTCTACCTTCACGCGCGTGACGGTCGTCACAGGTGGGTGACGGTCGTCACACGCTGAAGTGGTGCCTTACGCTCGTCAGGTGTGTGTGACGAGCGTTTCCTTATGTTGTGGGGTGTTACGCCCGTCACAGGGACGTGACGACCGTCACAGATCCAGAAGTCCAAACTTTGTATTTTTTTATTCTTTTTCTCTTTGTTTTTCGTCTAGCCTTCTTCATGTTGTCCTTTTTCATTGGTTTGAGTCGACAAGTGTTATACCTGCAAAAAGACAAATAATCTTGGAATAATCGGGGGTTAGACGACTTAATGAAATATAAAATCGGTAAAAAGTATGTTAATTATACGATACGTTTTCTCGTTATCACAAGATATCAAGCCAATCCTAAAGAGTCTCACCTTGCAGCAGTCAAGCGCATAATAAAATATCTCAAAGGAACAACCAACGTCGGATTATGGTATCCAAAAGGTAGTATGTGCAATCTAGTTGGTTATTCTGATGCTGACTATGCAGGTTGTAAAACTGATCGCAAAAGTACAAGTGGAACATGTCACATTCTCGGAAATGCCTTGGTCATGGTCATGCAAAAAGCAAGAAAGCGTCGCTCTCAGCACTGCCGAAGCAGAATACATTGCGGCTGGAAGTGGATGCGCTCAAATTCTTTGGCTAAAACAACAGTTACTTGACTATGGAGTAAACCTTGGATGCATTCCGCTTCGATGTGATAACACAAGCGCGATCAATATTACGAAAAATCCAGTTATGCATTCCCGGACAAAACACATTGACATCAGACACCATTTCATCCGAGATCACGTACTCAAAGGAGATGTCGAGATTACTTTTGTGGATACTCAAAATCAACTCGCGGACATTTTCACAAAACCACTTGCAAAAGATGCATTTTTCAAAATTCGTCGTGAACTCGGAATCCTAGATGAACAAGATATATAAGGTGCACTCTATCCTTAACTATACTTTAATGTATATATATATATATATATATATATATATATATATATATATATATATATATATATATATATATATATATATATATATATATATATATATATATATATATATATATATATATATACATATATATATATATATATATATATATATATATATATATATATATATATATATATATATATATATATATATATATATATATATATATATATATATATATATATATATATATATATATATATATGGATTTAGACAATGTTTCAAATGTTAAAATTACTGTTTTTAAAATTTTTCCTTTAAGTAAATCGATTTACTTAGTATGTAAATCGATTTACCACTGAAGCAAAACATTTTTTATAAAATCCTTTTGTGTAAATCGATTTACACAGTATGTAAATTGATTTACCACTGAACGAAAATTATTTTTCATATTATTTCAAGTGTTAGTTTTTGTATTAAGTATTTGAACTTTGTTCGCTATTTTTAAACATTTACTCTTTAGTTCTTGTTAATATATGTTTCAAACTGTTATAAGTATCACTTTATGTTGCATCTTTCCTTTCTTTTTGATAATGTCAAAGGGGGAGAAGGATGTGATAGCACTTTATGGTTGTTTGTTTCAATTTTCTTTACAGGGCAATCTTTCAAAATTTCTTTCTCCATAGGGGGAGAAATCTTCTCAGGGGGAGAAAACTCATTTTGCTCCAATTCTGAACAACTCATAAAGAAAGATGGTTTGTCATCATCAAAAAGGGGGAGAATGTAATCTCAAGCCTCAACTCAACTTTAGTTTTGATGAAAGACAAACAAGCTAGTTTTGATAAAAGACAAACAAGCACTATGGCAAGAAGGAAAAGAAGTGTCATTCACTCAAAGCTTCAAGGATTATGGCAAGTAATCAAGTATATCAATTCTCATTTGAACTACATTGATTAGAAATGCTCAAAAACGATATAGACACTTGCCACAACACTTCACTTAAATTTTAAAACAAATTTTAAGTTTTTAACTGATGTAAATCGATTAAAACTTGATGTTAATTGATTTACACATGCCTTTTCAAAAACTGATTGTCTCTGGCAGCAATCAATTTACATGAGGTGTAAATCGATTGATCATAGAACTGAGTTGAATTTTTAACACTTGTAAATCGATTTACATAACATGCTAATCGATTTACACTTCAAATTTTTTGAAAACATGAACGTTACAAACCCGTGCAATCGATTTACATCTTATGTTAATCGATTTACACATTGTAACTTTTGAAAAATCTGAACTGGTTTCAAGACATCCTTCACACCTTTTCTCCAATAGATGCATGGTCATACATTGCATCCTCTCAAGTTTTTCAAACAGAAAAGTGTCCATTTGGAAAGGTATATTGATTACATTAAATACTAAATCTTTCAAATCATAAACAACTCTTCTCTTATGCAATAATTCTGAACTTTGTAAAATATTCAAACTTCATTTTTCTTAACTTTTAAGAACAAAGATTTTCTGCACTTTCACACATATAAGAACAGAAATCTTTGAGCATTTGCTAACCATTGTGTTACAGTTTGAATTGCTTACAAGAGAAGAAAGAAGAAACTTCAAAGAAGTCACTCTATGTGATCAACGTCTTTCAAGAAATCATACTTCATAAAATTATACAAAGTGTAACTTTTTTCCAGGATTGTTGGAATTAAGTATTAGAATACTTTTGTTCCTTGTTGTCCATTGTTGGAAACAAGAGGTATCTTTTGAGAGGATTGTTCTCAAGAGACTTATTGGAAATCCAAGAGGGTGTTCTTGGTATTTGTTAGGTTCTTTAGTTGATAAGACTAGGAAGAGTCTTGTAAAAGTTCTAACAAAATAGTGAAATCTCTTGCGTGTTTGCAAGGGGACTGGACGTACTTCCGGGGTGTGGAAGGAACCAGGATAAATCTCCGTGTCTCTTTACTTTCTGCACTTTACAGTTTTCAAAGCACTAAATCAAAACCAGAAAGTATAAAATAAGTCAAAAATCGACCACCACCTAATTCACCCCCCCTCTTAGGCTCATTCTTAATCTTACATTTAGATGTTGATAAAAATACAGATTCAATAATAGAAACAAAAGACGAATTACCTTTCTTTTTGGAAGCTTTGGGGGTCTTCTGAGGGGAGGTATCACCTACAACCCCTGCTTAGCCTTAAGACAGTTTGGTTACGCCCGAAGGGATGGCCCACATGAGATGCTCATTCAAGGTTTGGTATTTGACTACGAGAACGATGATCAAGGTCATTGCTAAAGGTTTATCCGAGCTTGGAGGATGTTGAACAAGGTAGATAGCAAGACATTGGGGCGCAAGAATTCCATCCCTCTTGAGCCTTACTTCAAATGGGTACGAACTCGTGCTCAGAGTCTTATGATGCCTTATCCCTCCATTCTCCCGGTAATCATTGAGCCTGTTATGGAAGGAGATGTTCCATACACTATCCTACATCCTGACATGCCCACCTCTCTTGAAGACTTACAAAGAGATTGGATACAACTCAAGGGGGAGCAAGATACTTTTGAAGCCCAATTCTACGCTAGCGAGAAGAAGGTTTTGGAACTCACTAAGCAACTTCATGAGGAGCAGACTCTGAATGCCTACACCGCACCAAAGAGGATGCGTACAACCTTTTTATCTTAGAGTTTTTTGTATTGTTTTGCCCAAAGAGGCATTGATGTACTCAAGCTTTAATTTATTAATATAACGTGCGTTTCCTATTTGTCTAAAACAAATTTGAATCTTTAAAATCCTTTAAATCATTGCATATGCATTTACCATTCATCATAACATAAGCAGATTTCTTGCAACAAGTCTCCTCATCTTTCTACTATTTATTTCAGTAAGATGGATCTCGAGCAAACAGTGAAGGACCTCCAAGCACAAAATGATCAGTTTCAATAGACGTTCTTAACTCTAGCCAAAGGACAAGAAGAGTTGAAGACCTTGCTGGTTGAAGAGAAGAAAAAAGAAAACAAAGAAAATAACCAGAGTTCTAAATATGGGAAGAAGATTCCAATGACAAGCAAGAAGGACCTTAGACTTTGCAACGTCATCTGGTGAGAAAGACAAACAAGATGGAAAAGGTAAGGAAGCAGTTGTCCATCCAGATTCAGAAGAGGAAGAGGAAGAAGAAGATTATTCTGAAGAACAATATCCTCCAGCCGACAACAAGTATAAGCATCTGGAAGAACGGTTAAGTGCAATGGAAATCCAAAAAGTGCCTGGATTGGACGTTGAGGAGTTGGGGTTATTATATGGGATTGTCATTCCTCCAAAATTCAAAGCACCGGTGTTCGCCAAATATGACGGAGTTTCATGTCCCAAAATGCATCTCCGGTCCTATATGAGGAAAATACAGCCTCACACTGCCGACAAGGATTTATGGGTACATTTCTTTCAAGACATCCTGTCTGGAACTCAACTTGATTGGTTTTATCAGTTAGAAAGAGCCAATGTTCATAACTGGGAAGATCTGGCCGCCGCCTTTTACAAACAATACTAATACAATGCTGATCTTGCTCCCACTTGTACTCAACTCCAGAGTATGGCCATGGTTTCAAGTGAAGGCTTCAAAGATTGCACACAAAAATGGAGGGACATAGCAGGAAGAGTCCAGCCTCCCCTATCTGAAAGAGAGTTAGTAGATATGTTTTTGGGCACCCTGTCTGGTCCCTTCTTTAACCACTTAATTGGGAGTTCATCGGCAGGTTTTACCGAATTAATATTGACCGGAGAAAGGGTGGAAGCCGGGATAAAGAATGGGAAAATTCAAAAGGATGCATGCTCTGCTGCTGTAAGAAAACCATTCATTGGAAAAAATAAGTTGTTGCTGTATATCCTCAGAGAAATCAAGATAGGGCTGAACACCGCCCAATGGTGGGGGCTGTCATGATTCCTAAACCCGCACCTGCTCAACAAAGAAGCAACCAGCCAAGAACGGAAATACCAGTCAAAGAGTTCACTCGAATTAATATGACATTATCTCAAGTATTGCCACATTTGTTAAGATCCAATCTAGTGACTTTGAGAAGCTCCAAAGAATCCTAACACAACCTCTCCTCATTATCATCCTAATGCCCGCTGGGCATACCATTCTGAGAGTTCCGACCATGACACTAACAATTGTTGGGCTCTGAAGAACAAGGTACAAGACCTTCTTGAAGCCAAAGAGATTGAATTCGATGCGCCAGAAATTCCCAATGTTATTACTGCCCCTATGCCCAAGCACGGTCGTGATGTCAACGCCGTTGAGGAAGATAGGTTTGTTACTTCAGTTGATGAACTTGTGACCCCACTCCTAACTATCAAAAAGAACTTGTTCAATGCCAGTGTATTCCTAGGTTGTGATGAAAGTTGTCATTTCTGTTTAACCTCACCAACCAGCTGTCCTTTGTTAAAAGCGGGCGTTCAATTCCTAGATGACAAGGAGATTTTGTTCGAGAATATTTCTATTCCAACTGTTTCTTATAATGATGTTTCCACCGTGACCATTTCCGCCAATTCTTCCAGGGTCTCTACCAAAAGACCCGTTAGAATTACATCAGTTCCTAAAATAGCTTCGTAGATAATTACAATGACTGGACCAATCCTGTATTCGTCAGACAAAACCGTCCCATGGAATTATTGAGGTGATGTCTACTATCACGGTGTTGTACCCCAAAATTTGCCCTCCCATATTCTTCAAGATTTGCCAAGATCAAGGTTCAAAATCTCTCAAGGGTTGCACAGTTCAATGGCCTCCTAACAGTCAAAAATTAGGGTTTTGGTTCTGGCAAAGAAGTTGAAGTTTCCAAGGGTCCAAACAAGTCCCACATGCCTATAAACATTTTCAAGCATCCTTATGCCAAGTTTCAAGACTCACAGCACCAAATTGCACAGTCAAAAACCCTAATTGCTCAACAGTCAACTGCAGGGGCAAAATGGTCATTTGACAGTCAAAAGTCAAAATTGTTGGTCAACATCTTATTTTGAAGCCACAAACATCATTTGATCAACACTTGATCATGATTCTCAAGGCATGGCTCAAAAAGTCTCAAGATGCAAAAGTTTCTATTTTTGGACAGTTGAAAAAGTCAACTGCAAATTGACCAGGGCATAACTTCCACATGGTTCATCAGAAAAATTCCACCCAAAGCTCATTTTGAAGAGAATGACATTTCCTACAACTCCTCTTCACACTTCAAGTCCAAGAAATGCTCTCACAAAAAGTTATCAATCTCAACATTATAGGTCATTTTCAAAAGTCAACAAAAAGGCACTTTAAGTCAAAGACCATAACTTGAGATTGGTAAATCAAAATGACATGGGACCAAAGACATTGGTTATAGGACTTCAAGACCTTTCCAAAATGTCCAAGAACATGATCAAAGCTTAAAAATTGAGCAAGATATGCCTTGTGGAAGTTGGGAAATTTTTGGGAATTTTGAAAAGTCAACTTTGCTTCAAATGCCTCAAAATTGCTAATGGGCCTCAATTTCTTCCAAGAATCATCACCCAAAAGATATGAACGACCCATTGACATCCAAGGGAGTTATTTTATCATTTTTGATTAATTATTTGAATTATTATTATTATTAATTCACTTAATTAAAATTAAATATGACAAAAATAGCAAATCAATGTTTTTAAATCCTTTTATGCAGCAAATACCTTCCACATGTGATAGAGATTTCGTGCACCTTCTCAAGGGGATAAAATCATCTAAATTTGGCAAGATTTTAATGGAAAAAGGATTGAAAAAGATATGGAAAAATCAAATCTCAAAAAACATGAATGCAAGGACTTTGGGCTTGGATTGTTAACCTAATTCACTCCACATATATGCAAGAACACAAACCTAATCCTAAGAACAAGATTACTGCAAATTAACCTCCCAAAAAAGGCCAGCACCCCCCATGGTTTGCATTTTCTTTTTCCTTTTTCTTTCTTCTTTTTATTGTTTTTTCTTTTGTTTTAATTAATCCCACAAAATAATTTTTACAATATAAAAAAAAAAAGAAAATCATAAAAATAAAAATATGTTTTATTTAATTTTTAATTCATCAATAGTTTTGTAAATAAATCTCAATAATCCAATTAGTTTAATTTTAGGTCTTCAACTTTAATGTTTTATTTTAAATAACTAAAAAATGTAGAAATTAGGGTTTTAAGTATTTTTATCCTTTTTCTCAATAAATAACTTTTTATTCTTATCATTCTTAATTATTAATTATTTTTGTAAATAAATATGACATTTAATTAATTAGGGTAAAATTAGGTTAAAACTTAAACATTTTTCTTTAATAATTAAAAACAATTTAGAATTAGGGTTTTATTCAACTTTTAATTTAATTAATTTTCTTTATTTCCATTAAATACAAAAACATCAAAAAATAAGTTCTTTTCTTTATTTAATCATTAATTAATTTTTTAATTTCAATTCAATTTCCTTAAAGGGTCCAACGCCCTCGCATTTTCGATTCCAATGTCCTTTCGCGCGTTTGTCTTTATTCTTCATTTTAAATATTATGTAATTGCCCCAAAGCCTTGTAATAGATAATTAGGACATTTACTTTCCGCACTTTTATTCAAAATCGGGTTTTGTTAATTTGGCGATGTATGGACCCGCGCCTTGTAATAGCGTAGGACTTTTATTTTCCGCACTTTTATTCCCGCACCCTTTAAACTGCTAATCACATGAAAGAATGTATGCCCAAATAAAAACAATGCGTAGCTCACCCAATGCATGACAAGACAAATAATAACTGAAAATGACACACAATTCACACACCACTCTTAGGGTACGCCTCACTGTTGCCTTGCCTCTCGAAACGTGGTCGTCGAGTAGAGGACGTTTTAGTAAGTTCTCATGTCCATGAACATGGCATGGGGGTAGCTTCTAAGGTGTCCTACTATTGCTCTGGTGACCACACTGTCCCTAAACTCGAATTGACCCGAACACCTCCAACGGTGGTGCTACCTACCCCTCAATGGCGGGATGGCACTACCTCAAGGACATTTACACAGACTAATTCCTTAGGGTAGGTAGATGACTCGTAGACGCTTGTTCTAATTCAAAACAAATCAAAAACTTCTGTTCACACCTACACTTTTCAAAAAGCTTTCAAAAACAACTTTTCAAACACTCTTGAGGACTGATACAAGAGTCGAACTGAAATTTTAAAACGGAACTTTTTCAAACCCACTCACGATTGAAAAGCAAACAAACATTTTTTGAAAACACAAATGAGCAAGTATCTAAGAGTCTATGGATAATCATGGATAGAAATGGTGTTAACACCTTCCCTTTCTATAAATCTACCTCCCGAACCGAGAGCTAATCTCAATAAGGAATTTTTCTGTGCTTTTGTCCTTTCCATATTGGAGAAAATAAAAGACGGTGGCGACTCTTACTTCCGCGACATTTCGCGAACCAGCGTTAAACAGTCAGTTCCAGATCCACCGATCACAGAACTGGCGACTCTGCTGGGGAATAACTTTATAAAGTGAGGTGTACCTTAGGATAGTTCATAACTGTGTTTTCAATTGTTTTGACTTGTTTGCTTTAAATTGTGGGTTGCATCGGAGTTACATAGATCCTAACCCGGATCTGGGGATACCCTGTTTAGGTAGCATAAGCTGTGAGGGACCTGTCCGGCGTAGACCGACATGGGTGAAGCAATGGCTACGTTGGTGTGGCACCTTGGTCTGTACCGATATCCCTTGTGTTGCAACGAGGAGAATATGGGTCTTCTGAGGAGTCATTAAGCACCAACCGACCTTAGAACCTTAAATGACCCAACTTGGCCAATAGAACAGTAGCAGTATGCTACGCCCATTGAGGCTAAACTCTCGTGATGGTTCTGGCCGCAAGAAAAGATTGCGATGCTGGAGTTATGACCGATTGAGGGTAGTCAGTGATATTGGGATCCTCTAGAACCCGGTTACTTCTGATAGGACAGGTCTGAACCAACAAACTGAAAGAGGGTAATACCTAGACCCCATGCTGGCCTAAACTTTAAGGGGTTGTCTTGTGTGACTTATGTGCCTTATCATGTTTTCCTTTGTAAATATTTGTGGTGTGCTTTATCATAACATCATGCCATCATGAGCATTGCATGCATCCTGCATAAGGACTGACCATTTCAAAGACAAGAGGGTTTCACCTTTGCTCTGTTTTGTAGGACATCATGATGCCTATGCGAAGGAATACTATCCGGTTCAACTTTGTTCGCCCACCTGAGTTGCTTGAAGAGTTGGTTAATAGAATTCCAAATACTACTTCCTTCATCCAGAGGCATGGTTCTCTTATCAGTTTAGTCACGGCAAAGTGGGACCAACAACTGATGAGTGTCCTGACCCAGTTCTATGACCCTCTGTACCAGTGCTTCACCTTTCAAGACTTCCAGCTGGTCCCTACCCTGGAAGAGTTCTCTGATTTGCTTGGCATCTCTATCTTGGATCAGACTCCCTACACTGGTTGGGAAAAGACCCTCAGACTTGAGGAGGTCGCAGCAGCTCTTCCCTTGACTCACCAAGAAGTAATGGACAACTGGGTGACTAGAAGCGGAGTTAAGGGTTTCTTGGCTAAGTTTCTGATTGGTAAAGCTAACAATTTCTGGAATGACTTGGACTTTAGGGCATATGAAGACATCCTGGCTCTCTTAATCTATGGTCTAGTCTTGTTCCATAATCCTGACAACTTCATCAATGTCACTGCCATATGGATCTTTATGTCTCGGAATCCTGTGCCCACTCTCTTGGGTGATATCCTGCAACAACTTTATGCTCGTACTGCCCGAAGACGAGGGACTCTGTGGTGTTGTATCCCTTTGTTGGTGAGGTGGTTTATTTTGCACCTCCCTAAGTTCGTGCTGAAGAACCAAGAAGGAAGAGGTTGGGCTCATAGGTTAATGTCTCTCACTGACAAGGACATCATTTGGACTCTCAGAGGTTTGGATGAGATAGCTATTATTGATCGTTGCGGAGAATACCCTAATGTTCCTTTGATTGGTACTCAAGGAGGAATCTCTTACAATCCATGTCTAGCGCTCCGTCAGTTTGGAAGGGCCAAAAGAGCAGGGCCTCATGAGATGTTGGTGCCTCACATCAGTTTTGAGTTTCAGGTGGATAGTGACGAGCTGCGTCGTAGGTTCATCAAGGCTTGGGACAGAGTTCATAAAGCTGACCCACAAGAGTTGGGGCCAAAGACTTCTCTACCTATGGAAGCCTACTACAAATGGGTTCGCATCCGTGCTCAGAAGTTAGGTATGCCATACGAAGCTGTCAGACCCGTCATTCTTGAGTATCCTGACAAAGATGGGGCTCCTCCAACTGTCCTCCCTCCTCAGATACCTACTGATTATGAGACATTAAAGAGGTCTTGGTCGCAACTGCGAGAAGAACAGGATTCTTATCGGGAAAAGTTCAATGAGCAGGAATTGAAGATCCAGAAGCTGACAAAACAGTTGGAGAATGAGCGAGCTCTGAATGACTACATCCATACTGAGAAGAGGAGACCCTGGGATCAATGATGAGCTTTGGATGTTCTTTTACAGTTTTATTTCCCTTTTTAGTATTTCCATTTTATGTAACGCCTAAGGGCAACCTGTTGAACAATTTAAATTTCAAAGTTGAATCTAATGAAGTGTGTTCCTTTTTGTTTACAAAGTTGATTCCCGATTGTCTTTGAAAACATAAATCATACGCATTCCATTCATCATGTGCATAGCAGGTATTCTTCTTTTCAGGTTGCTTACTGTTCTTCGCTGTTTATTTCAGCATCATGAACCCTGAATCCTCTACCGAGATGTCTATCAAGGCCCTTCAGGCGCAGAACGCACAATTTCAGGAGCTGATCATGGGTTTGGCTCAAGGTCAAGAAGAGCTGAAGGGTTTGCTCCTAAAGAAGGAGAAGAAGAAGAAGAAGAGAACCATTCTATTCAACTCGGGTCGGAGGTTTGGTAACACTCTGCAGAACGAGGAAGCTGGTTCTTCTGTAGGCAAAGACAGTCCCCAGGGGGGAAGGGCTCCAAGTCCAGTAGTCTCTGACAATGAGACTGATTTTAATGAGGAACAGTATCCTCCCGCTGAAGACCAGTACAAGCAGTTGGAAGACCGTCTGAACGCCATGGAGATTCAACAAGTGTCTGGTTTGGATTTCGGAGACTTGGGTTTATCTACTGGTGTGATTATCCCTCACAAGTTTAAAGCACCATCTTTCACCAAGTATGACGGGGCGTCTTTCCCTAAGCTACACCTCAGATCTTATGTGCGGAAGATTCAACCGTACACAGTGGACAAGAACTTGTGGATCCACTTCTTCCAGGAGAGTCTTTCAGGGACTCATCTCGAATGGTTCTATCAGCTGGATGGAACCAAGGTTCGTAACTGGGAGGAGTTGGCTACTGCTTTTTACAAGCAGTATCAATATAATGCCGACCTTGCTCCTACACGTACCCAACTCCAGGGTATGTCGCTAGGATCAGGCGAAGGTTTTAAAGAGTATGCACAGAAGTGGAGGGATCTGGCTGGCAGGGTGCAGCCTCCGTTAACAGACCGTGAGCTGGTAGATATGTTCTTGGGGACCCTATCCGGGCCATTTTTCAATCATCTTATTGGCAATTCATCTGCAGGGTTCACTGATCTTATTCTGACTGGGGAAAGGATAGAGGCTGGAATGAAGTCCGAAAAGATTCAGAAAGGTGCATCTGCAAATTCTGAGAAGAACCCTTTTAAGAAGGAGGCCAGTGCTGTGTATGGGCCTAGAAGACAAGATAAACCAGAGCGCCGCCAATCTGTCAACGCGGTAATGATTGCTAAACCTGCTGCCGCTCCTCGGCAAACCAATCAACAAAGGGCTGAGAGACCCAGAAGATAATTTACCCGGCTGAGTATGACCTTGTCACAAATCTTGCCGCAGTTGCTATCCACCAACTTGGTGACTGTCAGAGAGGCTCCAAAGGTTGTGAATACTGCCTCTCCTAAGTATAATCCAAATGCCCGCTGTGCTTATCACTCCAATAGCTCGGGGCATTCCACTGATGATTGCTAGGCCTTAAGAAATAAAGTGCAAGACTTTATTGATGCGAAGGAGATACAATTTGAGGCGCCTGAGAGGCCAAATGTTGTGACTGCTCCTATGCCCCAGCATGGAGTAAATGCTGTTGATGAAGATTTGTATGCCGTTTCTGTAAATGATGTAGCTACTCCTCTGATGACTGTTAAGAGGAACCTACTGCTGGCCGGTTTATTTCCGGGTTGTAGCGAAGGTTGCCTTTTGTGTGCTGTTTCCCTTTCTGGTTATCCGTTGCTGAAGTTAGGCATCCAAAGCCTGATGGATAGCAAGGAAATTTTGTTCAAGAAGACTGCTGTTCCTTTTGTTCCTGTGGAAGAAGTATCCGTCGTTACAATTTTCAACAATCCAATCAAGGCTCCCCCGAGGAAGCCAGTTAAAATCATGACTGTCGCACCCATTGTTATTACTGTTCCGGGGCCTCTCCCCTATGAATCTGATAAGGCTGTCCCATGGCACTATGGGGCAGATGTATATGTACATGGTATAAAGCAAGAGTTCAACACTGGTACCAGCATCAGCAATATTACCGGTCCAGCTAAAGTAACTCGCAGTGGCAGGCTCTTCTCGCCTGACATTGCGCCACCAACTATTCAAAGACCTCTCATTATAACACATGCAAATGCGCCTGTTTCCACTTCTGATCAAGTTGTTTCCCCTGCTTCCGAGTCATCTAATGCTCGGGGCAAAGGGATTGATGATGAGCCTGCCCGGATGGAGGCACCAAAGTATGTGAATGTTGAAGCCTCCCAGCAAGAGATGGAGGAAATTCTAAAGATAATCAAGAAGAGCGACTTCAATGTCGTTGAACAGCTGGGGCATACACCCTCCAAGATCTCTATGCTCTCATTACTACTGTGCTCAGAGGCCCATGCTAAGGCCTTGATTTCATTTCTAAAGACGGCCCATGTTCCACAAGAGACGTCTGTAGACTAGTTTACTGATTGCTTAGCCAATTTGACAGCTGACAATGGTTTGGGTTTCTCGGATGCTGACCTTACTGCTAAGGGAAAGAACCACAATGATGCCCTGCATGTCTCTATTGAATGCAGGGGCACTACTCTTGCGCACGTGTTGGTGGACACCGGTTCTTCCCTGAATGTGCTACCCAAAAAGGCCTTAGACCGATTGGATTGTGAGGGCCTGGAGCTGAAACCTAGCAACATCATTGTTCGAGCCTTTGACGGATCGAAGAGGATGGTTCATGGAGAGGTAGACATTCCTATTCGTGTGGGTTCTCAAGTATTCGACTCAACTTTCTATGTGATGGATATCCGTCCATCTTATTCCTGTTTACTGGGTCGACCTTGGATTCACAAAGCTGGGGCCGTGACCTCTACCCTACACCAAAAGCTCAAGTACCCTGTCAGAGGGAAGATTGTCACTGTGCAGGGAGAGGAGGAGTATATGGTTAGTCACTTGAATTCCTTCCGGTATATTGAGATGGACGGGGAGTTTATTGAAACCCCCTTTCAGCATTTTGAAGAGGTACCTCCAACATTGGCAGCAGCAGAAACAGTGGTTGAAGAGGACTTTCCCTTGAAGATGGCTTCCTTGAAGGACGCCCGGGCTGTAATTGAGAAAGGTGAATGTGCTAACTGGGGCAGGCTCCCTGATTTTACACCAAAAACTGACAAGTTTGGACTGGGTTTTACTGCAGAGGCTCAGAGGGCTGTGCCCAAAGCTAGAACCAGAAGACCTCATGTGCTCATCACCAATCCAGGAGTGAATGTTGTTGGGGATGAAGACGAAGTGGAAGAATCAGAGTTCGATAGCTGGATCTACCCGACGACTGACGGTGGATTGAACAATTGGACCGCCAAAGATCATACTCCTATTACTTTTGTTACGCAGTAATGAATTCCTTTGTTTTTGTTATTTGTAATAAACAATGAATTGAAACTTTATGGCCCGGTGTCTTACCCGGGGCACCGTTGGCTTCATTTGTGAGGGCTTATTAACTGTCATTTACATATATCATGAATAAAGATCTTGGACGTTTCTTCGCATTTCAAATCTTGTGCTCCCTTTATTTCTTTCTTTCTTTATATTGCAAAACAGCTGTATTTACACACACTCACTCATACAGGTTTCAATCCACTCTGGATCTCACTGGTAACGACTCTGCTACCGCCAGTTATGACTTCGAAAATCCGATCAACTTAGCCGAAGATGAAGGTGAAGATGATTGCGAAGTGCCTGGCGAGCTTGCAAGACTGTTACTCCAGGAAGAGAGGGCAATTCAACCACATGAAGAGCCAGTGGAAACGATAAATCTGGGTACTGAGGCAGATAGAAAGGAGGTTAAGATTGGTGCCAACCTAGAGCTCAGCGTGAAGCAACGGTTGACTCAGATGTTACATGATTATGTGGAGATCTTTGCCTGGTCCTACGAAGACATGCCTCGGTTGGATACCGACATTGTGGTCCATCATTTGCCTACCAAGGAAGACTGCCCTCCGGTTAAGCAAAAGGTCCGCCGTATGTGTCCAGAGATGTCTGAGAAGATCAAAGCTGAGGTTATGAAGCAATTCGATGCCGGGTTTCTTGCAGTGACTTCTTACCCTCAGTGGGTTGCTAATGTGGTGCCGGTACCTAAGAAAGATGGTAAGGTCAGAATGTGTGTTGATTACAGGGACCTGAACAGGGCCAGCCCCAAAGATGACTTTCCCATACCTCACATTGACGTCCTGGTTGACAATACTACTCAGCATAAGGTGTTCTCTTTCATGGATGGATTTTCAGGTTACAATCAGATCAAGATGGCTCCTGAAGACATGGAAAAGACTACCTTTGTTACTCAGTGGGGCACCTTCTACTACAAGGTCATGCCATTCGGGTTGAAAAATGCTGGGGCAACCTACCAACATGCCATGGTTGCTTTATTTCATGACATGATCCATCATGAGATAGAAGTGTATGTCGACGACATGATTGCAAGGTCCCAAACAGAGGAGGAACACCTTGACCATCTGCAGAAACTGTTTGACCGTTTGAAACTGTACAAGTTGAGGTTGAACCCGAACAAGTGCACCTTCGGGGTAAGATCTGGAAAGTTGTTAGGCTTCGTTGTAAGTGATAAGGGTATTCAAGTGGACCCTGCCAAGGTTAAAGCTATTCAAGAGATGCCAGTTCCTAAGACAGAGAAAGAGGTCAGAGGCTTTCTAGGACGCCTGAATTACATTGCTCGATTCATCTCGCACCTAACTGCTACCTGTGAGCCAATCTTCAAGCTGCTGAAGAAAGATCAGGTAGTACGTTGGAATGATGAATGTCAGGCCGCCTTTGACAGAATCAAAGAGTATCTCCAAGAACCACCCATTCTTAAGCCACCGGTTGAAGGGAGACCTCTGATACTATACCTGACAGTACTTGACAACTCAATGGGGTGTGTGATGGGGAAGCATGACGAGTCTGGCCGAAAAGAGCATGCCATTTATTACCTTAGCAAAAAGTTTACCGACTGTGAGACCCGATACTCGCTGCTCGAGAAAACTTGCTGCACTTTGGTATGGGCTGCACGCCGGCTGAGACAGTATATGCTGACTCACACTACCTTGTTGATTTCAAAGATGGATCCTATAAAGTACATATTTGAAAAGCCTGCTCTGTCTGGGAGAATAGCAAGATGGCAAATGATCTTGACAGAATACGACATCCAGCACACGACCCAGAAAGCTATCAAGGGAAGTGTATTGGCAGACCACTTGGCACATCAGGCAGTAGACGACTATCAGTCAATGAACTTCGAGTTCCCAGACGAGAGCATCATGATAGTGACTGATTTTGAAGTACCTGGACCAGATGAAGGACCTGAGGAAGGATCCCGATGGTCTATGCACTTTGATGGAGCCTCCAATGCTTTGGGTAACGGTATCAGCGTTGTGATCATATCCCCTCAAGGCACTCATACTCCACTCACTGCCCGGCTATGTTTCAACTGCACCAACAACATGGCGGAGTATGAGGCATGCATCATGGGTCTCCAAGCTGCAATTGACTTAAGGATCAAGTTTCTGAGTGTCTTCGAAGATTCCTCTCTCGTGATCAATTAGATCAAAGGGGAGTGGGATACGAAACATCCGAATCTTATTCCTTACAGAGAGTGTGTGTTGACATTGATCCCCCATTTCACAGAGATAACTTTTGAACATTTCCCAAGAGAGGAGAATCAGCTGGCGGACGCGTTAGCTACAATGTCTTCCATGTTCAAAGTCAAATGGGACAATGAGGCTCCCCGGGTCATTATCTGGAAACTGGACGAACCGACATACTGTTGTGATCTCAAGGCTGAGGTAGTGACTGAGAAACCTTGGTACCATGAGGTGAAGAGATACTTGGAAGCTCAGGAATACCCTGAAGGTGCATCTATCAACGACAAGAAGTTTCTGAGAAGGTTCGCTGCAAAGTTCTTCCTTAGCAACGACATCCTGTACAAGCAAAACCATGATTCGACCTTACTGCGTTGTGTGGATAAGACTGAAGCAGAAAGAATCATGGCGGAGCTACACGAAGGTACCTTCGGAACACATTCCAGTGGACACACTATGGCAAAGAAAATCCTTCGGGCAGGGTATTTCTGGTCCACAATGGAAGCTGATTTCTACCAACATTCTCGGACATGTCATAAATGCCAGATTTATGCAGATAAGGTGCATGTTCCTCCAGTTCCTCTGAACATCCTGACTGCACCTTGGCCATTTGCAATGTGGGGCATAGATATGATCGGCGAGATTAAACCTACGGCATCCAACGAGCATCGCTTCATCCTGTTAGCGATCGATTACTTTACAAAGTGGGTTGAAGCAACTTACTACGCTACAGTAACCAAGAATGTCGTTGCACGGTTCATTCGGCATAACTTGATTTGTCGATACGGCGTCCCAGAAAGAATCATTACAGACAACGGTACCAATCTCAATAACAAGATGATCACTGAGCTCTGCGAGCAATTTAAAATACAACACCACAACTCTTCTCCTTACCGGCCGAAGATGAATGGGGTTGTAGAAGCAGCAAATAAGAATATCAAGAAAATTGTGCAGAAGATGACAGTGACCTATAAAGATTGGCACAAGATGTTACCGTTCGCTCTTCATGGGTACCGTACCTCAGCAAGGACGTCAACCGGGGCAACTCCCTTCTCCTTGGTCTACGGCATGGAGGCAGTCTTACCGATCGAAGTACAGCTACCCTCTCTCCGGATAATGAAGGATGCAAATCTGAGCGAAGATGATTGGATCCAGACACGACTTGATCAGTTAAATCTAATTGACGAAAAAAGACTCACTGCTATTTGTCATGGTCAGACGTATCAAAAACGGATGATCAGGGCATTTAACAAAAAGGTCAGACCACAAGAGTATCAAGTTGGGGATCTGGTAATCAAGCGCATCATCCTTCCTCAAAGTGATCCCAGGGGCAAATGGATCCCCACATACGAAGGACCATTTGTGGTTAAACATGTGTTCTCAGAAGGAGCCATGATTCTAACCACCATGGATGGTGACGATCTTCCTCACCCCGCCAATGCAGACATAGTAAAAAGATACTACGCATGAAAAAGACCCGCTAGGTTGACATACCTAGGCAAAAATTAGGGCTTCCCGGCGAACCAAAAGGGTTCGGGCAAAATGAGGGATGAAATGAAAAAAATCTGTACACCCGGCAAGTCGAAAACCTGAAAAGGCGGCTTGGGCAAAAATGGGTATCCCGGTGGACTGAAAACCCGAAAGGGCGGTCCAGGCAAAAGTTAGGGATTGAAGCGTAATACTATGTATCATTGAATCACTTTGCATCCAGAATCCGGTATCAGCATCAAGTTCAGACGGCATTGATCAATCAGCTTCATCTTCAGCTAGGTCATCAAGTGATGAGACGCTCGAAGATATAAAGGCGATAGCAGAGTTGGAACCCAGTGGGATTATTCTTTTCACACAGCTGTTTTATTTTCCCTTTGTACAAATTGTATAAACTCTTTTATTCGGCGGCGTTCTCTTACTAGGACGTCAGCCTCTTGTACATAAATGCCTATTTACAGGCAAATTCAAAAATCAATATAAATACACTTTTCAGACAAATTGCCTTTTGTTTTTTCCTTTTTCTGTTTTGTTTTGCGAAGAACGTCCAAGGTTCAATTTGTGATATATGCATTTGACACTAATTGCTAACTCATAAATATTTGCATACGAAACAAAGGATTAATTACAGGTGACATTAGAAACAGGGGCAATAATGAGTTGTCTAAAGCGATCTAATTGCTCTATCCACCAAGGTACCAAGGTAAGTTCAGCCGAAGAACATAACTGTTGTACCCCAAAATTTTCCCTCCCATATTCTACAAAGTTTGCCAAGTCAAAGCTCCAAAATCTCCCCAAGGGTTGCACAGTTCAAGGGCCTCCAAACAGTCAAAACTAGGGTTTTGGTTCTGATGGAAAAAATGAAGTTTCCAAGGGTCCAATCAAGTCCCACATGCCTATAAACATGGTCAAGCATCCTCATACAAAGTTTCAAGACTTTCAGCACAAAATTGCACAGTCAAAACCCTAATTGCACTACAGTCAACTGTAGGGGCAAAATGGTCATTTGACAGTCAAAAGTTCAAATTTTTGGTCAACATCTAATTTTGAAGCCACAAACATCATTTGATCAATGCTTGATCATGATTCTCAAAGCTTGGCTCAAAAATCATCAAGATGCAAAAGTTTCCATATTTGGACAGCTGAAAAAGTCAACTGTAAATTGACCAAGGCATAACTTTCACATGGATTATCAGAAAAATTCCATCCAAAGCTCATTTTGAATAGAAAGACATTTTCTACAACTCCTCTTCATACTTCAAGTCCAAGAAATGCTCTCACAAAAAGTTATCAATTTCAACATTATAGGTCATTTTCAAAAGTCAACAAAAAGGGACTTTAAGTCAAAGCCCATAACTTGAGATTGGTAAATCAAAATGACATGGTACCAAAGACATTGGTTAGAGGACTCAAAGACCTTTCCAAAATGTCCAAGAACATGAGAAAAGCTTAAATATTGAGCAAGTTATGCCTTGTGGAAGTTGGGAAATTTTTGGATATTTTGAAAAGTCAACATTGATTCAAATGACCTAAAATTGCTAATGGGCCCCTTTTTCCTCCACAATTCATCATCCAAGGCATGGGCACGACCATTTGGCCCAAAGGGAAGTTTTTTATCATTTTTATTTATTTATTTGGATTTTTAATCATTAATAATTCATTTAATTAATTAAAATACATGAAAAATACTAAACCTAATTTTCCAAATCTTTTTGTGCAAGGAATAAGCTTATGATTTCGTGCCTAACCAAATATAGAAAGAATCAATGGAATTGGACATGATTTGTATCAAAGATGCTTGAAAAAGATTGGAAAATCATGGCTTAAAAATCAAATATTCTTTTCATCAATTCATGGATTTTTTGATCCAATTTCTAACCCTAATCTGATGCCATACATATATTGATCAAAACCTAATGCTAAAGGGACTGAAAGTTGCGCCATAGACCAAAAAGAACACTTGAGTTTTTTGCTTGAAATTTCAAAACTGCAAACAAGGTTACAGGTCGATTCAAGCAAAGAGACTTGTTCCATCACCTTCCCGAGGCTTCAAGGAAGGTTTCCAAATAAAAACCATCCATCCTAACCTCAAGAAACGTGAGAACGATGACCACCTGTACAGAAAATATTTGATACTCTTGCATCTCGATTCATACATTTTTCATAATTTTTGATGCTTGATTTGTGTTCATTATATGATTCTGATGCTAACTATATAATTTAATTATGTTTTTGTGCACTCTATACGATTTCACCATTGTTGGATATTAGGGTTTTCCAAGCTGTGAATTGGGGTTTTCCATTTAAGGAAAAATTAGCACTCGAGACCTGGACCATTGAAACAAGCATGTTTGGACGAAGAGAAACCAACCCTCGCGCCTAATTTATAAGGCCATGGGGCCTATTCGCTATTTTCTGGAATAATTCCTTTTAGAACGGTTCAAAACCGTTGCCAATGTTTTTTGTGTTTCAGGAAATAAACAAGCGAGGAAGACGGTGACTCGGTGGCAAGCTATGACTGGTTGATTCAAATTTTCGCGCGCGGAGGCCCCACTAACCATTGTTTATTTTATATTCATTGTTTGTTGTTTAATATACAAGACGCGCGTTTGGCTTGATTGGTTAGGCCTGTGTGTGGTAACCCCTAAGACCTGGGTTCGATCCCAGGTCCCTCACCATTCCATATTATTTTTCCACTAATAATTCTGTGTAGCTTCAGCGTTGTAGACCACTATGCATCCCTCAATCCAACACGCCACTTGGCCAATTGCACTCAATCAAGAGCCAGGATCTGAAGAACATGGTGAACTCTAGTCAACGCTTATGCATGCTAGCAGAAAAATCCACAAGGCCAGGGACAATTGGGCCCAAAAATGATGATATACACCTCCAAATTAGGGGCAGAACCCCCTAGGTTTGCATTATTTCTTTTCATTATTTTGGTATTATTTTCAATTATTGTCTTTATTTTAATTAATTCTTTAATTTAAATATTTTCACAATAATATAAAAAACACAAAAAAATCAGAAAAGACAAAAAAATAAGTTTTTTTTTATTTAAATATCATTTTTGTAAATAAATAACTTTAATTGATTTTAGTTCTAATTTAGGTTTAAATCTTAACATTTTCTTAAATAATTTAAAATTGGTAGAATTAGTTTTAATTAATTTTTATCCTTTTTCTTTTCTTTTCACTAATAATTAACTATTTATTTTTATGAATCAAATCGCATTAATTAATTAGGGTTAATTTTAGGTTAAACTTTAATATGTTTTCATAATAAAATAAAAATTGTAGAATTAGGTTTTTATTGCATTAAATTCTCCTAAATACCAAAAACCAAAAATAATTTCTTTTTCTTTTTAATTTTAATTAATTTAATCGTTTAATTTAATTTTGCAAAAAGGGTCCAACGCCCTCGTTTTTAATTCTTATTTAATTCGCGTGTTTATCTCTTTTTCGTATAATTTTTATGTACCTCTCCCAAGGCCTTGTAAACTCGGACATTTTAATCTTTCGCACTTTACTTTACTTATTTATTTTCTGTCAAATCGGGTTCTGGAAATTTTGGCGATGTGGACCCGCGCCTTTTGTAATAGCTTTAGAACTTTTATCTTTCTCGCAAATTTTTAACTGTTAACAAATGCATGCAAGAATGAATGACAATAAATAAAAACAAACGCATAGATCACTTTGACATGACAAGAAAAAAATAAACGAACATGACACACAAATCACGCACCACCCCTAGGGTACGTCTCATTGTTGCCTTGCCTCGAAAGGTGATCGTCGAGTAGAGGATGTCTTAGTAAGTCCTCATGATCCGGGAACCTGGCATGAGGGTAGCTTCTAAGGTGTCTTCCTATTGCTCTGGTGATCACCATGTCCCGAACCTCGAATTGATCCGAACACCTCCAACGGTGGTGCTACCTACCTCTCAATGGTGGAATGGCACTACTTTAAAGGACATTTACACAGACGAATTCCTTAGGGTAGGTAGACGACTCTAGATACTTGCTCTAATTTCAAAAACAAATTCTAAAATACTTTTCACACCAACACGTTTTCAAAAAGCTTTCGAAAGCAATTTTTCAAACACTCTTGAGGACCGATACAAGAGTCGAACTGGAATTTTCAAACGAACTTTTTTTAAAACCCACAGTTGAAAAGCAAACAAACCATTTTGAAAACACAAATGAGCAAGTATCTAAGAGCCCATGGATAACCATGGATAGAAAGGGTGCTAACACCTTCCCTTTCTATAACCTACCTCCCGAACCGAGAGCAATCTCTTTAAGGAATTTTTCTGTGCTTTTGTCCTTTCCATTTGGAGAAAATAAAAGACGGTGGCGACTCTTGCTTCCGCGACATTTCGCGAACCAGCGTTAAACAGTCAGTTCCAGATCCACCGATCACAATAACCAATATACCTTAACTCCCCAGAGAGTGAGCCAACAAGTCAATGCACTCTCCCTAAGCAAAGTTATACAATCAGCCTTAAGGAAGTTGGGTATCCCCAATATATCTCAAAGATTTCCCCAGGAGAGTCCAGTCTGAAGATTTCCCCAGGAAAGTTTGAATCATCTCCCCAGCAGGAAGCTTATCCCCAGTAGATTCTGGAAGCTTATCCCCTACAGAGCACGAACGCGTCTCCCAGCTTTATTCAAAGGTTATTTCCCTACCAGGATATAACTGGGTTATCCTCAGCCAAAAGCCACAGAAAGATCGTCCCCGACGAAGTCTTCCTATCCCCAGCGGAGTCTATCAAAACTTCCAATATAACAACGGTATCCTCAGCGAAGTTACCATCAACACCTCAATAGCATACCTCTCTCCCCACAGAGTACTGTTCCCTAGCAAGGTAGCTAGAGTAATTTTTCCCCGCAGAGTAATCCATTCACCAAGTTTATTCCCTAACGGAGTTATCTTCTCCTACCGGTATTCTTGCGACTATCATCCCCAGCGGAAACAACAAAGCACTATTCTCCAACATCAACCCAGGATGTGACCTCCCGGCATTCGTCAAGGATATATTTTCCTAGACGAAAATACATTCATAAACATCGCATTTCCATACATTATAACATGCATAAACGCATCATATCTTAACATCTCATTTATGTTGAGAACATCATTGCTTGATCCATATCATGCATTGCATATGACTGACCTTTACCTTTCAGGAAAGATCCAATTAAGTTCTCAGCTATGTCCAAGACCTCCTCTGGTTCAGTTAAATCGATTCCTAAAGATTTTTCTGATGCCGATCCAGTTGAAGTTATTTCAAGACCTTGTCTGGTTCAGTTAAATCGACCCTAATATTTTTCTGATTCTTATCCAGTCAAAGATATTCCAAGACTTTAGTCTGGTTCAGTTAAATCGATTCTAAGATTTTTCTGATTCTTATCCAGTCAAAGTTAATCCAAGACCTTCTCTGGATTCAGTCAGATCGATGCTAAGATCTCCCTGATTCTTATTCCAGTTGAAGATTCCAAGACCTTGCCTGGTTAAGTTAAATCGACTCCTAAAGATTTTTCTGATGCCGATCCAGCCAAAGGCCTTCTCTGGTTCAGTCAGATCGACGCTAAGATCTCCCTGATTCTTATCCAGTTGAAGTTATTTCAAGACCTTGCCTGGTTCAGTTAAATCGACTCCTAAAGATTTTTCTGATGCCGATCCAGCCAAAGGCCTTCTCTGGTTCAGTCAGATCGACGCTAAGATCTCCCTGATTCTTATCCAGTTGAAGTTATTTCAAGACCTTGCCTGGTTCAGTTAAATCGACTCCTAAAGATTTTTCTGATACCGATCCAATCAAAGGCCTTCTCTGGTTCAGTTAAATCGACCCTAAGATTTTTCTGATTCTTATCCAGTTGAAGTTATTTCAAGACCTTGCCTGGTTCAGTTAAATCGACTCCTAAAGATTTTTCTGATGCCGATCCAGTCAAAGGCCTTCTCTGGTTCAGTCAGATCGACCCTAAGATCTCCCTGATTCTTATTCCAGTTGAAGATTCCAAGACCTTGCCTGGTTCAGTTAAATCGACTCCTAAAGATTTTTCTGATGTCGATCCAGCCAAAGGCCTTCTCTAGTCCAGTTAAATCGATTCCTAAAGATTTTCCTGATGAAGACGCAGTAGAAGACATCCAAGGTTCTCTCATCGTTACTGTTGAGGTAGTAATCGCCACAGATTCTCTCATCGTTACTGTTGAGGTAGTAATCGCCCAAGGTTCTCTCATCGTTACTATTGAGGTAGTAATCGCCCAAGATTCTCTCATCGTTACTGTTGAGGTAGTAATCATCCGACGTTCTCTCACCGTCCCGTTGAGGTAGTAACCATCCCTGATTCATTCATAACCTTTTGAAGCTCCCGACTCGATTCCTGTATCTCGCCAGGGCACGTCTGAAGAGTTCAAAGATTCGATACGTGTATCCAGCCAGGGCGCGTCTATATAAAGAATTTTAAAGTCAAACTCCTGTAACAAGCCAGGTAATTATCTTTCTTTTTCAGGTACGCAAGTTCTCGCTAAGGAAACTCTTACGCGATCGACACCCATATGGCATCTATAAGCCCATCCACCTATTCATCACCTCTCAACATGGCATCTGTAAGCCCATCTTCCTATCCATCAATCTCCAAATGGCATCTGTAAGCCCATTCCCATCATCACACTGCTAACATGTGAGCGCAAATTTCTAGGCACTCTAGTGTTCAATCATCTTCCACCTTCAGATTACGAAAGGCACGTCAGCCAATCTACATCCTCAGGTCTAAGAATATTGAACAGGGGCAACTGTTGTACCCCAAAATTTGCCCTCCCATATTCTTCAAGATTTGCCAAGATCAAGGTTCAAAATCTCTCAAGGGTTGCACGGTTCAATGGCCTCCTAACAGTTAAAAATTAGGGTTTTGGTTCTGGCAAAGAAGTTGAAGTTTTCAAGGGTCCAAACAAGTCCCACATGCCTATAAACATTTTCAAGCATCCTTATACCAAGTTTCAAGACTCACAGCACCAAATTGCACAGTCAAAAACCCTAATTGCTCAGCAGTCAACTGCAGGGGCAAAATGGTCATTTGACAGTCAAAAGTCAAAATTGTTGGTCAACATCTTATTTTGAAGCCACAAATATCATTTGATCAATGCTTGATCATGATTCTCAAGGCATGGCTCAAAAAGTCTCAAGATGCAAAAGTTTCTATTTTTGGATAGTTGAAAAAGTCAACTGCAAATTGACCAGGGCATAACTTCCACATGGTTCATCAGAAAAATTCCACCCAAAGCTCATTTTGAATAGAATGACATTTCATACAACTCCTCTTCACACTTCAAGTCCAAGAAATGCTCTCACAAAAAGTTATCAATCTCAACATTATAGGTCATTTTCAAAAGTCAACAAAAAGGCACTTTAAGTCAAAGACCATAACTTGAGATTGGTAAATCAAAATGACATGGGATCAAAGGAATTGGTTAGAAGACTTCAAGACCTTTCCAAAATGTCTAAGAACATGATCAAAGATTAAAAATTGAGCAAGATATGCCTTGTGGAAGTTGGGAAACTTTTGGGAATTTTGAAAAGTCAACTTTGCTTCAAATGCCTCAAAATTGCTAATGGGCCTCAATTTCTTCCAAGAATCATCACCCAAAAGATATGCACGACCCATTGACATCCAAGGGAGTTATTTTATCATTTTTGATTAATTATTTGAATTATTATTATTATTAATTCACTTAATTAAAATTAAATATAACAAAAATAGCAAATCAATGTTTTTAAATCCTTTTATGCAGCAAATACCTTCCACATGTGATAGAGATTTCGTGCACCTTCTCAAGGGGACAAAATCATCTAAATTTGGCAAGATTTTAATGGAAAAAGGATTGAAAAAGATATGGAAAAATCAAATCTCAAAAAACATGAATGCAAGGACTTTGGGCTTGGATTGTTAACCTAATTCACTCCACATATATGCAAGAACACAAACCTAATCCTAAGAACAAGATTACTGCAAATTAACCTCCCAAAAATGGCCAGCACCCCCCATGGTTTGCATTTTCTTTTTCCTTTTTCTTTCTTCTTTTTATTGTTTTTTCTTTTGTTTTAATTAATCCCACAAAATAATTTTTACAATATAAAAAAACAGAAAATCATAAAAATAAAAATATGTTTTATTTAATTTTTAATTCATCAATAGTTTTGTAAATAAATCTCAATAATCCAATTAGTTTAATTTTAGGTCTTCAACTTTAATGTTTTATTTTAAATAACTAAAAAATGTAGAAATTAGGGTTTTAAGTATTTTTATCCTTTTTCTCAATAAATAACTTTTTATTCTTATCATTCTTAATTATTAATTATTTTTGTAAATAAATATGACATTTAATTAATTAGGGTAAAATTAGGTTAAAACTTAAACATTTTTCTTTAATAATTAAAAACAATTTAGAATTAGGGTTTTATTCAACTTTTAATTTAATTAATTTTCTTTATTTCCATTAAATACAAAAACATCAAAAAATAAGTTCTTTTCTTTATTTAATCATTAATTAATTTTTTAATTTCAATTCAATTTCCTTAAAAGGTCCAACGCCCTCGAATTTTCGATTCCAATGTCCTTTCGCGCGTTTGTCTTTATTCTTCATTTTAAATATTATGTAATTGCCCCAAAGCCTTGTAATAGATAATTAGGACATTTACTTTCCGCACTTTTATTCAAAATCGGGTTTTGTTAATTTGGCGATGTATGGACCCGCGCCTTGTAATAGCGTAGGACTTTTATTTTCCGCACTTTTATTCCCGCACCCTTTAAACTGCTAATCACATGAAAGAATGTATGCCCAAATAAAAACAATGCGTAGCTCACCCAATGCATGACAAGACAAATAATAACTGAAAATGACACACAATTCACACACCACTCTTAGGGTACGCCTCACTGTTGCCTTGCCCCTCGAAACATGGTCGTCGAGTAGAGGACGTTTTAGTAAGTCCTCATGTCCATGAACATGGCATGGGGGTAGCTTCTAAGGTGTCCTACTATTGCTCTGGTGACCACACTGTCCCTAAACTCGAATTGACCCGAACACCTCCAACGGTGGTGCTACCTACCCCTCAATGGTGGGATGGCACTACCTCAAGGACATTTACACAGACTAATTCCTTAGGGTAGGTAGATGACTCGTAGACGCTTGTTCTAATTCAAAACAAATCAAAAACTTCTTTTCACACCTACACTTTTCAAAAAGCTTTCAAAAACAACTTTTCAAACACTCTTGAGGACTGATACAAGAGTCGAACTGAAATTTTAAAACGGAACTTTTTCAAACCCACTCACGATTGAAAAGAAAACAAACATTTTTTGAAAACACAAATGAGCAAGTATCTAAGAGCCCATGGATAACCATGGATAGAAAGGGTGCTAACACATTCCCTTTCTATAAATCTACCTCCCGAACCGAGAGCTAATCTTAATAAGGAATTTTTCTGTGCTTTTGTCCTTTCCATATTGGAGAAAATAAAAGACGGTGGCGACTCTTGCTTCCGCGACATTTCGCGAACCAGCATTAAATAGTCAGTTCCAGATCCACCGATCACACACGGTATTAAGCAAGATTGGTCAGCTGCTGAAGATTCAAGCTCTGAGAAAGTTGACTCCGATGTCAGTAACATCGCATGGACTAGCAAGATAACCCGAAGTAGAAGGGTATTCTCTCCAGAAATTTCTCCTCCAAAAGCTATTTCTGGACCTGTAATCATTCTTATTGTTATTGCTCCTCCAAAAGCTGTTCCAAGTCCTGCAATCATCTTTGATAGTACTCCTGTTGACAAAACTGTTGCAGTCCCTGTTATCACCCCTACTGACATTCCTACTACCGAGTCAATCGAGACTCGAGGGAAGGGTATTCTGGTTAAGCTTGTCCAGATGAAGGCACAATCAGTAGCTATCCCTGAGACCTCCTGAAAAGAGATGGAGGAAATTCTAAAGATCATAAAAAGAAGCGACTACAACGTAGTCGAGCAACTGGGGTAAACTCCATCAAAATTTTCCATGCTGACTTTATTATTATGTTCTGAGGCTCATGAAAAGGCCTTGGTAAAGTTCTTTAAAACTGCCCATGTACCCCAAGAAACATCTGCCGATCAGTTCCAAAACTACGTAGCCAGCTTGACTGCAGATAATGGTTTAGAATTTTCGGATGCTGATTTAACGCCAAGGGGGAGGAAGCATAACGAGGCATTACATGTCTTAGTCGAATGCAGGGGAACGGCCTTGGCTCATGTTTTGGTTGACACCAGTTCGTCTCTGAATGTGTTTCCTAAAAAGGCTCTTGACAGGCTTGATTGCGAAGGATTGACCTTGAAACCTAGCAGCATAGTAGCGAGGGCCTTCGACGGCTCAAAAAGGATGGTGCGTGGGGAAGTGGACATCCCCATAAAGGTTGGAACCCAAACATTTTATTCAACTTTTATGTAATGGATATTTGCCCTTCATATTCCTGCTTATTAGGCCGAATTTGGATTCACAATGCTGGTGTTTTTACCTCTACGTTGCATCAAATGCTGAAATATCCAATTCAGGGGAAAATCATCACTGTTCAAGGAGTAGAAGAGTATATGGTCAGTCATCTAAATTCCTTCAGATATGTGGAATTAGATGGTGAATTTATTTAAAATCCATTCCAGCACTTTGAAGAAGTCCCGCAAACTGTGGCAGTAACCAAGGTTGTTTCTCAAGTCCCGAAGATTACAAGGCCTCCGCTCAAGATGTCATCTTTGAAAGATGCCAAGGCAATGATAGAAGAAGGTGGGTGCACTATTTGAGGCCAACTCCCAGATATCCCATACAAATCTGACAAATTTGGTTTGGGTTTCACTTCAGGAGCCCGGAAAGTTGTACGCCGCGCTCGTGCTGGAGGACCACCCTTGAAGATCAGCAACCACCAAGTCAGCACCGTGGAGGATGATGAAGACAGTTATAACCTGGAGGATTGGATTTTCCCAACTGTCAATGGAGGGCTCAGCAACTTGGAAGCTAGAGATTTTGTTCCGATCACATTTATCCAACAATAATTTGTCTTTAAATTTTGTCGTACCTGTAATATTAAAACAATTCAAACTCTTAAAACCTTTTGTCTTACCTGAGGCGCAATGGTCCATTTGTAAGGGTTATTATCTCATTTCCATATGACATCAATGAATCATGGACGTTTTTGCATACAAACTTTTTGCTCATTGTTTTTCTTTTTTACATTTTCATTTCTTTCAATGATAGCTATACTCTTACACACACTCACATTCAAAATGCAGATATACATCCATTCGGGATCCCATGGGTAATGATTCTTCTATGGCCTTCTGTGATTCTGAAAATCTAATCTACCAAGTTGAAGACGAAGGTGAGCAAGATTTTGAAGTGCCAGGGGAACTCGCCAGGTTACTACAACAAGAAGAGAGGACCATTCAGCCCCACAAAGAACTAGTGGATACAATCAACCTAGGTACCGAAGAAGACAAGAGAGGGGTCGAGGTGGGTGCCAATCTTGAACCCAGTGTCAAAGAGCGTCTGATTCAGTTGCTACACAATTATGTTGAGGTCTTTTCCTGGTCGTACAAAGACATGCCATGACTTGATGCAGATATTGTAGTACATCGTCTAGCTACAAAAGAGGATTGTCCTCTGATAAAACTAAAGGTCCGTCGTATGCGACCAGAAATGTCATAGAAGATTAAAATGGAAGTCATGAAACAATTCAACGCCGAATTCTTGGTCGTCACTTCCTGTCCACAATGGGTTGCCAATGTTGTTCCCGTGCCTAAAAAGGACGGCAAAGTGAGAATGTGCGTGGACTATAGAGATTTGAATAGGGCAAGCCCTAAGGATGATTTCACACTTCCCCACATTGATATTCTAGTTGACAATACGACACAGCATAAGGTGTTTTCCTTCATGGACGGTTTCTCAGGCTACAACCAAATCAAAATGGCGCCTTAGATCATGAAGAAAACAACCTTTGTCACACAATGGGCCACATTCTGCTACAAGGTTATACCATTCGGGCTGAAGAATGTTGGGGCAACCTATCAGCGTGCCATGGTAGCTCTATTTCACGACATGATACATCACGAAGTAGAGGTCTATGTGGACGACATGATAGCTAGATTTAAAACAGAAGAAGAGCATCTTGATCATTTACAGAAACTATTTGAGAGGTTAAAGAAATACAAGCTGAGGTTGAACCTAAATTAATGCACGTTTGGAGTGAGGTCTGGTAAACTCTTGGGCTTTGTTGTCAGCAATAAAGGTATCGAAGTGGATCCCGCCAAGGTGAAAGCGATACAAGAAATGCCTGCTCCTCGTACCAAGAAGGAAGCTAGAGGATTCTTGGGACGGTTAAACTACATTTCCAGATTCATTTCTAACCTGACAGCTACTTGTGAACCAATCCTCAAATTACTGAAGAAAGATCAAGTAGTCAAATGGAATGATGAGTGTCAAACTGCTTTCGAAAAGATCAAAGAATACCTGCAAGAGCCTCCTATTTTAATGCCACCAGTCGAGGGAAGACCATTGATCATGTATCTAACTGTTTTGGAAAATTCAATGGGGTGTATGCTGGGCAGCATGACGAGTCTGGCCGAAAAGAGCATGTTATTTATTACCTGAGCAAAAAGTTTAGCAATTGTGAAACAAGATATTCACTGCTCAAGAAAACTTGATGCGCCCTGGCATGGGCTGCTCGCCGGCTAAGACAGTATATGCTGACCCATACTACCTTATTGATATCCAAGATGGATCCAATATAATACATCTTCGAGAAACCTGCCCTCTCTGGGAGAATAGCGAGATGGCAGATGATCCTGACTGAATATGACATACAATATACTACCCAGAAAGCAATAAAGGGCAGTGTACTAACTGATCACTTGGCTGACCAAGTTGTGGAAGACTACCAGTCCATAAAGTTCGAATTCCCAGATGAAGACATCATGATGGTAAACAACTGTGAAGAATCCAGACCATATGACGAACCTGAACAAGGATCCCGATGGACCCTGGTTTTTGATGGGGCGTCCGACGCACTCGGCAATGGTATTGGTGTTGTACTCATATCTCCTGAAGGATGTCATACTCCCTTTACGGCAAGACTCTGCTTCAACTGTACAAACAACATGGCAGAATATGAAGCGTGCAGTTTTGGTCTCAAAGCTGCCATAAATTTGGGGATCAAATCCTTAAGTGTATTCGGAGATTCAGCTTTGGTCATCAGTCAGATCAAAGGGGAATGAGACACCAAACACCCTAACCTTATCCCTTAAAAAGAACATTGTTAACATTGGTCCCACATTTTGAGAAGATTACCTTCGAGCATTTCCCGCGAGAAGAAAATCAGCTAGCAGATGCACTAGCCATAATGTCATCCATGTTTAAACTTAAATGGGATAATGAGGCTCCCCAGATCACCATTGAATGAATGGATGAACCAGCTCACTGTCATGAGATTAATATTGAAGAAGTAGTGGACCAGCCTTGGTTTCACGAAGTCAAGAGGTATCTCGAGGCTCAAGAATATCTGGAAGGAGCTTCAGTCAATGATAAAAAGTTCTTAAGGAGGTTATCTGCTAAATTCTTCCTTAGTAATGGAATTCTCTACAAACGCAACCATGACTCTGTGTTACTTCGGTGTGTAGACAAGGTTGAAGCGGAAAAGATCATGGCTGATCTACATGAGGGCACTTTTGGCACCCATTCCAGTGGGCATACGATGGTGAAGAAAATCCTACGGGCAGGTTATTATTGGTCTACCATGGAAGCAGATTGTTATCAACACTCTCGAACCTGCCATAAGTGTCATATTTATGCCGACAAGGTGCACGTACCTCCAATTTCTCTAAATGTCTTGATGGCACCTTGGCCCTTTGCTATGTGGGGCATCGATATGATTGGGGAAATCAAACCGACAACCTCTAATGGACACCGCTTCATCTTAGTGGCCATTGACTATTTTACAAAGTGGGTTGAGGCAGCCTCTTTCGCTTCCGTTACCAAGAATGTTGTAGCCTGGTTCATTAAACAGAATCTCATCTGTCGGTATGGTATCCCGGAGATGATCATCATAGACAATGGTATGAATCTAAACAATACTATGATCACCGTCCTGTGCGAGCAATTCAAGATCCAGCATCACAATTCTTCCCCTTACCGACCAAATATGAATAGTGTTGTCAAAGCCGCAAATAAGAACACCAAAAAGATCATACAGAAAGTGACAGTCACATACAAAGATTGGCATGATATGCTACCATTCGCTCTCCACGGTTATCGTACCACAATGCACACATCAATCGGGGAAATACCATACTCTCTGGTATATGGCACGGAGGTTGTCTTGCCTATTGAAGTCCAGATCCCCTCTCTGAGTATTATAAAGGATGCAGGGCTGAACAAAGACGATTGGATCCAAACTCGACTTGATTAACTAAACTTGATTGATGAGAAAAGGATTACTGTTGTCTGTCATGGTCAAATGTATCAAAAATGGATGATTAAGGCTTTCAACAAAAAGGTCAGACGCCAAGTGTATCAAGTCAGGGATCTGGTAATCAAACGTATCATGCTGCCGTAAGGTGATCCCAGGGGAAAATGGACTCCTACATACAAAGGACCATTTTTAATCAAAAGCATATTCTCTGGTGGAGCAATGATCTTAACCACCATGGATAGCGACGACCTGCCTCACCCTGTGAACGCAGACATAGTCAAAAGATACTACACATAAGAGACCCGCTAGGTTGACACGCCTAGGCAAAACAAGGGCATCCCGGTGAACCATAAAGGTTCGGGCAAAAATTATTGATAAAACAAAAAAAAATTGTACACCTGGCAAGCTGAAAACCCGAAAGGGAGGCTTGGGCAAAAAGGGGTATCCCGATGGACTGAAAACCCGAAAGGGCGGTCCAGGAAAAAGTTAGGGAATTAAAGTGTATGACTATGTCCCATTGGATCACCTTATGGACAACCTGCAAACTCGACAGTTCTGATCATTTCAATCAGCTTTAGACAAGGCAATAAACATATAAGATGCTCAGAGACACGAAGGCTATAGAAGAATGGGAACCCCATGGGATTATTTCACATAGATATCTTTTCTTTGTATCAAATTTTCATTTTTACGACGGAATTCTCTTACTAGAATGTTTGTCTCACTATACAAAAATACTTACTCAAAGTCAATACAAAGATGTCCCTTTGAAAGTGAAAAACTATCTATTTTTCTTTACTCTTGTGTTTTGTTTACGAAAACGTCCAATAATTTATTTTTGAACATATGCATTTGAACGTAACTACCATTTACAACTAAACAAAATAGAAAGACAATCAATGATGGCTTTAAGAGTTAGGTAAATCTCTCTAAGTTATTTCCATAGAATCCCCCGCAGTGTGCAGTTAAATCCCTAGCGGAACAAAACTTCCAGTTATCACTCCCCGGTAGAAGTCGCCAAATTCCTCAGGATTTCCCAACAGAATTTTACAAGCAGTACACGGCATTTCCCTTACAATAGAGTTTATTTCTCTAAGCGGAAATTCATCAACACTTCAACTTCACAACATAAAGACTCACACTCCGTATCCTCAACAGTAGTTGAGGATTTATTTTCCCCAATCCAACAAGCAATGTAGCAGATTAGCTCACATACGCATACATCGCATCCATATATGATAAACATCGACAACACGAATGCATGTATCACAATCTCATTATACCATGCATTTCATACAACACGACTTTGCATATTAGCTAACATTTTACCCTTTTCAGGATAAGGTTAACCAATAGCTCCCATTAACAATGTTCAAAGGCTTTTCAGATACAGTTCAGATATGCTCCAGACACGAATGCCATCCTGATACTCATTCAGATTCAGCTCTCAGATATAATTCAGATACGCTCCATACACGGATGCCATCCTGATACTCATTCAGATTCAACTTTCAGATACAGTTCAGATACGCTCCATACACGGATGCCATCCTGATACTCATTCAGATTCAACTTTCAGATATAGTTCATATACGCTCCAGACACTGATGCCATTCTGATACTCATTCAAATTCAGTTTTCAGATACAGTTCAGATAAGCTCCAGACACGGATGCCATCCTGATACTCATTCAGATTCAACTTTCAGATACAATTCAGATACGCTCTAGACACGGACGCCATTATGATACTCGTTCAGATTCAATTTTTAGATACAGTTCAGATACTCTCCAGACACGGATGCCATTCTGATACTCATTCAGATTCAGTTTTCAGATATAGTTCAGATACGCTCCAAACACGGACGCCATTCTGATACTCATTCAGTTTCAGTTTAAAGATACGATTCAGAAATCATTTTTGGATGGCATCTACAAGCCCATCTCTGAAAACTTTCCATCATCTCTCCAAATTGCATCTTTAAGCCCATTCCCTATACAATCAACCATCACATCACCGAGTGCAAATTTCTGGGCACTCTAATGTCCAATCATCTTCCACCTTCGAGTCACGAATGGAAAAAGTCGCCAATCTAACTCTTTAGGTTTAAGAAGATTGAACAGGGGCAGCTGTTGTACCCCAAAATTTTCCCTCTCACTTATCAAAAATTTTCTCACAAGATCTCCTTTGGCTCAAGACTGCACTAGGGTTGATCATCTCAAGACACCTCCTTAAACACTTATGACCAAAATTAGGGTTTGAGATTGCACAAGGACATTTGAATTTACAATGCCCCATATGACTTTCATGGATCATTATGGACCCTCAAGATTACTCATGTCTAGTTTCAAGCTTTGAATCACACTTTTGCTCAGTTAATTGAGCAGTTGACCTAAAAATCAGCTATATTAGGGAAAAAGACAACTATGGCCAATTCACAGTCAAACTTCATAATTTTTTATTCACATAAACATTTTAAACTCATATGTATCAGTTGATCAAGTTTGGACCATAATTCCTCAAGAAATTTGATCAAATCTTCAAAAGGGCAAAATGGTCAAAATTAGGGTTTTGATTGAGAAAAGGCAATTTCTGATTTTTGACCTAGCAAATGATAAATTGGTTTAAGGCATGATCTCAAGAGTCCAATTGCACCATTTTGACCTAATTACATGGCTCAAAACATTTCTCAAATCCAATGGATTAACAGATGAATTTTTAGTCAACTGATCAAAAGTCAACTGTATACTAGAAAGTCAAACTTTGACTTTTTGGTCAAAATCAAATGCCAAAGATCACAATTCATCAAAGCATGCCAAAATATGAAACATATTCATCAAGAAATAAAAAATTCAAGATTTCATTTTGAAAAGTTAAAATTTCTAAACTTAGAAATTTTTCTAAGTGTTGGAAATTTCTTATTTTTTTACAACTTTGAGCAAACTTTTCACCATGATGCAAGATGATTCAGAAGAAACTTCCAACATGAAAGTTTTAGGTCTCCGTGAAATATACAACATTTCTTTACGCAACTCCTTCCAAAAGTGCTTGGATCTCAAGTTATAATTTTAAGAATACATGGTCATGAAACAAAACACTTAGTGAAATTTTGCCCTAATTTGGTCAGGATTTTGACCCAACTTCAAGGAACTTTTTCATATAGTTACAAGGGGAATTTTCGAAAGTGATTCAAAGATGGGTTGTAGAGCATATTGCAATCTTTCCAAAATATCAAATAACTCCTTGAGATCATTTTTGAGTAGGGAGAATCGAAGAGATGAAGTTAGGGTTTTATCACTTGAATTACAAGTCATTTTGTGATGAACAAGATTCAAAATTCAAACTTATGTTGCATAACCTCTACTTTACAGGCCTCAAACTTGTTAGGAACTCCATAATTAATTTCTTGCACAATTGTTATAGGTCTCATTTCAATCATTCAATGCAAGGCCATGCTTTATATCCATTTTGGGAAGAAAGTGCACATTGCTATTTTGATAAAGTGGCTTTTTGCACAAAACTTGTTCTTGAGCCTTGCAATTTCTTTCTTCTGATCATACAAGTCCCATAACTCAAGAGAAACTTGTTAGACACTTACAATCACTCAGCCCATGCTTGTACTACACTTTGAAACATGTTTTCCCACTTTTCTTCAAAATCAAGTAACCTAGTAATTAACTTGTAACTTGTACTTCTGACTTTCCAAAACACTCAAACCTCTTTGCTTATACATACACAAGCCATTTGCCACAAATACCACGCATGCTTAAGCCCTAAAAACACCTAGATAAGAATCACCCAAAACACTTGAAAACTTGTCATTTCTGAATTTTGAATCCAATCTCCAAATTTTCTCGTGCGTTTCTTGGCCTTTTACTTTCAGAAGTTTCTAAACAACATATACAAACAATCCCAACACCTGCAGCACCACTGTAACACCTCCATCATCATCCACCATTTTCAAAAACAACACCTTGCACCTTGACTTCTCCAGAACTCCTTAGGCACTTTCAGCTCAAGCTAAGCTTCCCATTAGCTTCCTGGGAACTTGAGGAAGCTAATCCAATCATTGGAACTCACTGAAAGCTACTCAAACTCCAAACCCGATACCCTCTTGCAAGGTAAGTTTTATAACTTTGGGACTTTTCATATAAGCATCATTAATGGTTTATTTGTGAATGCAAAATGTAGATATCATTGCCCTAAAGCTAACCATGTCCATAGTTTTCATTTATTTTTCTTGAGCTTAGAGAATTTTAAGATTGAAGTTTCTGAAATTTTTAGGGTTCAAATTAGGGCCATTAAAATTCATGCTTATCTTTGATCTATAATTTTATTGCTTTGCATTTCTAAAATCGTGAGGAAATTTGCTACAAGTTTCCTGTTTACAGTTTTCATTTTTGTTGAGATTTGAATAAGATACAGAGGCTCTGGCTGGGCGTGAGGTTGAAGATGAAGTTCAGGCCATGGTCTTGTTTACTATCATATATTTGTTGTTTTGATTATATAAACAGATGTATAGCCACCCTAGTGGTAGAAGCGCGCGCCTGTGACTATAGGGACCTGGGTTCGAGCCCCAGTGGTACCCTTTTGTTTTTTTTTGCATATTTCTCACATTCTGACTCTTTTGGACAGGCGCCTGGGCCTCCCTTGGGCCTTATGTTTTTTTTTTCTTACTGTTGACCCCATTTGCTGGCTTTTCACACCCCTGGCCCATTTTATTTTATTTTCTCATTTTTATTTATTTGTTTTTCTTAAATATTTTATTTTATGCTAAAAAAATCATAAAAAATATAAAAATATTAAATTTATATTTTGACATAGTTTATTTATTTTTTCTCACACAAAAATTATTTTATTTAATCATACTTTATTTATTTTACTAATTGTTTTATAAATTTAATTTAAAAACTAGGGTTTTTATTATTTTTCTTTTACACAATTTAAATATATTATTTTAAAACCAAAAAAGACCAAAAATATTTCATAATACTATAAATTATTTTTAAGACAAAAAATACCAAAAATATTCTTCTTATAAACTTAATTTCTTTTTTAATCAATTAATAGATTAGAGTTTTATTTGATTTCTTTTCCTAATGAATTTAGGGTTTACCTTTTATCTAATTTAATTAATTATTTTTCTTTATTTAATTAGGTTAAAACAAAACCGCTTTCTTTCTAAAAAATCCAAACAAACATCCATTTTCTTTACATTTACATTCTTGTATATTTATTCATTTTGTACATTATTTATTCAATTCTTGTACAAATTCAATATGGTTGTAATAGATAATTAGGTTTATTTTCTTGCAATCCCCATTTATAATTTGTACACCCCCTCCCACAAGTATTGTAATAGCGTAGTAATTTTAAATTCCGCAATTTATCGCTTTATATATAAAATGCTAGTAATTAGGGTTTGTATAGAAAGACTAAAATCAATGCTTAGAAAACCCTAATCAAAGACAAAACCAAGCATGAAAAAGAATACACTTGCACACAAGCACCCTTAGGGTAAAATCCACTTGGTCGCCTTACAAAATGGCCATATTACACATGTGAGGTATCTTAGCAAAAACAAGCAAAATACAAGATCATAGTCCCTCGATGACGCTATCTATGATGCCTTTCAAATGACCTTAGTCCCTAAAGAGAATGCTAAGATACCTTGCAACATTGCTAATCATGGTTATACGATGACCCACACCTATCTCGTTTACATCCAAAGATAGGGTTACTTACCAAACAATGGTAAGATAACAATGTCAAAGGAAAAAGGAAATGAACATGAAAGACTTTTGAGTAGGTAGAATGTTCCTAGTTACTTGCTCATTTTCAAAACAAAACATCTTTTCTATTTTCAAAAACAAACACCTACACTTTCAAAAAACATCTTTCAAACTTGAAAACATTTTCAAAAGATCAAACACTTTGTATACATTCTTACGAACGAGAATCATTACAAAGTTTGCCTAAACAAAGGCCTCTTTACAAAATACTTTCAAAACCACACAAAGCACAATTTCAAACAAAAGCAAGTGATCTAGCAAGTAACTAAGAGCCAATGGAAAACCATGGATGAAAAGGGTGATAACACCTTCCCTTTTCATAATCTACCCCCCGAACTCAAGAAACAATCTCAAAGGTCTTTCCTATGCTTTTTCACCTTTCCTTTTAGATAAAAGAAAAGTCGGTGGCGACTCTTGCTAACCATAACATTTTGCGATCAAACGCAAAACCTTCAAGTCAGTTCTCCCCCAGTATCACAAGCTTCAACTACCGTTGCTTATCAGAGACCGTCCCAGCAGGGGAATCAAGGGTATAATCAGAGAAGGGAGAGTTATGACCCTATTCCTATGAGCTATACGGAGTTACTACCGGCATTGATTCAGAAAAATTTGGTTCATACCCGACCACCTCCCACTGTACCATCATCGTTGCCTTGGTATTACAAGGCAGACCAAACATGTGTTTTTCATCAGAGAGCACCAGGGCATAATGTTGAGAATTGTTATCCTTTGAAGACTGAGGTGCAGAAATTGGTGAATTCTGGTATTCTATCTTTCAAGGATGTGGGCCCTAATGTGAAAGACAATCCTCTACCCATGCATGGAGGAGTAAATGTTGTGAATATGGTGGCCGGATGTCCAGGCGACTTCCGGATTTTTGATATTAATCTTGTTAGAGGAGATTTAGTGAAAATGCATGCAGACCTTTGTGAATTTAGTTACTATACGCGTGACCATTCCAGTTGTGCTATTTGCAGTACAAACATACAGGGTTGCGATAAGATAAAGGCTGATTTACAAGAGATAATGGATGAGGCCCTTATCCACATAATCAGGCCTAGGGCAGAGTATGAAGAGGAGATGAATATGGTTTCTGGATGTCGTAGAGAATTCAGAATTTTTGATCTAGAGTATATGAATGAGGACCTTGTGCAATTGCATGCTACTTTCTGCCATGTGGCTGGTCAGGTAGAACACCAGTATGGGTCTTGCCGAATTTGCTTCCGGGACTCACGAGGATGTTCAATCGTGAAAAAAGGTGTTCAGTTGTTGTTAGATAATGGAACTACCAAGGTTACAGGTCAAAGGGATGATTACCATGAAGTTGATTTGGTTGAGGTTTGTTTGACTGAAGAAGAGTCGGATGAAGCTGCTGTTGGAACCCAGTTCCAAGCCTTATCCATTGACAACATGAGAGGAAATGAGAATTCCATGGTTTCTCTTAAGGATGCGCAACAAGTTGTGCAAAAGGGTCATAGCGAGGTATGAGGACAGATTGTGGATCCACCTGTAAACAAGAACAGAACCGGCTTGGGGTTCTCTTTGAAGAATGACAAAGATAAGAGTATGAAGCCGAAGTATGCTGCAGGCAAGTATCAAAACATCTTCCGTAGAGGGGGTTATCTTCATCCAACTGTTTCCGGGATTAATTCAATTGTGGAAGATGAAGCAGAGCAGGAAATGCCGAATTATGTGACACACGGAGTTAGGGTTCAGAACTGGATCACCATTGATGTTCCCTCTTGCATACATGTTTCAAAGTAATTTGTTTTGTTAATCTTTTGAAAATCTTTCACTCTGCCCAAGGTGGAAGTATTAATGTTGTAGGGCTTATCTATTTGCTGTGACTTTTAAAATCACTAATAAAAGTTATCTTTGTTTCCCAAATTGTGTCTTTATTTTCTGCTTTTTCTTGGAAAATGGTAATTAGAAGAAAAAAACCTTCAAAATAAATAATAACTGAAATTCAATCTGCATGATCACTTGTTATATGTGTCAGTTTCTAAAAGCAATCATAAATCATATGTGCAGATTAATTAAAAAACCCGTTGAATACAATGACCATGCACCCTCTCCCAACTTTGAATGTCCTGTGTATGGGACCGAAGAAGAAGACTATCATGAGATTCCAGAAGAGGTCTCACGGTTTCTTGAGCACGAGGAAAATACCATTCGGCCATATAAAGAGCCATTGGAAGTGATCAATTTGGGTTCAGAAGAAGATCCGAAAGAAGTCAAGATTGGAGCATCGCTGCATCCTGATATGAAGAGCAGGTTGATTGAGTTGTTGAAAGAGTATGTGGATATTTTTGCTTGGTCTTACCAAGATATGCCTGGTGTGATACGGTGGTAGAACCGACTGTTTTATGTTACTACCGGTTTTGTGTTTTTTATTGCAAATGTGCGGTAAGCAAGAGTCGCCACTGACTTTTATTTCATCCAACAAACTCGGATTGATACTAGGATTGTATGCAAAAGATCATAATTTAAAACAGTAGAAATTACATTAATCTATTTGCCTTTACTATTTTCCTCCTAAGTTAAACTATTACAAACTCGGAGCAATTACATTAATCATAAAAATAATGCAATAAATACGCGAGATGAAATTAAATACGGAATTAAAATTAAATTCAACGACATTTAATTCAGTAAATAGAGAAAAGTATTTTTTGGATTTTTGAGAAAAAAAGTAATTAACTTTGCAAATTAACCTAATTTCTAATTAATTTTAATTATGAAAAAAAGAATTTAAGTTATCCTAATTAACCTAATTAATTAATAGAATTAAATATTTTTATAAAAAAACCTAATTCTAATATTTTTTGTGTTTTTATGATTTTTGATTTAATTAAAAAAACTGATTTTTAAAGCAATTAAAAAAATAAATAAAATAAAAAAGGTTAAAGAAATAAAAAATAAAAAAATGGGATGGGCCTGTTGTTAGAATTAAATTTGGGGGTGCAGAGTTGAACTTGTTAGGCCCAGGATAGTTGGTGGCCCAATTGCTGTGCTTGATCCAGTGAGACGCTGGCCAAGAAAGTTCACCACGCGCCTGCATGCTTGAGACGTTAGATCTGGGATGGAGATGATCCAATGATGAGATGCTATGGTGTATGGTAGGCGCGCTTGGTAGGATAACACCAGATCTGGAATCAAATGTTAGGAAAAATATTATGTAGGAGGCAGGGATCGAACGTCTGACCTCTTACACACGCGTGCCTTAGAGCCTTTCATGCTTGCCACTGAACCATTTGCTTCATATGTTAATATAAATACAAATAATATATTATAAAGAATGAAAAGTCAGCTTCCTAGACAAACACGCGAAATTTAAATGGACCAGTGGTGTGCTGCCATGCCTGCATCTTCTTCCCAGAACTGTCGTTCTTGATATTCAACTTTTACGTACAGACAAAATTGTCACTAAAAGCTATAATGACAGTTTTTGTCCATAGCTATAACCCTGCAATATCTCAAAATGCAATGCACACAATATTAATCAGAACTAAAAACATATATCAATCAAGAATCTTGTCATGAGTCTATGGGTGCCCATAATCCCCTTCAATTTTCCCTGGACAGAGAAACCCCAATTTTTAGCTCATGAATCCTAGTCATGGCAAGAACCTATTCCTGCGTTTAAACTTTAATTAAACCAATAAAAAACATTGCAAATATAATAGCAAGCATGGATATATGATCAAAATATGTTTATGATGCAAGAATCATTATAATCGAGTTTGAAAAAAAAAGCAAACCGTGAAGGTGCTAGCGAGCGATTCTTGATGCTTCAGGCCTCGATAATGCTTGCAATCGCTCCAGTGAGCGTCCATGAATATGGTTTGATCCTTAGAATGGCTTGAAACGGCCTATGGTGAAAGATTCGATCTGCACTTTTTCACAAAAAAGTTGGACTTTATTCTTGTTCTTGGGAGGCAAGTTGCACGTGAATTCTCTCCCTTGGGGTTCACAAATCTTATGTATAAGTAGTGAACCAATTAGGTCAATAAAACTTGGAAAAAATCAAGAGATTGATGGTCTTGAAGTTTTGATTCAAATCTTTCCAAAATTGGAGATTTCCCGTTGTTTTTGGCTTATTACAATTTGCTTGATGTTATACAGCTTTCATGATCCATAATTCAATGCAAAACAAATCTCATTCCCTTATTTTTATTTATTTTGATTTAATTTGATTTTATTTGAATTTATTTGATTTTTAAATGAATAAAAATCAAAATAAATTAAATAAACCAAAACAAAAAGGCATGGAGGGTCCCATAGGTCGTGGACCATGCTAGGACTGAGATTCAATCTTGAAAAAAAATGGGCCAATGTGGAAAAAATGCAATTTTGATCATTGTTGACTTTGGGCAAACTTCCAAAAATGGTCAATTTTGACAATGCACATCTCTCTCAATTTTGACCCTAAGAGGGTGTTCTTGTACTTTTTAGAAAGCTTAGGATGTCCCCTAAGCAACCTTTTCGGTTTCATATCAATTGGATCTTCCATGTTCATGTAAGGAGCTTTGACCCAAAAGGTGTTTTTGTTGACTTTTTGAAATGACCTATAATGTCTAAATTTATATCTTTTCATGAGTGAATTTTTTGAAATTGAGGGATGAAGATGAGTTGTATGGAATTGGATTCTCTTCAAAATGAGAATTGGATGAGAAATTTCTGATAAAGTATGAGAAAGTTATGCCTGGTCAAAGTTTGGTTGACTTTTCCTATAGAAACCCTAATTTAGCAACTTTTGAGTTTTGATGAATTTGGGACATTCCTTGAGGAATCATGATCAACCCTTGATAAAATGATGGACATTACTCCAAAATGTTGATGTTGACCAAAAATCTTGAAGTTTGACTGTATGTGGGCCACAGTTAACTTTTGACCTAGTACAATTGATTTTCAAGCATTTGAGCAGTTGATTGAGCAAACTTCTTGTGCAAGGCATGAAACTTGGCATGGATGATCTTGAGAATATATTAGGGCAATGGAAATTATTTAGGACCCTTGGAACTCAAACATCTTGATGAGGAGTGAAACCCTAGTTTGAAGCTTATTGTCTTAGGAGGAGGATTTGTCTGGTCAATCCTTAGTCAACCTTGAGCAATTAAGAACCTCTAGGAGTATGTTTTGAGTAAAAATGGGACGGAAAATTTTAGGGTACAACAGCTTCCCCTATTCAATCTTCTTAAACCTGAGGATGTAGATTGGCTGGTCTACCTTTCGTGATTTGAAGGTGGAAGATGATTGACCACTAGAGTGCCCAAAAATTTACACTCGCATGAAGTAATACTGATCGGTATTATCGGAAATGGGCTTACAGATGCCATTTGGAAGGCGACAAAAAATCGTCGGAGATGGGCTTAAAGATGCCATCCAGAAAAGATATTGGTTGCATAAGATATTCCTTTGCAAAAATTCATGTACCTGCCGTTGAGGAGGACTTCATCGGGGAATGTTGATTTGTGTCCCGAGAAATAGAGTATAGAAGCTTCGATTGTCCATTACTCTACCGGGGAATTAACTCTTGATTGATGAAACAAAAATGAGTTGTTATCTGGTCGTATCCCAGGCTTCGCAACGACTTATTAGGGAATATGAAATTGACCGTATCTGTTGTCTAGAGATAAAAGAGAAGGAACCTGGATAGTAGGGTTTCTTCGAAATGAAAGCCTGGATAGTAGGGCTATGAGAAGGAACCTGGATAGTAGGGTTACTTCGAAATGAAAGCCTGAATAGTAGGGCTATGGGAAGGAATCAGGATAGTAGTGTTTCTTCGAAATGAAAGCCTGGATAGTAGGTGTGATATGGTGGGAGAACTGACTTGAGGGTTTTGTGTTTTATTGCAAATGTTGCGGTTAGCAAGAGTCACCGCCAACTTTTCTTTTATCCAAAAGGAAAGGTGAAAAAGCACAGGAAAGACCTTTGAGATGTTTTCTTGAGTTCGGGGGGTAGATTATGAAAAGGGAAGGTGTTAACACCCTTTTCATCCATGGTTTTCCATGGGCTCTTAGTTACTTGCTTAGATCACTTGCTTTTGTTGTTTGAAATTGTGTTTGGTGTAGTTTTGAAAGTATTTTGTAAAAGAGGCCATTTGTTTAGGCGATCTTTGCAATGATTCTCGTTCGTAAGAATGTATACAAAGATGTTGGTCTTTTGAAAATATTTTCAATGTTTGTAAGATGTTTTTGAAATGTGTGTGTTTGTTTTGAAAATAGCAAGGATTGTGGTTTGAAATGGAGCAAGTAACTAGAAGCTATCTACCTACTCAAATGTCTTTATTATGCATTTTCTATTTCTTTGACATTGTTGTCTTACCATTGATTTGGTAAGCAACCCTATCTTTTGGATGTAAACGGGACGGGCGTGGGTCATCGTATAACCATGATTAGCAATGTTTGCAAAGTATCTTAGCATTTTTGAGGGGGCCAAGATCATTTTGTAAGGAAACCTTGAATAGCGTTATCGAGGGACTATGATCTTATATTTGTTTGTTTTGCCAAGATACTTCGCGTGCGTAATATGGATATTTTTGTTTTAGGCAACCAAGTGGAGAAACCCTAAGGGTGCTTGTGTGCAAGTGTATCATTTTCATGCTTTGATTTTGTCTTGTATTTAGGGTTTTCTATTTTGCTTTGTTTTGTTCTTGTCATACAAACCCTAATTACTAATCATGGCATATAAAGTGATAAATTGCGTAATGTAAATATTTCTAAGCTATTACAACAATTTATGGGAGGGGGAATACACATTTGAATGGGTATTTGCAAGAATATAAACCTAAATAAATTATTACAACCAAATCGAATTTGTACGAATTAGAATAAATACAATACAATATTAAAAAAGAAAATGCAATGCAATGTACATGTAAAAAAGATTTTTGTGTCTTGTTTTGATGTAAGATAAAATTTAATCTAAATCTAAAAATATAAAGAAAAAGAATTAATTTTTAAAAGGGGTTTAATCCTAATTATTATTTAAAAGAAAATAAAGTTTATATGTATTATTTTATGTATCTTCTTGTATATAAAAAATAAAAAATATTGTATATAAAAAAGTATAAAATTATATATATGCAAAAATAAGTATTTATAAATATGAAATGAAAAATAAATTAAACTAAATATGTTTAATTATATTTACAAGTTTATTAAGAAAATAAATGATATCCTATTAAAATAAAATATATTTCTTTTATGTGAGAAATAAAATAAAGTGCAATATTATTAATTTATATTTTTTAGGATTTTTATGCATTAAGGAAAACATTTAAAATATTAAAAATGAAAATAAAACAAATAAAAATATAAAAATATAAAAGTTGGCAAGGGGGGTAATGTAGCAGATTGGTGGTGATGATATTAGCAAAAAAACTCTTGCCCAAAAGACAAGCCCAACCTGCAAAAAATGTAGAAATGGAAAAGAAAAAGAGTGAAAAATACAAAAGTAGCGCGCCCAGGTTCGAACCCAGGACATGGGTCTCACCAGCGCGCTACTTTGCCACTATGGTGGCTATACTTCTATTATCTTAAGTGAAACAAATATAACATATTTTGAACCAAGTCCTTGCCCTGTTTCATCTTCTTCCTCAAGCTTTGGCCAGACATCCTGTAACTCTCTCACACTTCCATAAAAAATGAAAATTCATAACATGAAAGTTATAGTATTTGAGCACACGATTCTAACCATATAAATTATGTGAATTATTAATCAAAGAACAAAGAGAATTTTAACAGCCCTAAATCTTGACCTAATATTTCCAAAAATTTCAAGTTCCAAATTCTCTCAGCACAAGTAAAATCAATGCAAGATAATGGTATGTACGACTTCGTTATGATGAGGACTACATTTTTTATTCACAAATCGTGGCCTAAGGTTGCATGTAGAAGGAGATAGAGTTTGAAATTTTACCTCCTTCAGTTGGAATCGTGAATGGAACTGGGGTGAGTTTGAGGGAGGCCTGATGCTTGCTTGAGCTTCCTTGAACTTCCCTGGATGTATCTCAACCCTTGCCTTGCTCTGAAAGTAGCTAGAACTCCTTGGCCAAGTCAAACTGCAAGCTCTGAAGTCAACAATGGCAGATGGTGGAGGAGTGATTGCAGAACAAGGATGAAGGCCTGGATTGACTAGGTATCAAGTATGTAAGATGTTTGAATGATCCAAACTCAAAACGCACGAGCCAAATGGAAGATGGATGTGCTTATGCAAAATCTACAGTTTTGGACAGATTTTTAGTGTTTTGCTGGTTAGGAGTGTTTTAGGTCCTTTCTAAACGAGTCTTGTGTTATATAATGTTTGTATATTAGTATTGAAATGGTTTTAGGCCAGCTTCCCAACAGATCTGCAAGCTCTAGCCTTTTTGCAACTTTCTTTGCATTTGAAGTAAAGTAAAGTGACTATACTTGACATGCTTGTACTTGCTCCCTTAGGGTTGGTATCAGTTTATACAACTTATTTGAGACCTGTGAGACTTGTATGCGCCAAGGGGACAGGTCCAAAGCTCAAAATTGTAAAGTTTGCAAAAGTTGCTCTTTTTCAAAATGACAATGGAACCTTTTTGCCATAAATGGAATTGCAAGTTGGATAAAGATCCTAAGGCATGGATAGAAGCTTTGTCAATTGAGTAAGAATTTAATTAAGGAGTGTGGAACAATTCTAGGACCTGTAAAGCATGGATTAGCCAACATAGGATTGATTTGCAACTTTGTTCTTCATTAAATGGCTTGGACAAAAAGTGAGAAATTGCCAACTTCATCTCTTCGATTCTCACCACTCAAAAATGATCTTGGGGAGTTCTTGGACATTTTGGGAAGCTTGCAATGTTCTCTATAACTCATCTTTGAAATTAATTTTGAGATACCTCTTGGAACTAGGTGAAAAATTTCCATGAAGTTGGGTCCAAAACTTGCCTAAATTAGGGCAAAATTTCACTAAGTTAACAAGTTCATGACCATGTATACACAAATTTATATCTTGAGATCCAAGCATCTTTATGGAAAGGTTTGTGAAGAAAATTTGTATATTTCATGGAGGTCTACAACTTTCATGTTGGGAACTTTCCTTGAATCAATATGCATCATGGTGAAAAAGTGGCCTAAAGTTGAGAAAAAATAAGAAAATTTTCCATACTTAGAAAATTTCCAAGTTAGGAAAATTTTCAAATTCAAACCCTAATTTTCAAATTTGGATTTCTTGATGAACAAGTTTCATATTTTGACATGTATTGATGAATTATGACCCTTGGAACTTGATTTTGACCAAAAAATCAAAGTTTGACTTTTCAGTATACAGTTGACTTTTGATCAGTTGACTGCAAATTTCATCTGTCAATCCAATGAATTTGAAATGTTTTGAGCCATATAATTAAGCCAAGATTATGTAATTGAATCCTTGAAATCATGCTTTAACTCAATTGGTTATTTTCTAGGTTAAAAATCAGAAATTTCCCTTCCTCAGTCAAAACTCTAATTTTGACCATTTTGCCCTTTTTGTGATTTGACCAAATTTCTTGAGGAATTGTGATCCAAACTTGACCAAATGACACATGTAAGTTTAAAATGTTGATGTTGATAAAAAATTATGAAGTTTGACTGTAAATTGGCCATGGGTGTCTTTTCCCCCAATACAGTTGATTTTTAGGTCAACTGTCTAATTGATTGATCAAAAATGTGGTTCAAGGCTTGAAACTTGTCATGTGTGATCTTAGGGATCCATAATGATGTTTGAAAGTCATATGAAGCAATTATAGTCCAAAAATCCTTGTGCAAACTCAAACCCTAATTTTGGATTATCAGTGCAAGATGAGATGTCTTGAGCTGACCAAACCCTGATCCAGTCTTGAGTCAAAGAGATCTTGTGAGAAAAGTCTTGATAAATGAAGATGGAAAATTTTGGGGTACAACAGTAGGGCTATGAGAAGGAACCTGGATAGTAGGGTTACTTCGAAATGAAAGCCTGGATAGTAAGGCTGTGAGAAGGAACCTGGATAGTAGGGTTACTTTGAAATGAAAGCCTGGATAGTAGGGCTATGAGAAGGAACCGGATAGTAGGGTTACTTCGAAATGAAAGCCTAAATAGTAGGTCTATGAGAAGGAACATGGATAGTAGGGATATGATAAGGAAACTGGATAGTAGGGTTACTTCGAAATGAAATCCTGGATAGTAGGGTTATGAGAAGGAACCTGGATAGTAGGGTTACTTTGAAATAAAAGCCTGGATAGTAGGGCTATGGGAAGGAACCTGGATAATAGGGTTACTCCGAAATGAAAACCTGGATAGTGGGCTATGAGAAGGAACCTGGATAATAGGTTTACTTCGAAATGAAAGCCTAGTTAGTAGGTCTATGAGAAGGAACCTGGATAGTAGGGTTACTTCGAAATGAAAGCCTGGATAGTAGGGCTATGAGAAGGAACCTGGATAGTAGGGTTACTTCGAAATGAAATCCTAGATAGTAGGGCTATGGGAAGGAACCTGGATAGTAGGGTTACTTCGAAATGAAAGCCTGGATAGTAGGGCTATGAGAAGGAACCTGGATAGTAGGGTTACTTCGAAATGAAAGCCTAGATAGTAGGGCAATGAGAAGGAACCTGGATAGTAGGGTTACTTCGAAATGAAAGCCTGGATAGTAGGGCTATGAGAAGGAACCTGGATAACAGGGTTACTTCAAAATGAAAGCCTTGATAGTCGGGCTATGAGAAGGAACCTGGATAGTAGGGTTTCTTCGAAATGAAAGCCTGGATAGTAGGGCTATGAGAAGGAACCTGGATAGTAGGGTTTCTTCGAAATGAAAACCTGGATAGTGGGCTATGAGAAGGAACCTGGATAGTAGGGTTACTTCGAAATGAAATCCAAGATAATAGGGCTATAAGAAGGAACCTGGATAGTAGGGTTACTTCGAAATGAAAGCCTGGATAGTAGGGATATGAGAAGGAACCTGGATAGTAGGGTTACTTCGAAATGAAAGTCTGGATAGTAGGGCTTGCCTTATTTGATCACGTAGATTAGTTGACTCGTTTGGTTTCGGGGACTGATTTTCCGTTACTTGTCTGCATATGTGATCTGTATAACTTCATGGATTTAATCTTGAATTGTTAGAATTGTTGATAATAACCATCTTTTCTGAAAAGGTAGAGGGTTAATTATATGTGATGCGTGAAATGTATTGTGTGATGATGCTCTTAAAATAAATGAGATTATGATGTATGCAATATGTATGCGCACGTCATGATGTATGAATATGAAACACTATTATGAAATATCCGAGTTTGGGAAAATAAATCCCTGACTTCTGTTGGAGAGTGATGGAAATTGAATTATGGACTGTAGTAGAGAAAAATATTCTTCTACTTCTGCTGGGGATGGTGAACGGAGATAACTATGTCGGGGATTCGCTCCTTGTTTACAGATATTCTTCCGGGGAGAGACTCTTCTTAAAAATAACTCTGCAGGGGAATAATTCTGTTGGAGTGTGAACTTCTGTAGATGAAGTAATAAGTTCTGTTGGGGGTTAAGCTTATGTGTTTAAAAAAATAAACTCTACTTGGGAGATAACTTTATGAACCACTTGCGATTTATAAAATTCGACTGGGGAATAGATGTCGACTATTTGAGGGAGCCTTGTTGGGGATAGTAACTCCTATTTGGGGAAGCCAATGATAAATTTTTGATTTCCCCTACTCTGTGGGGGATTGTAGACATCACGGGATCGTAATGATGACCTGGTTTCAAAACTGTCTCTACCCCTGTACCTGCTGAACAAAGTAACTGTCAGGCTTGACATGATTTTTTTAGTTTTTGCCCCTGTTTCTTAAGTTACGAGCAATTGTCTTTCTGTTTCCTATGCAGATATTTGTGAATAGCGATTATATTCAAATGCATATGTAAAGAATAAATCATTGGATGTTTTTGTAAGACAAAACAGAAAAAGACAAACAAATGATTTTGTAAAAATGACTTGTATTAATTTCTTGAAGTTGGCCTATAACAGGCGTTTTTGTACAAGGAAATTGACGCTCTAGTAAGAGAATTCCGCCGTGAAAAAGAAATCTATACAATATTGTGTACAAAGAAAAGAAAACAGCTATGTGCAATAATCCCATTGAGTTTCAATTCTACTATTGTCGCTATGTCTTCGAGTGTCTCATCACTTTGCTGCTTGTCAGAAGCTGACCGGGTTGATTGGTGTCCTTCGAGCTTGATAGTTGATACTGAGTTCTGGTCGTAAGGTGATCCAATGGGACATAGTGATACGCTTTACATCCCTAACTTTTTCTTGGACCGCCCTTTCGGGTTTTCAGTCCACCGGGATACCCTTTTTTGCCCAAGCCGCCTTTTCAGGTTTTCGACTTGTCGGGTGTACAGACTTTTTCATTTTCATCCCTAATTTTTTCCCAGACCATTTTGGTTCGCCGGGAAGCCCTTATTTTTTCCTAGGCCAGTCAACCTAGCAGGTCTTTAATCATACGTAGTATCTTTTCACTATGTCCGCATTGACAGGGTGAGGAAGGTCGTCACCATCCATGGTGGTCAAAATCATGGCTCCACCCAAAAAAATGTTTTTGATCACAAATGGCCCTTCGTATGTGGGAGTCCATTTGCCTCTGGGATCACCTTGTGGCGATATGATGCGCTTGATCACTAGATCCCCGACTTGATACTCTTGGCGTCTGACTTTTTTGTTGAAAGCCTTGATCATTCGTTTTTAATACATTTGACCATGACAGGCAGCAGTAAGTCTCTTCTCATCGATCAGATTCAATTGATCAAGTCGAGTCTAGGTCCAGTCGTCTTCGTTCAAACCCACATCCTTCATAATCCTTAGAGAAGGGATCTGGACCTCAATAGGTAGGAATGCCTCCATGCCATATACCAGAGAGTATGGTGTTTCCCCTGTCGATGTTCGCGCGGACGTGCGGTACCCATGAACATAAAATGGTAACTTCTCATGCCAGTCTTTGTATGTCATTGTCATCTTCTGTATGATCTTTTTGATGTTCTTGTTATCAGATTCTGCATCGCCATTCATCTTCGGCCGGTAGGGAGAAGAGTTATGATGTTGTATCTTGAATTGCTTACAGAGTTCAGTGACCATCGTGTTGTTGAGATTGGTACCATTGTCCATGATGATTCTCTTTGGCACACCGTAACGGCAAACCCGATTATGCTTGATAAACTGCGCCACAATGTTCTTGGTAACAGTAGCAAAGGAGGCAGCTTCAATCCACTTCGTGAAGTAATCAATGGCCACCAGGATGAAGTGATGCCCATTAGAAGCAGTAGGTCTAATCTCTCCCATCATGTCAATGCCCCACATTGCAAAGGGCACAAGAGCCGTCAAGACATTCAAAGGAACCAGAGGCACAAGCACCTTATCAGCATAGATCTGGCACTTGTGGCAAGTTCGTGAGTGTTGATAACAATCTACTTCCATAGTGGACAAATAGTATCCTGCCCGTATGATATTCTTAGTCATGGTATGTCCACTTGAATGGATTTCGAAGGTACCTTCAGGTAGATCTGCCATAATCCTCTCTGCTTCGCTCTTGTCTACACACCGCAGTAAGGTAGAGTCATGGTTGCACTTGTAGAGGATTCCATTACTGAGGAAAAATTTCACGGCGAACCTTCTCAGAAACTTCTTATCATTGACAGATGCCCCCTCAAGATACTCCTGAGCCTCAAGATACCTTTTTACTTCGTGAAACCAAGGTTTGTCTTCTACCTCTTCAGTATCAACCTCACACCAGTACGCTGGTTCATCCAACCTCTCGAAAGTGATTCAGGGAGCTTCGTTGTCCCACCTGACCTTGAACATAGAAGACATGGTAGCTAGCATGTACGCTAACTGATTCTCCTCTCGTGGGAAATGTTCAAAGGTTACCTCCTCAAAGTGTGGGAGCAATGTCAGCATGTGCTCTTTGTACGGGATGAGATTCGGGTGCTTCCTATCCCATTATCCCTTGATCTGGATTATCACCAAGGCTGAATCCACGAAAACATTTAAGAACTTGATCCTCAGTTCAATGGCCGCTTTGAGACCCATGATGCATGCTTCATACTCCGCCATGTTGTTGGTACAGTTGAAGCATAGTCGGGCGGTGAAAGGAGTATGACAGCCCTCAGGAGATATAATTACAACACCAATGCCATTACCGAGTGGATTCGAGGCTCCATCAAAAACCATGTTCCATCGGGATCCTTCTTCAGGTCCTTCATCCGGTCCAGGTTCTTCATAGTCAGTCACTAGCATAATATTCTCGTCCGGGAACTCAAAATTCATGGACTGGTAGTCATCCACGGCCTGATGGGCCAAATGATCAGCTAATACACTTCCCTTGATTTCTTTCTGGGTTGTATATTGTATATCGTATTCGGTTAAGATCATCTGCCATCTTGCTATTCTTCTGGAGAGAGAGGGCTTCTCGAAGATGTACCTGATTGAATCCATCTTAGATATTAACAAAGTAGTGTGGGTCAACATATATTATCTTAGTCGGCGAGCAGCCCATGCCAAAGCGCAGCAAGTTTTATCGAGCAATGAGTATCTTGTCTCACCGTCGGTAAACTTTTTGCTAAGGTAGTATATTGCGTGCTCTTTTCGACCAGACTCGTCATGCTGCCCCAGCACACACCCCATTGAATTGTCTAGCACCGTTAAGTACAATATCAAAGGTCTTCCTTCAAGCGGAGGCATCAGAATTGGTGGTTCTTGAAGGTATTCCTTGATTCTTTTGAAAGCGGTCTGACATTCGTCATTCCACTTTACCACTTGATCTTTCTTCAGGAGCTTGAAGATTGGTTCACAAGTAGCAGTCAGATGTGAAATGAACCTGGCGATATAATTTAGGCGTCCCAAGAAACCTCTAACCCGCTTCTCAGGAGATGTATTTTGGTTGACTGCTTCATTTCGGTTTATTTTTGGTTGGGATGGGTACCCTCAGCAATATCATTATTTGGATTTCAGCAAGCTTTGAGCTTTAGTTTGAGAGTGTGTATTTATTTTTCACAAGAAGATTTTATCCCCTCAGCAGGAATTTATTGGAATTTCTCCAGGAGTTTCATCTCTTTCCCCAGAAAGCCATATTTCCTTCTTCAATGGCTCCCAGAGAAGATTATGATTTTGTTACTCCAATGGATGGCAGCCTTGTCATTATGGAAGGTAGTTCATTGTTGAGATTTTGTTACTCCAATGTATGGTAGCCTTGTCATTATGGAAGGTAGTTCGTTGTTGATATTTTGGTATTCCAATGGATGGTAGCCTTGTCATCATGGAAGGTAGTTTGTTGTTGAGATTTTATTACTCCAATGTATGGTAGCCTTGTCATTATAGAAGGTAGTTCGTTGTTGAGATTTTTTTACTCCAATGGATGGTAGCCTTGTCATTATGGAAGGTAGTTTGTTGTTGAGATTTTGTTACTCTAATGCATGGTAGCCTTGTCACTATGGAAGGTAGTTCGTTGTTGAGATTTTGGTACTCCAATGAATGGTAGCCTTGTCATTATGGAAGGTAGTTCGTTGTTGAGATCTTTTTTCAAGGAATGGTAGCCTTGTAATTATGGAAGGTTGTTCGTCGTTGAGATTCTATTGCTCCGTAGGAGTTCATTTGTTCATAGTCATGAGTACTTAATACATCTTGAAATTTGCTGGTATTATCTTACCATTCCTTTCCCCAGGGAGTCGATGTTACTTTTTTGCTACCCCCTCAGTGAGTTGGTAGTTCACAGTTATCTATCGGTCACCGTTATCCTTCACTCTCCCTCCTCAATTTTGGAGTTGACGATGCTTTAGATCCTCTTTTGGGCATTACCCCAACAGAGTCTTGTCTTTTCTTCACCAGTGATTTATTTTCTTGGTCAAGTTGTCCTTCTATTTCCTCTTTTACTTTTTTACCTCCCAGTGGTGTCTTGTGTCCCTTTAGATTTGTTCATTTTCATTCATAATCATAAGCATTTCATGGTATCTTAGGGCCAAACATATGGCTTGTTTTATATTTAAGTATCCTCAATCGCGTCAACACAAAGATTTTAATATTCGTACCTCCGGATAGAATAGACTTAAATAAGGGCACTTGTTGTACCCCAATTTTTGCCCCTAAGATCCCTTCATCATATCACATCAATTCAATCACAACAATATCACATTAGGGTTTGGTTCTTCTCCCTCTCTTTAGCTTTTTATCTAGGAGGAATCACCAAGCACCTTAACTTGTATTTTATGATCATCCATGTTTTATATTGGTTATCCTTTAAATAATAAATACAATGAGTGTTTTCCCTAATTGTTGATGTTGTAGGTAAAAGCACAATGCATTCCATCAAGATTGATCTAGGGATTCATGAGTTCATTTTTGTGCCTTCCTCAATAAAGCTTCATTAAGGCTCAAGCCTCATCATTAAATATGTTTTGAAGTAATGTCAGGACAAAGTCTTTTATGATTCATCATGACTTAATTTGTCAAATTTAGTTCAAAAGTACAAGAGTTGATTGAAGAAGTTTGAATCAAATGTACAAGTCTTTGATTTCAATGATCACAAGTTCATATCTCCTTCAATTCCCTAAGATTTGGAAGTGGTTTTGGCTGCTATAGTTTCTACTTGTCATCCTAAAAAACTTATATTCACATGACAAAGGTATTTGTGCAAGAAGGTTGGTCAAAATTGCAAAGGTTTCCTAAAGCATTTTCTTACTCTATGAGTTAGGGTTTTGAACTTCAAAGGGGGTATATCTTGCTCATCTTTTGAGATTTTTGAATGATTCAAAAGAAATCATTTTCTTCAAAGGGTTTTTAACACATCTCTTCAAAAGTTTTAAGGAAATTTTGTGTGGAAGAAACTTGATGGTGAAGAAATATTGCAAGTCCTCTAGATGAACCCTCAATTTCCCTTGTGTGACTTCAAATGATCATAACTTGATAAATTTTTATCCCCTTTAGTCAATTATTTTTCCATAATGATCTTAAGGAGGTGAACTTTAATTTTTCTTTTGTTTGCAAAGCTTGAAAATGGATGGAAGATGCCTCAAGGATGTAAAATATTATAGCTTATCTCATGAATGTTCACAAATTTTACAAGACCACAACTTCTTCAATGCTTGGTATTTTTAAGGGATCCAAGTTCCACAATGCTCTTTAAGAAGTCTATTTCAATCTGGCATCATTGATTAAGACAAAATTTTGTAGGAAAGTCTTGTTTAAGCTTAAAATATTATAGGTCACTTTTGAAGAAAAATTTGAGTCAACCTTTTTTTCTTCAACTTTGACTCAACACAACTTCTTGCTCAAGCATCCATTTGGGTCAATTCTTTGCACATTGTAAAGCTTGTAAATTCCTTTTTCTAAAGCTTCAAGAATCATGCTCTAAGACCCCTTGAATTGAAAATGCCATTGGTTCAAAAATGGTATCTTGAAACCTAATTTTCCTCCCAAGTCAGAGTTGGAAATTCACAAATATGGCTTCTAATCACCAAGTTCACGCGCGTTTTTCTTCTAATCATGTTTAGCAACTTTCCAAAAGTGTTTAGCATCATAAAACACATGATTTGGATGAGCTATGGTGCAAAACAAGTCACACATTCCTCATGTTACAGGTCCACACGAATTCACTCAATTACACCCGCATTCGCACACTTAAGCATTACTTCATCCTCTCCTATAAATAAGATGCGTATCCACCCTATTTTCACAAGCTTTTGATAGACAATTGACCCCTGTTCAGATCCCACACGAACTCTGAATTTGAATTTTTGATTTCTTACATTCTCACCTTCAAACACCAAAAGCTCCATTCAGTTAGCTTCATTGAACTTCTCTGAAGCTAACCATACAATTATCCTCAAGAATCCTGACCTATATTGATCTACAGAAGTCCAGTTTCAGAGAAACTTCTCACTACTTCGTTTAGGTAGATTTCTTGGCCAAATTGACCCAAATAAATGACTAATCTACTCTCTGTATCCTTCTGATCCTCGTGCTCTTTATAATTTGCAATTTCATTGAGATTTGAGTGAGATATCCCATATTTTCGTACTCGCTATTTTTTCTGGTTTTCTTCAAACACAGCCTTGCATAATTTATATAAATTTGGCACAATGGTACCATTAGAGTCGTCTTGAAGAGACGAATGTAATGGTACCGGTCTGGTTTTCTAATTTTACAGTTTGTGAGATACGATTTGGGGATGTCTGGAGGTTGAAGACGATGACATGTCTGTCTTCAACCAATGACATGTAGCCATGTTTTTTTTTTTGAAACATATATAGTATGATTGCCTTACCATGCACGTGCCTTAAGAGCCATTAGATCTGATTACTTTAGTGAGTCAGACTCCATCCAACGTGCCACATTTTAAGTTTTATTTTAAAAAAATAAATTACCAGGTGTGATATCCAATAAAGTCCATAACATGCACAACGCGCCAGATCCACTGGTTCTTTTTACTAGTGCATTTTGACAATGATCAGATGGCCCATATTTTTTTGGTTTATTATTTTATTCTGATTTTTTACATTTAATTGTTTTAAACTTCAAAAATTCATAGAAAATTCATTTTAACTCCAAAAATTCTGAAAAAATTGTGGAAAATACTTTTGATTTTTCTCTTTCTGATTTTTATATTTTCACTATTTTATTTTGTGTTTTGATATTTCTTATAATTTTTCACTTTATTTGAATTGTTTTAAATGTTTAAAAATACCTTTATTCATTTTTAAATTCTAAAAAAAATAGGGAAGGATCCAATAATATTTTGACAAATATTGGTGACCTCATTTATTTTTTATTTCTGACTTTACTATTTTTCTTTATTTTGTCTATTTCTTTTAATTTTAAAAATAGTTTCTAACTTTAAAAAATTACCAAAAATTTCATAAAAATATTTGAGTTCATTTATGATTTTTTTATGGTCTTATTTAATTTTTTTTTGATTAATTTGAATATAGTTGCTATTTTTCTCTCTTATTTTCTTTTTTAATCATTTAAAAAAACTCTTCTTTCATTTTAAATACTATTTTATTTCCATATATATTCTGGCTAATCTTAGATTGAAATTTTGATCATGAACTTTATTAACATCATTGGATTCATGGTGTTGAGTCTAACTCCATAAAAATGGATGAATGATTTTAATAATAGTTTGATTAAATTTTTGGTTCAAATGTGGTTTATTCATTTCCCCTTCCCTCTTCATCTTATCACATTCTTATTGTACTAAATGTTGTTGGAGTATGATTTGCATATCATGGCTCAAAACATGAGGTGCATAGATTGTTATTGACCGGCCTCAAAATAGGTGTGACTTCTATATAAGTCCAGTTACGATTGCTTAACATAGCGCTAAATTTTGTCCCGATTTGAGAAAATGATCATTTGTGGCCCAAACCTTTGTTTGCAAGCCCGAGTATGTTAATTTGAACCCTTTGATCCAATAAACTTGAGATATATTGTTAGGAGGTTTTGGTTCTACCAATCCTCTAATGGAACTTCATCAATTTTGGTTAAATCAGATCACTTAAACATCATTGATCATTAAGTGTTATTTTGAGAATTCTTAAATGGATTATATACTTGACAAAAAGCAAATGCAACTTATTATTGAGAGGCTTTGGTTCTACCAATCCTATAATGAGTTCCAAATGCAAGTTTCAAGATGGTCATCCAACTAACCACTAATTCCTAACAATTGACTTTATTTTTTATGCTTTTATTTTATGCTTTTACTTTATGTACGATTTACTTTAGCATTTACATTTCATGCTCTTTTCATCTTTGCTCACTTGAGCCTCTATCTTCATGTCATTTTTATTTTTCTCATTTGAGTTTTTCATTTTCTTTTGAAGATACCTAATAATCAACTTAAACCCTAAAAAAACTTTAATGTTACTTGGACTACTTGGTTATTATCCTTGGCACTATGGAGATTGTGAACTTCCTGGACTTAGGATTATAAGCTTCGATCTACCTTGGGACCTTATGACCTCAATTGTTATTTTTTCTAGAGTTCTTGGGGTTTATCCCAAGACATTGGGTTGTTTGTTTGTTTTGTGTACAGGTTATTGTGATTACATGCTTTGTCTGTGATCTGGAATTCATTTGTATAGAGTCGTTACTCTGCCCAATTTTTGTGAAGACTTAATGCAATTGAAGTTTGGTAATCTTAAGAGATTTATTAATTGTTTGCTTGGTTCCAAATCCAAAGGATGGAATTCTGCATTGACTCACTATGTCAAGTGTTGGCTTCTTGTTTGGTTAGATAGTCTTTCTCCTTAGATTTTACCTTATGCTTTAGAAGAGTCTCTTCATCTCCTCCCATCTTCTTTAATTTCAAAAAATTTCTCCCTCCTTTTGAAAAATCATCTTGTTTTTTTAAAACTTGAACACTTTCATAATAAACTTGGACTTATGTCCATGTATTTTAAAAAATTATTTCTTAATCAAATTTCAATCAACTTAACAATACCTTGACATTTTTTGTGAGAAGACTAAAAGTAAATGAATCTCATTCGAACTATCTTGCCATTTTGGCTTTTATCTTTAAATTTTTTTCTCAAAAATAGAAGTTTTTCAATCCTTGTAGTGATGCAAACAACTATACTTCTACAATATGTAGTGAAGTGATATATTTTCCACTTAGGTGTTGAGTGAGGCATTATTGATTTTAACATCTAAGCCATATCCTCCACTTTGAGATGACGCAAATTCTCTTTTCTCATAATAGTGGATAGTAAGTATGTTTTCCACACGGACAATGACAATGACGTCTTGTCTCCTAAAATTAACCAACACACTTGTGTTTTAAATTTTTTAAAGAGGAACTACGAGTACCCTTATCCCCTATTGCACAGAAGATGGTACATAGGCACTAAAGGTTTGCAAACGCGGAGGGTGCAAAAATTTATAAAAAAATAATAATACTTCTTTTCTCATCACCGCAATCTTTTTTTTTTATATACAACATTTTATAGCCAAAATATACATATTTTACAAAGAGGTTCTTGCGGAATACCATAGATGTGTATGGTGCTAATACCTTCCCTTTGCATAACCAACCTCTTTATCTAGAATCTTTCCCCCTCTTTTGGGTTATTCGCTCTTTCCCATTCCTTTAGAAACAATAAAGTGCCGTGACGATTTTTATTTTGATCTGTACAAGTCAAGTCAATCCAATGGCTTAGTCTTAACATTTCTACCGTTACAGCCTTCACTCTAAAACCTCACATAGGAGCATGACTTTGATTCTCATCTTCGTCGTTGATATGTAACTAATGGTCCTTCGCAACCTAAATCCTATCAAGATGGATAGTTTTAATTTTCATTCATATATAAGTGTACTGATTTTGAGTTACACCTAGATATATTCATTTTCTCACACTAGAAATAATTTAACCTCTCTCAAATATTATTTTGTTAAAAAAGCCAACTGACATTAAGAGCACAAGCAGTGCTAAGAATAACACTAAAGTATAAGAAATAGTTCACTGCAGCCCCACACCAAAATAAACAGCACAAGAAAGAGCCTAAACTGCTAATAATACACCAGGAAAAAACAAGAGCAGCTCTCAACCCAAACTAAAAAGAATTACAACACCAAAAAGAAAAATAACACAACTGAAATCAGGATAACAATGCACGAGGACCATCGTTCACCTCGATAAAAAAGGAACCTGACACCACACTGCTGCAAAAACCAAACACAACACCAAAAACTCAGAGATCGTGTCACGCGACTCTTAGACAGCAAAACCAACCTCAGACAAGAACATGCCCACCAAGACTAGAGACAAACACCTACGCTAAAGACGATGAGCTCACTAGAAACTCCGATGACTATAGGAGCTCTGAATTAGAGCTAAACATCCCACAACGCCCCGAGCAAAAAAAATCTTTGGCTCCAAAAGCGCTCAGTTGGTAATGCATTTTTATTAGAGGGTAATTTAGTATTTTTCATTTGTAGATATTTTTCATTAGGGCCTATGTGGCATTCATTTTGTGTATAAATAGGTGTACTGGGTTTACATTTATATCAATCAATTCCTTCAATCATTAGTGGCGGCTTTTAGCATTTATTCCTTTCTCTCTTCTTCCTCAATTTCATTACCTTGCACTAACAAATTGGTATCAAAGCTCCTGGTTTATTCTGAAATTCTGGGAAACACGAGTGATAGTGAGTTGTGTGTTTGATTTTTGAATCTTGAACAAAAATCTGACACAGAATCACACTGATTCTGTGGGTTTGGGAAACACTGAGTGAGAAATCTGAGATCTGAGTTTCTTGTGCAAGGTTTAAGATGATTGGAGGCAGTAGTTTGAACACTAAACTTCCAGTTTTTGATGGAAAAAACTGGAACAGATGGAAGATACAAATGCGTGTGCTGTTTGGTGCTCAGGATGTTCTGGATCTTCTTTCTGAAGGTTATGTTCCAGTTGCAGCAGATGCTACTGAAGAACAAAAATCAGAAGAAAGAGCTGTGAGGAAGAGGGATCAGAAAGCTCTGTTCTTTATCCATCAGTGTGTGGATGAAAATGTGTTTGAGAAGATTGTTGATTCGACGACGTCGAAAGGGGCATGGGATATACTGACCAGATGTTATGGTGGTGATGTATCAGTAAAAAAGGTAAAGCTTCAGTCCCTGCGAAAACAATATGAAAATCTCAGCATGAAGAACAGTAAGAAATTTTCTGAGTACATCTCCAGAATGATTCTGATCACTAATGAGATGAAGGCTTGTGGAGAAACACTTTCTGAACAGGTAATCTTAGAAAAGATTCTGAGGTCACTTACTCCTCAGTTTGATTACATTGTTGTTTCTATTGAACATTCTAAAAATGTGGAAACCATGAGAATAGAAGAGTTGCAAAGCAGTCTAGAAGCGCAAGAGTTGCGTCTGACTGAAAGAACTTCTGAGAGGGAAGTTGAGCAAGCTCTGAAAGCTTCTTTTGTCAAGAAGGACCAGAAGCAGAATAGACATGGTGATAAATTCCAGAAGTCAGAAACCTCAACTTCTGATGAAAAGAAATATCATAAGGGAAAGGAAAGGTATAACAAGAAGAAGGTTCAATGTTACTGCTGTAAACAGTTTGGCCATTTTGCCAGAGACTGTAGAAACAGAGGAAGAAAATCAGAAGAAGCAAATATAGCCAGAGAAGATTCTGATGATGAACCTATGCTACTGATGGCTTCTGATTCTGATGGAAATTGTTCAGGAGATTGGTGGTATATGGACACTGGCTGTTCAAACCACTTGACTGGGAACAAACAATGGCTGATAGACTTTGACTCCAGAAGGAGAACAAAGACCAGATGTGCTGATGATAAGTACCTTAATGCAAAAGGTATGGGAAATGTTAGAGTCAAAGTGAATAATGGAAGAAACATTCTGATCAAAGACGTTTGGTATGTTCCTGGAATTAAAAGCAATCTGATGAGTGTGGGTCAGCTTATTGAGAAAGGTTTCTCAATGGTTATGAAGGACAATCTCTTGACGTTGTATGATTCTAATCAGAAGTTGATTATGAAGTCTGAGCATGGAAGCAATAGAACATTCAAGGTGAATGTAGAAACTTCTGAAGCGGAGTTTCTTAGTGCAGAAGGCGCTGAAGCTGACAGTAAACTGTGGCACAAGAGGTTGGGGCACTTGAACTATAGAAGCTTAGGGCATCTAAGTTCTAAGAAGCTCGTACATGGAATTTCAAAGATTGTGAAGCCTTAGAAGTCATGTGAGATATGCATGAAAGGCAAGCAACCCAGATTGCCATTTGCATCAGAAGTAGCCCCCAGAGCAAAGCATGCTCTGGGAGTAGTACATTCTTATGTGTGTGGACCACTTCCAGTACCTTCACTTGGAGGAAACAAATATTTTGTCTCTTTTGTGGATGAGTTCACAAGAATGACATGGGTAACACTCATCAAGTTCAAGCATGAAGTGTTTACTGAGTTCCAAAAGTTCAAGGTGAAGGCTGAGAAGCAGAGTGGTCAGAAGCTGAAGATTTTGAGAACAGATGGTGGAGGTGAGTATAACTCTACAGAGTTCCAGAAGTTCTGTGAGGAGAATGGAATAGAACATGACGTTACTGCTCCATATACTCCTCAGCACAACGGTCTTGCTGAAAGAAGAAACAGAACTTTGCTTGATATGACCAGAAGTATGCTGAAAGAGAAGAAGTTACCTCACATGTTATGGGGAGAAGCTGTTGCCACATTAGCATATGTTCTGAATAGGTGTCCAACAAAGAAGCTGAAGGAAATTGTTCCTTTAGAAAAATGGACTGGAGACAAGCAAAGTGTTAGCCATCTGAAGGTGTTTGGTTATGTATGCTAGAAACACGTTCCAGAAGCTAGAAGACGAAAACTGGATGATAGAAGCAAAACAATGTTATTGGTAGGGTACCACAGTACAGGTGCCTATAAGCTTTATTGTCCAGAAACCAACAAAGTTGAAATCAGCAGAGACGTCATTGTGAAAGAGTCAGAAACATGGGATTGGAACAAGTTTCAATCAGATTTTGGTGTAGTGCAAATACCAGGGTTAGTTTCTGAAGATCCTCCAGAAAGTTCTGAAGACGAGTCAGAGTCAGAAGATGAAGACTCTGAAGATGAGTCAGAATCTCAGGGAGATTCTGATAGTGGATCTGATTCTGATCCAGATTCTGATGATGATCCAGAATCTTGTGGTGATTATACTTCTGGAAGGGAAAACTCTGAAGACATGGGGTCTGGAGAACAAGTTTCCAGAAGTAACTTTGAAGATGGTAATTCTGAAGGAAATAATTCTGGACAAAGTCCAGAAGCTAACACAGTTCCGAGTTCTGGAGAAAATTCAGAACAAGATCAGAGGCCACAGAGAATCAGACGAATACCAAGTAGGTTTGCAGATTTTAGCATGTTGCATGATACTGAAGTAGATTCTGAAGGAGAAATCGTTCAGTGTGCCATGCTAGTAGATTCTGAACCAATGGGTATTGAAGAAGCGCTCAAGAAGAAAGTATGGCTGAATGCCATGAAAGAAGAACTTGAGGCTATTGAAAGAAACAAGACTTGGAAGCTGACAGAACTTCCAAAAGGCAAGAAAGCCATCAGCGTCAGATGGGTTTTCAAGTAGAAGCTAAAGCCAGATGGATCAATTGGCAAACACAAAGCGATACTAGTGGCTAGAGGTTTTCTTCAGAAACCTGGACTAGATTACTTTGAGGTGTTTGCGCCTGTAGCTAGACACAAAACAATCAGACTGGTGATTACTTTAGCTGCAAACAGAAATTGGCCTTTGATACATCTGGATGTGAAGTCTGCATTTCTGAACGGTCCATTACAAGAAGAAGTTTATGTGTCACAACCTCCTGGAATTGTGAAAAAGAATCAGGAAGGGATGGTATACAGGTTAAATAAAGCTCTGTATGGACTGAAGCAAGCGCCCAGAGCTTGGAATTTGAAGATTGATTCGTTTTTCAAGGAACAAGGGTTTCAGAAGTGTGAGATGGAGTATGGTGTTTATGTTCAGCACACTTCAGAAGGTAATATGATTCTGGTCTGTTTGTATGTTGATGACATATTACTCACAGGAAGTTCTGAACAAGAAACAGTTGAGTTCAAGAAAGTTCTGATGAATGCGTTTGAGATGACAGATCTTGAAAAAATGAGTTTCTTTCTAGGGATGGAATTTATATACTCTGAGAAAGGAATCATCTTACATCAGAAGAAGTATGAACTGGAGCTTCTGAAGAGATTTGAGCTAGAAAATTGCAAGGTTGCTATCACACCTGCTGATACGAATCAGAAGTTGGATTCTGATTCTGATGGAGAGGATGTGGATGCTACAACCTTCAAACAGATGGTTGGTTCTCTGAGGTATTTGTGTAATACCAGACCTGATATTTGTTATGCAGTTGGAATGGTCAGCAGATACATGAGCAAACCAAAGTGGTCTCATTACCAAGCTGCTGTCAGGATTCTGAGGTATGTAAAAGGAACTCTGAAATATGGAGTGTTATTTCCTTCTGGAGGAAAGATCAAATCAGAACTTCTGAGTTATTATGATTCTGATTGGTGTGGAGATAGGGTTGACAGAAGAAGTACTTTTGGGTACTTGTTCAAGTTTCCGGGAGGTCCAATTTCTTGGAGTTCCAAGAAACAGTCTGTTGTGGCTTTGTCAACATGTGAAGCTGAATACATTGTCGATGTTATAGCTGCTTGTCAAGCAGTTTGGCTTCTGAATCTGCTGCATGATCTGAAGGTTGAAGTTGAGGAACCTCTGAAGCTGATGATTGATAATAAGTCTGCAATTAATCTTGCAAAGAATCCAGTGCTACATGGAAGAAGCAAGCACATTGAGACGAAGTATCACTTTCTCAGAAGTCAAGTGCAGAAAGGAGTGTTAGAAATTCTGCACTGTAGCACTCAGAAGCAGCTAGCAGATGTTCTGACAAAGGCGATAAAAACAGAATAATTTCTTCGCTTGAGAGATGAAATTAGTGTTGTTAATTTCTGATAAGTTACTAAATTACGGGATGGTATTAGAGGGTAATTTAGTATTTGTCATTTGTAGATATTTTTCATTAGGGCCTATGTGACATTTATTTTGTGTATAAATAAGTGTACTAGGTTTACATTTATATCAATCAATTCCTTCAATCATTAGTGGCAAAGGATGAACGACTCTCTTAGATTTGTGGCGAATCCATCTTCAAAATATGATCTTCGCTTCTTCAAAAGATCCGTCAGCCTCCGAAACCTTACTTTTAAAGATTAAGTTGTTTTTTGCTTTTCAAATGTCAATATTTTTCTATAATGGTCGATGATCATCTTCATTTTTTCATTTTTTTTCATTTCAAATATAAGGACAAGAGAAAGAGAAAGAAAAAGTCTTAAATTGCTACTTTAACTCGGCTCTCCTGTCCATCTTCTATAACTATAGGTCATATTCAATAATTAATCTCAATAATATCTTCAAAATTGAGTTTTACGTTATCAAAATCAATAGATTTTATAGCCACGTTATATATGAAGTAGCCGCAGTTGTATAGCGGCAATTAATTTGTGTCACAGAAAACCAATGGAGCACACAATATGAGTTCTCTTTTAGAGTGGATTCCTACTCAAATTTTATCTACATACAAAATCAACATAAAAAAAACATATAGTTGACAAATTAAAATAATCAATTTGAAATCAATTTCAAGAAAGGATGAACCTTCTACTTGTAAACAAATATTAAACATACGACTATATTTCAATACCTTATTATAGTATAAATAAATTTTAAGAAATTATATTATAATATGATAATATAATACAATTAGATAGTATTACATTAATATAAAATGTTTTAACGTATATTTATAATGTAAGTCATGTTAAATCTTAGAAGCCTTGATTAAACCTAGTGACGAAGACAAGAAAAAAGGACAAAATTTATTGGAATTTAGTTCCTGATACAAAGTAAACATATCTTTCAGATTTTCTTTTCATAAAAAACATCATAACTAACAATACTAAGGCACAGAAAATGAAACAAATTGAATTGTCAATTGCAATTAGGTAGTGTGTCAGTCGGTGACCAACACCTTTAATTAATTTAGATAGATTTCATAATATGAAAATAATGTGATCATGATTCATATGTAGCTCAAGTTCCAATCACTTCCCTTTGTGTTCCCTTCCCTCCACACAATTAGGTACCCTTGAGAAAAAAGAGAACAAGTAAATAATTCATCACTTACTCTCACCATGGATATTCTTGCAAGAGATTAGGATAATATTAACATTTAAGCGAGTTGTAAAGTTATAATTAAGGTGAGTAAATTAGGATAATCTAGTTCTTAAACTTTCGGTTTAATTTCCTAGGTCTTAAATTAAAATTAGGAGATCTTCTGGTCAGCATTATAAATAATTTTTACCTTTTTAAATATATTTGATTATCATTGCATCTAATTCATATAGATACATTAATAATTAAATTTATCAAAAAATATAAAAATAGTTTATAATAGTGATAAAAAGGTCTAATAAATAACTTTATGGTTTGTTCTTAACAAGTTTGAGCCCCCTTAGACATTTAACCGGAATCAAGTCTTTCAAAGAACAAGAAAAGTGACGAATATATGTGTTATTTTCAGATTTTGAAATATTTAGATAGATTTTATTATCATTGTCGCTCTCTTTAAGATGTTTCACGGCACTGCTTCAAATTATGCAAAGCAGTCGAACTACCGTGCCGCCTCTAGGATAAAATAGCTCAGTTCTATAATATATGATGACTACTTGCATGATCGATAATCGTTTTAAAAATACACAATCTGATGGTTCATGACCATTCAAATATGGTATCAATACCACTCGTAGTATCTGGTACAAAGACTAGTCGAAATAGTTTCTCAAACAAAGAGAAATTCAAACAATTCTCCAAAGAGAATTTAATAATGGTCATTTGACCACTCATAATAATTTCTCCAACAAAGAGAAATTCAAATAATTCTCAAAAGAGAATCCAAAAAATTAATACATGAAAATTTCTCAACTCAAATGAGGAGAAATTAAAATAATTCTCTAAAGAGAATTCAAAAAAATACTCTGAAAATTCAACAAGTATGAAGAAAGAGGAAGAAGATAGTGCTTCGACAGTTCGAGAGACCCAGAGTTATGAGAGTGAGAAAGGAAAAACTAATAGAATAATTTTTTGTGTAATTTGGAATTAAACATGTGCACTCCTTATATAGTGAAGTAAGCTAGTTAATATTTCTCACATGAACAATGTCGGACTAAATGGTTTTTTCAACCAAAAAGATATTCTAACAATATGGGACTTGAAAATTTTTTAAATTCAACATACTAAAACATGGATATGTTTCAACAATATCTCTCACTCTCAAGTTGGACCCGACCCTACAATATACTTTGATAATGTCAATAATTCTTCTTTCATTTTTTTGTCTAGTAAAATTGTCTCTAAGGCGTGAAAAATTCGATAGTAACACTAAAAATTTGGTATATGGTTTTACCAAATTAATTGAAATATTCAGTGCGAAGCAAAGATTTATTGGAATTTTCAAAATATCGGTACATCAAAAGTTCCCCAGCCCTAAAAATTACGAGGTGTTATATTTGTGTGGTTGTGATTGTATCGACACTTTTGTAGTGTTGTAATTATACCAACAATTTTGTATATACCATAATAATTTAAAACTTGTATAAATATGTCTCATATGTTGTTAATAAAAATATCTCGCAATATGTCAATTTTTGTATCTTGTATTTGTGTACTTCAACTCCATGAGTCCTCCTATTAATTTTAGACTCACATAGGACACCTCTCTTGATGTTTCAAAAATCAAATTGGATAATCTTTTGCACTACCAAGAGAATAGAAAAGTGATTAATATTGTGTATCGTTCACCGATTGATAATGAAGGAAATATGAAGTTCAACAATTTCGAGTTGAAGACGGATGAATATTTAAGAGTTATGTGGAGCACATTTCACCATTATGAAATAAAGGATTCAATCGAGGTGGATACAACAGTTGCAAGATCTAATGACAATATTATGAAGATGTTGAGACATCTTGAATCATCTAGCAATGTTTAAATCTAGCAATGTTTAAGTTATGTTCATGTTATTTTCATGTTATTTAATGTTTTGTCAGGTTATATCCATGTTAAGGTATGTTCATCCTGCAATAATGTGATGTTAATTTGCACATAATAAAATGTAACATAAGTGTCAACAAAATACAAATAGTTTAGTACAAATCGAAAATAATGTCAACGACCATAAATAATAAACAAAAGAAATAAAATCTACACTGGTCCACCATAAGAAATGTGTGTTATACGCGATATCTTGGTATAGACCTTACTGTTGTTTAGCAAACACATGAGGTTATCAAAAAGAAGCGTTATCATCTCCGGGTGTTGTTGGTTAGTCATACTAGGTGGAAGTGATGACATGTCATCATAATTTCATCTATGATGTGAGGGTTCAACATAAATATTGCATTTCTATCAGATATTTCTAAACTGTTGATATAAAATCATAAATTTGCTATTAGAAATTTTAAAAAATCCAGTAAAAATACATTTTTTCTTAAATATCTGATATTTTATCAAAGAAATCGATAAAAATGTATGAATTTAATGAAAATGACACTTACTTGAAAATTTTCGTTATTTCCAGCAAATCTTCTGTAGAAAATTAAGTTTTTTGTAAAAAATTAAAAAAATGAGATTTTAAATTAAATTTTTTTTTTTGTGGTGGTATTATGGTCAAATAAAATATTATGTTAAAGTTCAACTCACACTACGAAATTTGATGTGTGGGGACAAATAATAATGACAACTAAAATAAATGGACTTCAGCAATAATAATAAATAGACAATGAACTTAGAGTTACCCAGCTCGATCAAAGATTTACGTCTGAGAGAGAGCAACTCTCCAATTCAGTATACTACAAAAGTTGTTACAAGAGATTACAAATGAGTTATAAGAAAATAGTTTTCTAAGTTCTCAAGAAAAAACCCTATTTTCTACACAAGTATTTTTCAATCTCTCTAACTATAAATATAAGAATCACACAAATCCAAAGTGTTAAGAAGTATTTATCAATCTCCTTAGATAACTCCAAAGATTTCCCAAAAATCATTGTGTTTCTAAATTTTCCCTAGAAATTCTCTAAACTCTTATTTCTCCATTTTGCTCTAAAATTCTAAAATGGTCACACTGTAATAATAGAAGAGATACATATTTATAATTACTAAAATGCAACATATCCATAAGAAATCTAAAACATATTTCATTAGTTGTTAGAATAAAAGATATTATTATAATCTTATAATATCTTTCAAATATTATAAATATCTTATAATATCTCTTAAAATATTATATATATATATATATATATATATATATATATATATATATATATATATATATATATATATATATATATATATATATATATATATATATATATATATATATATATATATATATATATATATATATATATATATATATATATATATATATATATATATATATATATATATCTTTTAGAATATTATAAATATCTTATAATGTCTTTTTATATTAATTTATATGATTTCTAAATTAATATAAAATATTTTAACATGAATGGCTCCATGAACTAAATCGACTGAATTTGATACATGTAAACCGCTCGGACCAAATTACTTTTCGGCTTTCGGATTTCTGATAATTTTGAAATATTTTTTTTTCTCTTCATCAACAAAAGTTTTAAGGCATACTTCAACAATCTCCACTTTGAATTGATATCGAGTTGATGCTAAATTAACCATTAACAACCTTGCTACTGTATACCATGTTGAAACTCTAATCAATGACCTTAGTCAAATTCAACGCATCCTTGAATCTTGATCTTGCGAACGTCATCCACTTGTTTTCAATTACCTTTTTCTTCCTAGGTAATCTAACAAGCCCACAAGTAATATTCTTAAACCATCGTTGACTCCACCTACTTTCAAATGTCTCCCTGAAGGTCTTTCTTTCTAAATTTTGTAACCATTCAACCATATTTAAAGCATAACACCTAAGACTAGCATAATCGTACCTTTGAGATGTTAAAATCCCCCTCCTTACCTTATCACGAGTCTGATGATAATCAAAGATCTATGTAACTGTTTCCACTCCACTACTAGTATCCATAGTAGGAAACTCCGCCTCAAACTAAGTTTTCTCCGTTATAATTTCTAAAAGGTTTATCCCTTTGTTTTTTCTATTCTTCCTCTGAAGAAGTTCTCTACCAACCAAGTAAGTTGCTTTGACATCAGCCCTTCCCCAAAAACTCAATAGTAACTCAGTAGTCCACTGCATCTTTATCCCTTGTCTTCTTGGGGACTTTCCTTAGAACTTTATCCCCGAGACACAAGATAATGACACTCTTGGTCTGATCCACCATCTCAGTCTTTTCTACTGGTGTAATCCTTGCAGGCATTAATGCCTCTCCCTTCAAAGCTTCAACACACTTCTCTTTAATTAAAATAGCTTTCATCTTCATTTTCCACAATCCAAAATCCAAAATCGTTGTCTCTGAAGAATTTTGTGATCTCCAATTTAGCCATGGTGCTCACTTGTAAATAATACATTTTTGCCCAATGGTGGACGCCACTTGTTGTATGTTGTAACTGGTATTAAAATAAGAGTCGCCACCCTTAATTTTTATCCTAAGGAAGAGAATATAAAGGTTAACCTTAAATAAATATGAGATTCTAGGTTTGTTGGACTCGTTCTTAGACGAAGGGAAAGTGTTAGGCACTCCTCATCTACCTTGTTCACAAGGATACTAGGGTTTAGAAGCATAATCTTTAGAAGATAGGGTTTTTGTTTTTTATTAGGGAAACTCGTCATGATTTTTAAGTCATATGCCTACGTATCCTCTTATGAGGAATCAGAGTCTCAATTTGTAGTTCACAGTTGGTTGGTGTTTTTTATGGATTACGAAGATATTTGAATTCCCCTTATACTTAGTCTGGGTGTGTGAACAATGGAATTTTTAGACGAAGTGCGCAGTCGATTAAAATATTTCGTAATCTTTTTGAAAATTAATTGTTGAGTTTAATTGATTATGAAAAAGAGTTTAGTGTTGGTTAAACATTTTTTAATATATTAATTATAAAAATATCTTATTAATGTATGATTAAAAAGATGATTTTAATGCAATAAATAAATATTTGGATGAGTTGAAAAATAGATATTTGATTCATAATAATAATAAAATAATATTAAAATATAAAATATAAAAATATATATAAATATAAAAATGAATTAAATTAAAAAACACAAGGGGGTGTAAATTACGTTGGGCTAGCAAAACAGGGGGTATAAGTAGTAAAGCCATGAATTCAGATGTTGAATTTGGACCTAAACGCATGGGGGGTTTGAATTTGAGTTACGTAGCAAAAGCTGGGGGTGTAGGGAGTAAGGGTACAAGTCCAACAGATATTGGACTTGGCCCATTAGGCTGAGGGGGTGTAGGTTCTTTACGCAATTAAAAAAACAAAACAGAGGAGAGGTGCGACTAGTAATGGGCCTGCCCAAAGGAATTTGTGATTCATTTAGACAGGGTGTGGGAGGGTGTATGGCATAACAGTTGGCGTGCAAATTGGGGAGTTTGATTATGATCACGCGGTGGATGTTAAAGGTGCACGATAGGGTGTGACGCACATGTTTAAGATACATTATATTTCGTTTCACAAAACATTTTTCATTATTTTCGTCTCTTTTTCTCTCTGATCTACCCTTCGTTCTCTCTTCTCTCACCAAACACCATCATAGAGAAACCCTAAATTGACCCCTTTCGATGCTAATCCACGACGGCGCTCCCACCCTAAACCCTACGATTTTGATCTCATATAACCCTATATCACAAAATAATCATGCAAAAGACCATAAGCTAAGTAATCAAAGCTTACCTTCTTCGCTGTAGATCTCCGTGCCTCTTCGGATTTGGGTCTGATTTGTTATGATCTCCTCTTCTCTCTTTCTATTTTGCAGGCGCTGGACGGTGGTGACGAAGAAAGCAGCGGCGGCGTGATGGAGAAGTGCTACAGTTTCAGATGTTGAAACCCTAAGCAGCGATGAACAAGAGTTATCGACAGCAGTGCTCAAACCACCTTCTTCTCCCAGGCTCTCTTCTCTTATGATCTCTGTGAACTTCTTCCTCTGTAAAAAATTTCTCCGTGTCAAATTTTCTTCCCCTTTTCTCTTAGAGTTCTTAGGCTTTTATAGTGTTTAGGGTTTAGATGATTTATGAAGGTTTTTTATGAGATAGTCGTTACTTTTAGAGAATTAGGGATTCACAGATTTGATACATATTCTGTTTGTAATTTGATGTGAATTTGTATAGTAAGTTTGATTTGATCACGATTTGGTTCAATTCTGTTTTGATAAGTTTTAATTTTGTATTGATTTGATTACGTTCTGTATCAAGACTGATTTGTAAATGTTTGTAAGACTTTTGGATAATTCAATGTAATATTTGATTTGATCTGAACAGTATTTGTTTTTGGCCTAAACGCGAGCGTTTTTCTTTCCTGATTCGAACAGTGAACATTTTTTTTCTGATTTGGATTGGGCCTGTAATGGACCATGCGACCGAGGGCTTCAATTTTGGCCTTTTTAGTCATTGTTTTTTTTCAAACTGATATAATTATGATTTCATGTTATAATAATAAAACCGTTACTAATAATAATTTTAATAATGTTTGTAATAATAATGTAAAAAAAAATAGTTTCTTAAGACAAAAAACCTGCAATGGGCCCAATTTGTTTAATTATTGGGATACCTCTCTCAAAAACCATACCCTCCTCCTTTCTGCATGTAAAAGGGCCATTATAATTTAGAAGGGCCCGAGAATTCTCAAATAGGTAAACCCTCCTTCAATATTTGAAATGGGCTATAAGCGAAACTAAAAAGCCTTGACCGAAAGTGAAATGGGCTAAATTTGCTTAACTGTTTGGGCCTTTCCCGAAAAATGTAAAACATACCCCCTTCTATAGAATTTTAAATGGGCTACTATCCCTTAACAAATACACCCCCCCTTGCAAGAGAAACCGAATGGCTTTAAAATTTTACATGGGCCTTTTCTGATTTAGAAAGGCCCATTAGTTCTTAATAAGGTGAAAAAAAACTCTTTTATAAACTTAAACCCCATGAATATTTAACAATAATAAATTATAAAGTAAAATGATAATTCTGGAAATTAATCAAGGATAATAAACTATTAGAAATCAGTAGGGAAAATTTGGAGTATGACAGCTGCCCCTATTTAATTGCCTTTCGATTGAATAGTGTGAGAATGCGCAGGTCTCACACGCTCTAATCAAAAGATTATTAAATAATGGAAGACCCCAAAATTTGTCCGAAAGATTATAAGGATACACTGTACAGCATTCTCATGGGTATGAAAATAGTGTTAGACGATGTGATCGATCTAGAAGGGGGGTTGAATATATCGTTTAAAAAAATTATTTGCGCTTTTTAAAATTGTTTTTCATAAATATATGTGAAAGCTCCCGGAATCTCCAATCGTCTAAAAGATCCTCTACTGAAAAGATCAGATATGCGTAACCGTATGGGATATAATGACAAAGTAAGAATCAATACGTTTTACTCAATTGGTCAATCACTTAAACATTCTCAATGAGTATGAATTACTTCCAATGAGTTGATTAAGATAAACCTAAACACAATGAATAATTTGTGGATGAATCAATTTGTCAAACACCTTATGTGCAAAGCACCTTAGGTTTAATTTAACTAAATTGTAGCGGTGAGTTTTCTTAGGTATCAATCAAACGGATTGTTACCAATGTTGTAAAATAATCTTAACACACCATAATTTCAGTACAAGCAAATTCGACAATTTAATTCCCATAAATTATAGTAGTCAAGTATGAAAGTAAAGAAAAAGAAGAAGCACAACCCGCGCCTAAGAGATGAGCCAAACAACTTGAATGCGTCGACTGCACCAGGGGGTTGCGTCGACGCAACCTTCAATTTTCTTGACCATCATGTTGAGTCGACCAAGGGGTCGGTGCAATATAACTCGGGAGAAGCACAAAGCTTTGAGTCGACCAGAGCTAGTTTGCATCGACGCAGGCTTCATTTTTCTTGCCAAAAAGGTTATTTTCATCCAAGCTTTCATCCCATACTTTGTCCCAAGTATATTTCATGTAGCACACATGTCATTGAGGATAGGAGAGGTTTTGACATCATGAAAACATGAATCTTTCCTCACATACTCCCCCTTTTTGATGATGGTAAAACCTACACAATATTGTCAAATCAAAAATACAGTAAATGACATAAGAAGGAACTCCCCCTGAGTTTGTGCACATCTTCAGAACTCAGAAATTGTAAGTCTATCTCACTCTTATTGTAAGTCTATCTCACTATCATAGCACTTCTCCCCCTTTGACAATATCAAAAAGAGAAAAGCATTTGATTAATAGTAGCAATTAAAAGTAGAGTAGAGATCATAAATTTGCACCTTAACGCACTAAAGACCATTCACATAAAATGAAAAATAGTGAGAATGAGATAATTAAGCAATCATCACAAAGTACTATATATACCAAATGACAAATAAACTTAAACAAACACAAAGTATGTTTAAGGAAAGCAAATAAAGTTAGGAAAAACATGATAAAATTGTATTAAGATGAAATTTAAGCTAAAAACAAGATGCAAAGTAGGTTCAATTTTCATTGTCTTGGTCTTGGTCTTGGTTTTGGGTTGAAAGACCTTGTTGAGGAGGATGCTGAAAGTGTTTCATGAAGGTGGATTGGAAGGAGGCTAAGTTGTCAGCTTGTGTTTGAATCATGCCATGCAAGGTTGAATAACTTTGAACTTGGATAACCGAGTAAGAAGCAAAGGTTTCACTTTGTACCTTGATAATATTTTAGAGGTTAGATATTCGTTCATTTTGGAGAGAAGCATATTCATGTTGCTGGATATGCATCCTTTCCAGTTGAGCTAACACACTAGAGTTGTCACTTTGAGCAGCAGGAGTATCCTCATCCATATCTTTAGCATTTTCACCACTTTCTTCTTCTTCACTTCCAATATCAATTTCCTTATCCTCTTCACCATTACTGTTCTGGAATTATACACGGTTACTTCTTACGATGTGTCTGTATCTTTGCCTTTGAGAATCCCACAGAAAACCCATTAAGGTGAGTGATTTGCTGGAGAATTCTTGGTCCATACCCAAAATCATGTAAGAGATACCAGGCACAAAAATAATTTCTCTGTTGAGAACTCGTTGGATAAATGATGGGTAGCATAGTGCAGTCCCTCTCTCAGACTTGTGTAGACCGAAGATCCTGCTAGCAAAGTAGTATGGCCGATGAATCTTGATCTTGTTCTTGAGCACATACATGAGCTGAACCTCTGGCTTGTCCACGGGAGAATACCCACCCTTTTTGGGTCGAATGATATGGAAAACGATCCAAAACAAAATCCTATCAAGAGGAGCTAGGGCACCCGTGGTCACGGACTTGGGAAATAGATCATTGTTCACAATCCGCTAAGTGTAGGGTTTCTTGAGCATAGAGTTAAAAGCAGTCTTAAATTCATATCCAGGAGCAATATTAGAGTCAGAAAATTTAATTGAATTAGAGTCAACAGGGCACATATGAACCAAATCTTTCCAAACATGAGAACTGATCATATAATTTTTGTCATTCATCCTATACCTAAACTCAAAATCCTCAAAATTTCCTTGGACACCTACAAAAAATATCCTAACCGGATCTTCATTATACTTATCCTTACATTCAAGAAAGTTGTGAATTTTCTGAAATCTAATAAGATCAATGAGCTCAGGAAGGTGTAAATGACCCAAAGTTGTCATTTCCAAAAAAAATTGCTTAACAAACTTTCTCTTTCCAAACTTAGCTTCATAAGATTCAACTATGTCATCAGAGAAAAGAGAAAGAGAATTTACCGGAGATTCGGAAGGAGTACTGGAGGAACTACCTCTAAGGGTTCTCTTCTTTGAAACCCTAAATGCGGCCATGATGAATTTTCTTGAAGAGTTTGGAGTAGAGGGAATTTCGTTTTTGGTTTAGAGGAGTTTAGGGTTTGTGGGGTTTAGAAGAAATAAGGATAATTTAATTAATACAAACCACACAACATAAAAATAAAATTCTGAAAATTTACGAGATGCATCGACCAAACCAGGTCTTGCATCGACGCAATGTTAAAAAAATGACACTGAAGAGTTTATATAAGAGTGCGTCGACACAATCTTGTTGTGGGTCGACTCATCCTGTAAGATTTTGAGATTTAATACATTTTTTAAGGAAAGTCATGTAATAAGGGAAGTAACAATAAATCAAACATGCATATCAACAGTATAATGAATGTAGAGCAAGAAGATGACCTAAATAAACACACACACACACACACACACACACACACACACACACACACACATATATATATATATATATATATATATGATCAATAAAGGGAAATAGATAGGATGGATATTACTTTCATGAAGATTGATGAGAGCTTTCACTAAAACTGTCAATAAGTACATCAAACATTAAGGGAATATATGCAATAAAATAAGAAGCATGAAACTTAATTAAGTTGCATCCTTTCCGAGATATCGAGAACACCAATTTCCCTACGAATGTGAAAGAAGGGTTCTGTAGTGATTGGTTTAGTAAAAATGTCGGCAAGTTGATTTTTTCTATCAACATGCTCGAAAATGACATCACCCTTTTCCACATGATCCCTTAGGAAATGATGCCTAATCTCAATATTTTTTGTGATAGAGTGCAAAATCGTATTTTTGGTTAGGTTGATGGCACTTGTATTTTCACAAAAAATAAGAATGCGATCAAGTCGGACATTGAAGTCGAGCAATTATTGTTTGAGCCACAAGATTTGGGCACAACAATTATCGGCTGCAACGTATTCCGCTTTGGCGGTTGACCAAAGATATGTTAGAAGAACCAAACATAATGTCATCTACATATACTTGAACTAAAATAGAATGTTTTCCTTCATGATCAATAAAAAGGGTTGTGTAAACCTTTCCTCTTGAGAATCCTTGATCTAGTAAGAATTTTCTAATACGTTTATACCAAGCCCTAGGGGCTTGTTTAAGACCGTATAGCGCACGCTTAAGTTTGTAAACATAGTTAAGATTCTCAAAATTCTCAAAACTGGGAGGTTGAGACACATAAACCTCTTCATTAATGTATCCATTTAAGAAAGCACTCTTTACATCCATTTGAAATAATTTGAAGTTTTGTGAGCATGCATATGCAAGCAAAAGGCATATAGCCTCGAGTCGGGCCACCGGAGCATAAGTTTCCTCATAATTGATGCCTTCCTCTTGGTTATACCCTTAGGAAACAAGACGAGTCTTGTTGCGAGTTATAATTCCATTTTCATCTAGTTTGTTTCTAAATACCCATTTAGTACTAATAACTCGATAATCTCGCGGAGGAGGGACAAGGTCCCAAACCTCATTTCTTTTAAACTGATTTAGTTCCTCTTGCATAGCTCAAAACCAATGTTCATCGAGTAAGGTGTCTTTGGAGTTTTTAGGCTCAATTTGAGAGACGAAAGCAAAATGATAACAAAAGTTACTTATATTAGAGCAAGTGGTGACTCCCTTTGATATATTTCCTAGGATGTTGTCAATGGGATGATCCTTAGAAGTTTTACATTCCAAAGGAAGATCATTTTTATTACTTGGATGATCTTCCACTCTTTCTTCGGATACTTGATCCAACTCTTCTTTAATTTTAGTAGATTTTGAGTCCTTTTCTTTGGGATCTTTTAGTATGCTTTTCGAAGGTACACTTGCACCATCATAAACACTACCCTTTCCGACTAATTTCGGATCGGATTCATCAAAGGAAACATGCACAGACTCTTCAACAATATGTAACCTTTTATTAAATACTCTATAAGCTTTACTTGATTGAAAGTATCCGAGAAAGATACCTTCGCCGACTTTTAAGTCAAATTTACCTAGATTCTCCTTACCATTATTTAACACAAAGCATTTACATCTTAAAACGTGAAGATGAGAAATATTTGGTTTTCTTCCTTTTAAAAGTTCATAGGGAGTTTTGTTTAAAATAGGATGTATTATAACTCTATTTAAAACATGACATGTCATGCTAATGGCATCGGCCCAAAAGAATTTTGAAGGACGGTGTTCACTGATCATAGTTCTTCCGAGTTCTTCTAAAACACAGTTTTTACGTTCCACCATTCCATTATGTTACGGAGTACGTGGGGAGGAAAAATTATGATCAATGCTGTATTTTCACAAAATTTATTAAAGAGATCATTCTCAAATTCACCACCATGATCACTTCGAATAGTAACTATGCTAGTGTTCAATTTGTTTTGAGAAATCCTAGCAAACTTTTCGAATGCCGAAAAGGTGTCACTTTTATTTTCTAAGAAAATTGTCCAAAAAAATCTAGAGTAGTCATCTACAATAACAAATCCATAGTAGTTACCACCTAGACTTTTAATTCTAGATGGTCCAAAAAGATCCATATGGATAAGTTCAAGAGGTCTCATTGTAGAAACAATGTTTTTAGATTTAAACGAGATTCTTGTTTGCTTCCCCATTTGGAAAGCATCACATAAGTGATCCTTGGAGAATTTTAGTTTGGGTAAGCCGACTACTAAATCTTTTGAGATAATTTTATTTAACAAATCAAAATTCAAGTGAGCTAGACTTCTATGGCAAAGCCATGAGTCCTCACTTAAAGTGACTAAACATTTAGCTCCGACTAAGGATACATTATTCAAGCCAAGCATGCATACATTGTTTACCCTCAAGCCTTTGAACACGTCATCTTTCTTATCATTGTGTTCAATTATGCAACAATCTTTTTAAAAAGAGACATTTTATCCTTTGTCACGTAACTAATTAATGCTAATAAGATTGTGTTTAAGACCATCAACTAATAGGACATCAAAGATAATAGTAGAAGAGGGATTAACTACACTACCTTTATCGAGTATTTCTCCCTTTTTATTGTCGCCATAGGTGACAAATCCTTTCTTTTTCTCCAAAAAGTCAAAAAATATGGAGATATCGCCCGTCATATGTCTTGAGCATCCACTATCGAGAAATCGTCTTTTCTCCGTAGTCTCAATACATTCCACCTACAAATTTAAACAAGGGAAATAGGTATCCAATTTTTATTGGGTCCTTGTGTGTGAGCGATACTTTAGTTGCATTTTGGCAACCATTTGAAAATGCCTCGAGGAACCAAAAACCTCCTAAGTCGGCATTTGCCAATAGTATGGCCCCTTTTGCAACAATATAAACAAGTTAGAGTTTTGGGAAAGTTACTTTTACTTGGAGGATATCTTATTTCATAAGTTTATTTTTTATAAGGATTAATCATACTACTTCTGAAATTTGATCTATCAATGCCAAAAATAATTTTGGATTGTAAAGCCTTGTAAATTTTGGCTTTGAAAGTTTTTACCTCTCTTTGCCAAATATAACAAGTTTCACATATAGCCCAATCATGCCAAGACAACTTGTCATCTTTGCTATCAGTTTTGATTTTTCTACAATACATTCCTTGAGAGCTTCCAACTCTTTTTCGGAATTGGACATTTTTTTCTCAAGGTATGAAATTTTTTCTTGTTTGAGGATAATCGTTTAAAAGCTTCTTTAGCCTCATTTTGTAGAGTATCAAAAGATATTTTCAATTCTATGTGAGAAATTTTATCAATACGGTCATATTTAGAGTGACTTACATTCCTTTTCTTCTTTTGATGAGCCATGAGACACAGGTTGATTGTTTCTTCTTCGTCACTAGTGTCACTTTTGCTTGAAGCTTCACTATGACTATCCCAAGCAATGTATGCTCTTCTAGATTTATTAGGTCTCTTTTAGAATTTGTCTTTTCCTTTGTCTTTCTTGAGCAATGGGCAATCCGGTTTGTAGTGACCGGGTTTTCCGCAGTTGAAACATGATCCTATTGATTTAGATTTCATACCTTCTTCTTGTCTTGAAGGTTTTGATTGGCTTCTATAATTGATGAGATTTTTGTCCGAGTGTTGGACTTCATTCTTTCAGAGATATCTATGATATTTTCTCACAAACAACCCCATGTCTTCACTTTAACTTTCATCATCATCACTAGAATCACTCACACATGAGTTATTGGTGGAGGACTTTGAGATTGAAGCCTTTAATGCAATAGACTTCTTTTCTGTGTCTTTTGGTTTTTCTTTCTTTTCCTTTTTCTCGTGCTTGTTGAGATTTATAAGCTCTTGCTCATGCTCTTGAATCTTCCCAAACAATGTTGTTATATCAAGTGTAGCTAGATTGTTGGCTTCCTTGATTGCTGTAACTTTAGGTTGCCATTCCCTATTAAGACATCTCAAAATTTTGTTAGTAGCAACGACATTGTGAGTAACATGACCAAGAGTGTGTAAGATATTGATTATATGAGAAAATCTATTTTGCATATTCGTAATTGTTTCACCAAGAGTGTGTAACATCATTTGTCCCCTCATGGGCAATTTGTAGAGCATCCCATATTGCCTTAGCAGTAGCACAATGTGAAACTCTAAAATAATCATCAACACCTAAAGATGCAATAAGCATATTTCTACCTTTCCAATCATAGCTATACTTTTCTCGTCTTCCTCATCCTATAGTGCTTTCGGTTTGGTTATGGTAATGTTATCCTCATTGATCATGGTTATTTGTATAGTACCATCCTTGATAACTTTCCACATCTTTCTATTAAGAGTTAATATGCACACGCATACAATCTTTCCAATAGTTATAGTTTTCACCTGTGAAAACATGAGCTCTCGTATAAGCCCCTTTTGGATCGTTCTCCATATTCTACAAAGTAATATGTGAAGCACTAGATAAATTGACGCTCTAATACCACTTGTTAGACGATGTGATCGATCTAGAGGGGGGTTTGAATAGATCGTTTTAAAAAATTATTTGCGCTTTTTAAAATTGTTTTTTATAAATATATGCGAAAGCTCCTGGAATCTCCAATCGTCTAAATGATCCTCTATTGAAAAGATAGGAAATGCGTAACCGTATGGGATAGGATGACAAAGTAAGAATCAATACATTTTACTCAATTGGTCAATCACTTAAACATCCTTAATGAGTATGAATTACTTCCAATGAGTTGATTAAGATAAAGCTAAATACAATGAATAATTTGTGGATGAATCAATTTTTTAAACACCTTATGTGCAAAGCACCTTAGGTTTACTTTTACTAAATTGTAGCGGTGAGTTTTCTTAGTTATCAATCAAACAGATTGTTACCAATGTTGTGAAATGATCTCAACACACCATAATTTCAGTATAAGCAAATTCGACAATTTAATTCCCATAAATTATAGTAGTCAAGTATGGAAGTAAAGAAAAAGAAGAAGAACACACGATTTGTTAAGGCAGTTCCCCTTGTCGTCCTCGCATAAGGTACGTCTGCCCCTAATTCTAGAATCTAGAATTGAGATATTTGATATTAAGATGAAAATGTTACAAGAGAAGAGATAGTTCACAATACAAACAAACCAATGTTGTTGATGTAACAGTCTTCTTCCCTTTCCTTGGTTTGAGCCAAACCAAATGTCAAATTCTTTGAACAAACCTCCGGTTACCTCTACTTGATTTGCACGAACTCTTATTCTGCAATACTTTCACCTGGCTGATTTCGATCTCAAGAAATTTGATCCCAAATCTTCCTTCATAATTCTCTGGTTACCGTTACTTGATTAGGAAAACCGGCAGTTTCTTAATCCTTTCACTCGACTGAATTCGATGAAGCAAAGACTTGTGCAAAAACCCCAACACCAATTGGAATCTTGGAGGAGAAAATCCAAACGATTTTATTCAAGAACAGCCCACAATTGCTCAACCCAAATCTGAATTGAATATTTGATTTGAACATTATCAACAAAACACTTTTCTTGAATCAACAACCACGATTATGTGTAGATGTTAATTTTTGAGAAGAGAGGATGAAGATGATGAGCACTATATGTATCTTTCACTAGTTCTTGTTAAATGCTCAAACGGAATCAAAACTCTATTTATATGTGTTAGTAAAACAAATAATATTTGAGAAAGAAAGAAAATAAGACAAACATAATTTTGAGTATGTTAAGTGAGCGGTCGACTGCTCCAGAGGGTTGGGTCGGCACAACACAACCCGCGCCTGGGAGATAAGCCAAACAGCTTGAATCCGTCGACCGCACCAGGGGGTTGCATCGATGCAGCCTTCAATTTTCTTGACCATCATGTTGAGTCGACCAAGGGGTCGGTGCAACACAACCCGGGAGAAGCACAAAGCTTTGAGTCGACCAAAGCTAGTTTGCATCGATGCAGGCTTCGTTTTTCTTTCCAAAAAGGTTATTTTCATCCAAACTTGCATCCCATACTTCGTCCCAAGTATTTTTTGTGTAGAACACATGTCATTGAGGATAAATAGGTTTTGACATCCTGAAAACATGAATCTTGCTCTCATAAGTAGGCATAGATGATGATGTATCATCTTACCAGCGTTTGAACCAGAGTTTTGATTTGACTTAGATATGAAGATGCGGATAAATCGTCAGTATCTAAAAGAGATCACAGATTTCTTTGCACATTTACCATAACCTAGGAGGTAAAATGATACATGTTTGAAAAGTTTACTTTCTAATGCTTGGAGACTAATATAGTAAGTTTATGACGCATATCTTGTCTATTCATTGCAACCTAGGGGATGAATGAAGCAAAGCTTGATAACACATTACTGCATGGAGACTGATGTAATGGATTATACATATTTCGTTATGTTTACTACAACCTAGGGAGTAAACAATACGAGGATGGACCTGTGCATTTATCACAACCTAGGGGATAAAAGACAACAGGGGTGGGCTTACGTTATTCATAACAACCTAGGGGATGACTAATATAACCCTGAAAATTTGTGTCATTATCGCAACCTAGGGGATAGATATTTAAAAAAGCTTGATAACACATCGCTGCATGGAGACTGATACAATGAGTTATATCACATATTTCATAATGTTTACTACAACCTAGGGAGTAAACATTACGAGGATGAACATGTGTATTTTATCGATACCTAGGGGATAAAAGACAACATGGGTGGACTTACGTTATTCATCACAACCTAGTGGATGAATAATATAACCCTGAAAATTCGTGTATCTATCGCAACCTAGGGTTAATGCTTGTTTTGTTAAACTGGCAAAGTGCCCTAAGATATCGATTTCGATCAAAGTATGTTTGGAAAAAATGTCATGTATTATGTATATGCATAATGTCCCAGATTGATACGGATCCCATGGTGTATGCGCGTCAAATATGTTATGTATGCCATAAATATTTAAATGTGTGTATATGCCCCAAAATATAATGAAAATGTTTTTGATATTATCTCCTTTTAAACCATTGGTTTTGTGTTACCAACTCTCCGATGTTGTATGCTGCATCGTCGTGGTATTTTGAATTGATGTGAGTAAGATGAATAAGTGTCAGCAGGATCTTGATATTTGTATCGTAGACGCAAGCATAGAAATAGACGTGGTAGTAGGTGTGGGCGTGGACGTAGGCGTGGATTCTCTTTTGATGTTTTTCTAACCAAAATGCTTTTTGATGTTTTATCAAATGCTTTTATTTGTCCAATCCCCCAAAATGATTTTAACACAGTGCTCACAAAAATAACTGTAGTACTTTGCAAACAAGTTCAAAAAGAAAAAATGCAATTGAAAGATTTGAAAAAGTCAAGGTTTTATTGATAAATATGCCTTTAAATGGTCGAGCGTACAAGATGCGATTCCTTGAAAGAGGTAATTACAGAAAGTTTTTAAAACTAAAAATGGAAACAAAAATGATAATTGTTACTGTTGATTCCCCAATGTCCTTTTGATAGCTCCAATATCCTTTGCTTCTGAGTTAAATTATTTGGATCAACCACTTCCTTTTGTGGTTTAAAGTCGTAGTTCTTAGATTGAAGTCTTTTTGTTCTTTATTATTTTTTAATAAGATCCCTAATTTTTTCCTGGATCGCCCTCCCGGGTTTTCAATCCACCGGGATAATTTTTGTGTATGTGTCCCTAATTTTTTTCTGGATTGCCCTTTAGGGTTTTCAACCCACTGGGACGCTCCTTTTTGCCTAAGTTTCCTATTTAGGATTCTAACTTAGTGAGCCTTTTATACATAGTATTTTTTTATTGCGTCTGAATTTGCCAGATGTGGTAGTTCTTCCCCATCCATTATTGTGAGGATTAGACCACCATTAGAGGATGCTATTTTGACCACATATGGACCTTCGTAGTTCGGTGTCCATTTACCACGTGAATCAAGGAGAGGTAGCAAAATCTTCTTGAGTACCAAATCCCCTTCTTTAAACATTCGAGGGTGAACTTTCTTGTTGAATGCTTTCTTCATCCGCTTCTGATATAACTGGACATGGCACAAAGTTGTTAAGCATTTATCTTAAATGATTTTGAGCTAATCAAGTCGTGTTTGAACCCACTCTGCTTCTTCAAGCATTATTTCCATTAGAACTCAAAGTGATGAAATTTCTATTTCAATTGGGAGTACTGCCTCCATGCCATATACCTAAGAGAAATGAGTTGCACCTGTTGATGTACGTACGGAAGTACGGTAGCCATGTAAAGTAAAGGGAAGCATTTCATGCCAATCTTTGTATGTCTTCACCATTTTCTGAATGATTTTGTTGATGTTCTTATTGGCAGCTTCAACGGCCCCATTCATCTTGGGTTTATATGGTGAGGAATTATGATGCTTGATCTTGAAATTATCGCATCCTTCATCATTTTATTGTTCTTATTGGAACTGTTGTCCGTAATGATTCTGCTTGGAACCCCATATTGGCATATGAGATTTTGTTTGATGAATCGAGTAACCACTTGACTTGTCACATTCGCGTAGGATGTATCTTCTACCCATTTGGTGAAGTAATCAATGGCAACCAGTATGAACTGGTGTCCGTTAGATGCTTTTGGTTCGATCATGCCTATCATATCAATTCCCCACATCGAAAATGGCTAAGGAGAGCTCATGACATTCAAAGGAGTTGGTGGTACATTCATTTTGTCAGCATAGATTTGGCATTTGTGACATGTCTTTGTATAATGGTAGCAATCAACTTCCATCGTTAACCAGTAATAACCCTCTCACAGGATTTTCCTAGCCATGGCATGTCCATTTGTATGAGTTCCAAAAGTACCTTCATGGATTTCTCTCATAAGCGTATCTGCTTCCTGTTTCTCCACACACTTGAGTAGCACCATATCATAGTTTCTTTTGTATAACACGTCACCACTCAGAAATAATTTTGAGGCTAACTTTTGCAGAGTTTGTTTGTCAATGATAAAGGCATTTTCTTAATATTATTATTTTTCAAGGTACCTCTTGATGTCATAGAACAAATGCTTGCTATCCAGTTGATAGGTCTTGTCACCATTTAATGCCCATTAATGCTTCCAACCACTCCTGAACATTCACGTGTGGCTTGGAAAATGCTTTTGCACAGATTCTGGCATGGGTCTTCACGCCACCGCCCACTTCAGAGATCACTTCTCCCCAATCTACGCCTGCTGCTACAACCTAGGCTGAAAGCTAGCTGTTATCACAACTTCCCAGGAATTTCTATCAAAGAACAAATTCAAACTCTGTTGGCGCTTAAATGTTCAAGGCATCCACAAGAACTTTGCCTATAAATAGAGACTCTTCACCACTGCAAAAGGCGTTCAGAAAAAGAAACAGAAAAATTGCTAAGAGAGAAACAGCAACCCTTAGCAACATAGCATTCTGAAACTCTGCCAAAATCCCCAGTTTTGTTTCATAACTTTGAGTTTCTCACCTTCAACTTCATCAAATATCCAGTTTTTTCTGTAAACCAAAAACACCCTTTCCAAACTTCTGACCCTACATACGTGTACACCTTTACTTCCCCTTTTCAAAGAAAATCTGTCCAGAACACCACCAGAACCAAAAGCTAACTTTCACCCACAAACTTTCCCAACAGTCAGGTAAGCACCTGCTGACCCTCATCCCGCTGTTAAGCATCATCAGCTGTGCATATTCAAATAACATAATGTAAATATCATGTTGCTGCTGTTTATGTTCTGAGGATTTTCATACCTCAGAACGTTCTGAGCCAGTATAGGATTTGCCTGTGACCTTAGTGGTTCTGACCTCTGAGACATTTTTTTTTTGTATTTTGCTGGATCTGTTCCAAATATGTTTCCTGTTTTGTGGAGTAACAACAGAATTGCAGATGTTCTGATTAGTACAGGGAAAAGCCAAATGCTGACTTTGACGTTAGCATATCTGAAGCCTGTTTTGCTGTCAATGATATCAGAACCTCTGAGAGTTATTTCCTTTTCAGCAGAATCGGAACTTCTGGTTTCTCCACTAACAAACTTCTGTCTTGCAGCGCAGGGAAATCAGAACTTCTGATTTCCCCACTAACAAGGTTCTGTTTTGCAGGTGCCAGAGTCAGAAGTTCTGACTCATCCAGTTTCACTAACAGGTTGATCATCTGGAAGCGGATCTGAGTCAGAACTTCTGATGACCTCCCAGCAGCACGCGAGCTCCCTCTCTCTCTCTCTATATCTTGTTTTTTGCTATTTTCTTTTTGTCTATTTTTCTCGTTGAACCCCCCATGTACAAATGTGTATCCCCCTCCCCTAATTGTTGTAATAGCGTAGGATTTTATATTTCCGTTTCTTATTGCTAGTAATTAGGACGTATATGGCAAGATAAAATCAATGAAAATAGAAAAACCTAATTCAAAGAAAAAACTCTTGTATGCAATAAAACACACTTGCACACTAACACCCCTAGGGTTACATCCACTTGTTGCCTTTCAAAAATTAGGCCATATTGCATGTTAGGTCTCTTTGGGCAAAACAAATAACTCAAATGATCATAGTCCCTCGATGACGCTTTCGAAAGTTGCCTAAAATGATCATAGTCCCTCGATGACGCTTTCGAAAGTTGCCTAAAATGATCAAAGTCCCTTTCAAAATTGCCCAAGGATACTTAGCACTATTGCAATTATGGTCTAAACGACGACCCGCGCCCGTCCCTTTCACATCCTAACACAAGATTGTCCACCAAATACAATGGTGGAACAAAATTGTTAAAAGGGTTAAAAACATAGCAAAGATCTTTGAGAAATTTAGGATAGATAGCTCTTGGGTACTCGCCAACTTGCAAAACAAAAACACTTGCCTATTTTTTCAAAACCATACATCACAAACACTTTCAAAACAACTTTCAAAAACATGGAAAACTTTTCAAAAGACATACACCTTTGTATACATCCCAACATGGATCATTACAAAGGTTGCCACCACATTGGCCTCTTTTTAAAACATTTTTCAAACCCACACACAAAGCATCATTTCAAACAATTGAAAACCAAGGCAAGTTGATCTAAGCAAGTACCTAAGAGCCCATGGATAACCATGGATAGAAAGGGTGCTAATACCTTCCCTTTCTATAATCTACTCCCCGAACCCAAGAGAAAAAAACTCAAAGGTTTTTGCTGTGCTTTTTAAACCTTTCCTTAGGATAAAATAAAAAGTCGGTGGCGACTCTTGCTCAACCGAAACATTTGTGAAACAAACGCAAAACCATAGTCAGTTCTCCCACCGTATCACAGAACTGGCGACTCTGCTGGGGAAAATTTTAAAAGTGGAGTAACCTTAGGGCTTAGATCACCCTCTTGCATGACTAATTGTTTGAATTGTTTGCTTTACATTTTGACTCTCTTGTTTGGGTTTGCAAATCCTACACCCGGATTTTGGGAAACATTCATAGATAGCAATACGTTGTGGAAACTGTGCGGGGTATACCGACACGGTCGAAGCAATAGCTATATTAGTGCGACATATTTGTGAGTACCGGTAACCCTTGAGTTCAATCAAGGAGAGTACGGGGCCGCTGAGTGATGTCACTAAGCACTAATGACCTAGAACCTTACTTGACCATCTTGGCCTTTTATTAGGGGTAGTGAGATGACCGACTTTGGTGCAGTCCGAAGTTGGTAGATACTCGATACTACACTCATTGAGGGTTGTTTTCTTGGAATATTTTGGTCGCTAGTTAAGTGGCTAAACCAAAACAATGAACATTGAAAACAATCCAATGATATTGAGCTCCTTAGAACCCGGTTACTATTTATAGGACAGGTTTTTAAGCCAACTACACTCAAGAGGGTACTTACCTATGAAACCCCATGCAAGCCTGAAACTAGGGTTTGGTGTGATTTGTTTGTACATATGTTTTGTGCATGCATCATAAACATCATAAAACATCATATGCATTCACTAACCATTTCAAGGGTTTTGGATCTTCATCTTTGTTCCTGTTTTGTAGGTCATGGAAGTTCCTCGCAGAAACACCATTCAAGTCAACCTTGTGAGAATCTCTCCTCAACTCAAGGAGCTCACCTCAAGAATTCTGGAAAGTTCATCCTTCAGTGAAAGACATGGTAGACTGCTCAGCCTAGTCAACACCAACATTGAAGAAGACATGGTGAAAGTGCTATTCCAGTTCTTTGACCCTCTTCACCACTGTTTCACTTTCCCCGATTACCAGTTGGTGCCTACTTTGGAGGAGTTTTCTCAACTCCTGAGAATTCCTATCCTTAATCAACTACCCTTCAACGGTACGGAAAAGGAACCCAAGCCGGAAGATGTTGCTCGAGCCTTACATCTACAACCATCCGACATCAAGGGGCACTGGGAAACCAGAAGCAGCGTCAAAGGACTCTTAGCAAAATTCTTGTTTGAGAAAGCACAAGAATGTTGGAATTCATTGGACCTACAAGCCTTTGAAGAAATTGTGGCACTCCTTATCTATGGGTTGGTCTTGTTCCCAAATCCTGACCAATTGATAGATGTCAACGCCGTCAAAATCTTCTTGTCCAGAAATCCAATACCAACATTGCTTGGGGATATCCTTCACTCATTTTACACACGAACAATGAGAAAGAGGGGTGTTCTTATGTGCTGTACTCCTATCCTTGCAAGGTGGTTTATTTCGCACCTTCCACAATCTGTATTGAAGAACGACCAAGGCTCAAGGTGGTCCCAACGGTTGATGACTCTTACTCACTCTGATGTACATTGGTGTTTTCGGTCCAGAGAAAATGTCATCATCATCGACCGTTGCGGAGAATTTCCTAATGTTCCTTTACTTGGAATTAGAGGAGGTATCACCTACAACCCTTGCCTAGCTTTGAGACAATTTGGATATGCACGGAGGGATGGTCCTCATGACATGTTAATTCCTGACCTAGTTTTTGACTTCGACAACGATGCGCAAGGACTTCGCCAAAGATTCATCAGAGCTTGGGGAAAGCTCAACAAGGTTGATAGCAAGACTCTGGGACACAAGAACTCCATCCCTCTTGAGCCTTATCTCAAGTGGGTACGAGCCCGAGCCCAAAGTCTGATGATGCCTTATCCTCATGTCCTCCCTCTGATTAAAGAGCCCGTCAAGAAAGGAGAGGTTCCCTACACCATCCTACATCCAGACATGCCTACATCGTGGGAGGAAATGCAGAAAAGTTGGATCCAGCTCAAGGAGGAACGAAACACTTTTGAAGCCAGCTTCTACGCCAGCGAGAAGAAGGTTTTAGAGCTCACCCGCCGACTCCATGAGCAAGAGGCCCTCAACACCTACACCGCACCAAAAAGGATGCACAATGTCTTTTTGCCTTAAGAAGTTTATTTTGTAATATTTGGCCCATGGGGCATTTATATACTAACAAATTTCTTCTTATTAATATGACGTGCGTTCTTCTTTGTCTGAAACAATTTTGAATGTCCTAAATACTTGAATGCATTGCATACATAAGCATACCATTCATCATGTGCATAAGCAGGTCTCACTCCAGGTTTCCTTATCTGTCTGCTGTTTATTTCAGCAGGATGGATCTCGAGCAAACAGTCAAAGACCTATAAGCTCAGAATGCACAGTTCCAGCAACTCCTGATGACCTTGGCTAAGGGTCAGGAGGATATCAAGACTCAATTGGGGAACAAAGACCCAGTGAAAAAGAAGAAAAAGAGAATCGGGGTGGCTACTTTGGGGAGAAGATTTGACGGAGAAGCTCGGAGAGTGCTTGAATTTCCTCCTACTTATGATGAAGGGACTAGTAAAAGAGATGGAGCTGCGGTGCCTTCCGAGTCTGATGCGGAAGAGGAAGAGGTTGAAGAGGATGAAGATTATTCTGACCAGCAATACCCTCCAGCTGATGATAAATACAAGGGTTTAGAAGACAGATTGGCCGCCATGGAATTACAAAGAGTACCGGGTTTGGATTTTGAAGACTTGGGTTTGGTTGCCGGGATTGTGATTCCCCCAAAATTCAAAGTGCCAGTGTTTGTGAGGTATGATGGTTTGTCCTGTCCCAAAATGCATCTCAGGTCCTACGTGAGAAAAATTCAACCCTATACGGCAGATAAAAACCTTTGGATTCATTTCTTTCAAGACAGTCTTTCTGGAGCTCAATTGGAGTGGTTTTATCAGCTAGAAGGAACCAACGTTCGAAATTGGGAAGATTTGGCCACCGCTTTCTACAAACAATACCAATACAATTCTGACCTTGCCCCTACTCGCACCCAACTTCAGGGTATGTCGTTAGGAACAGGCGAAGGATTCAAAGAGTACGCACAAAAATGGAGGGATTTGGCTGGCAGGGTGCAGCCTCCTTTAACCGATCGTGAACTTGTTGATATGTTTCTAGGGACCCTATCTGGGCCATTTTTCAATCATCTGATTGGTAACTCTTCCGTGGGGTTTACCGATTTGATCTTAACGGGCGAAAGAATAGAAGCTGGCATCAAGTCAGGAAAGATTCAGAAGGGTGTTGCTGCAAGTACTGAGAGGAGGCCTTTTAAGAAGGAAGCAAGTGCCGTCTATGGTCCTAGAAGACAAGTCAAGCCAGAAAGTCGCCAAGCCGTCAATGCTCTGGTCATTTCAAAACCTGTTGCTGCTCCTCAGCAGTACAATCAACAAAGAGGTGAAAGACCCAAGAGACAGTATACTCGGTTGAGTATGACCTTGTCACAAATTTTACCCCAACTGTTATCAACCAACCTGGTGACCACCAAAGAAGCTCCTAAGGTCGTTAATACTGCATCTCCTAAGTATAACCCAAATGCCCGTTGTGCTTATCATTCTAATAGCCCCGGGCATACTACTGATGATTGTTGGGCCTTGAGAAACAAAGTGCAAGATCTTATTGACGTAAAGGAATTCAGTTTGAAGCGCCTGAAAAACCGAATGTTGTAACTGCTCCTATGCCCCAACATAGAGTAAATGCCGTTGAGGAAGATTTGTATGCTGTTTCGGTGAATGATGTTGCTACCCCTCTATTGACTGTTAAGAGGAACCTACTGCTAGCCGGTTTATTTCCGGGTTGTAGCAAGGGTTGCCTCCTGTGTGGTGTTACCCCTACCGGTTGTCCGCTGCTGAAATCAGGCATCCAAAGCATGATGGATAGCAAGGAAATTCTGTTCAAGAAAACTGTTGTTCCGTTTGTTTCCGTTGAAGAAATATCTGTTGTCACAATTTACAATCCTGCCAAAGCTCCCGTGAAGAAACCAGTCCGAATTATGTCTGTTGCACCCATTACTATTACTGTTCCGGGACCTCTCCCCTATGAGTCTGATAAAGCGGTCCCATGGCATTATGGAGCCGACGTGTATGTGCTTGGGGTGAAGCAGGAATTCAACACCAATACCGGTATCAGTAACATCACTGGTCCCGCCAAGATTACCCGCAGTGGCAGGCTCTTCTCGCCTGACATTGCACCGCCAGTTATCCGAAAACCTCTCACCATCACACCCGCAAGTGTGCATGTTCCAATCCAAGTTCCTGTGTCTACTACTGCCACCGAGTCCTCTGATACTCGGGGCAAAGAAGTTGCTACCGATCTGCCTGCTAGGACAGAGGCACCAAAAAAGACTGCTGTAGAAGCCTCCCAACAAGAAATGGAGGAAATTCTTAAAATCATCAAAAAGAGTGACTTTAACGTTGTTTAACAGTTGGGGCATACTCCCTCCAAAATCTCTATGCTATCATTGCTGCTATGCTCAGAGGCCCATGCAAAAGCCCTGATTTCATTTCTGAAAACGGCCCATGTACCGCAAGAGACCTCCGCGGACCAATTAACCGACTGTGTGGCTAATTTAACAGCTGACAATGGCTTAGGGTTCTCAGATGCTGACCTTACCGCCAAAGGGAAAAATCACAATGATGCCCTGCATGTTTCCATAGGATGCAGGGGCACTACTCTCGCACACGTGTTGGTGGATACCAGTTCTTCCCTGAATGTTTTGCCCAAGAAGGCATTGGATCGTCTGGATTGTGAGGGTTTGGAGCTTAAACCTAGTAACATCATTGTTAGAGCCTTCGACGGTTCTAAGAGGATGGTGCACGGTGAGGTAGACATTCCTATTCGTGTGGGCTCCCAGGTTTTCGACTCAACATTCTATGTAATGGATATTCGTCCATCTTACTCCTGCTTATTGGGTCGACCCTGGATTCACAAAGCTGGGGCAGTAACCTCCACTCTACACCAAAAGCTCAAATATCCTGTCAAAGGGAAGATTGTTACCGTGCAGGGTGAAGAGGAATACATGGTTAGTCACTTGAATTCATTCCGGTATATCGAGATGGACGGGGAGTTTATTGAAACCCCCTTTCAACATTTTGAGGAAGTACCTCCAATTTTGGCATCAGCTGAAGCAGTGGTTGAAGAAGACTCTCCGTTGAAGATGGCATCCTTGAAGGATGCCCGGGCTATAATCGAGAAAGGCAATTGTGCGAACTGGGGTCAGCTTCCTGACTTCACTCAAAAGAACGACAAGTTTGGGCTGGGCTTTACTACAGAGGCTCAGAGGGATGTGCGCAAGGAAAAGATCAGAAAGACTCCAGTGTTTATCACCAGTCCAAGGGTGAATGTTATTGAGGAGAATGTAGAGGAAGCAGAGTTTGACAGTTGGATCTACCCGACTACCAGCAACGGACCAAGCAACTGGACGGCAAAGGATTTTACACCTATCACATTTGTCACGCAGTAATTAACTCTTTTGATTTTCAATTTGTAACAAACAATGTGTTAAAACCTTTATTGGCTCGGTGTCCTACCCGGGGCATCGTAGCTCCATTTGTGAGGGCTTTTTGTATGACATTTCTATATATCATCAATCAAAACATTGGACGTTTGTTGCATTTCAAATCTTGTGCTCTTTTTCTTTCTGTGTTATATATTGCAAAACAACTATATTTACACACACTCACTCATACAGGTTTCAATCCACTCTGGATCTCACTGGTAACAGCTCTGCTACCGCCAGTTATGACTTCGAGAATCCGATCAACTTGGCCGAGGACGAAGGTGAAGATGATTGCGAAGTGCCTGGTGAACTCGCGAGACTGCTACTCCAGGAAGAGAGGTCTATTCAACCACATGAAGAGCCTGTGGAAACAGTTAACCTGGGTACTGAGACAGATAGGAAAGAGGTCAAGATTGGTGCCAATCTAGAGCTCAGCGTGAAGCAACGATTGATCCAGATGCTACAGGATTACATGGAGATATTTGCTTGGTCCTATGAAGACATGCCTGGTTTGGATGCCGACATTGTAGTTCATCACCTGCCAACCAAGGAAGACTGCCTTCCGGTAAAGCAAAAGGTCCGCCGTATGCGCCCAGAGATGTCTGAAAAGATCAAGGCCGAGGTTATGAAGCAATTCGATGCCGGATTTCTAGCAGTAACGTCTTACCCTCAGTGGGTTGCCAATGTGGTGCCAGTACCGAAGAAAGACGGTAAAGTCAGAATGTGTGTTGACTACAGGGATTTAAACAGGGCAAGCCCCAAGGATGACTTCCCCTTACCTCACATCGACGTTCTTGTTGACAATACTGCCCAACACAAAGTTTCTCCTTCATGGATGGTTTTTTAGGGTATAATCAGATCAAGATGGCCCCGGAAGATATGGAAAAGACTACCTTTGTAACTCAGTGGGGCACCTTCTGTTACAAGGTCATGCCGTTCGGATTGAAAAATGCTGGGGCAACCTATCAACGTGCCATGGTTGCTTTATTTCATGATATGATCCATCATGAGATTGAGGTATATGTTGATGACATGATTGCAAGGTCTCAAACTGAGGAGGGGCACCTTGATCATCTGAGGAAGCTATTTGACCGACTGAAGTTATATAAGCTGAGGTTGAATCCCAACAAATGCACCTTTGGGGTGAGGTCCGGAAAATTGCTAGGTTTCATCGTAAGTGATAAAGGTATTCAGGTGGACCCTGCCAAGGTAAAAGCCATACAAGAGATGCCGACTCCAAGGACAGAGAAAGAAGTCAGAGGCTTCCTGGGACGACTGAATTACATTGCCCGATTCATCTCACATCTGACCGCTACTTGTGAGCCAATCTTCAAATTAATTAAGAAAGATCAAGTAGTACGCTGGAACGATGAATGTCAGGCTGCCTTTGAAAAGATAAAGGAATATCTCCAAGAGCCACCCATTCTTATGCCACCAGTGGAAGGAAGACCTCTGATATTATACTTGACAGTACTTGACAATTCAATGGGGTGTGTGCTGGGACAGCATGACGAGTCTGGCCGAAAAGAGCACGCTATTTATTACCTGAGCAAAAAGTTTACCGACTGTGAGTCTCGTTACTCACTGCTTGAGAAAACTTGCTGCGCTCTAGTATGGGCTGCTCGCCGGTTGAGACAGTATATGCTGACTCACACTACTCTGTTGATTTCAAAGATGGATCCCATCAAGTATATATTTGAAAAGCCTGCTCTGGCTGGGAGAATAGCAAGATGGCAAATGATCTTAACAGAATATGATATCCAGTATACAACTCAGAAAGCAATTAAAGGAAGTGTACTGGCAGATCATTTGGCACACCAACCTGTGGATGATTACCAATCATTGAACTTTGATTTTCCGGACGAAGACATCATGGTGGTAACTGACTGTGAAATACCTGGACCGGATGAAGGACCTGAGGAAGGATCCCGATGGTCTATGCATTTTGACGGAGCCTCCAATGCTTTGGGTAACGGCGTCGGCGCTGTAATCATATCTCCCAAAGGAACTCATACTCCACTCACCGCCCGATTGTGTTTCAACTGCACCAACAACATGGCAGAATATGAGGCATGTATCATGGGTCTACAAGCTGTAATCGACTTAAGGATCCAATTTCTGAGTGTCTTCGGAGATTCCGCTCTCGTGATCAATCAGATCAAAGGCGAGTGGGATACGAAACACCCAAATCTTATTCCTTACAAGGAGTATGTGTTGACCTTGCTTCCCCACTTTGAAGAGATAACTTTTGAGCACTTCCCGAGAGAGGAGAATCAGCTAGCGGACGCACTAGCTACGATGTCTTCAATGTTCAAGGTTAAATGGGACAATGAGGCTCCCCAGATCATTATTTGGAAGTTGGACGAACCGGCATACTGCTGCGACCTCGAGGTCGAGAAGGCAACTGAAAAACCATGGTATCATGAGGTGAAGAGGTACTTGGAAGCTCAGGAATACCCTGAAGATGCATCTATCAATGACAAGAAGTTCATGAGGAGGTTTGCGGCAAAATTCTTCCTCAGCAACGGCATCCTCTATAAACGGAATCATGATTCAACTCTACTACATTGTGTGGATAAGGCTGAGGCAGAGAAAATCATGATAGAACTGCATGAAGGCACATTCGGAACACACTCCAGTGGACACACCATGGCAAAGAAAATCCTACGAGCAGGATATTTCTGGTCCACAATGGAAGCCGATTGTTACCAACACTCTCGAACTTGTCACAAATGCCAGATCTATGCTGACAAGGTGCATATTCCCCCAGTCCCTCTGAACGTCCTGACGGCACCTTGGCCTTTTGCAATGTGGGGCATTGATATGATCGGTGAGATCCGACCGACGGCATCCAATGGGAATCGCTTCATCTTGGTGGCGATCGATTACTTCACGAAGTGGGTTGAGGCAGCTTCCTACGCAACGGTAACCAAGAGCGTCGTGGCACGTTTCATCTGGCATAATTTGATCTGTCGATACGGCGTCCCGGAAAGAATCATCACGGACAATGGTACCAACCTCAATAACAAAATGATCACTGAACTCTGTGAACAATTCAAGATACAACACCACAATTCTTCTCCCTACCGGCCGAAGATGAATGGGGCTGTAGAAGTGGCGAATAAGAATATCAAGAAAATTGTGCAGAAGATGACAGTGACCTATAAAGATTGGCACGAGATGTTACCGTTCTCTCTTCACGGGTACCGTACCTCAGCAAGAACGTCAACCGAGGAAACTCCTTTCTCCTTGGTCTATGGCATGGAGGCAGTCCTGCCAATTGAAGTCTAGATACCCTCTCTCCGGATAATGAAGGATGCAGACTTGAATGAGGATGACTGGATCCAGACTCGACTTGACTAATTAAACCTAATTGACGAAAAGAGGCTCACCGCTATCTGTCATGGTCAGACGTATCAAAAACGAATGATCAGGGCATTTAACAAGAAGGTCAGACCACAAGAGTATCATGTTGGGGACTTGGTAATCAAGCGCATCATCCTTCCTCAAAGTGATCCCCGGGGCAAATGGACCCCTACTTACGAAGGGCCATTTGTGGTTAAACATGTGTTCTCAGGAGGAGCCATGATCCTAACCACCATGGATGGTGACGACCTTCCTCACCCCGCCAATGCAGACATAGTGAAAAGATACTACGCGTGAATAAAAGACCCGCTAGGTTGACATACCTAGGCAAAAATAAGGGCTTCCCGGCGAACCAAAAGGGTTCGGGAAAAAATAAGGGATGAAATGAAAAAATCTGTACACCCGGCAAGTCGAAAACTTGGAAAGGCGGCTTGGGCAAAAATGGGTATCCCGGTGGACTGAAAACCCGAAAGGGCGGTCCAGGCAAAAATTAGGGATAAAGCGTAACACTATGTCTCATGGGATCGCTTCGCATCCGGAATTCAGCATCAACTATCTGGCTCAGATTTCGGCATCGACCAATCAGCTTCATTTTCAACTAGGCAGCAAAGCGATGAGACGCTCGAGGACATAAAGGCGATAGCAGAGTTGGAACCCAGTGGGATTGTTCACATAGCTGTTTTGTTTTCGAAATTGTAAATTCTGTGTTATTCGACGGCGTCCTCTTACTAGGATGTCAGCCTCTTGTACAAAAGCGTCTTTTCACAGGCAAAATTCAAATCAATACAAAGTCACTTGTCATACAAATCGCCATTGTTTTTCCTTTTTTCTGTTTTGTCTTGCGAAGAACGTCCAATGTTCATTTTTGATATATGCATTTGACATTAAATTGCTGATTCATAAATGTTTGCAAAAGATTAATTACAGGTGACATCAGGAACAGGGGCAATGTAAGGTTGTCTGATGCAGTCTGTTTGCTTTGTCCGCCAAGGTACCTAGGTAGATTCGACTAAAGAATGTGACCAAATCATCTCCTTCCCCACAGATTAAGACAAGATTCCGTAATGCTTTCCCCAAGCGGAGTTGACTCCCCGTCAATCCTGAAAAGGCACAACTTTCCCCGGCAGGTCTTAAAGCTTATCCCCAGTAGATTCTGGAAGCTTGTTCCCTGCAAAATACGGACGTCTCTCCCGAGCTTTATTCAGAGTTATTCCTCACAAGGGCTTATAACTGGGTTATCCTCAGCTAATCGCCACGGAAGATCGCCCTCAACAAAGTTTTTTTTTCAATCCCCAGCGGAGTTTATCTCTGGTATCCCCAATGGAGTTTATCATCATTATCCCCAGCGAAATTCATCATTGAAGTCATTCTCAGCAGGCCTCTCATCAAAAACTTCAGCAAAGTCTCTCTTCCACAGAGCAATTCCCCTCAGAGTAATCTCTCCAACAAGTTTATTCCTCAACGGAGTCATCTTCTTCTACCGGTATATTCTTGAAACCGTCATCCCCAGCGGAAACGAAGAGCTCTACTCTTCAAACATCAGCCCAGGATTTAATTCCACGGCCGGTTGTCAAGGATTTATTTTCCTAAGACGAAAATACATTCATAAACATTTCACTTACATACATGATAAAGTACATACAACGTTGTCTCATGTTAAAACATCATGCATATCATACACCTTGACATTGCATACGACTTATGATTTGCCTTTGCAGGGAAAAAGACAATCCCAAAGACAACTACCTTCAACTGTCACAAATTCCAGATTCGATACCTGTATCTAGCCAGGGAATATCTGAGAGTGATCAGTTTCCAGACTCGATTCCTGTATCTAGCCAGGGCACGTCTGAAGAGTTCGAAGATTCGATTCCTGTATCCAGCCAGGGCACGTCTATCAACTACAACATTCCCAGACTCGATTCCTGTATCTAGCCAGGGCACGTCTGAAGAGTTCGAAGATTCGATTCCTGTATCCAGCCAGGGCATATCTGTTGACCATATTTCCAGACTCGATTCCTGTATCTAGCCAGGGCACGTCTGAAGAGTTCGAAGACTCGATTCCTGTATCCAGCCAGGGCACGTCTATCAACTACAACATTCCCAGACTCGATTCCTGTATCTAGCCAGGGCACGTCTGAAGAGTTCGAAGATTCGATTCCTGTATCCAGCCAGGGCATATCTATTGACGACCATTTCCAGATTCAACTCCTGTATCCAGCCAGGGCACATCTGTGAGCCACCGATTGTAGATTCGATACCTGTATCCAGCCAGGGCATATCTGCATAAGGAGATTGAAGATCAAACACCTGTAACAAGCCAGGAAAACATTTGCCTTTCTCAGATACATAAAGTTCTCGCTAAGGAATCTCTTGTGCGATCAACACTTCCAAATGGCATCTGTAAGCCCATTCCCGACGAAGTTCTGTCACGTCTCCAGATGGCATCTATAAGCCCATCTCCCTATTCACCACCTCTCCAAATGGCATTTATAAGCCCATTCCCGCCATCACATTCGCTGATACTCCAACATGCGAGTGCAAATTTCCGGGCACTCTGGTGTCCAATATCCTTTTACCTTCGAGTCGCGAAAGGCAAGATTGCCAATCTAACTCTTCAGGTTCAAGAAGATTGAACAGGGGCAACTGTTGTACCCCAAAATTTGCCCTCCCCTTCTTCAAGAAACCATCTTGGATTTTCAAGGTCCCTCTAAAACAAATCCAAGTCCTGAGTTATCCTTTTGCCCAAGCAAGCCACTTATAAGAGCAAGATGATCTCACGAACTCCAGAAACAACGCTTTTATCTTGAGAAAAATCAAATTCTAATTACTTAGAATGTTTCTCTAAAATAAGTGTTTTTAGAAAAATCAGTGCTTCAGAACTTCTGGACCCATTCCAGATAAAGACGGTCAGAAGTTGCAAGTTTGGCTCAGCATGGTCAGAAGTTGGCTCTTCAGCAGCTACATCAGTTCAATCAGAAGTTGTAAACGTGGTTTAAGATGTAAGCCTCAAACAGAACGTGCCCCTTCAGCAGTTACACAAGCTCAGTCAGAATTTGCTAAAGGAATGCAAGAGAAGCAGGGAAGTCTGAAAGCTCCTTCAGAACAGGTTGAAATCATAAGATGAAAGATCAGAAGAGTGGGTGTTACGCTGATAAAGAATCTCCAGAGCTTACTAAAACAACAGAAAGCCAAGGCCAGAGCATGGTTTACGCTGCTGATTCAACGCTGGTTTCCATTACCAGAATGTTAATGTTGATAGGTCTTGTCACCATTTAATGCCCATTAATGCTTCCAACCACTCCTGAACATTCACGTGTGGCTTGGAAAATGCTTTTGCACAAATTCTGGCATGGGTCTTCACGCCACCGCCCACTTCAGAGGTCACTTCTCCCCAATCTACGCCTGCTGCTACAACCTAGGTTGAAAGCTAGCTGTTATCACAACTTCCCAGGAATTTCTATCAAAGAACAAATTCAAACTCTGTTGGCGCTTAAATGTTCAAGGCATCCACAAGAACTTTGCCTATAAATAGAGACTCTTCACCACTGCAAAAGGCGTTCAGAAAAAGAAACAGAAAAATTGCTAAGAGAGAAACGACAACCCTTAGCAACATAGCATTCTGAAACTCTGCCAAAATCCCCAGTTTTGTTTCATAACTTTGAGTTTCTCATCTTCAACTTCATCAAATATCCAGTTTTTTCTGTAAACCAAAAACACCCTTTCCAAACTTCTGACCCTACATACGTGTACACCTTTACTTCCCCTTTTCAAAGAAAATCTGTCCAGAACACCACCAGAACCAAAAGCTAACTTTCACCCACAAACTTTCCCAATAGTCAGGTAAGCACCTGCTGACCCTCATCCCGCTGTTAAGCATCATCAGCTGTGCATATTCAAATAACATAATGTAAATATCATGTTGTTGCTGTTTATGTTCTGAGGATTTTCATACCTCAGAACGTTCTGAGCCAGTATAGGATTTGCCTGTGACCTTGGTGGTTCTGACCTCTGAGACATTTTTTTTTTGTATTTTGCTGGATCTGTTCCAAATATGTTTGCTGTTTTGTGGAGTAACAACAGAATTGCAGATGTTCTGATTAGTACAGGGAAAAGCCAAATGCTGACTTTGACGTTAGCATATCTGAAGCCTGTTTTGCTGTCAATGATATCAGAACCTCTGAGAGTTATTGCCTTTTCAGCAGAATCAGAACTTCTGGTTTCTCCACTAACAAACTTCTGTCTTGCAGCGCAGGGAAATCAGAACTTCTGATTTCCCCACTAACAAGGTTCTGTTTTGCAGGTGCCAGAGTCAGAAGTTCTGACTCATCCAGTTTCACTAACAGGTTGATCATCTGGAAGCAGATCTGAGTCAGAACTTCTGATGACCTCCCAGCAGCACGCGAGCTCCCTCTCTCTCTCTCTATATCTTGTTTTTTGCTATTTTCTTTTTGTCTATTTTTCTCGTTGAACCCCCCATGTACAAATGTGTATCCCCCTCCCCTAATTGTTGTAATAGCGTAGGATTTTATATTTCCGTTTCTTATTGTTAGTAATTAGGACGTATATGGCAAGATAAAATCAATGAAAATAGAAAAACCTAATTCAAAGAAAAAACTCTTGTATGCAATAAAACACACTTGCACACTAACACCCCTAGGGTTACATCCACTTGTTGCCTTTCAAAAATTAGGCCATATTGCATGTTAGGTCTCTTTGGGCAAAACAAATAACTCAAATGATCATAGTCCCTCGATGACGCTTTCGAAAGTTGCCTAAAATGATCATAGTCCCTCGATGACGCTTTCGAAAGTTGCCTAAAATGATCAAAGTCCCTTTCAAAATTGCCCAAGGATACTTAGCACTATTGCAATTATGGTCTAAACGACGACCCGCGCCCGTCCCTTTCACATCCTAACACAAGATTGTCCACCAAATACAATGGTGGAACAAAATTGTTAAAAGGGTTAAAAACATAGCAAAGATCTTTGAGAAATTTAGGATAGATAGCTCTTGGGTACTCGCCAACTTGCAAAACAAAAACACTTGCCTATTTTTTCAAAACCATACATCACAAACACTTTCAAAACAACTTTCAAAAATATGGAAAACTTTTCAAAAGACATACACCTTTGTATACATCCCAACATGGATCATTACAAAGGTTGCCACCACATTGGCCTCTTTTTAAAACATTTTTCAAACCCACACACAAAGCATCATTTCAAACAATTGAAAACCAAGGAAAGTTGATCTAAGCAAGTACCTAAGAGCCCATGGATAACCATGGATAGAAAGGGTGCTAATACCTTCCCTTTCTATAATATACTCCCCGAACCCAAGAGAAAAAAACTCAAAGGTTTTTGCTGTGCTTTTTAAACCTTTCCTTAGGATAAAATAAAAAGTCGGTGGCGACTCTTGCTCAACCGAAACATTTGCGAAACAAACGCAAAACCATAGTCAGTTGTCCCACCGTATCATAGCAGGATATTTGAAATGTCTGATTGTAATGCACAGTTCGTGGTTTGGACAAGTTACTTTGAACATGGCTGATAGAGTTGCCAAGGCGTTTGCCATCTGATTTTTTTCTCGTGGGATATGACTGAAGGTGATCTCCGTGAATTCCGTAGCTAGCTTTAAAACATGATCCCGATATGGAATCAATTTGGGATGTTTAGTGTCACATTCTTCGTTGACTTAGTATATGACTAGCGCGGAGTCTCCAAATACTTTGAGATGTTTGATTCTTAGATCGATAGCAGCTTCTAGACCCAGGATACAAGCTCCATACTCAGTGATATTGATGGTGCAGTCAAAACATAACCTCGCAGTATAAGGCTTATGGTAGTTCTTCGAGGAAGTAAAAAATTCACCAATATCGTGCCCCAGTGCATTTGAAGCCCCATCAAACATGAGTTTCCAACGTGCCCCTGGTTCAGGTCCTTCGTCGGGCCCTGGTATTTGATAGTCACCTATAACCATGACATCTTCGTCTGGAAAGTCGAACTTCATTGGTTGATATTCTGGTAATGGCTTATGAGCTAGATGGTCAGCTAGTACATAACTCTTAACGGCCTTTTGAGTAACGTATCGGATGTCGTACTCTGATAGTAGCATCTTCCATCGGGAAATCCTTCCCGTGAGAGCTAGTTTTTTGAACACATACTTTAAAGGATCCATTCTTTCTATTAAACACATGGTGTGAGTTAACATGTATTGCCTCAATATCTTAGTACCCCAAGCCAATGCACAACAATTTTTCTCGAGAAGTGAGTACCTGGTTTCACAGTCAGTGAATTTCTTGCTGAGGTTGTAGACTGCATACTTTTTTCTACCTGTTACATCATGTTGTCCCAGCATACATCCCATTGATCCTTCAAGCACTATCGGATACATGATGAGCGGTCTTCTAGAAACTGGTGTCATCAAGATCGATGGCTTCTGTAAATATTGCTTTATTGTCTCGAAAGCTGTCTAGCAATCATTATTCCATACCACTGTCTGATCTTTTCATAGTAATTTGAATGTGGGTTCCCACGTAGCAGTTAGGTGCGATATTAACCTTGAAATACAATTCAATCGTCCTAAGAAACCACGAACCTCTTTCTCTATCCTCAGAGTTAGCATTTCTTGAATGGATCTTACTTTGTTGGGGTTTACCTCAATACCACGTTGACTTACAATAAAACCCAGTAACTTGCCTTATCTGACACCAAATGTACACTTGTTTGGATTCAACCTTAGTTTGAAGCTACACAAACGCTCGAATAGCTTTTGTAAATGTATGATGTGATCCTCCTTCGTATGGGATTTGGCGATCATATCATCTTACATACAATTCAACCTCCTTGTGAATCATATCATGGAATAGTGTGACCATAGCCTGTTAATTAGTTTTCCCTGCGTTCTTCAGACTGAACGACATTACTTTATAACAGAAAGTGCCCCAAGGTGTCATGAAAGTAGTCTTTTCCATATCTTTGGACGACATTTTGATTTGGTTATAGCCTGAGAAACCATCCATGAACGAGAATACCAAAGCTTGAGTTGTATTGTCCACCAAAACATCTATGTGAGATAATGAGAAATCGTATTTGGGACTTGCTTTGTTCAAATCCAGATAATTTACACACATGCGTACTTTACCATCCTTCTTGGGTACTGGAACGGTGTTAGCTATCCAAGGTGGATAATCTACCACCGCTAAGAACCATGCATCAAATTGTTTGAGGACTTCTTCTCGAATCTTGTTGGTCATGTCTGGATGAGTTCTTCTGAGTTTTTCATAATTGGAGAGAAACCTTCCTTAATAGGTAACCTATTCACCATGATATTTGTATCTAATATTAGCATATCCCTGTAAGACCAGGCGAATATATCCACATACTCATGTAGTAACTTGATCAGCCTTTCTTTGACGCTTTTCTCCAACGTTGCCCCTAGCTTGATCTCTTTCGGATCTTCCTCTGTGCCAAGGTTAATGGTCTCAATGGATTCTTGGTATGGTTGTATATTGTCATCTTTTTGCTCTATCTCCCTCGCCAATTCTTTAGAAAGTTCAATATCTTCATCATCTTCCTCTTTAGCTTGGTTGATGGGTGTATCGAAATTATATCAGATAGCAGCAGTAACATTATCGATAATTTTGGGTATGGATCTGCATACTTATCATCTTTTGGTGTAGTTTTTAGTATGTTAATTTGGAAAATGCATATGAAGAAAAGTATTTCCATTTTTAAATATAAGAGATAAATGCAAGAGAAAGACATGGATATTAATTGAATGTGAAATATAACTTTTATTAATCGTGAATATTGTCTGGAACAAAATGGGGGACCCTTACAAGCAACCCCTATGCCTCGGGCTTGACATAGATTCTTTCAGAAACAAGAAAAATTACTTTGGAAAGAAAAAGATCTCAGGAATCTCCACAGCTGCCCAATTCTTGAGTTCTTCTCCTGGGGCACATTCATGGATGAAATCAAATACCCTTTTGATGTTGTCTTTGTTAGATATCATTGCCACCTGTCTGCCATGCTCTACTCCTTTGTTGACGAAGGTCTCCTGGGACCGTTCTTTACCTTTTAGAGTATCCTTTGATAATTTGTAGCCCAAACCAAAGCGATTCTTCTTCTCGGGTATTTCCAGGAGCTTTCCCCAACCTTTTGAGGTACCACTTTACACCAGTATTTGTAAATCTCTCCACAAATTTACAACAGGTTTCTTGATTTTTTTCACTGGTAGGGTCACCATTGAGGCAACCTCTAAGACGTGAAATGGTGTGGCTATACAGTCTTCATTAACACTGATATACTAGTAGGATTCTATGTGACTTACAAAGATGTCCTCTTCACCATCGATTATGACCAATCTTCTTTCAACGAAGAACTTCAGTTTTTGATGTAAAGTCCAAGTGACGACCCCTGCTGCATGAATCCAGGGTCGCCCGAGTAAACATGTGTACGTTGGTTCTATATCCATGACTTGAAAGGTGATATAGAACATATATGGGCCGATCTTGACAGGAAGGTCCACTTCTCCAAATACTGAACTTTCAGAATCTTCAAAAGCTTTAACTATCGTAGAACTTGGTCTTATCACAACACCATCTAGCATTAACTTCATTAACTTGGATTTTGGCAAGACATTGAAGGAAAAACCAGTATCGGTGAGTGCCCTGGACAAGCATGTAATACCTATCTGAATGGATATGTGCAATGCCTTGTTGTGAGCTCGGCCTTGTAGAGGTAACTCACTATCATTAAAACCCAGATATGATCCAAACGTCAAATTTGCTACAACATTGTCAAATTGGTTTACAGTAATCTCCTTTGTGACATGGACATAACTCAGAACCATCACTAAAGAATATCAATGCTCTTCTGAATTAATGAGCAACGAGAGTATAGAAATTTTGGTTGGGGTTTTGTGAAGCTGGTCCACCACCTTATAATCACTCCTTTTGGTTATTTTCAAAAATTCGTCTGCCTCTTGATCAGTAAAGTTCTTGCTCGGAGGCTCTGGTTCTTGATTAATTTTCACCACTGATTTTCCTTTATCTTTCACCAAGTGTCATCCTTATTTTTCACCACTGCATCATTCTTCTTTTGCGGTTCGGAGCCAAAGATTCGACCACTGCTGGTCATGCCCCCTGTCCCTGCTATATTTGAGATTCCATGTCCTTGAATTGATGATGGGTCACTGTTGTACCCCAAAATTTGCCCTCCCATATTTCTCAAAATATTTCAAGAAAAATTCACAAGTCCAACCCGGCGCGTCATATTCAGGTATTCTTTCGCCAATATATCTCTGATAACGTATTCTCAAATTCAAGTTCGGCTCAAGAGTCAATTCTTTAAAGAAGGTATCCGAATGTGTGAGTTTTCTCGAAGAAATATGGTGAAAAAGTGTGCTGAAAATGCAGTTTTTACGCGCTAAAAAATTCATAACTTGAAGATCGTGGCTCGTTTTGAACCCGTTCCGGTGGCCAAAATTCCGTCTTGACATTATCTACGTTTTCATCTCTCACGGCTAGAAGCCAATTTCGATCAGAAGGTCTTCAAAAATGTGGATTTATCAAGTATTTACGTGCAGAAAATTTGTGACAGAAGTTTATTTGCGTCATGTTCAAAAAATCATAACTTGGTCGATTTTCATCGTATCGAGCTGGTTCTGGCGCCAAAATTTCACAAATTGAGTTGGCTACATTTTCACAGAAGGTATTGAGTTCAAACGGTATTCAAAAGGCCTTCGTTTTTTGCTCAGAGTGCGTGACACGCTGAAAATCCTGAATGCTGAATATTATTTCATCTGGGCCGAAACTTCGAAAATTCATAACTCGGTCAATTTTTATCGAATTGGGCTCATATTTTTACACAAGGTCCCTGACTCATAGATCTACAACTTTGCTTCAAAAGTCGAGACCAAATTATGCACCGATCAATACCAGTTTTTTATTGAAGAATGTGTCAGAGTCGACACTGGAGCCCAAAATAAGTTTGTCTTAGCTGAAACTTCAAAAATTCATAACTAATTCACCATTTATCCGATTGAGCCGATTTTCGGACAGGAGTTAGTTCTCGATGCCGGCTACATTTTGTTTTCACATTTCAACTTCAAAAATTGCACTTAAGTCCCTACGATTTAGTCTGGAAAGTGACGAACTCAAGTAAACATTGGAGGCCCAATTGCACATTCAAAGCCCATTTTCTTTACCCTAATTTCCATTATATAATCACCTTCTTTTCACACAAACCAGAGAAGAGAAGGAAAAGAGATAAAAAAATCTTGCCACAACGCTGTTAGAATATCAAATTCTTTCAAGAACCCTAAAACCTTGAAATCCTTATTACAAATTCCTCTCTCACTACAAACAAGCCATCTCAGTTACAAACCAACATCTTATTACTTCTTCAGTAAGGGTAAGGCTGGCTTGATCTCCATGATCCAAAGGGAATAAAAGCATTCATGTCACTACTTTTCCAGTAAGGGTAAGGTTGATTTGATCTCCATGATCAAAAGGGTATAATCATTCATACATGCCATATTGTGCCTAAACATTAAATTTCTTCATATATTGGCTTTATTTGCATTTTATGATTTTATTTAATGTGTTCGTGAGATTCAACACTGCAGATTTAGACAGGATCCCATACAGGTTCATTAAGGAACGTTGAGGCCAAAAGCCAAATGGCCAAAAGCCAAAAGCCAAATGGCCAAAGTAGAAAAACTTATGCATGACACTAATACATGGCGAGACAGACATCCTAGAAGATTAAGGAACATTGAGGCCAAAAGCCAAATGGCCAACAGCCAGAACACAAATGGCCATGAAACCCAATCCAATGGCCAAAGAATGCAGACCACGGTACTCAGGAGTCAATGAACACGCACGTGATGCCAGAAAGTCAAACAAGGCTTTTTGTCTAATGGGCTAGATTTCTCACAAAAAACCTCCCTTTGGGTCTGAATACCCTCCATGGTTTGCACATTTTTATTTTTTTATTTGATTTTCCTTTTTATTCTTTTGATTGTTTTCAATTGTTTTCTTTAATTTCGTAAATTAATTTTCATAAGATAAAAAAATCAGAAACTAAAATATATTTAATTATTATTATTTCACTATTAATTTATTTTGTAAATAAACTTTAATAATTAGTTTAGTAAATTAGGTTTTAAAACTTTAATCTTTTTCTCAATAAATTAAAATATGTAGAAATTAGGTTTTTTAACTTTTTATCACTTTTCTTAATAAATAATTTTTTCTTATTATCATTATTATTAATTACTAATATATTTTGTAAATAAACATGTACATTAAATATTTAGTAAATTAGGTTAAACTTTAACATTCTCATTAAAACCATAACCCCAAAAAACTCAAAAAAAAAAATTTCTTTTTTCTTTTTAATTTCATTAATTTAATAATCATAACTTAATTTCATTAAAAAGGGTCCAACACCCTCGCCTGCGATTTTTTTATTCTCTTTGCGCATTTTATTTATTTCCTTCTTGTAAATATTAATGTAATTCTCCCAAAGCCTTGTAAACTCGGACATTTTATTTCTCGCACTTCTTTATTTACTTTCTATCAAATCGGGTCCTGGATTTATTTTGGCGATGTGGACCCGCGCCTTTGTAATAGTTTAGAACTTTATATTTCCGCAACTTTTTTAACTGTTAATAATGGCATGCAAGAATGAATGATAAAATAAAAACAAACGTATAGATCACCCATGACATGAACAAGATAAAAATAAATGAATCTGACACACAAATCACACACCACCCCTAGGGTACGCCTCGTTGTTGCCTTGCCTCGAAAGGTGATTGTCGAGTAGAGGATATCTTAGTAAGTCCTCATGATTCGGGAACCTGGCATGAGGGTAGCTTCTAAGGTATCTTCCCATTACTCAGGTGATCACACTGTTGCCTTGTCCCTCGAAATGTGGCCGTCGACTATAGGACGTCTTAGTGAGTCCTTATGTTCCATTGATCTAGTTGCCTCAAAACGGTTGCCTCGGAACAAGTTGCCTCGGAATAGTTACCTCGGAATAAAAGATCAATGGCATAAGGGTAGCTCCTAAGGTATCTTACCTTTGCTTGGTGGCCACACTGTCCTAAAACTCGAATTGACCCGAACACCTCCAACGGTGGTGCTACCTACCTCTCAATGGTGGGATGGCACTACTTTAAAGGACATCTACACAGACGAATTCCTTAGGGTAGGTAGACGACTCTAGATACTTGCTCTAATTTCGAAACAATTCAAAAAAAATACTTTTCACACCAACACATTTTTAAAAAGCTTTCGAAAGCATTTTTTCAAACACTCTTGAGGACCGATACAAGAGTCGAACTGGAATTTTCAAAGAAACTTTTTAAAACCCACAATTGAAAAGCAAACAAAACATTTTTGAAAACACAAATGAGCAAGTATCTAAGAGCCCGTGGATAACCATGGATAGAAAGGGTGCTAACACCTTCCCTTTCTATAACCTACCTCCCGAACCGAGAGCAATCTCTATAAGGAATTTTTCTGTGCTTTTGTCCTTTCCATTTGGAGAAAATAAAAGACGGTGGCGACTCTTGCTTCCGCGATATTTCGCGAACCAGCGTTAAACAGTCAGTTCCAGATCCACCGATCACAGAACTGGCGACTCTGCTGGGGACTTCTTTTAAAGTGAGGTGTACCTTAGGGTTAGTTCATAACTGTGTTTTCAATTGACTTGCTTGCTTTACTATTGTGGGTTGCATGGGAGTTACATAGATCCTAACCCGGATCTGGGGATGCCCTGTTTAGGTAGCATAAGCTGTGAGGGACCTGTCCGGCGTATACCGACATGGGTGAAGTAGTGGCTACGTTGGTGTGGCGCCTTGGTCTGTACCGATATCCCTCGTGTTGAAACGGGGAGAATATGGGTCTTCCAAGGAGTCATTAAGCACCAACAGACCTTAGAACCTTAAATGACCCAACTTGGCCATTAGAACAGTAGCAGTATGCTACGCCCATTGAGGCTAAACTCTCGTGATGGTTCTGGCCGCAAGAAAAGATTGCGATGCTGGAGTTATGACCGGTTGAGGATAGTCAATGATATTGGGATCCTCTAAGAACCCGGTTACTTTGATAGGACAGGTGGAACCCACCAACTTCAAGAGGGTAATACCTAGACCTCATGCTGGCCTAAACTCTAAGGGTTTCTCTTGTGTGACTTGTGTGCCTTCTACTTGACTATTGGCATGCTTGCTATCTGACACATGCACTACTTGCAGGTTTTGTTTATAGTCCTTAATTGGGACTCATAACAGGTTTTACTAAGTTTCTTGCAGGTTTTGGTTTGCAGTCCTTAATTAGGACTCATAATAAAGTCTACCAAGTTTCTTGCAGGTTTTGGTTTGCAGTCCTTAATTAGGACCCATAATAAAGTTTACCAAGTTTCTTGCAGGTTTTGGTTTGCAGTCCTTAATTAGGACTCATAACAGGGTTACCTACATTACCCCATGCATAGCATAGCATCATACCATTGCATACATCCTAACCCATTTCAAGGATCTCAAAGGCTTGTGATGCAGGTCATGATGAATCAAACATCTAGCAAGGGGCAAAGAGGATTTATTTTCCCCTAGCCAAGGTTGTCAGGGGCTATGACCCACTGGATATGGTGAGCCTTTGACCCTTTGAAGAAGGGCTCTCAACAACATGCAGTTCCTTCAATCAAGCTACCGGACCCATGTTCTAACAAATTTTCTTGTTTATCCCGCGAGGTCCTTGAAAACATTACATGCATGTCATACACATCATTGCATAACAGGTACCCTTGTTGCAGGTTACTTACCCTTCCCGCTGTTTATTTCGGCAATGGCTTTCCAACCAGACAACCAGGACCTTCTTGCTCAAGAGACTCGGTTCGGGGAAATCCTCCTGAATCTATCCAAGGGGCAGGAGGAGCTAAGGACACTTCTCATGGAGACTTTGGTCAGAAACAGTACTGAGGATGAACGGCTGAAACATCTGCAAGCTGAGATGGATGCAATGAAAGCCCAGATGCTGGGGCAGGGGACTGCTATTCAAGGTTTAGCTCAAAGACAAGATGAGCTCGGGATTCTCGTCAACCAACTGCTTCAGGGTAACCAACTGGGGCAAACGTCTAAGGGTAAAAAGCCAGTCATCGTTCAACCACCTTTGAGACAAGGAGGTAAGGGGAGAGCCCCTCAAATGGCTCCAGTGTCACAAATTCAACATCACGACCAACAAAAGAGCGAGAGAAGGCAGTTCACGCGGCTCAGCATGACCTTATCCCAGATATTGCCACAGTTGCTGGAGACCAAGCTGGTAACTCTAAAAGAAGCTCCGAAGAATCAAAATACAACATCACTGAAGTATAACCCCAACGCCCGCTGCGCTTATCACTCTGACAGCCCGAGGCATACTACAGATGATTGTTGGAGCTTGAAAAATAAAATCCAAGACATGATCGACGCTGGAGAGATTCAGTTTAAAGTACCCAAGACTCCCCACGTGATCACTGCTCCCTTGCCAAAACATGGCTAGGATTGAGAAATTTTTGTTCATTCGAATGTTCAAGTTGCAATTCTCTTTTGTTCAAACATTTACTCATGTTAAACGTTGTTATTCTATTAATGCATCGCATATGTCTGCTTTGAAACAATATATTCGTATTCACTAAATGCAAATTGCTTTCATTTTTCTGTGATGATCAACTCTCGATTAATAATTTCTAAGCCTCTTGAGGGAGGATGACGAAAACGATACCATGATCTACAGTATGCTTTTGAACAGACCCCGCTGATGAGGTACATGCATTGTTTCAATCCCTAAACACTGGAGTTATAAGGATGATAATCCCTCGTCAACCCCTCTGAGCCAAAGAAATAGGAGTTTTTTCTTTTCAAAATTTAAAACCCTTAATCATAACCTGGGGCAGGGTAGTCTCTCAGTTGATCCAAGTGCATAACAAATGGCACCAAAGAAGTCCTTACAAAACGAAGAAAGACAGTGATGGTTCTGAATAATCAATAAAGAAAGGCAGTCATTATCTCAAAAAATAAAAAACCCATTAAGTCAAAACCCATGAAGAAGACTTACAAAACTGGGGCATCCCGCTGACTGTAATTCCAAAAAGGAAACAGTTCAGGCAAAAAACAGGGATAACAAAATCAAAAAGAAAGAGGTCTTATAAACCCTCAACAAAAAAAGGAAATGACTGCCTATTCCAAATAAATCATCAACATCCGAATCATCACCGGAAAATCAGAGCAAGGACTCAAACAAGGTCTAACGTATGATCAATTGAGTTTAGGTTCGGAGGACATCACGAAGAGCGGGTGGGTACAAATAAAATTTGAGCCTTTATCCTTTGTTTCTTAAACCGTGAACCAGGCCACATTATAACCCTTAAAAGTCCTAGCTGAAGCATGGGTTAGTTCGAAAGCATACTGTTACAAAAAGGTATCCTGACTCCTTAAGGCTTACGGTAAAATACGGAGTTGACATCACGTTTTACAAACATTCACTTGTTTTATGAAAAACTACATTTTCAAAATCTTCAAGACAGACATAAGCTTTGCATTTTTAACATAACTTGGTTTGCATATGACTTTTTGTTTGAACAGCAGGAAAATTCGCACGATGAATACCTAGTGAACAAAAGCACTTCCAGTCAAGGGGCAGATATGACCATGGTCCATTATCTGGGGCAGTCCAATCAAGATTCAGAGAATCTCTCAAAGGCCAAATAGCCTGGGGCCAGTCTCCGCCTGAGTCACTTGGGGCATTCCAACAACAAATCTTGCCTGATCAAATACCTTCTGGTGGCATGACAAAACACTGCTAACAGGGGCAACTCCCTACATTCTGAGAGCGTGGACATAGTCAAAAAAATACTACGCAAAATCAAAGACCCGCTAGGTTGACACACCTAGGCAAAAATAAGGGCTTCCCGGCGAACCAAAAGGGTTCGGGCAAAATGAAGGGATGAAATGAAAAAAAATCTGTACACCCGGCAAGTCGAAAACCTGAAAAGGCGGCTTGGGCAAAAATGGGTATCCTGGTGGACTGAAAACCCGAAAGGGAGGTCCAGGCAAAAGTTAGGGATAAAGCGTAATACTATGTCTCATTGGATCACTTTGCATCCAGAATCCGGTATCGATATCAAGGTCAGACGGCATCGATCAGTCAACTTCATTCTTCGTTTAGGTCATCAAGTGATGAGACGCTCGGGGATATAAAGGCAATAGCAGAGTTGAAACCCAGTGGGATCATTCATTTCACACAGCTGTTTTATTTTCTTTTGTACAAAATTTATATAAACTCTTTTGTTCGGCGGCGTTCTCTTACTAGGACGTCAGCCTCTTGTACACAAAACGCCTATTTACAGGCCATTCAAAAATCAATACAAATATACTTTTCAGCTTAAAAGTGCCAATTTTTTTTCCTTTTCTGTTTTGTTTTGCGAAGAACGTCCAAGGTTCAATTTGTGATATATGCATCGACAATAATTTGCTAACTCATAAATATTTGCATACGAAACAAAGGATTTATTACAGGTAACATTAGAAACAAGGGCAATAAAAGAGTTGTCTAAGCAATCTAATTATTCTGTCCTCCAAGGTACCAAGGTAGGATCAGCTGAAGAACATAACCAGATATCCCAATTCCCCAGAGAGTACGTCAGCAAGTCAGTACACTCTCCTCAAGCAAACTTATCAATCTTAAAGAAGTTGAGTATCCTCCAGCAGATCTCAATATTCCCCAGCAGCACATCATTCTTAAACAAGCATCCCCGGCAGTCTTGGTCTAAAGATTGTTCCCCGGCGGTATATCAGACATTCAGTGGGAGTCACTTCCCCCGCAGCAAAACTTCCCCAGAAGGGTCCAATCTAGTTCCCAAGGAAAGTTGGAATCCACCTCCCCAAGCAGTAAGCTTATCCCCAATAGATTCTGGAAGCTTATCCTCGAAGAGCACGAACGCGTCTCCCGGCTTTATTCAAAGAGTTATTCCCTTACCAGGATATAACTGGGTTATCCTCAGCCAAAAGCCACGGGAAGATCGTTCTCGGCGAAGTCTTCTTACCCCAGCGAAGTCTATCAACACTTCCAACCCAACAAAGGTATCCCCAGCAAGTTACCATCAACTCAACAAAGTATCTCTCTCCCCACAGAGTATTGCTTCCCAGCAAGATCGTTAGAGTACTTTCCTCCCCGCAGAGTTATTCCATTCGCCAAGTTTATCCCCCAACGGAGTTATCTTCTCCTACCGGTTCTTGCAACTATCATCCCCAGCGGAGGCAAAAAATCTATTCTCCAACATCAGCCCAGGAGTGACTTCCCGACACCCGTCAAGGATTTACTTTCCTAGACGAAAAACAAATATACATAAACACCACATACATCATTATAGCATGCATGTACGCATCATATTTTACAAATCTCATTTATGTTGAGAACATCATTGCTTGATCCATATCATGCATTGCATATGACTGACCTTTACCTTTCAGGAAAGTTTCAGTTAAATTCTAAATCATACTTCAAGACCTAGACCGGTTCAGTTAATCGACTCCAAAGATTTCTTATCCAGTCAAAGGCCTTCTCTGGCCCAGTTAAATCGACCCCAAACAGATTTTGCTGATAAAGACCCAGTTGAAGACGTTTCAAGACCTGGACCGGTTCAGTTAATCGACTCCAAAGATTTCTTATCCAGTCCAAGGCCTTCTCTAGTCCAGCTAAATCGACCCCAAACAGATTTTTCTGATGAAGAATCAGTAGAAGTTATCCAAGGTTTTCTCAATGATTGCTTTTGAGTTGTAATTGCCTATGGTTCTCTCCCCGATACTGCGGAGACGATAATTCCATCCAAGGTTTTCTCAATGATTGCTATTGAGATTGTAATCGCCTATGGTTCTCTCCCCGATACTGCGGAGATGATAATTCCATCCAAGGTTTTCTCAATATTTGCTATTGAGTTGTAATCACCTATGGTTCTCTCCCCAATGCTGCGGAGATGATAATTCCATCCCAGGTTTTCTCAATGATTGCTATTGAGATTGTAATTGCCTATGGTTCTCTCCCCAATGTTGCGGAGATGATAATTCCATCCCAGGTTTTCTCAATAATTGCTATTGAGATTGTAATTGCCTATGGTTCTCTCCCCGATACTGCGGAGGTGGTAATTCCAAGATTCTCTCAATGATTGCTATTGAGGTTGTAATCGCCTATGGTGCTCTCCCCGATACTGCGGAGGTGGTAATCCCAAGATTCGCTCAACGATTGCTGTTGAAGTCGAAGTCGCCCAAGATTCTCTCAATGATTGCTATTGAGGTTGTAATCGCCTATGGTTCTCTCCCCGATACTGCGGAGGTGGTAATCCCAAGATTCGCTCAATGATTGCTGTTGAAGTCGAAGTCGCCCAAGATTCTCTCAATGATTGCTGTTGAGGTTGTAGTCGCCTATGGTTCTCTCCCCAATACTGCGGAGGTGGTAATCCCAAGATTCGCTCAACGATTGCTGTTGAAGTCGAAGTCGCCCAAGATTCTCTCAATGATTGCTGTTGAGGTTGTAGTCGCCTATGGTTCTCTCCCCAATACTGCGGAGGTGGTAATCCCAAGATTCGCTCAACGATTGCTGTTGAAGTTGAAGTTATCCAAGATTCTCTCAATGATTGCTATTGAGGTTATAGTCGCCTATGGTTCTCTCCCCGATCCTGCGGAGGTAGTAATCATCCCCAAATTCGCTCAATGATACTGTTGAAGTCGAAGTCGCCCAAGATTCTCTCAATGATTGCTATTGAGGTTGTAGTCGCCTATGGTTCTCTCCCCGTTACTGCGGAGGTAGTAATCGTCCCCAGATTCTCCCAATGATACTGTTGAGGTAGTAATCATCCAAGGTCCTCTCACCGTTCCTGTTGAGGTAGTAACCATCCCTGGTTCATTCACCACCTTTTGAAGCTCCAGATCCAGCTCCTGTAACTAGTCAAGACACATCTATGCAAAGAGTTTGAAGACCAGCTCCTGTAACAGGCCAAGTAATCATTTTCTTTTTCAGGTACGCAAGTTTTCGCTAAGGAATCTCTTACGCGATCAACATCCAGATGGCATCTATAAGCCCATCCACCTATCCATCACCTCTCAGCATGGCATCTATAAGCCCATCATCCTATCCATCAATCTCCAAATGGCATCTATAAGCCCATTCCCACCATCACACTACTATGTGAGCGCAAATTTCTGGGCACTCTATTGTCCAATCATCTTCCACCTTTGGATTACGAAAGGTACGTCAGCCAATCTACATCTTCAGGTTTAAGATTGAACAGGGGCAACTGTTGTACCCCAAAATTTGCCCTCCCATATTTCTCAAAATATTTCAAGAAAAATTCACAAGTCCAACCCGGCGCGTCATATTCAGGTATTCTTTCGCCAAGATATCTCTGATAACGTATTCTCAAATTCGGGTTTGGCTCAAGAGTCAATTCTTTAAAGAAGGTATCCGAATGTGTGAGTTTTCTCGAAGAAATATGGTGAAAAAGTGTGCTGAAAGTGCAGTTTTTACGCGCTAAAAAATTCATAACTTGAAGATCGTGGCTCGTTTTGAATCCGTTCCGGTGGCCAAAATTCCGTCTTGACATTATCTACGTTTTCATCTCTCACGACTGGAAGCCAATTTCGATCAGAAGGTCTTCAAAAATGTGGATTTATCAAGTATTTTCGTGCAGAAAATTTGTGACAAGTTTATTTGCGTCATGTTCAAAAAATCATAACTTGGTCGATTTTCATCGTATCGAGCTGGTTCTGGCGCCAAAATTTCACAAATTGAGTTGGCTACATTTTCACAGAAGGTATTGAGTTCAAAAGGTATTCAAAAGGCCTTCGTTTTTTGCACAGAGTGCGTGACACGCTGAAAATCCTGAATGCTGAATATTATTTCATCTGGGCCGAAACTTCGAAAATTCATAACTCGGTCAATTTTTATCGGATTGGGCTCATATTTTTACACAAGGTCCCTGACTCATAGATCTACAACTTTGCTTCAAAAGTCGAGACCAAATTATGCACCGATCAATACCAGTTTTTTATTGAAGAATGTGTCAGAGTCGACACTGGAGCCCAAAATAAGTTTGTCTTAGCTGAAACTTCAAAAATTCATAACTAATTCACCGTTTATCCGATTGAGCCGATTTTCGGACAGGAGTTAGTTCTCGATGCCGGCTACATTTTGTTTTCACATTTCAACTTCAAAAATTGCACTTAAGTCCCTGCGATTTAGCCTGGAAAGTGACGAACTCAAGTAAACATTGGAGGCCCAATTGCACATTCAAAGCCCATTTTCTTTACCCTAATTTCCATTATATAATCACCTTCTTTTCACACAAACCAGAGAGGAGTAGGAAAAGAGAGAAAAAAATCTTGCCACAACACTGTTAGAATATCAAATTCTTTCAAGAACCCTAAAACCTTGAAATCCTTATTACAAATTCCTCTCTCACTACAAACAAGCCATCTCAGTTACAAACCAACATCTTATTACTTCTTCAGTAACGGTAAGGCCGGCTTGATCTCCATGATCCAAAGGGCATAAAAGCATTCATGTCACTACTTTTCCAGTAAGGGTAATGTTGATTTGATCTCCATGATCAAAAGGGTATAATCATTCATACATGCCATATTGTGCCTAAACATTAAATTTCTTCATATATTGGCTTTATTTGCATTTTATGATTTTATTTAATGTGTTCGTGAAATTCAACACTGCAGATTTAGACAGGATCCCATACAGGTTCATTAAGGAACGTTGAGGCCAAAAGCCAAATGGCCAAAAGCCAAAAGCCAAATGGCCAAAGTAGAAAAACTTATGCATGACACTAATACATGGCGAGACAGACATCCTAGAAGATTAAGGAACATTGAGGCCAAAAGCCAAATGGCCAACAGCCAGAACACAAATGGCCATGAAACCCAATCCAATGACCAAAGAATGCAGACCACGGTACTCAGGAGTCAATGAACACGCACGTGATGCCAGAAAGTCAAACAAGGCTTTTTGTCTAATGGGCCAGATTTCTCACAAAAAACCTCCCTTTGGGTCTGAATACCCTCCATGGTTTGCACATTTTTATTTTTTTATTTGATTTTCCTTTTTATTCTTTTAATTGTTTTCAATTGTTTTCTTTAATTTCGTAAATTAATTTTCATAAGATAAAAAAATCAGAAACTAAAATATATTTAATTATTATTATTTCACTATTAATTTATTTTGTAAATAAACTTTAATAATTAGTTTAGTAAATTAGGTTTTAAAACTTTAATCTTTTTCTTAATAAATTAAAATATGTAGAAATTAGGGTTTTTAACTTTTTATCACTTTTCTTAATAAATAATTTTTTCTTATTATCATTATTATTAATTACTAATTTATTTTGTAAATAAACATGTACATTAAATATTTAGTAAATTAGGTTAAACTTTAACATTCTCATTAAAACCATAACCCCAAAAAACTCAAAAAAAAAATAATTTCTTTTTTCTTTTTAATTTCATTAATTTAATAATCATAACTTAATTTCATTAAAAAGGGTCCAACACCCTCGCCTGCGATTTTTTTATTCTCTTTGCGCATTTTATTTATTTCCTTCTTGTAAATATTAATGTAATTCTCCCAAAGCCTTGTAAACTCGGACATTTTATTTCTCGCACTTCTTTATTTACTTTCTGTCAAATCGGGTCCTGGATTTATTTTGGCGATGTGGACCCGCGCCTTTGTAATAGTTTAGAACTTTATATTTCCGCAACTTTTTTAACTGTTAATAATGGCATGCAAGAATGAATGATAAAATAAAAACAAACGTATAGATCACCCATGACATGAACAAGATAAAAATAAATGAATCTGACACACAAATCACACACCACCCCTAGGGTACGCCTCGCTGTTGCCTTGCCTCGAAAGGTGATCGTCGAGTAGAGGATGTCTTAGTAAGTCCTCATGATTCGGGAACCTGGCATGAGGGTAGCTTCTAAGGTATCTTCCCATTACTCAGGTGATCACACTGTTGCCTTGTCCCTCGAAATGTGGCCGTCGACTATAGGACGTCTTAGTGAGTCCTTATGTTCCATTGATCTAGTTGCCTCAAAACGGTTGCCTCGGAACAAGTTGCCTCGGAATAGTTACCTCGGAATAAAAGATCAATGGCATAAGGGTAGCTCCTAAGGTATCTTACCTTTGCTTGGTGGCCACACTGTCCTAAAACTCGAATTGACCCGAACACCTCCAACGGTGGTGCTACCTACCTCTCAATGGTGGGATGACACTACTTTAAAGGACATCTACACAGACAAATTCCTTAGGGTAGGTAGACGACTCTAGATACTTGCTCTAATTTCGAAACAATTCAAAAAAAATACTTTTCACACCAACACATTTTCAAAAAGCTTTCGAAAGCATTTTTTCAAACACTCTTGAGGACCGATACAAGAGTCGAACTGGAATTTTCAAAGAAACTTTTTAAAACCCACAATTGAAAAGCAAACAAAACATTTTTGAAAACACAAATGAGCAAGTATCTAAGAGCCCGTGGATAACCATGGATAGAAAGGGTGCTAACACCTTCCCTTTCTATAACCTACCTCCCGAACCGAGAGCAATCTCTATAAGGAATTTTTCTGTGCTTTTGTCCTTTCCATTTGGAGAAAATAAAAGACGGTGGCGACTCTTGCTTCCGCGATATTTCGCGAACCAGCGTTAAACAGTCAGTTCCAGATCCACCGATCACAGAACTGGCGACTCTGCTGGGGACTTCTTTTAAAGTGAGGTGTACCTTAGGGTTAGTTCATAACTGTGTTTTCAATTGACTTGCTTGCTTTACTATTGTGGGTTGCATGGGAGTTACATAGATCCTAACCCGGATCTGGGGATGCCCTGTTTAGGTAGCATAAGCTGTGAGGGACCTGTCCGGCGTATACCGACATGGGTGAAGCAGTGGCTACGTTGGTGTGGCGCCTTGGTCTGTACCGATATCCCTCGTGTTGAAACGGGGAGAATATGGGTCTTCCAAGGAGTCATTAAGCACCAACAGACCTTAGAACCTTAAATGACCCAACTTGGCCATTAGAACAGTAGCAGTATGCTACGCCCATTGAGGCTAAACTCTCGTGATGGTTCTGGCCGCAAGAAAAGATTGCGATGCTGGAGTTATGACCGGTTGAGGGTAGTCAATGATATTGGGATCCTCTAAGAACCCAGTTACTTTGATAGGACAGGTGGAACCCACCAACTTCAAGAGGGTAATACCTAGACCTCATGCTGGCCTAAACTCTAAGGGTTTCTCTTGTGTGACTTGTGTGTCTTCTACTTGACTATTGGCATGCTTGCTATCTGACACATGCACTACTTGCAGGTTTTGTTTATAGTCCTTAATTGGGACTCATAACAGGTTTTACTAAGTTTCTTGCAGGTTTTGGTTTGCAGTCCTTAATTAGGACTCATAATAAAGTCTACCAAGTTTCTTGCAGGTTTTGGTTTGCAGTCCTTAATTAGGACCCATAATAAAGTTTACCAAGTTTCTTGTAGGTTTTGGTTTGCAGTCCTTAATTAGGACTCATAACAGGGTTACCTACATTACCCCATGCATAGCATAGCATCATACCATTGCATACATCCTAACCCATTTCAAGGATCTCAAAGGCTTGTGATGCAGGTCATGATGAATCAAACATCTAGCAAGGGGCAAAGAGGATTTATTTTCTCCTAGCCAAGGTTGTCAGGGGCTATGACCCACTGGATATGGTGAGCCTTTGACCCTTTGAAGAAGGGCTCTCAACAACATGCAGTTCCTTCAATCAAGCTACCGGACCCAAGTTCTAACAAATTTTCTTGTTTATCCCGCGAGGTCCTTGAAAACATTACATGCATGTCATACACATCATTGCATAACAGGTACCCTTGTTGCAGGTTACTTACCCTTCCCGCTGTTTATTTCGGCAATGGCTTTCCAACCAGACAACCAGGACCTTCTTGCTCAAGAGACTCGGTTCGGGGAAATCCTCCTGAATCTATCCAAGGGGAAGGAGGAGCTAAGGACACTTCTCATGGAGACTTTGGTCAGAAACAGTACTGAGGATGAACGGCTGAAACATCTGCAAGCTGAGATGGATGCAATGAAAGCCCAAATGCTGGGGCAGGGGACTGCTATTCAAGGTTTAGCTCAAAGACAAGATGAGCTCGGGATTCTCGTCAACCAACTGCTTCAGGGTAACCAACTGGGGCAAACGTCTAAGGGTAAAAAGCCAGTCATCGTTCAACCACCTTTGAGACAAGGAGGTAAGGGGAGAGCCCCTCAAATGGCTCCAGTGTCACAAATTCAACATCACGACCAACAAAAGAGCGAGAGAAGGCAGTTCACGCGGCTCAGCATGACCTTATCCCAGATATTGCCACAGTTGCTGGAGACCAAGCTAGTAACTCTAAAAGAAGCTCCGAAGAATCAAAATACAACATCACCGAAGTATAACCCCAACGCCCGCTGCGCTTATCACTCTGACAGCCCGGGGCATACTACAGATGATTGTTGGAGCTTGAAAAATAAAATCCAAGACATGATCGACGCTGGAGAGATTCAGTTTAAAGTACCCAAGACTCCCCACGTGATCACTGCTCCCTTGCCAAAACATGGCTAGGATTGAGAAATTTTTGTTCATTCGAATGTTCAAGTTGCAATTCTCTTTTGTTCAAACATTTACTCATGTTAAACGTTGTTATTCCATTAATGCATCGCATATGTCTGTTTTGAAACAATATATTCGTATTCACTAAATGCAAATTGCTTTCATTTTTCTGTGATGATCAACTCTCGATTAATAATTTCTAAGCCTCTTGAGGGAGGATGACGAAAACGATACCATGATCTACAGTATGCTTTTGAACAGACCCCGCTGATGAGGTACATGCATTGTTTCAATCCCTAAACACTGGAGTTATAAGGATGATAATCCCTCGTCAACCCCTCTGAGCCAAAGAAGTAGGAGTTTTTTCTTTTCGAAATTTAAAACCCTTAATCATAACCTGGGGCAGGGTAGTCTCTCAGTTGATCCAAGTGCATAACAAATGGCACCAAAGAAGTCCTTACAAAACGAAGAAAGACAGTGATGGTTCTGAATAATCAATAAAGAAAGGCAGTCATTATCTCAAAAAATAAAAAACCCATTAAGTCAAAACCCATGAAGAAGACTTACAAAACTGGGGCATCCCGCTGACTGTAATTCCAAAAAGGAAACAGTTCAGGCAAAAAACAGGGATAACAAAATCAAAAAGAAAGAGGTCTTATAAACCCTCAACAAAAAAAGGAAATGACTGCCTATTCCAAATAAATCATCAACATCTGAATCATCACCGAAAAATCAGAGCAAGGACTCAAACAAGGTCTAACGTATGATCAATTGAGTTTAGGTTCGGAGGACATCACGAAGAGCGGGTGGGTACAAATAAAATTTGAGCCTTTATCCTTTGTTTCTTAAACCGTGAACCAGGCCACATTATAACCCTTAAAAGTCCTAGCTGAAGCATGGGTTAGTTCGAAAGCATACTGTTACAAAAAGGTATCCTGACTCCTTAAGGCTTACGGTAAAATACGGAGTTGACATCACGTTTTACAAACATTCACTTGTTTTATGAAAAACTGCATTTTCAAAATCTTCAAGACAGACATAAGCTTTGCATTTTTAACATAACTTGGTTTGCATATGACTTTTTGTTTGAACAGCAGGAAAATTCGCACGATGAATACCTAGTGAACAAAAGCACTTCCAGTCAAGGGGCAGATATGACCATGGTCCATTATCTGGGGCAGTCCAATCAAGATTCGGAGAATCTCTCAAAGGCCAAATAGCCTGGGGCCAGTCTCCGCCTGATTCACTTGGGGCATTCCAACAACAAATCTTGCCTGATCAAATACCTTCTGGTGGCATGACAAAACACTGCTAACAGGGGCAACTCCCTACATTCTGAGAGCGTGGACATAGTCAAAAAAATACTACGCAAAATCAAAGACCCGCTAGGTTGACACACCTAGGCAAAAATAAGGGCTTCCCGGCGAACCAAAAGGGTTCGGGAAAAATGAAGGGATGAAATGAAAAAAAATCTGTACACCCGGCAAGTCGAAAACCTGAAAAGGCGGCTTGGGCAAAAATGGGTATCCCGGTGGACTGAAAACCCGAAAGGGCGGTCCAGGCAAAAGTTAGGGATAAAGCGTAATACTATGTCTCATTGGATCACTTTGCATCCAGAATCCGGTATCGATATCAAGGTCAGACGACATCGATCAGTCAACTTCATTCTTCGTTTAGGTCATCAAGTGATGAGACGCTCGGGGATATAAAGGCAATAGCAGAGTTGAAACCCAGTGGGATCATTCATTTCACACAGCTGTTTTATTTTCTTTTGTACAAAATTTGTATAAACTCTTTTGTTCGGCGGCGTTCTCTTACTAGGACGTCAGCCTCTTGTACACAAAACGCCTATTTACAGGCCATTCAAAAATCAATACAAATATACTTTTCAGCTTAAAAGTGCCAATTGTTTTTCCTTTTCTGTTTTGTTTTGCGAAGAACGTCCAAGGTTCAATTTGTGATATATGCATCGACAATAATTTGCTAACTCATAAATATTTGCATACGAAACAAAGGATTTATTACAGGTAACATTAGAAACAGGGGCAATAAAAGAGTTGTCTAAGCAATCTAATTATTCTGTCCTCCAAGGTACCAAGGTAGGATCAGCTGAAGAACATAACCAGATATCCCAATTCCCCAGAGAGTACGTCAGCAAGTCAGTACACTCTCCTCAAGCAAAGTTATCAATCTTAAAGAAGTTGAGTAACCTCCAGCGGATCTCAATATTCTCCAGCAGCACATCATTCTTAAACAAGCATCCCCGGCAGTCTTGGTCTAAAGATTGTTCCCCGGTGGTATATCAGACATTCAGTGGGAGTCACTTCCCCCGCAGGAAAACTTCCCCAGAAGGGTCCAATCTAGTTCCCAAGGAAAGTTGGAATCCACCTCCCCAAGCAGTAGGCTTATCCCCAGTAGATTCTGGAAGCTTATCCTCGAAGAGCACGAACGCGTCTCCCGGCTTTATTCAAAGAGTTATTCCCTTACCAGGATATAACTGGGTTATCCTCAGCCAAAAGCCACGGGAAGATCGTTCTCGGCGAAGTCTTCTTACCCCAGCGAAGTCTATCAACACTTCCAACCCAACAAAGGTATCCCCAGCAAGTTACCATCAACTCAACAAAGTATCTCTCTCCCCACAGAGTATTGCTTCCCAGCAAGATCGTTAGAGTACTTTCCTCCCCGCAGAGTTATTCCATTCGCCAAGTTTATCCCCCAACGGAGTTATCTTCTCCTACCGGTTCTTGCAACTATCATCCCCAGCGGAGGCAAAAAATCTATTCTCCAACATCAGCCCAGGAGTGACTTCCCGACACCCGTCAAGGATTTACTTTCCTAGACAAAAAACAAATATACATAAACACCACATACATCATTATAGCATGCATGTACGCATCATATTTTACAAATCTCATTTATGTTGAGAACATCATTGCTTGATCCATATCATGCATTGCATATGACTGACCTTTACCTTTCAGGAAAGTTTCAGTTAAATTCTAAATCATACTTCAAGACCTAGACCGGTTCAGTTAATCGACTCCAAAGATTTCTTATCCAGTCAAAGGCCTTCTCTGGCCCAGTTAAATCGACCCCAAACAGATTTTGCTGATAAAGACCCAGTTGAAGACGTTTCAAGACCTGGACCGGTTCAGTTAATCGACTCCAAAGATTTCTTATCCAGTCCAAGGCCTTCTCTAGTCCAGCTAAATCGACCCCAAACAGATTTTTCTGATGAAGAATCAGTAGAAGTTATCCAAGGTTTTCTCAATGATTGCTTTTGAGTTGTAATTGCCTATGGTTCTCTCCCCGATACTGCGGAGACGATAATTCCATCCAAGGTTTTCTCAATGATTGCTATTGAGATTGTAATCGCCTATGGTTCTCTCCCCGATACTGCGGAGATGATAATTCCATCCAAGGTTTTCTCAATATTTGCTATTGAGTTGTAATCACCTATGGTTCTCTCCCCAATGCTGCGGAGATGATAATTCCATCCCAGGTTTTCTCAATGATTGCTATTGAGATTGTAATTGCCTATGGTTCTCTCCCCAATGTTGCGGAGATGATAATTCCATCCCAGGTTTTCTCAATAATTGCTATTGAGATTGTAATTGCCTATGGTTCTCTCCCCGATACTGCGGAGGTGGTAATTCCAAGATTCTCTCAATGATTGCTATTGAGGTTGTAATCGCCTATGGTGCTCTCCCCGATACTGCGGAGGTGGTAATCCCAAGATTCGCTCAACGATTGCTGTTGAAGTCGAAGTCGCCCAAGATTCTCTCAATGATTGCTATTGAGGTTGTAATCGCCTATGGTTCTCTCCCCGATACTGCGGAGGTGGTAATCCCAAGATTCGCTCAATGATTGCTGTTGAAGTCGAAGTCGCCCAAGATTCTCTCAATGATTGCTGTTGAGGTTGTAGTCGCCTATGGTTCTCTCCCCAATACTGCGGAGGTGGTAATCCCAAGATTCGCTCAACGATTGCTGTTGAAGTCGAAGTCGCCCAAGATTCTCTCAATGATTGCTGTTGAGGTTGTAGTCGCCTATGGTTCTCTCCCCAATACTGCGGAGGTGGTAATCCCAAGATTCGCTCAACGATTGCTGTTGAAGTTGAAGTTATCCAAGATTCTCTCAATGATTGCTATTGAGGTTATAGTCGCCTATGGTTCTCTCCCCGATCCTGCGGAGGTAGTAATCATCCCCAAATTCGCTCAATGATACTGTTGAAGTCGAAGTCGCCCAAGATTCTCTCAATGATTGCTATTGAGGTTGTAGTCGCCTATGGTTCTCTCCCCGTTACTGCGGAGGTAGTAATCGTCCCCAGATTCTCCCAATGATACTGTTGAGGTAGTAATCATCCAAGGTCCTCTCACCGTTCCTGTTGAGGTAGTAACCATCCCTGGTTCATTCACCACCTTTTGAAGCTCCAGATCCAGCTCCTGTAACTAGTCAAGACACATCTATGCAAAGAGTTTGAAGACCAGCTCCTGTAACAGGCCAAGTAATCATTTTCTTTTTCAGGTACGCAAGTTTTCGCTAAGGAATCTCTTACGCGATCAACATCCAGATGGCATCTATAAGCCCATCCACCTATCCATCACCTCTCAGCATGGCATCTATAAGCCCATCATCCTATCCATCAATCTCCAAATGGCATCTATAAGCCCATTCCCACCATCACACTACTATGTGAGCGCAAATTTCTGGGCACTCTATTGTCCAATCATCTTCCACCTTCGGATTACGAAAGGCACGTCAGCCAATCTACATCCTCAGGTTTAAGAAGATTGAACAGGGGTAACTGTTGTACCCCAAAATTTGCCCTCCCATATTTCTCAAAATATTTCAAGAAAAATTCACAAGTCCAACCCGGCGCGTCATATTCAGGTATTCTTTCGCCAAGATATCTCTGATAACGTATTCTCAAATTCAGGTTCGGCTCAAGAGTCAATTCTTTAAAGAAGGTATCCGAATGTGTGAGTTTTCTCGAAGAAATATGGTGAAAAAGTGTGCTGAAAGTGCAGTTTTTACGCGCTAAAAAATTCATAACTTGAAGATCGTGGCTCGTTTTGAACCCGTTCCGGTGGCCAAAATTCCGTCTTGACATTATCTACATTTTCATCTCTCACGGCTAGAAGCCAATTTCGATCAGAAGGTCTTCAAAAATGTGGATTTATCAAGTATTTTCGTGCAGAAAATTTGTGACAGAAGTTTATTTGCGTCATGTTCAAAAAATCATAACTTGGTCGATTTTCATCGTATCGAGCTGGTTCTGGCGCCAAAATTTCACAAATTGAGTTGGCTACATTTTCACAGAAGGTATTGAGTTCAAACGGTATTCAAAAGGCCTTCATTTTTTGCTCAGAGTGCGTGACACGCTGAAAATCCTGAATGCTGAATATTATTTCATCTGGGCCGAAACTTCGAAAATTCATAACTCGGTCAATTTTTATCGGATTGGGCTCATATTTTTACACAAGGTCCCTGACTCATAGATCTACAACTTTGCTTCAAAAGTCGATACCAAATTATGCACCGATCAATACCAGTTTTTTATTGAAGAATGTGTCAGAGTCGACACTGGAGCCCAAAATAAGTTTGTCTTAGCTGAAACTTCAAAAATTCATAACTAATTCACCGTTTATCCGATTGAGCCGATTTTCGGACAGGAGTTAGTTCTCGATGTCGGCTACATTTTGTTTTCACATTTCAACTTCAAAAATTGCACTTAAGTCCCTGCGATTTAGCCTGGAAAGTGACGAACTCAAGTAAACATTGGAGGCCCAATTGCACATTCAAAGCCCATTTTCTTTACCCTAATTTCCATTATATAATTACCTTCTTTTCACACAAACCAGAGAGGAGAAGGAAAAGAGAGAAAAAAAACCTTGCCACAACACTGTTAGAATATCAAATTCTTTCAAGAACCCTAAAACCTTGAAATCCTTATTACAAATTCCTCTCTCACTACAAACAAGCCATCTCAGTTACAAACCAACATCTTATTACTTCTTCAGTAAGGATAAGGCTGGCTTGATCTCCATGATCCAAAGGGCATAAAAGCATTCATGTCACTATTTTTCCAGTAAGGGTAAGGTTGATTTGATCTCCATGATCAAAAGGGTATAATCATTCATACATGCCATATTGTGCCTAAACATTAAATTTCTTCATATATTGGCTTTATTTGCATTTTATGATTTTATTTAATGTGTTCGTGAGATTCAACACTGCAGATTTAGACAGGATCCCATGCAGGTTCATTAAGGAACGTTGAGGCCAAAAGCCAAATGGCCAAAAGCCAAAAGCCAAATGGCCAAAGTAGAAAAACTTATGCATGACACTAATACATGGCGAGACAGACATCCTAGAAGATTAAGGAACGTTGAGGCCAAAAGTCAAATGGCCAACAGCCAGAACACAAATGGCCATGAAACCCAATCCAATGGCCAAAGAATGCAGACCACGGTACTCAGGAGTCAATGAACACGCACGTGATGCCAGAAAGTCAAACAAGACTTTTTGTCTAATGGGCCAGATTTCTCACAAAAAACCTCCCTTTGGGTCTGAATACCCTCCATGGTTTGCACATTTTTATTTTTTTATTTGATTTTCCTTTTTATTCTTTTAATTGTTTTCAATTGTTTTCTTTAATTTCGTAAATTAATTTTCATAAGATAAAAAAATCAGAAACTAAAATATATTTAATTATTATTATTTCACTATTAATTTATTTTGTAAATAAACTTTAATAATTAGTTTAGTAAATTAGGTTTTAAAACTTTAATCTTTTTCTCAATAAATTAAAATATGTAGAAATTAGGTTTTTTAACTTTTTATCACTTTTCTTAATAAATAATTTTTTCTTATTATCATTATTATTAATTACTAATTTATTTTGTAAATAAACATGTACATTAAATATTTAGTAAATTAGGTTAAACTTTAACATTCTCATTAAAACCATAACCCCAAAAAACTCAAAAAAAAATAATTTCTTTTTTCTTTTTAATTTCATTAATTTAATAATCATAACTTAATTTCATTAAAAAGGGTCCAACGCCCTCGCCTGCGATTTTTTTATTCTCTTTGCGCATTTTATTTATTTCCTTCTTGTAAATATTAATGTAATTCTCCCAAAGTCTTGTAAACTCGGACATTTTATTTCTCGCACTTCTTTATTTACTTTCTGTCAAATCGGGTCCTGGATTTATTTTGGCGATGTGGACCCGCGCCTTTGTAATAGTTTAGAACTTTATATTTCCGCAACTTTTTTAACTGTTAATAATGGCATGCAAGAATGAATGATAAAATAAAAACAAACGTATAGATCACCCATGATATGAACAAGATAAAAATAAATGAATCTGACACACAAATCACACACCATCCCTAGGGTACGCCTCGCTGTTGCCTTGCCTCGAAAGGTGATCGTCGAGTAGAGGATGTCTTAGTAAGTCCTCATGATCTGGGAACCTAGCATGAGGGTAGCTTCTAAGGTATCTTCCCATTACTCCGGTGATCACACTGTTGCCTTGTCCCTCGAAATGTGGCCGTCGACTATAGGACGTCTTAGTGAGTCCTTATGTTCCATTGATCTAGTTGCCTCAAAAGGGTTGCCTCGGAACAAGTTGCCTCAGAATAGTTACCTCGGAATAAAAGATCAATGGCATAAGGGTAGCTCCTAAGGTATCTTACCTTTGCTTGGTGGCCACACTGTCCTAAAACTCGAATTGACCCGAACACCTCCAACGGTGGTGCTACCTACCTCTCAATGGTGGGATGGCACTACTTTAAAGGACATCTACACAGACGAATTCCTTAGGGTAGGTAGACGACTCTAGATACTTGCTCTAATTTCGAAACAATTCAAAAAAAATACTTTTCACACCAACACATTTTCAAAAAGCTTTCGAAAGCATTTTTTCAAACACTCTTGAGGACCGATACAAGAGTCGAACTGGAATTTTCAAAGAAACTTTTTAAAACCCACAATTGAAAAGCAAACAAAACATTTTTGAAAACACAAATGAGCAAGTATCTAAGAGCCCGTGGATAACCATGGATAGAAAGGGTGCTAACACCTTCCCTTTCTATAACCTACCTCCCGAACCGAGAGCAATCTCTTTAAGGAATTTTTCTGTGCTTTTGTCCTTTCCATTTGGAGAAAATAAAAGACGGTGGCGACTCTTGCTTCCGCGACATTTCGCGAACCAGCGTTAAACAGTCAGTTCCAGATCCACCGATCACAGTCACATTCTTGTTTTAAGCCATTAATATATACAGTAGAATCATAACTCCATGGTACTCCTTTATCACTTTTGTAAGGGGTAGGAGATGGTCCCCTAATTACCATCGTAGTCTTTGGAACTACTGGTATCCTCAAATTTTGTCTTGGTGTTATTACGGGTGTTTCTACTGATTCTCCCCACTGAGTCACAAGAGTCTTCTTATTAAGGTTTGGCCCTTGGAAAGGAATTACCAATGGCTTCTTTGTACTTCCTTCAATTGCAGCTGCATATTCTCCTTTAGAGTATGATTCGAATTGGACTATCCCCTGGTCCACCAATTTTTGTAATGTCTTCTCAAAAATTTCATTATGTTCCAAACGGAACCCACACTCTAACATATATTCCTTAAAAAAATTTATTGGGGCCTTTACATGTCTGGCTTCCCCAAAGTCAGTGACTACTTTAATTTCATTTATTGCTGGTCTACCATGTTGAGGCATGGGGTTTGACTTGATATTTAGTTTATCAAAGATGATATCATGAGAATCCAATAGATCTTGAACTTTATGTTTGAAGGCCCAACATTGTTCTATGGTATACCCGAGAGAATTGGCATGATAATCGCATTTGGAATTGGCGTTATATCTTGGTGGGGTTGTACACGGGCTGCCATTTCTCTCCACCTTTGGGCATATTCATTGAAAGACTCCTCCTTTTTCTGAGAGAAGTTGTGGAGTTACATATGGGTAGGCTCCATGTCCAAGTTATATTTATACTGTTTCCAGAAAGCATTAGCAAGATCTGCCCATGTTTGAACATGAACTTGCTCCAACTGCATGTACCAATCTAGGGATGCCCCACTTAAATTGTCTTGGAAATAATGAATCATCAACTTCTGGTCTTGAGCATTGGCATTCATCTTCCATTAATACATGCACAAATGGTTCCTTGGACATGTGAGCCCCTTGTATTTTCCAAAGTCAGGTATTTTGAATTTCGGTGGGATCACCACATCAGAAACTAGACCCGTTTCGAGAGCATCAACATTGAAAGCATCGTAATCGTCCCCAGTTTTTAATCTTTCCTCAAGAGCTTTATACTGGTTTAGCTCCAGTGGATTTTCAATAGCCTGAGTATGAGTTGTTCTTGATTGACATCCTCCAAGTCGTGGTCTCCATATTGCAGGTCTAAGTAGTTGTTTGCATTGTTAATCGAAATCTGCAAGGTATGAGCTTCCCCTACCTTTGGTGGCAGTGGGACAAACCCTTGAATATCAGATTGTCTTGCTTCTTGTTGAGCCATGGTGTACTTTTGGGGTCCTGACTCCGGTTCTCTCCTTGGTTGTTGACTGCTTGATGCACCAATGGTCTGGGCTACTTCTTCAAAGGCTACCCTAAGGATTTTCTCCTTTCTTCAATGATGTTCTTCAAGACTAGAATAACTTGACTCATATCTCCTCTCATTGAGTCAACTTTGAATTTGACTTGCTCAAGATCCTCCTTGAATGCAACTTGATTTTCTTCAATTTGTTCCATCACCTTTTGTCGATGGGCTCTTGTCTGATATGGTGGTCGGAGATGTGGTGCTTTTCTTCTACCAATGGTTTAATTGGAAAAGGTTTTGAAAAATGATGAGTTTTTGAATTCATGAAACGCAAATGTTTGTGAATGCATGAATGCGTATGAATATGCTAAGAGTTTCGTTTTTTGAATGTCTTATTCACTTGGATATACATTTTTTTTTATTTTTCAGGTTTTGCTTTTTATTGGTGAGTATCTTAAAAAATAAATATGCAAACGAGATACGAAAACAAAATGTCTTTATTAAAATAATAATTGTTTTTTTATAGAAAAAGAATACAATTCAGATATTGAAAAATATCCAAACTTTAAAACATTAATCTTGCTGAAAGAAATAAAAAAAGGGAAACAAAAGTCCTCTAAGTGCGCCTGCAGATGTCTGCTCTGAAACCATCGACCATTGTACTGCAAAGCTTGAGGAAGTCTTTAACGTCTTTTGGGAGAGGAACCATCACATTTTCCGTGTTTCACAAGCTCATGGGGATGTCTTCAATGAGATTGTAGTCTAAGAAAGCGAGTCTTGCATGCTTGTCTTTGTAATATCGGTATTCTCGATAGAGATCAGGAATTATCTTGTGATTATCCTTTCCTACTTTGGCGATCTTTATATATTGCTCTTCCCAATACAATTTTTCATCCCTCGTCTTCGTATAGAGTTTTCGTTGTATTATGAAATCTTTTCTGAGGTCTTCTAACTCAAGACATACTTGCTCGTATTCTTTAGTCTTTTGGGTGAAAAGCATTTCTTCCCTCATCCTTTCAAGGCGTTCCCCTATCTCTGATTCTTGACTATCCTGGATTCTGGTGGTAAGATAATTCATTTGTTCTTCTTGATCTAAAGAAGCTTACGCCATACTTTGGATTTGAGCCATTAGATCATCTCCCATCACCTTCTTATCATGCATTGCCTTTTCATATAACCTATTTAATCTCCTGATTTCAATAGAAGCATCAGCCAACCTCTGGTTTTGGGAATCCAAATTGAAAGTAGTGCTTAACAAACCTTCAGTCGAACTTTCTGCTTAAGACTCTCCTTCTCAAATGCCTCACGATCTCTCTGAATCTGTTGGTCTTTGGATTCAAGTATGCATTGCATTTGTCTTTTCTCCTTAGTTAAGTTATGGAGGTTAAGATCCAATTCTTCCTGTTCCCTTTGAGCTTGTTTCAAAGCATTCTTTGAATCATCTATTTCTTCTAAGGATATAGGCGGAGAATTTGGGGCCTCTGGCTTGTACTTAGGATATACGTAAAATGGTAACTTAACAACTTATACCTTATCCAAAACCCATAGAGTGTAAGGTTCTTTTACCACGTCATTCTTTCTTTCCCCTTTCTTTTATTAACCCTATTCCAAGCCGGGATGATCTTATTGAGCAACTCTTGGTCATTTTTGCCCATGTCATGAATGATCAATTGTTAGAGTTGTTCATCTGAGGGTTTATCTTCCAAAGGATACCCCAGTTGTCGTAGGGCCAAGGTAGGGTTGTAATTGATGCAACCTCGTGATCCGATCAATGGAACATTAGGAAAGTCTCCATAGCTGTAGATGATATCTCCAATGTCCAACTTGCTTGCATACCATAACACAGAATTAGCAGTAAAAGACCTTAATTTTTGAGGCCACTCATACCTTGTCAGATTCAGAATCATATAATATTCCTTATAGAGATGTGTCATAAACCAAGAATACAATAGTGGGATGTGTGATCGGTGGATTTGGAACTGACTGTTTAACGCTGGTTCGCGAAATGTCGCGGAAGCAAGAGTCGCCACCGTCTTTTATTTTCTCCAAATGGAAAGGACAAAAGCACAGAAAAATTCCTTATAGAGATTGCTCTCGGTTCGGGAGGTAGATTATAGAAAGGGAAGGTGTTAGCACCCTTTCTATCCATGGTTATCCATGGGCTCTTAGGTACTTGCTCATTGTGTTTTCAAAAGGTTTGTTTGCTTTTCAATTGTGGGTTTTAAAAAAGGTTTCTTTGAAAATTCCAGTTCGACTCTTGTATCGGTCCTCAAGAGTGTTTGAAAAGTTGCTTTCGAAAGCTTTTTGAAAAGGTGTCGGTGTGAAAAGTATTTTTGAATTTGTTTTGAAATTATAGCAAGTATTTAGAGTCGTCTACCTACCCTAAGGAATTCGTCTGTGTAAATGTCCTTTAAAGTAGTGCCATCCCACCATTGAGAGGTAGGTAGCACCACCGTTGGAGGTGTTCGGGTCAATTCGAGGGTTCGGGACATGGTGATCACCGGAGCAATAGGAAGATACCTTAGAAGCTACCCTCATGCCAGGTTCCCGGATCATGAGGACTTACTAAAACATCCTCTACTCGACGATCACCTTTCGAGGGGCAAGGCAACAGTGAGGCGTACCCTAGGGGTGGTGTGTGATTTGTGTGTCGTTTTCAGATATTTTGTCTTGTTCATGTCGGGGGTGATCTACGCGTTGCTTTTATTTTAACATTCATTCTTGCATGCAATTATTAAATGTTAAAAAGTTGCGAGAAATATAAAGTTCCTAAACTATTACAAAGGCGCGGGTCCACATCGCCAAATTAAATCCAGGACCCGATTTGACATAAAATAAAGAAATAAAGTGCGAGAAATAAAATGTCCAATTTACACGGCTTTGGAAGAATTACATAAATATAATAAGAAAGGAAATAAAAAATGCAAAGGGAATTAAAATCGGGAATGCAAGGGCGTTGGACCCTTTTTAATGAAATTAAATTATATTAACAAATTAATTAAATTAACATGAAAAGAAATTATTTTTGAGTTTTTGGTGTTTATGGAATTTTAATGAGAGGATCATGGAATTTAAGAAATTAATTAACCCTAATTCTAACTATTTTTAGTTATTAAGAAAAAATATTAAAATTGAACCTAAAATTAAACCTAATTAATTAATGCAATTTCATTTACAAGAAAATAATTAATAACTAATAATGATAAAAGAAAAGAAAAAGATAAAAGTAATTAAAACCTAATTCTACAAATTTTAAATTTATTAAGAAATTGTTAGAGTTAACCCTAGAATAAGAAAAAACTAATTAATTAATAAGACTTTATTTACAAAGATATTAAAATAAAATATATTTTTGTTTTTTTTAGTCTTTTCTGGTTTTTATATTATTTTTATATTTTATGAAAATAAATGAATTTAAAGAATTAAAGGGAAATTAATTAAAACAAACAAAAATAAAAAAACACAAAAAAGATAAAAGAGCAAACCATGGGGGGTTCTGTCCCCAATTGGAGGTGTGATTAAGCCATTTGGGCCCATTGAAACCCTGGCCCTTCTGACTTTTTCAGGAAGCATGTGGCATGTTTGACTAAGCCATTCCATATACCTTGAATCCTGGCTTTTGGTTTGATCTTGGTGGCCATGTGGCACGCTGAGATTGTGGGCGTATGATGGTCGCTTGGGTTGAACACTGCACGCAAGTATGGTTAGAAAAATAATATGGAATAAGAAAGGGGGACCTGGGGATCGAACCCAGGTCCCATCGCTTACCACACCATGTGCCTTGCCACTGAGCCGTTCACGCGTTTTGGTTATATTATAGGAAACAAATAACATAATGCAAATCATGAGTTAGTGGACAATTTTAGCGCGAATTTCAAATGCTCCAATCATTGGCCTACACATCACCATCTTCTCCAATGGTGCGTTTTTCCTGAAACAAAAACAACAAGATTGCGGGGGTTTTAAACCCCCACTATATACTGTGTCAAAAAATAGGAATAGAGTATGGTGGCTCATAAATTGAGCGCGAGGCATGGAAATGATTGGCCATGAGTTTCTGATTCTGATGGTGTGGGTCCTGTTGGCCAATTTTTTCAGAATAGGGAAGTCCCAATTTGAAACTTCTGCAACCCTAAAAGACAACAATGGCAATTCTTTGTACAAGCAGTGTTAATTCAATTTAATGATGCCATGAGTTTCGTTGAGTTCATATTAGTATAAAACAAACGCTAGAATGCATGAATACGTCCTATAAATCAAAACACGAGTAAGCAATTTATCATGAACAAGACTGCTCCGTTTTACCGTTTCTTGAGGTTAGGGACAATGATTTTGATTCAGGCACGTTCCTTGAAGCCTCAGGAATGCAATAGGATTGTTTTCTTGCCTTGAAAAAGCCTTGGAACCACCTTTTCAGTTTTAGAATTTTTGACAAAAAACACCAACTTTGTTCTTGTTTTCTGGTGCAGCTCGTAGGTTTTTTGCACTAGGGTTTTCTTCTAGCTTGTGTATGGAATGATTAGGGTAAAGATTTGGATCCAAAAAACCTTTGCATTGATGTAATGGATATTTGATTTTCATGCATATATTTTTCAATCTTTTCCATGCATATTTGATACCAATCATGTCCAAATCACTTGATTCTTTCCATATCTGATAATGCACGAAATCTTGAAGATATTTCATGCATAAAAAGATTTAAAAAGCTTGCCTTGGTATTTTTCACATATTTTATTTAATTTAAATGAATTAATTGTAATTAAAATTCAAATAAATAAATAAAAATGATGAATAAATCCCCTTTGGGCCAAATGGTCGTGCACATGCTTTGGATGATGAATCTTGGAAGAAAAAGAGGCCCATTAGCAATTTCAAAGCATTTGAAGCAAAGTTGACTTTTCAAAATATCCAAAAATTTCCCAACTTCCACAAGGCATATCTTGCTTAATTTTTAAGCTTTGATCATGTTCTTGGACATTTTGGAAAGGTCTTGAAGTCCTCTAACCAATGCCTTTGGTCCCATGTCATTTTGATTTACAAATCTCAAGTTATGGCCTCTGACTTAAAGTCCCTTTTTGTTGACTTTTGAAAATGACCTATAATGTTGAAATTGATAACTTTTTGTGAGAGCATTTCTTGGACTTGAAGTGTGAAGAGGAGTTGTAGGAAATGTCTTTATATTCAAAATGAGCTTTGGATGGAATTTTTCTTATAATCCATGTGAAAGTTATGCCTTGGTCAAGTTACAGTTGACTTTTTCAACTGTCCAAATATGGAAACTTTTGCATCTTGAGACTTTTTGAGCCAAGCTTTGAGAATCATGATCAAGAATTGATCAAATGATGTTTGTGGCTTCAAAATGAGATGTTGACCAAAAATTTGAACTTTTGACTATCAAATGACCATTTTGCCCCTACAGTTGACTGTAGTACAATTAGGGTTTTTGACTGTGCAATTTTGTGTTGTAAGTCTTGAAACTTGGTATGAGGATGCTTGACCATATTTGTAGGCATGTGGGACTTATTTGGACCCTTGGAAACTTCATTTACTTTTCCAGAACCAAAACCCTAATTCTTGACTGTTAGGAGGCCCTTGAACTGTGCAACCCTTGGGGAGATTTTGAAGCTTTGACTTGCAATTCTTGAAGAATATGGGAGGGAAAATTTTGGGGTACAACAGTTGCCCCTGTTCAATCTTCTTAGACCTGAGGATGCAGATTGGCTGACGTGCCTTTCGTAATCCGAAGGTGGAAGATGATTGAACACTAGAGTGCCCAGAAATTTGCGCTCACATAGTAGTGTGATGATGGGAATGGGCTTATAGATGCCATTTGGAGATTGATGGATAGGATGATGGGCTTATAGATGCCATGCTGAGAGATGATGGATGATGGATGGGCTTATAGATGCCATCTGCATGTCGATCGCGTAAGAGATTCCTTAGCGAGAACTTGCGTACCTGTAAAAGAAAAAGATTACCTGGCCTGTTACAGGAGCTGGTCTTCAAATTCTTTGTATAGATGTGTCCTGACTGGTTACAGGAGCTGGATCTGGAGCTTCAAAAAGGTGATGAATGAACAAGGGATGGTTACTACCTCAACAGGAACGGTCAGAGAACCTTGGATGATTACTACCTCAACAGTATCATTGAGAGAATCTTGGACGACTTCAACCTCAACAGTAACGCTGAGAGAATCTTGGGCGACTTCTACCTCAACAGTAACGCTGAGAGAATCTGGGGACGATTACTACCTCCGCAGTAACGGGGAGAGAACCATAGGCGACTTCAACCTCAACAGTAACGCTGAGAGAATCTGGGGACGATTACTACCTCCGCAGTAACGGGGAGAGAACCATAGGCGACTTCAACCTCAACAGTATCATTGAGAGAATCTTGGGCGACTTCAACCTCAACAGTAACGCTGAGAGAATCTGGGGACGATTACTACCTCTACAGTAATGGGGAGAGAACCATAGGCGACTTCAACCTCAACAGTATCATTGAGAGAATCTTGGACGAATTCAACCTCAACAGTAACGCTGAGAGAATCTGGGGACGATTACTACCTCTGCAGTAACGGGGAGAGAACCATAGGCGACTTCAACCTCAACAGTATCATTGAGAGAATCTTGGACGACTTCAACCTCAACAGTAACGCTGAGAGAATCTGGGGACGATTACTACCTCCGTAGTAACGGGGAGAGAACCATAGGAGACTTCAACCTCAACAGTATCATTGAGAGAATCTTGGGCGACTTCAACCTCAACAGTAACGCTGAGAGAATCTGGGGACGATTACTACCTCCGCAGTAACGGGGAGAGAACCATAGGCGACTTCAACCTCAACAGTATCATTGAGAGAATCTTGGATATCTTCTACTGAGTCTTCATCAGGAAAATCTGTTAGGGGTCGATTTAGCTGGACTAGAGAAGGCCTTTGACTGGATAAGAAACAGGAAAATCTTAGGGTCGATTTAACTGAACCGGTCTAGGTCTTGAAATCTTCAACTGGATAAGAAACAGGGAGATCTTAGGGTCGATCTGACTGAACCAGAGAAGGCCTTTGACTGGATAATGTGATACGGTGGGAGAACTGACTAGTGTTTTGCGTTCGTATTCGCACTTGTGCGGTTGAGCAAGAGTCGCCACCGACTTTTTATTTTATCCTAAAGGAAAGGTTAAAAAAGCACAGCAAAAACCTTTTGAGATATTTCGTGGGTTCGGGGGGTAGATTATGAAAAGGGAAGGTATTAGCACCCTTTCCATCCATGGTTATCCATGGGCTCTTAGTTACTTGGTTTTTTAGATCACTTGCCTTGTTTTTCGGTTGCTTGAAAATGGTGTGTGCGTGGGTGCTTTTTGAAAATGTTTTGGAAAAAGATGCCTTATCTTAGGCAACTAATGTATTTGACTCGTGTTTGAGTGTTTTACAAAAGTGTGAATCTTTTCGAAAAGATGTTTTCAAATGTTTTTGAGAGTTTGTTTGAAAGTGTTGTGGATTGTGGTTTTTGAAAATGAGGCAAGTGTTTTTGCAAGTTTGATCTCAAGTAACTAAGAGTTTTGTCTACCCTATTGTACTCAAAGGTTTTTGTCATGTTTTAACCCCTTTTAACAATTTTGTTCCACCATTGAAATTGGTAGGCAATCTTGCATTTAGGAAGTTTATTCGGGACGGGCGCGGGTCATCGTATGGACCATGAATGCAATGATGCCAAGTGTCTTTGGCAATTTGCTTTGAAGGGACTATGATCATTCCGTTTAGGCAACTTTCGAAAGCGTCATCGAGGGACTTATGATCATTTGATTTTGTTTTGCCAAAGATACTCGACGTGCAAGCATGGCCCATTTTGGAAGGCAACATGTGGGATCACCCTAGGGGGTGCAAGTGTGATTGTGTATTGATTACATGTATTTGTCTTGTATTAGGTTATCTAGCGTTTGATTTTATGTACATACAAACCCTAGGTCTAACCATGGTATAATTGGAAAACTGTAAATTGCGGAATGTAAAATCTACGCTATTACAAAATAGTGTCCGGGAGTGGGGGTATAAATGTACAAAGGGGGATGAGACTTATAGTATCCAATAAGTTACAACCAAATCGAAGTCGCAACCAAATGTAAATATCGAATATACAAATATAAGATAAAAATGTGTATAGAGCAATGTGAATGTATTTGTGTAAGCGTACAAGTGTATATGTATATGAATTGTGTAATTACGTACAAGTGCGATAATGTGAAGTTGAAGCGTATTAGGGTTTTTGACCTAGATATGCGTCTTAATGAATCTTTGATTTTTGTATGTTTAATTATGTACAAAAGAAAATGTTTTAATTAAATGGTATGTTCAAATTTTAATTAAATTGTATTATGTATAAAAAAGAAAGTATTTTAATCAAATATTCGTGAATTTAATATTAGAGAAAAAGGGTATTTAAATTGCTATGTACAAATATGTATGTTAATTAAAAAAAAAGTTTCAATTTTAATTATGATAAAAAAAATGTATAATATGTACAAAATTAATGTTTTAAAATGTATGTACAAAATAAAATGTTTTTAATAGAATATTCAAGTTTCTAATTAAATTAGGTATAAAATGTTTTAAGAAATTTTAAATTATGCAAGGAAATGTATATACATTTTTTATTTAAAAGAGTAAACAAAATAAAAAGAAAGTATTTTCAACTTAATATATGACAAAATGCTAAGTTAGAAAAATGTATGATTTTGTGATAAAAAATGAAATGAGTTTACATAATATGAAGAAAAGAGTTAGTATTAATCCAAACGTTTGTGAATTGTGTTAGTGGTTTTATTGGGCTTAGGAGGGACGCAGAATGGGCAAGGCCCCAAGTTGATCCAAAAGCAAAATTAGGGTTTCACGTTTGTTTGTTCAATTGATAACGCATAGGGTTTGGGACACGCCGTTTGCTGGGTTTTGTCTTCTTCGTCTGATTTCGAGTGTCCGTCATGAACTTCTTGCCTCAGCCACCGGCAACCTTTGTTTCCCCTTCCCTCCAGCGATATTGTTGAGGCGGCAGAACTTGGTAATCGCTTTGATTCGTTAGGATTTGTCTTAGTTCTTACATATTTTGTGATTTTCTGCGTATTGTTGATTAACTGTGTGTTTGAAGTCTCATGTGGTATGTTATTGATTTTTTTACTAGAGGTACATGAGGAGAGAAAAGAGACGCCTTACCTCTACTGGAGAAGGGAAGGAAGGAGATGAAGATGCCTGGGAGGCTTTGATGGCGAAGAGGGAAGAAACGTGATGCTAATGAACTTGATGTCCCCGGTATTTCTGTATTAATCCTCTTGCTTAGGTTTTATGATGCTTTACACTGAAAACCTTTTCCCTTCTTTCTTCTTCTTCTATGTCACTGATGCTTTGAATTGTTGCCTGAGTATTTGTATGCTTCTTGTTTGACTGCCTTATTGCCCAGTGATGTGTACACTGAGGGCCTAGGTTACCTTGCACTTGCCTCTCCTGTATGTTTGCTTGCCTTTGGACCTTTGAATGCTTTCTGAGATTGATGCCCTTGACACTTTTGTTGAGTTGGATGTCTTGAATATTTATTGCCTATGATGAAGAAATTCTGAGGCTTAGAGGTTGGATAGTTTTAGGGATGGTTGAGGTTTTTGAGATTAAGGCAAGGTGTTGGTAGTTCTGTGTATGTGTCTGGATGATGCAGGCAGGTTAAGGCATTAGGAGGTTTTGCAGATTGTATATTTTTCTCTTCTAGCCTTTTACTGCTTTGTATTAGCTTGTGGATCTTTTGTATTGAGGCAGAGTTGTATGATATTGTAAGGAGGATGCAGGTTCTTTGCTTTGACAGACAAATGAGGTTTCAGGCCTTCTGACTTTTTGTAATGCAGTAGGCTTGAAGTTCTGGTTTTATGAGATTTGGCCTGTGCTTGGATTTTGCTGGTGCAGTAGGTTATGATTCAGTTTGTGACAGGTTCAGTATGTTTGTGTTAGGTGTTTTTGCCTTGACAGTAATGAGGCTTTTTGCTTTTTGAGTTTGTATATTTCTCTTGCCTCCCCTGCTGAACTGAGTTCTCTATCTCTTGTATATCTTTTTCTTCTGCCTTGCTATGTTGAACTGAGTTCTTTTTCTATCCTTTTTGTTATCTCTTTGTTGTCTTCTGCCCTGTCTAAACCTAAAGCCTATGCTGCTTTTTCTCTCCAAAAGTACAGTTAAGATTATTATATGATTTATGTTGTACTTTCTCTGAAGGGGCCTATGGGAAATGATGATAAGATTGCTTGCATAACACATTTTGCTGCATCTCTTTCTCCAGTTTTGACAGTTTGTGTGCTTTGTGATATCTTTTCCAAAATCTTCTTTGACAGCTTGTGTGCTTTTGACAGCAATTGTACTGTTGGGTAATCTTTGATATCTTTGGCATTTACGTGGGAATTGGACTCTTCAGTTTGGTTTGAATTTGAAATTGAGATTCTATGCAGTCTTGAATTTTGGAACTTATACTTTTGACATTTGCATTTCATGAATAAAAAATCTTCCCTCTCTGTGAACCGGGAGAAATCCCGTGATTTGCAGAGAGGGTCAACTGATCCCAGTCAGTGGCCTCTAATGATGAGCAAATTGTATCTGTCTCTTTTTTTTTAAACTGCTTTCTGACTTTTTTTCTTCTCTTTTTGCAGATAAAAAGTGGAGCACCGGAGCGGAGTGAAGAATGAAGAATATTAGAAAATAGGATAATTTTTTATTTTATGTAATATTTTAAATCAATGTATATTATTGTTCATAATTTTAAATTATAAACAACATTTTGTACAAATAATTCAAATATCAATAAAAGTCTAAATTATCCAATTAATTCTAATTTTCTTTATTGTTTATTTATTTATTTAAAATTCTTTGAATTAAAACAATTGAAAAATAAATTTCAATCATTCAATTTTAGAATAATAAATAACTTAAATAAAAACAACATTGATCAATTAAACCTGTCTTATTCAAAATCCAAAGCAAAGCAGTAGTTAACCCAAATAGACTGATCAAACGCATTCCTTCTTCACTGATTTGCCATAAACACTGTGAATCCAATACTGCACATATCCTTTGACTGGTGAATTCAAACCAATTTCCTCCTCTTACTGATTAAATTATGAACAATGCAAATTCAACCCGAATCTCGGAATAAACCGCAAAGTACTGTGGAATTTCAACCTTTCTGAGAATATGCCCATAAAACCCTTAATTCCTGATTAAATGCCAAATAGCGTTCGCTTGATCAAAATTGAGCCAAAATCCATCAAAACCCTAAGCCAACTGTATGAAACAATCCAGAGCTCTGAAAATCAGTAAAAACCCTAATTTTGCTTGACTGTCAAGAAAAGTCCGTTTGTCCGATTCTTGAGCCAGTTTGAAGAATCAGGAAAGGCTTGAAGTTGAGATTTCTTGTGGAAAAGCGCGAGGGCAGATTTTGGGGTACAACAGTTGCCCCTGTTCAATCTTCTTTGACCTGAAGAGTTAGATTGGCAAGTTTGCCTTTCGCGACTTGAAGGTAAAAGGAGATTGGACACTAAAGTGCCCAGAAAATTTGCACTCGGCGATCTGATGGTAGATGTGAATGGGCTTAAAGATTCCATTTGGTGATGGGCTTAAAGATGCCACCTGGTGCGAGAGAATTTTGTCGGGGGATGGGCTTAGAGATGCCATCTGAGAATGGGCTTAAAGATGCCATTCGGCGGCTGCTGGTAGGAGGATGGGCTTATAGATGCCATTCGGACATGTTGAAATGTATGTCAATGGTGAGTGGACAAGCATCAGAAGGGCATCCCTGTTTTGGGACATCTCTGGATCGGGGGTCCGAATAAGCAACAGATTGACATTCATGTCTGGAGAATCTGTAAGCTATCTGAGATTGAATAAGCAATAGAGCAGCATCCGTTGTTGGGACGTGTCCGTAAACTATTTTCAAAAATTGAGAAGAGTCTGAATCAGTTGGTAGATTGACATCCGTTGTAGGGAAGAATATGTAAACTGTCTTCAAAAGTTGAGAAGAGTCTGGATCAGTTGGTAGATTGACATCCGTTGTTGGGAAGAATCTGTAAACTATTTTCAGAAGTCTTGAAGTTGAAGAGGAACCGGTGTAGGGTTCCTGCTGATGCGTCTGAATGAATCTGGAATAAGTATCAGAATGTCGCCGTGTCTGGGTCACATCTGAACTATTTCTGGATGAATCTCGGGAGATGATCTGTGTCTGTCGACTGGTCTTTCTTGAAGAGGCAAAGAGTTAGTTGTATGCAATGTTATGATGCATGATGCAATGCGTGTGACATTAATGTTTATGATGAATGCGCATGTAAGCTGATGAGCTAATCTTGCCAAGGATACATGAATCCGAGATGGCTGAAGATAAAAGCATCCTGACTGCTGCCGGGGAAAATAAATCCTTGGCTGTCGCTGGGGAAGAGAATTCCTAATGGCCTCTACTGGGGGATTCCAAACTAGCAGACTCATGCTGAGGAGGCCAGATTGAGAATCTTTGGCTTGAAGGGAAGTAACCCTGGAGACATCACTGGGGAACTCAAGATTTGCCCTTTCCTAAAACTCTGTGGGGAGAAGGTTCAATGGTCTGGCTCCGCTGGGGATGCTGAAGCTTAAACTCTGAGGGGAATTGAATTCCGGAGGATTCTTCGGCTGGGGATTTTGATGAACTCCGCTGGGGATAGGGAGAATTTTTGGCGAGCGCGATCTTCCGTGGTGGTTAGCTTGAGAAGAATCTGAACAAGCGATAGGTTAACATCCGTTTACTTGGAGAACCCGTGAACTATTTCCAGAAATCTTGAAGTTGAATCAGCAATAGAGCCGCATCCGTTGTTGGGAAGCGTCCGTAAACTGTTTTCAAAGGTTGCATCTGAACAAGCTGATAGATTAACATCCGTTACTTGGGAAGAATCCATAAGCTGTTTTCAGAAGTCTTGAGAAGAATCTGAACAAGTGATAGGTTAACATCCGTTTACTTGGAGAACCCGTGAACTGTTTTCAGAAATCTTGAAGTTGAATCAGCAATAGAGCCGCATCCGTTGTTGGGAAGCGTCCGTAAACTGTTTTCAAAGGTTGCATCTGAACAAGCTGATAGATTAACATCCGTTACTTGGGAAGAATCCATGAACTGTTTTCAGAAGTCTTGAGAAGAATCTGAACAAGTGATAAGTTGACATCCGTTTACTTGGAGAACCCGTGAACTGTTTTCAGAAATCTTGAAGTTGAATCAGCAATAGAGCCGCATCCGTTGTTGGGAAGCGTCCGTAAACTAATTTCAAAGGTTGCATCTGAACAAGCTGATAGATTAACATCCGTTACTTGGGAAGAATCCATGAACTGTTTTCAGAAGTCTTAAAGAGGAACCGGTGTAGGGTTTCCTGATGATGAGCTTGTGTAAAACTGCATCGGTTTTGAACACTTTTGGCATTCGAATGCCCCAAGTGGTGATGAAGGAGTCTCGAATCAGATTACTCTGCATATTGAGAGATTTCTTGAAATCTTGACTGGACTGCCCCCAGGTTAACTGAACTTTGAAAGATCTGTGGACCTTGACTGGACTGCCCCAGGTTAACTGAACTTTGAAAGATCTGTGGACCTTGACTGGACTTCCCCAGGTTAATTAGATTGTGACATGTCATGCCCCTTGTTGACAAGAGATTTGATGGAAGTGTCATCCTCTTGAAGTGATTTTGCTTACTGAGAGAGTTTTCGTTCCTCCAAACATTCGCTGTATGAATTTCTTCGCTGTCAAACAAAAGGGTCAAATGCAGACAGTGATATTCGAATAATGCAAAGTTTATGTTTGTCTCGAAGTTTTGAAAAATGCGTTTTTAGCAGAAAACTTTTCACAATACAAGTTAACACAAGATTTAGAGCAAAGCCCTACAGGAGTCAGGATACCTTTTGTAATAGTATGCTTTCGAACTAACCCATGCTTCAATTAGGACTTTGGGAGGGTTGTAACGTGGCCTGGTTCACGGTTTAAGAAACAAAGGATAAAGGCTCAAAGTATATTTGTACCCACCCGCTCTTCGTGATGTTCTTCAACCTAAGCTCAGTTAATTGTGCATCGCACTCTGTTTTGAGTTTGGAACGACTTTTGGGCGACGGTTCACCAGTTTGAATTTGGGAGGTAGTCATCTTCTCCTTTTTCTTTTTCAACACTTTTCATGTTGTTGAGGATTTTGTAATGACCTCACTATTTTGGTTTTGATTTGTCATCCCTAACTTTTGCCTGACTGTTACCGTTTTCGGGATTACTGTCAGCGGGATGCCCCAGCTTTCTTAAGCCTCCTTTATAGGTTTTGGCTCAGTGGGCTTTTTTCTCTTTTGAGAGATTGACTGTCTATATGATAGGGAACCACCCTTGTCTTTTTGATTTCAAGGGAATACTTTTTTTTTTTTGACGTCGTTCGTTGTATTACGAACTGGGAGTTTACGACTTCAATGCGCATTTTCTCTTGAATTAACTGAGATACTACCCTGCCCCAGGTTTATATCAAAGGTTTTGATTGTTTAGAACAGAAAACTCCTACTTCTTTGGCTCGAAGGGGTTGACTAGGGATTAACTTCCTTATAACTCCAGTGTTTGGGAATTGAAAGAAATGCCTGTACATCATCAGCAAGGTCTGTTCAAAAGCATATTGTATAAGATCACGGTATTGTTTCGTCATCCTCCCTCTAAAGGCTTACAGCCTTTTATCAAGAGTCAAATATCATAAAGAAAAGCATAAGAGTAGTGAAACGAATGGATGAATTCAAGACAAACATATGCAATGCATTAATGAAAACAGAGTTTAACATCAACAGATAATTGTTTGACAGCAAAAAGAAATTACAACTTTGAAAATTCAAAAAGAAGCAAAAGTCTTTCAGTTTGAGCTCCGTCACTTCAAGCGGAGAACCCTTTAACGGAAGATCTTCATCTCGCCGTCTGGCATGAATTCCAGCACCCCAATGTCGATCAGATCTTGAATCTTGTTCTTCAAGGCCCAACAGTCGTTGGTGCTGTGTCCCGGGCTGCAGGAGTGGTAAATACAGAATGCGTCGGGATTAAAGTGAGGAGAGGAGATATTGGGCTTCTGAGGAGGATCCTTTACAGTAAGTAAGTTGACCTCCAACAGGCGCTTTAGTATGAAGAATGATGGTATTTCAGTCTCCGTAAACTGTCTTCCCGACCTTTCTTGTTTACGCCGATTCCCCCGTTGACGCTGGCGAGGTTGTTGACGGGTTTGTGACCCTGAAGCTAGCAAAGGAGCTTTCCCCTTGTCTTCTTGAGTGGATGGAGGCTGAGCGGTGACTTGCTCCTCAACCTCAGATGTTTGCCCCAGTTGGTTGTTTGGAAGCAGTTGGCGGACAAGAACTCTGAGTTCCTCTTGTCTTTGAGATAGGTCTTGGATGAGAGCCATCTGGCCCACCAACTGTCCCATCATTTGAGTCCTCAGTGTCGTCAGATCAAACTGCAGCTCCGCAATCTGATCACTCCTGGCATTGTTGGAACTCCCCAAGCCTTTGGTGAGGAGGGCTTTCATCTCTTCTTGCCCCAAAGACAAGTTCAGGAACATCTCCTGCAGCTGAGCAGTCTGGTCTTGGATGTCTTTGACAGACCTTTCTAGAGCCATCTTTTGCTCTAATAAACAGCAGGAGAGTAAGGAAACCTGAAAAAAGGAAGGATTGTCAAAATGAAATGCATGATATGTGGATGCATGTTTTCAAGGATCTCTTGGGGTAAACACAAGAAAATGTTAGAGGTTGAACTTTGCTCTTGGATTGGAGATCTCTGCATCGGTGAACGTCCTCCCACGAGAATCAAGCTCACCATGTCGAGTGGGTCATAGCCACTGATTCAAGTTGTTGTTCTTGAACTTTTGATCGGAGAGCTTTGTGTCGGTGGATGTCTTTCCACGAGAATCAAGCTCACCATGTCGAGTGGGTCATAGCCACTGATTCAAGTTGTTGCACTTGAACTTTGACTGGATTGGTTAGAGGAGAAACCTCTTGCCCCTTGATAGACGTCTGGCTCAACGTAATCCTGCATCAACAGAACCCTCGAGATCCTTGAAATGGTTATTGAAAATGCTAGAATGCTATGGTATGATGTCATGATGTTATGTACATGTATGCGAAAAGCAGGCAAGTGTATACACAGGCAAACATATTCACACAAAGCACACAAGGCCTTAGGTTTAGGCTTGCATGAGGTTCAGGTACTACCCTCTTTCAGTTTATTGGTTAAAACCTGTCCTATCAAAAGTAACCGGGTTCTAGAGGTCCCAATATCACGGGATTGCTTTCATTGTTCATCGTTTCGATTTAGCCACTGAACTGGCGACCGAAATATTCCAGGAAAGAAACCCTCAATCGAGTGTAGTATCGAGTATCAACCAACCTCGGACTGCACCGAAGTCAGTTATCTCACTACCCTAAAAAGGCCAAGATGGTTCAATTAAGGTTCCTAAGGTCAGTTGATGCTTCGCGACACCACGCGGCGGCCCCGTACTCTCCTTGACTGAACTCAAGGGTTACCGGTACACACCAAAGTGCCACATCAACGTAGCAGACTGCTTCAACCATGTCGGTATACCCCGCACAGTTCCCTCACAGCCTTGTTGCTACCTAAAATGGTTTCCCCAGATCCGGGTCAGGATCCATAAAACTCCGATACAAAGCCCACAAATGTAAAGCAAACAAAGCAATCAATTTGAAAATAAAAGTGATCTAAACCCTAAGGTAACCCCACCTTAAAATTCTCCCCAGCAGAGTCGCCAGTTCTGTGATACGGTGGGAGAACTGACTAGTGTTTTGCGTTCGTATTCGCACTTGTGCGGTTGAGCAAGAGTCGCCACCGAATTTTTATTTTATCCTAAAGGAAAGGTTAAAAAAGCACAGCAAAAACCTTTTGAGATATTTCGTGGGTTCGGGGGGTAGATTATGAAAAGGGAAGGTATTAGCACCCTTTCCATCCATGGTTATCCATGGGCTCTTAGTTACTTGGTTTTTTAGATCACTTGCCTTGTTTTTCGATTGCTTGAAAATGGTGTGTGCGTGGGTGCTTTTTGAAAATGTTTTGGAAAAAGATGCCTTATCTTAGGCAACTAATGTATTTGACTCGTGTTTGAGTGTTTTACAAAAGTGTGAATCTTTTCGAAAAGATGTTTTCAAATGTTTTTGAGAGTTTGTTTGAAAGTGTTGTGGATTGTGGTTTTTGAAAATGAGGCAAGTGTTTTTGCAAGTTTGATCTCAAGTAACTAAGAGTTTTGTCTACCCTATTGTACTCAAAGGTTTTTGTCATGTTTTAACCCCTTTTAACAATTTTGTTCCACCATTGAAATTGGTAGGCAATCTTGCATTTAGGAAGTTTATTCGGGACGGGCGCGGGTCATCGTATGGACCATGAATGCAATGATGCCAAGTGTCTTTGGCAATTTGCTTTGAAGGGACTATGATCATTCCGTTTAGGCAACTTTCGAAAGCGTCATCGAGGGACTTATGATCATTTGATTTTGTTTTGCCAAAGATACTCGACGTGCAAGCATGGCCCATTTTGGAAGGCAACATGTGGGATCACCCTAGGGGGTGCAAGTGTGATTGTGTATTGATTACATGTATTTGTCTTGTATTAGGTTATCTAGCGTTTGATTTTATGTACATACAAACCCTAGGTCTAACCATGGTATAATTGGAAAACTGTAAATTGCGGAATGTAAAATCTACGCTATTACAAAATAGTGTCCGGGAGTGGGGGTATAAATGTACAAAGGGGGATGAGACTTATAGTATCCAATAAGTTACAACCAAATCGAAGTCGCAACCAAATGTAAATATCGAATATACAAATATAAGATAACAATGTGTATAGAGCAATGTGAATGTATTTGTGTAAGCGTACAAGTGTATATGTATATGAATTGTGTAATTACGTACAAGTGCGATAATGTGAAGTTGAAGCGTATTAGGGTTTTTGACCTAGATATGCGTCTTAATGAATCTTTGATTTTTGTATGTTTAATTATGTACAAAAGAAAATGTTTTAATTAAATGGTATGTTCAAATTTTAATTAAATTGTATTATGTATAAAAAAGAAAGTATTTTAATCAAATATTCGTGAATTTAATATTAGAGAAAAAGGGTATTTAAATTGTTATGTACAAATATGTATGTTAATTAAAAAAAAGTTTCAATTTTAATTATGATAAAAAAAAAGTATAATATGTACAAAATTAATGTTTTAAAATGTATGTACAAAATAAAATGTTTTTAATAGAATATTCAAGTTTCTAATTAAATTAGGTATAAAATGTTTTAAGAAATTTTAAATTATGCAAGGAAATGTATATACATTTTTTATTTAAAAGAGTAAACAAAATAAAAAGAAAGTATTTTCAACTTAATATATGACAAAATGCTAAGTTAGAAAAATGTATGATTTTGTGATAAAAAATGAAATGAGTTTACATAATATGAAGAAAAGAGTTAGTATTAATCCAAACGTTTGTGAATTGTGTTAGTGGTTTTATTGGGCTTAGGAGGGACGCAGAATGGGCAAGGCCCCAAGTTGATCCAAAAGCAAAATTAGGGTTTCACGTTTGTTTGTTCAATTGGTAACGCATAGGGTTTGGGACGCGCCGTTTGCTGGGTTTTGTCTTCTTCGTCTGATTTCGAGTGTCCGTCATGAACTTCTTGCCTCAGCCACCGGCAACCTTTGTTTCCCCTTCCCTCCAGCGATATTGTTGAGGCGGCAGAACTTGGTAATCGCTTTGATTCGTTAGGGTTTGTCTTAGTTCTTACATATTTTGTGATTTTCTGCGTATTGTTGATTAACTGTGTGTTTGAAGTCTCATGTGGTATGTTATTGATTTTTTTACTGGAGGTACATGAGGAGAGAAAAGAGACGCCTTACCTCTACTGGAGAAGGGAAGGAAGGAGATGAAGATGCCTGGGAGGCTTTGATGGCGAAGAGGGAAGAAACGTGATGCTAATGAACTTGATGTCCCCGGTATTTCTGTATTAATCCTCTTGCTTAGGTTTTATGATGCTTTACACTGAAAACCTTTTCCCTTCTTTCTTCTTCTTCTATGTCACTGATGCTTTGAATTGTTGCCTGAGTATTTGTATGCTTCTTGTTTGACTGCCTTATTGCCCAGTGATGTGTACACTGAGGGCCTAGGTTACCTTGCACTTGCCTCTCCTGTATGTTTGCTTGCCTTTGGACCTTTGAATGCTTTCTGAGATTGATGCCCTTGACACTTTTGTTGAGTTGGATGTCTTGAATATTTATTGCCTATGATGAAGAAATTCTGAGGCTTAGAGGTTGGATAGTTTTAGGGATGGTTGAGGTTTTTGAGATTAAGGCAAGGTGTTGGTAGTTCTGTGTATGTGTCTGGATGATGCAGGCAGGTTAAGGCATTAGGAGGTTTTGCAGATTGTATATTTTTCTCTTCTAGCCTTTTACTGCTTTGTATTAGCTTGTGGATCTTTTGTATTGAGGCAGAGTTGTATGATATTGAATGGAGGATGCAGGTTCTTTGCTTTGACAGACAAATGAGGTTTCAGGCCTTCTGACTTTTTGTAATGCAGTAGGCTTGAAGTTCTGGTTTTATGAGATTTGGCCTGTGCTTGGATTTTGCTGGTGCAGTAGGTTATGATTCAGTTTGTGACAGGTTTAGTATGTTTGTGTTAGGTGTTTTTGCCTTGACAGTAATGAGGCTTTTTGCTTTTTGAGTTTGTATATTTCTCTTGCCTCCCCTGCTGAACTGAGTTCTCTATCTCTTGTATATCTTTTTCTTCTGCCTTGCTATGTTGAACTGAGTTCTTTTTCTATCCTTTTTGTTATCTCTTTGTTGTCTTCTGCCCTGTCTAAACCTAAAGCCTATGCTGCTTTTTCTCTCCAAAAGTACAGTTAAGATTATTATATGATTTATGTTGTACTTTCTCTGAAGGGGCCTATGGGAAATGATGATAAGATTGCTTGCATAACACATTTTGCTGCATCTCTTTCTCCAGTTTTGACAGTTTGTGTGCTTTGTGATATCTTTTCCAAAATCTTCTTTGACAGCTTGTGTGCTTTTGACAGCAATTGTACTTTTGGGTAATCTTTGATATCTTTGGCATTTAAGTGGGAATTGGACTCTTCAGTTTGGTTTGAATTTGAAATTGAGATTCTATGCAGTCTTGAATTTTGGAACTTATACTTTTGACATTTGCATTTCATGAATAAAAAATCTTCCCTCTCTGTGAACCGGGAGAAATCCCGTGATTTGCAGAGAGGGTCAACTGATCCCAGTCAGTGGCCTCTAATGATGAGCAAATTGTATCTGTCTCTTTTTTTTTAAACTGCTTTCTGACTTTTTTTCTTCTCTTTTTGCAGATAAAAAGTGGAGCACCGGAGCGGAGTGAAGAATGAAGAATATTAGAAAATAGGATAATTTTTTATTTTATGTAATATTTTAAATCAATGTATATTATTGTTCATAATTTTAAATTATAAACAACATTTTGTACAAATAATTCAAATATCAATAAAAGTCTAAATTATCCAATTAATTCTAATTTTCTTTATTGTTTATTTATTTATTTAAAATTCTTTGAATTAAAACAATTGAAAAATAAATTTCAATCATTCAATTTTAGAATAATAAATAACTTAAATAAAAACAACATTGATCAATTAAACCTGTCTTATTCAAAATCCAAAGCAAAGCAGTAGTTAACCCAAATAGACTGATCAAACGCATTCCTTCTTCACTGATTTGCCATAAACACTGTGAATCCAATACTGCACATATCCTTTGACTGGTGAATTCAAACCAATTGCCTCCTCTTACTGATTAAATTATGAACAATGCAAATTCAACCCGAATCTCGGAATAAACCGCAAAGTACTGTGGAATTTCAACCTTTCTGAGAATATGCCCATAAAACCCTTAATTCCTGATTAAATGCCAAATAGCGTTCGCTTGATCAAAATTGAGCCAAAATCCATCAAAACCCTAAGCCAACTGTATGAAACAATCCAGAGCTCTGAAAATCAGTAAAAACCCTAATTTTGCTTGACTGTCAAGAAAAGTCCGTTTGTCCGATTCTTGAGCCAGTTTGAAGAATCAGGAAAGGCTTGAAGTTGAGATTTCTTGTGGAAAAGCGCGAGGGTAGATTTTGGGGTACAACAGATAAGAAACAGAAAAATCTTAGGGTCGATTTAACTGAACCGGTCTAGGTCTTGAAATCTTCAACTGGATAAGAAACAGGGAGATCTTAGGGTCGATCTGACTGAACCAGAGAAGGCCTTTGACTGGATAAGAAACAGTGAAATCTTAGGGTCGATTTAACTGAACCGGTCTAGGTCTTGAAATCTTCAACTGGATAAGAAACATGGAGATCTTAGGGTCGATCTGACTGAACCAGAGAAGGCCTTTGACTGGATAAGAAACAGTGAAATCTTAGGGTCGATTTAACTGAACCGGTCTAGGTCTTGAAATATAGCTTGAGAACTTAACTGGGTCTTTCCTGAAAGGTAAAGGTCAGTCATATGCAATGCATGATATGGATCAAGCAATGATGTTCTCAACATAAATGAGATTTGTAATATATGATGCGTATATGCATGCTATAATGATGTATGGAAATGCGATGTTTGTGAATGTATCTTTTCGTCTTTAGGAAATAAATCCTTGACGGGTGCCGGGAAGTCACTCCTGGGCTGATGTTGAAGAATAGATTTTGCTTCCGCTGGGGATGATAGTTGCAAGAATACCGGTAGGAGAAGATAACTCCATTAGGGAATAAACTTGGCGAATGGATTACTCTGCGGGGACAAAAGTACTCTGACGATCTTGCTGGAGAGCAATACTCTTGTGGGGAGAGAGGTACTTTGTTGAGTTGTTGATAATAACTTGCTGGGGATACCCTTGTTGTGTTAGACTTTGCTGGGGATAAGAAGACTTCGTCGAGGACGCTCTTTCCGTGGCTTTTGGCTGAGGATAACCCAGTTATATCCTGGTAGGGAAATAACTCTTTGAATAAAGCTGGGGGACGCGTTCGTGTTCTGCGAGGGTAAGCTTCCAGAATCTACTGGGGATAAGCTTACTGCTTGGGGAGATGGGTTCCAACTTTCCTGGGGAAGCTGGATTGGACTCTCTTGGGGAAGTCTTGAGCTGTATCGGGGAAGTGACTCCACTGAATGTTTGATATACTGCCGGGGAACAATCTTTAGACTAAGACTGTCGGGGATGCTTGTTAAGAATGTGTGTATACTGCTGGGGGATGTTGAGATCTGCGGGAGGATACCCAACTTCCTTAAAGTTTGATAATAGCTTTGCTTGAGGGGAGTGCACTGACTTGTTGGCTCACTCTCTGGGGAATTAAGATATCCTGGTTGTATTCTTCAGCCGAACTCACCTTGGCACTTTGGTGGACAGAATCATTAGACCGTTTGGACGACTCATTATTGCCCCTGTTTCTGGGGTGGAAGAAGAAGACCTGTGAGGTACTGATAGTTGTTGATGGACAAACCTTCTTCTGGTAGGCAGGTGACAGGATGACGGGACATAGTCGTACGCTTTAATCCCTAACTTTTGCCTGGACCGCCCTTTCGGGTTTTCAGTCCACCGGGATACCCATTTTTGCCCAAGCCGCCTTTTCAGGTTTTCGACTTGTCGGGTGTACAGATTTTTTTTCATTTCATCCCTTCATTTTGCCCGAACCCTTTTGGTTCGCCGGGAAGCCCTTATTTTTGCCTAGGTACGTCAACCTAGCGGGTCTTTGATTTTGCGTAGTATTTTTTCGACTATGTCCGTGCTTTCAGAATGTAGGGAGTTGTCCCTGTTAGAAGTGTTTTGTCATGCCACCAGAAGGTGTTTGATCGGGCAAGATTCGTTGTTGGAATGCCCCAAGTGACTCAGGCGGAGATTTGCCCCAAGCTATTTGGCCTTTGAGAGATTCTACGAATCTTGACTGAACTGCCCCAGATAACGGACCATGATCATGCCATGCCCCTTGATTGGAAGTGCTTCTGTTCATTAGGCATTCGTCGTGCGAATTTCTATCCTGTTCAAACAAAAAGTCATATGCAAACAAAATTATGTTAAAAATGCAAAGCTTATGTCTGTCTTGAAGATTTTGAAAATGCATTTTTCATAAAAACAAGTGAATTTTTTTTTGTAAACTGTGATGTCAACTCAGTATTTTACAACAAGCCTTAAGGAGTCAGGATACCTTTGTAACAGTATGCTTTCGAACTAACCCATGCTTCAGCTAAGACTTTTAAGGGTTGTAACGTGGCCTGGTTCACGGTTTAAGAAACAAAGGATAAAGGCTCAAATTTTATTTGTACCCACCCGTTCTTCGTGATGTTCTTCAATCATAAACTTAGCTAATCGTGCGTTAGCCCTTGTTGAGTCTTTGCTTTGATATACCAGTGATGGTTCGGATACTGACGATTTATTTTGATTAGGCAGTCATTTCCTTTTTTTTGTTTTGAGGGTTTGTAAGACCTCTTTCTTTTGATTTCGTTATCCCTGTTTTTTTCTTTTTTTTGCCTGAACTGTTTCTTTTGCGATTACAGTCAGTGGGATGCCCCAGTTTTTGTAAGTCTCCTTCATAGGTTTTGACTTATTGGGTTTTTTATTTTGATAGATAATGACTGCCTGTCTTTATGATTATTCGGAACCATCACTGTCTTTTGTTTTGTAAGGACCTCTTTGGTGCCATTCGTTATGGACTTGGATCAACTGAGAAGACTATCCTGCCCCAGGTTATGATTAAGGGTTTTAAATTTCGAAAAGAAAAACTCCTACTTCTTTGGCTCAGAGGGGTTGACGAGGGATTATCATCCTTATAACTCCAGTGTTTAGGAATTGAAACAATGCCTGTACCTCATCAGCGGGGTCTGTTCAAAAGCATACTGTATATCGTGGTATTGTTTTCGTCATCCTCCCTCAAGAGGCTTAGAATTATTAGTCAAGAGTTGATCATCACAAAAAAATATGAAAATAATTTGCATATAGTGAATACGAATATATTGCTTCAAAACAGACATATGCGATACATTAATGAAATAACAACGTTTAACATGAGTAAATGTCTAAACAATCAAAGAACAACACAACTTGAACATTCGAATGAACAAAAGTCTTTTCATCTCAGGGCTTGTTACTTCAAATGGTGCATCCGATAGGGATGGCAGGAACATTCAGCCTGGCCCATCTGGGTGAAATCCACAGCTCTTTCCTCGATCAGGTCTTGGATCCTATTCTTCAGAGCCCAACAGTCGTCGGTGTCATGGCCTGGACTGCCAGAGTGGTATGCACATCTTTCCTTAGACTTGTATTTTGGGGAGGCTGTGTTGAGATTCTTAGGAGGGTCCCTTAACGTCACCAGATTCAACCTCAACAATTGTTGTAAAGCTTGAGACGGTGACACGTTGAGCTTGGTGAACTGCCTTTTAGGCTTGGCTGGTTTGCTCTGATCAGTCCGTTGTTCTGGGCGAGGTCGTTGTTGGACCTGTGAAGTAGTAGCAGCTTGGAGAGGCCCAAACCTTTGACTTCTTGGAAGTTGATTAATGACCGGGTCCCTGACTTGGGCTGGTTGCTTCATGTCTTGATGAAGCTGACTGATCATGGTCCTCAGCTCTCCTTGCTCCTGAGCTAAACTTTGGATGAGAGCCCTTTGCCCCAGCATCTGGGTTTTCAATGTGTCTACCTCAGCTTGTAGATGTTTCAGCCGTTCGTCCTTGTCGTCCTCAGCATTGTTCCTGACCAAAGTTCCCGTGAGAAGTGTCCTCAACTCCTCCTGCCCCTTGGATAAATTCAGGAGGATTTCCCCGAGCCGAGTCTCTTGAGCAAGAAGGTCCTGGTTATCTTGTTGGGAAGCCATTACTGAAATAAACAGCGGGAAAGGTAAGTGACCTGCAACAAGGGTACCTGTCATGCAATGATGTGTATGACATGCATGTAATGTTTTCAAGGACCTCGTGGGATAAACAAGAAAATTTGTTAGAACTTGGGTCTGGTAGTTTGATTGAAGGAACTGCATGTTGTTGAGAGTCCTTCTTCAAAGGGTCAAAGGCTCACCATATCCAGTGGGTCATAGCCCCTGACGACCTTGGCTAGAGGAAAATAAATCCCCTTTGCCCCTTTCTAGACAGTTGGTTCATCATGACCTGCATCACAAGCCCTTGAGATCCTTGAAATGGATTAGGATGTATGCAATGGTATGATGTTATGGTATGCATGGGGTGATGTAAGTAAACCCTATTATGAGTCCAGATTGGGGACTACAAACCAAAACCTGCAAGAAACTTAGTAAACCCTGTTATGAGTCCCAATTAAGGACTATAAACAAAACCTGCAAGTAATTCATGTGTCAGATAACAAGCATGTAAGTAGTCAAGTACAAAGGCACACAAGTCACACAAGAGGAAACCCTTAGAGTTTAGGCCAGCATGGGGTCTGGGTATTACCCTCTTGAAGTTGGTGGGCTCAACCTGTCCTATTAGAAGTAACCGGGTTCTAAGGGTCCCAATATCACGGGATTGCTTTCATTGTTCATCGTTTCGATTTAGCCACTGAACTGGCGACCAAAATATTCCAGGAAAGCAACCCTCAATTGAGTGTAGTATCGAGTATCAACCAACCTCGGACTGCACCAAAGTCAGTTATCTCACTACCCTAAAGAGGCCAAGATAGTTCAATTAAGGTTCCTAAGGTCTGTTGATGCTTCACGACACCACGCGGAGGCCCCGTACTCTCCTTGACTGAACTCAAGGGTTACCGGTACACACCAAAGTGCCACATCAATGTAGCAGACTGTTTCAACCATGTCGGTATACCCCGCACAGTTCCCTCACAGCCTTGTTGCTACTTTCTAAGAAGGTATCCCCAGATCCGGGTTAGGATCCATGTAACTCCCAAGACAGTCCCACAATAATAAAGCAAGCAAGTCAATACAATTGAAAACACAGTTATGAACTAAACCCTAAGGTACACCTCACTTTAAGTTAAATCCCCAGCAGAGTCGCTAGTTCTGTGATCGGTGGATCTGGAACTGACTGTTTAACGCTGGTTCGCGAAATGTCGCGGAAGCAAGAGTCGCCACCGTCTTTTATTTTCTCCAAATGGAAAGGACAAAAGCACAGAAAAATTCCTTATAGAGATTGCTCTCGGTTCGGGAGGTAGATTATAGAAAGGGAAGGTGTTAGCACCCTTTCTATCCATGGTTATCCATGGGCTCTTAGGTACTTGCTCATTGTGTTTTCAAAAGGTTTGTTTGCTTTTCAATTGTGGGTTTTAAAAAAGGTTTCTTTGAAAATTCCAGTTCGACTCTTGTATCGGTCCTCAAGAGTGTTTGAAAAGTTGCTTTCGAAAGCTTTTTGAAAAGGTGTCTGTGTGAAAAGTATTTTTGAATTTGTTTTGAAATTATAGCAAGTATTTAGAGTCGTCTACCTACCCTAAGGAATTCGTCTGTGTAAATGTCCTTTAAAGTAGTGCCATCCCACCATTGAGAGGTAGGTAGCACCACCGTTGGAGGTGTTCGGGTCAATTCGAGGGTTCGGGACATGGTGATCACCGGAGCAATAGGAAGATACCTTAGAAGCTACCCTCATGCCAGGTTCCCGGATCATGAGGACTTACTAAAACATCCTCTACTCGACGATCACCTTTCGAGGGGCAAGGCAACAGTGAGGCGTACCCTAGGGGTGGTGTGTGATTTGTGTGTCGTTTTCAGATATTTTGTCTTGTTCATGTCGGGGGTGATCTACGCGTTGCTTTTATTTTAACATTCATTCTTGCATGCAATTATTAAATGTTAAAAAGTTGCGAGAAATATAAAGTTCCTAAACTATTACAAAGGCGCGGGTCCACATCGCCAAATTAAATCCAGGACCTGATTTGACATAAAATAAAGAAATAAAGTGCGAGAAATAAAATGTCCAATTTACACGGCTTTGGGAGAATTACATAAATATAATAAGAAAGGAAATAAAAAATGCAAAGGGAATTAAAATCGGGAATGCGAGGGCGTTGGACCCTTTTTAATGAAATTAAATTATATTAACAAATTAATTAAATTAACATGAAAAGAAATTATTTTTGAGTTTTTGGTGTTTATGGAATTTTAATGAGAGGATCGTGGAATTTAAGAAATTAATTAACCCTAATTCTAACTATTTTTAGTTATTAAGAAAAAATATTAAAATTGAACCTAAAATTAAACCTAATTAATCAATGCAATTTCATTTACAAGAAAATAATTAATAACTAATAATGATAAAAGAAAAGAAAAAGATAAAAGTAATTAAAACCTAATTCTACAAATTTTAAATTTATTAAGAAATTGTTAGAGTTAACCCTAGAATAAGAAAAAACTAATTAATTAATAAGACTTTATTTACAAAGATATTAAAATAAAATATATTTTTGTTTTTTTAGTCTTTTCTGGTTTTTATATTATTTTTATATTTTATGAAAATAAATGAATTTAAAGAATTAAAGGGAAATTAATTAAAACAAACAAAAATAAAAAAACACAAAAAAGATAAAAGAGCAAACCATGGGGGGTTCTGTCCCCAATTGGAGGTGTGATTAAGCCATTTGGGCCCATTGAAACCCTGGCCCTTCTGACTTTTTCAGGAAGCATGTGGCATGTTTGACTAAGCCATTCCATATACCTTGAATCCTGGCTTTTGGTTTGATCTTGGTGGCCATGTGGCACGCTGAGATTGTGGGCGTATGATGGTCGCTTGGGTTGAACACTGCACGCAAGTATGGTTAGAAAAATAATATGGAATAAGAAAGGGGGACCTGGGGATCGAACCCAGGTCCCATTGCTTACCACACCATGTGCCTTGCCACTGAGCCGTTCACGCGTTTTGGTTATATTATAGGAAACAAATAACATAATGCAAATCATGAGTTAGTGGACAATTTTAGCGCGAATTTCAAATGCTCCAATCATTGGCCTACACATCACCATCTTCTCCAATGGTGCGTTTTTCCTGAAACAAAAACAACAAGATTGCGGGGGTTTTAAACCCCCACTATATACTGTGTCAAAAAATAGCGAATAGAGTATGGTGGCTCATAAATTGAGCGCGAGGCATGGAAACGATTGGCCATGAGTTTCTGATTCTGATGGTGTGGGTCCTGTTGGCCAATTTTTTCAGAATAGGGAAGCCCCAATTTGAAACCTCTGCAACCCTAAAAGACAACAATGGCAATTCTTTGTACAAGCAATGTTAATTCAATTTAATGATGCCATGAGTTTTGTTGAGTTCATATTAGTATAAAACAAACGCTAGAATGCATGAATACGTCCTATAAATCAAAACACGAGTAAGCAATTTATCATGAACAGGACTGCTCCGTTTTACCGTTTCTTGAGGTTAGGGACAATGATTTTGATTCAGGCACCTTCCTTGAAGCCTCAGGAATGCAATATGATTGTTTTCTTGCCTTGAAAAGCCTTGGAACCACCTTTTTAGTTTTAGAATTTTTGACAAAAAACACCAACTTTGTTCTTGTTTTCTGGCGCAGCTCTTAGGTTTTTTGCACTAGGGTTTTCTTCTAGCTTATGTATGGAATGATTAGGGTAAAGATTTGGATCCAAAAAACCTTTGCATTGATGTAATGGATATTTGATTTTCATGCATATATTTTTCAATCTTTTCCATGCATATTTGATACCAATCATGTCCAAATCACTTGATTCTTTCCATATCTGATAATGCACGAAATCTTGAAGATATTTCATGCATAAAAAGATTTAAAAAGCTTGCCTTGGTATTTTTCACATATTTTATTTAATTTAAATGAATTAATTGTAATTAAAATTCAAATAAATAAATAAAAATGATGAATAAATCCCCTTTGGGCCAAATGGTCGTGCACATGCTTTGGATGATGAATCTTGGAAGAAAAAGAGGCCCATTAGCAATTTCAAAGCATTTGAAGCAAAGTTGACTTTTCAAAATATCCAAAAATTTCCCAACTTCCACAAGGCATATCTTGCTCAATTTTTAAGCTTTGATCATGTTCTTGGACATTTTGGAAAGGTCTTGAAGTCCTATAACCAATTACTTTGGTCCCATGTCATTTTGATTTACCAATCTCAAGTTATGGCCTTTGACTTAAAGTCCCTTTTTGTTGACTTTTGAAAATGACCTATAATGTTGAAATTGATAACTTTTTGTGAGAGCATTTCTTGAACTTGAAGTGTGAAAAGGAGTTGTAGGAAATGTCTTTCTCTTCAAAATTAGCTTTGGATGGAATTTTTCTGATAATCCATGTAGAAGTTATGCCTTGGTCAAGTTACAATTGACTTTTTCAACTGTCCAAATATGGAAACTTTTGCATCTTGAGACTTTTTGAGCCAAGCTTTGAGAATCATGATCAAGAATTGATCAAATGATGTTTGTGGCTTCAAAATGAGATGTTGACCAAAAATTTGAACTTTTGACTGTCAAATGACCATTTTGCCCCTACAGTTGACTGTAGTGCAATTAGGGTTTTTGACTGTGCAATTTTGTGCTGTAAGTCTTGAAACTTGGTATGAGGATGCTTGAACATATTTGTAGGCATGTGGGACTTGTTTGGACCCTTGGAAACTTCATTTACTTTGCCAGAACCAAAACCCTAATTCTTGACTGTTAGGAGGCCCTTGAACTGTGTAACCCTTGGGGAGATTTTGAAGCTTTGACTTGCAATTCTTGAAGAATATGGGAGGGCAAATTTTGGGGTACAACAGGATGCAACAATTTAGAGTACCCCTTCCTTTTCTGTACCGCGTATGAAGTGCATAATAAATGTCAGCAAGTAAAGTGGGAGTTGGATTCGTATTGAAAACTTTTGCGCCCCAAAATATGCTAATATTCGCAGGGTCAATATAGTCCAACGTCCGTGGAAATAAGATTACACCAAACACAAGCAATCCTAAATAATCAATACAAGACTCCCATTCTTTGTTATTGTCAAAATCAAAAGCCTTAGTCTCCAAGTAGCATCTCTTAATCCCCCGTACGTCACCTGCTTTTTTGTAATTAAGTGACAATTCAGGATAAGGGATTCCTAAACCTTCTACTAATATTTTGACGTCAATAGTCTGTCTGATACCCATATAAGCTTTTTATTTAGAAAAGTTCAAAAGTCTATCAAATTCTTCCAGATTCGGTGCTAGCTGAAAGTCTTGAAAAGTGAAGCACCTCAACAGAGAGTCCTAGAACTGAATTAGGGCAGAAACAACATCAAATTGTACCTCTAGTTCTGTTAAGTCAAAGGTATCCCCATAACGACGATTGAACATATTCAAATCTCTTTTAGAAAGTTTCCCCTTTATAGCCTTGATTTTTGTCATATCTGGCTTGACGACATTGATACAGACAATTTGTTACCTTTGGTATTCATTTTTAGGACACTTCACCAAAACCTTTAATTATTTTTTTTTTGACTCTGAATAAGACAAACAAAAAGAAATAGAGGGTAATGAATATATGAAATGCAAAAATGTATAGATGCATGAATGTGAGGCTTAGTGACTGGATTTTATGAATGGTGCCCTTAGAAGGTAGGCTCATAGTTTTGGTCTACAGATTTTCTACCCTTCCCATAAAGTGGTTTTCTTAAGGGTATCATGAATAACACTAGAGGGAAAGTCACAAGGGCCTCCCATAAGTGAAGCCTCTTTGCAGACCAAAACTTTCGCCTCTAGGTCATGAAAGGTCTCATCATGACATTTTGGTTTAAGGGTTGTACAAAGAGAATAGGTTTCATTCCAAAGTCCTACTTCCCAAGAGGATATCTCTTGTGACGTATTCCTTTTGCAGAATTCCACCGACTCTAGGAAAAGTCATCACATAAACTCATAGGGCTGATGTATCCCTTTGGCTAATAGACGAACCTTCTTTCTAAGGGTTTTTTTGAAAATAATTTTTTTGAAATAATAAAATCCCACCACAGATGTAATAACATGATAAAAATAATAATAGATAAATAGACAAAAATAAATAAATAAAATAAATATTGAAAAACACTAAAACCCAAACAAAACCCTAAACCTAAGAGGAAGACTTTAAAACCCTAGGATAAAGTCCCCAGTAGAGTGGCCAACTGTTGTAACCGGTTTTAAAATAAGAGTCATCACCCTTAATTTTTATCCTAAGGAAGGGAATATAAAGGTTAACCCTAAATAAGTCAGAGATTCTAAGTTTGTTGAACTCGTTCTTAGACAAAGGGAAGGTGTTAAGCACTCCTTATCTATCTTGTTCACAAGGATACTAGGGTTTAGAAGCACAATCTTTAGGAGATAGGGTTTTAATATTTTATTAAGAGAACTCACCACGATTTTTAATTTGTATGCCTACGTATCCTCTTATGAGGAATCAAAGTCCCAATTAATATTTGGATGAGTTGAAAAATAAATATTTTTTTATAATAATAATAAAATAATATTAAAATATAAATAAAATATAAATATAAAAAATGAATTAAATTAAAAAATGCAGGGGGTGTGTAAATTACGTTGGGCTAGCAAAACAAGGGGTATAAGTAGTTGGGCCCTGAATTCAGATGTTGAATTTAGGCCCAAACACAAGGGGGTTTGAATTTGATTTACGTAGCAAAATTTAGGGGTGTAAAGAGTAAGGGTCTATAATACGGTGGGAGAAATGACTTGGGATGTTTTGGGTTTTATCGAAATTATTGCGGATAGCAAGAGTCGCCACTGACTTTTCTTTTATCCAATAAGGAAAGGGTGAAAAGAACAGGAAAGACCTTTGAGATATTTTCTTGAGTTCAGGGGATAGATTATGAAAAAGGAAGGTTTTAGCACCCTTTTCATCCATAGTTATCTATGGGCTCTTAGTTGCTTGTTAGATCATTTCTTTGTTTGAAATGTGTTTGTGGTGTGTTTTGAAAGTATTTTTGAAAAGCGCCTTCGTTTAGGTAAACTTTGTAATGATTCTCGTCTCTATAAGAATGCATACAAAGTGTTGGAAATTTTGAAAATATTACATGTTTTGAAAGTGTTTGGTGTGTTTTAAAATATGTTTGTTTTGAAGATGGATTGTGAGCAAGCATATAAGAACATTCTACCTACTCAAAAGTCTTTTTTTCATTTCTTCTTTCCTTTGATATTGCTATCTCACAATTGATTGGTAAGAAGCCTTATCTTTGGATGTAAAGGGACGGGCATGGGTCATCGTATAGTCATGAATAGAAATGTTGTGAGATATCTTAGCATTTCTCTTTAAGGGACTAAGATCATTTGTAAGGAAACATTGTAGTGTCATCGAGGGACTATGATCTTGTGTTTTTTGATTGTTTTTGGTAAGAAGTCTCACATGCATAAAATGACCATTTTTAAGGCAACAAGTGGAGTTAACCCTAGAGGCGCAAGTATGCAAGTGTTTATTTTTCATGCATTGTTTTGTCTTGGATTAGGATTGTCTAAGATTGATTTTTATCTTTCCATACACACCCTAGTTACTAGCATTTATATTTGAAAGCAATAAAATTGCGGAAAATAAAGTCCTATGCTATTACACCGTTTAGGGGGATAGGGGTACAATTTACAAATGGGGACGAATATGAGCTTAAATATTACAACCATATTGAATATCCATGAATAAAATATGTGAAACATGTAAAAAAAAGGAAAAGGAAAGAAAAATGCATTTTTGAACGTTATGTGTCGACACATGCTCTTTTGCATCGACACATAACCTTCCATTGCCCCTGTATTGCCAAATCAACTCAGTATGAGTCGATACATAATGGCATGTGTCGACTCATACCCTTCATGTGTCGACTCATATGTGCTTTGTGTCGACTCATACACCCTTTTTTTCTTCTGTTTTGGGCATGTATAGTAGTATGTGTTGACTCATAAGGCTATGTGTCGACTCATAACCTGTTTTCCACTAAGACGTGTCGACTCATAGAGGTATGTGTCGACTCATACTATCATTTTTTTCACTCTATCTTTGTTTTGCTGCATACATGGGTTAGTTCTCCACGTATAAATGACAAGAATGGAAGATAAACAAAGGTTAGCTTCAAGAGGAATGGTTATTACATTTTGTCTTCAAAGATGAATCAACTAATGATGCTTCAAATGAAGGGTTTAAAGTCAAGAAGACTTACCTTGCAGCTGTAATTTATGCTTTGAGCTTGAGTTGCTGCCTTAACTGTTCTTGAACTTGGAAAAACAGAGGTGTTACAAAAGCTTGTTCTTTAGTTTTAACAACTTCTATATGATGTATGTGGGGTGCTTAGATGTTTGGATAGAACTTGAAAAGTACGAGAGGTTCAAAAGTTTGGACTTTAAAACTCAAGAGTGGAAGTTTTATGGACTGTTATGGCTTTTGTGAATATGATATTTTGAGGGTTTATCAACAAAACTTTTGGCTTTTCTCTCTATTTTTCTGACCTCTTTCTCTTGCAAATGCTTCTCTTATTTATAGGAAAAAGGTTTGTGAACAAGGGTTCAATAGGTTTACAAGACAGTATGTTATGGTTTGGTTGGATTGCAAAGATCAAACTATGTCAAGTATTCCATAGTCCCAAGATGAAGTACCAAAGTTTCTGGTATAGAGGAGCTACTTTCCATGATTTATGGTGGAGTAAAATCAAAAGCAAAAAAGTTATTGGCTCAAGACAAGTTTTGTGCCAACAAGCTTGCTTTTCAAGAATAGCAATGGTAACTTTATGCCACAAATAGAAAGATCTTTTGGACAATGGCTTAAACACTTGGGTAATATGTCAAGAGTGGGTGTAAGCATTAAATTATGATGAGATTTGCAAGAAAAAAGGCTTGCAACACAAGATTATGCACCATAGCATAAGGGTTTTGTTATGTGTTCTTCACTAAAATGACTTGCAATTCAAGAATGGATGCCCGACTTCATGCCCTTTAATCTCCTAGCTCAAGTATGAAAAATTCATGCTCTTGCATGTTTTGGAAAGCTTGAAACATCCTCTATAACTTTCATGTTGGCCATTTTAACAAAATCATCTTGTAACCATGTGAAAAATGCCAAGAAGTTGAGATAAAATCCTGACCAAAACTGCTGAAAATTTCTAAGTGTTTATTCAAAAATGCCATGACTTCATGAATTTATAACTTAAAATCCAAGCATTTCTAGAAAAAGTCCTGCCCTACAATGTTTTATATCTCATTGAGATCTACAACTTTCATGTTGTATGTTTTCCTTGAATCATCTTGCATCATAATGAAAATTTGGTATGAAGTTAAGAAATAAACATGTGCGAAACACTTAGAAAAATTCCTAAGTCTTGAAAAGTTTGACTTTTAAAATTGACTTTTAACTTTCTTGACTTTTTGATGATCAATCTTCATATTCTTGAATGTATTGATGAATTTTGATCTTTGAAACTTAATGTTGACCAAAAAGTCAAAGTTTGACTTTTAGGGCTATAGTTGACTTTTTCATCAGTGCAGTTGATTTTTGGTCATCTAGTCAATTGACCTTGTGCAAACTCAAACCATAATCTTGAGATATCAATGTTGAGGAGATGGCTTGACCTAGTCAATACTAGTTCAAGCTTGAGTTTTTGAAGATATTTGTGAGAAATGTCTTGAGAAAAGAGAGGGTAAATTTTGGGGTACAACAGTTGCCACTGTTCAATCTTCTAAAACCCAAAGAGTTAGATTGGCGGATCCGCCATTCGTGACTTGAAGGTGGAAGATGATTGAACACTAGACTGTCCATAAATTTGCACTCGACTATGTATTAGTTGATTGTGTAGGGAATGGGCTTAAAGATTCCAATTGGAGAGATGATAGAGAGTTGTCGGAGATGGGCTTATAGATGCCATCCAAAGGTGATTGTTGATAGAAATTGGACTAAGTCTAAGCTTGACTGTAATTGGGAGAAGTATCCGAATAAATCTTTGGTCGATTTAATTCTGAATGATATGCTGGAATTGACCCGTGTTAAGCCGTGTTTGGAAATGTATTATAAGGAATCCGTGTAAGATTGCTTCAGGATGAACCCGTGTGAAACTGTGTCTGGAAATTCATGAGAAGGAGCTTGTGTAGGGCTGCTTCAGGATGAGTCCGTGTGAAACTGCATTTGGAAATGTATGAGAAGGAGCCTGGGTAGGGCTGCTTCGGGATGAGTCCGTGTGAAATTTCATCTGGAAATATATGAGAAGGAGCCTGGGTAGGGCTGCTTTGAGATGAGTATGTGTGAAACTACATTTGGAAATGTATGAGAAGGAGCCTGGGTAGGGCTTCTTCGAGATGAGTCTATGTGAAACTTAATCTGGAAATATATGAGAAGGAACTTGGGTAGGGCTGCATCGGGATGAGTCCGTGTGAAACTTCATCTGGAAATGTATGAGAATGAATCTGTGTAAGATTGCTTAAGGATGAGCCCGTGTAAAGCTACATTTGAAAGTTAGAAGGAATCCGTGTAAGATTGGTTCAAGACGAACCTGTGTAAAGCTGCATCTGGAAATTTTGAGAAGGAATCCGTGTAAGATTGCTTCAGGATGAGCCCGTGTAAAGCTACATTTGGAAGTTAGAAGGAATCCGTGTAAGATTGCTTCAGGATGAGCCCGTGTAAAGCTGCATATGGAAATTAGAAGGAACTCGTGTAAGATTGCTTCATGATGAGCCCGTGTGGAGCTGCATCTGGAAATTAGAAGGAACCCGTGTAATATTGCTTCATGATGAGCCCGTGTGAAGCTGCATCTGGAAATTAGAAGGAACCCATGTAAGATTGTTTCTTGATGAGCCCGTGTGAACATGCATCTGGAAATTAGAAGGAACTCGTGTAAGATTGCTTCATGATAAGCCCGTGTGAAGCTGCATCTGGAAATTAGAAGGAACCCGTGTAAGATTGCTTCTTGACGAGCCCGTGTGAAGCTATATCTAGAAATTAGAAGGAACCCTTGTAAGATTACTTCTTGATGAGCCTGTGTGAAGCTGCTTCTGGTCGCATAGATAGTTACTCTGTCTTGCTTCAGGAACTAATCTTGGACCTGTTGAAAACTATTGATGATAATTATTTGTTGATTGATCTTTCCTAAAAAGGTAAAGAGTTAGTTGTATGCAATATCATTATGTATGAAATTCATTGTGTAATGATGTTCTCAAAAATGAGGTTGTGCTATATGCGCCTCGTATGCATATGCTATGAATGTTGTTGAAATGTATCTTTGTCTTGGAAAATAAATCCTTGACAAATGTTAGGGAGCCTTGGGAAATTAAATCACGAACTGCTGTTGAGGATGAAGAGTATGCTCATCTTCAGACCTTGTTTTTGAATGTTTCTGCTGGGGATTCGTGTTCAGTTGTTTGAGGAGAACTCCGCTGGGGAATATTGACTTTGCTTGAGTGAAAAATCTATGGAGAGTGTTGATTTCTGCTTGAGGGAAAGAGTTCAGGAGTTTTAGTTGTCCATTGCTCTACTGGGGAGTTATCTCTTGATTGGAGATAAAGGAAGTTAGTTGTTATCTGGTCGTATCCAGGCTTCACAACAATTTGCTGGGGATAAAGAAGTTAACTGTTATCTGGTCGGATTCCAGGATTTGCAGCAACTCACTGGTGATAATGGAAAAATCTACTGAGGCAGAGGAGTTTTGGTAGTGATTTGAAGAATTAAATTGTTATCTGGTCAGGTCCAGGCTTCAGCAATCGAAGAAATTAAACTATTATCTGGTCGGGTCCAGACTTTAGTAACTTGGAACTGAGATTAATTGTTATCTGGTCGGGTCCAGGTTTTAGCAATTTGATCTTGAAGTTAACTGGAATCTGGTCGGGTCCAAGATTCATCAATTCAAACTGTTATCGAGTCGGGTCCAGGTTTCAGCAACTCAAACTGTTATCTGGTTGGGTCCAGGCTTTCATATTAATTTTTTTGAAAGGATGAAGTTAATTGTTATATGGTCGAATTCCAGGCTTCGCAGTAACTTACTGGGATAGTAATGACTCCGTTGGGGAATGCAATGACTCTACTAGGGATTAAGGGGTTTTCTCCATTGATTTGTAATAGTCTGAGAGGTAAAATCAAGCTGGGGAATTTGTAGTTTGTTGGGGAAATAAACCCTGTTGAAGAGAATATTTTGACGACCTATTGGGGAAGTGAATTGTTTAGGAATATCTCCACAAGGTTTCTTCTTTTAAGACCAACTCAACTGGGGAGAGGGTTTTCGAGAGATTGAAACTCTGTCTGGGGAGAGGGTTTTCGAGAGATTGAAACTCTAGTTAGGGATTGCATGAGTGCAAATTTGTAAGGATAATTATGTGGAGATATCCATGAATTTGTCTTTGTGGGGCTTGGATCCTTATCTGTAAAGATTATTCTGTGGGGATAACCTTATAGAGGTGGCTTTGGCGACTTCCATGGGGATCACCTTATGAAAAGGACTTCGTGAGGATTTGTCATTGTCCATAATAGTAAGTGTTGTAGCACTTCCAGAAAATGTTTGCTTGGTCGTAAGTGACCCTTTGCTGGAATTCATGTTCAATGCCCCAAGTGATTCAGATGGAGATCTGCCCCTGGCTATTCAGGACTTTATGAGAGATTTCTTGGAATCTTGACTTGACTTCCCTAGATGAGTTGGATAGTGACATGTCATGCCCCTTGATTATGGAAAATTTGTCATTGGGAGCGTCTTTCCCTTTGAAGTGATTCTGTTACTGAGAGAATTTCCGTTCATTGGATATTCGCCATGTGAATTTCTCTATTGTCAAACAATTAGCCATATGCAAACAGCGATATGCAAAGTTTATGTTTGTCTTGAATTTTTTTTTTAAATTCATTTTTAGTAAACAAAATTTGTAAGAATGTAATATCAACTCAGGATTTATAGTAGGCCCCACAGGAGTCAGGATACCTTTTGTAACAGTATGCTTTCGGATTAACCCATGCTTCAATTAGAACTTTTAAGGGGTTGTAATATGGCCTAGTTCATGGTTTAAAAAACAAAGGATAAGGCTCAAAGTTTATTTGTACCCACCCATTCTTTGTGATGTTCTACAGCCCTAAACTCAGTTAATTACGCGTTTGAACTCCTATTGAATCTGGAATGATATTTTGGTGATGGTTCAGATACTTGGAAGTTTATTTGAGAAGGCAGTCATTTTTGTAATATTTTTCATGTTGTCGAGGATTTTTAGTGACCTCTTTTTGATTTATTATCCCTGATTTTTTCCTGACTGTATTTCTTGTTTTTGAGACTACAGTCAACAGGATGTCCCGGGTTTTTTCTTAAGTCTCCTTCGTAGGTTTTGACTTAGTGGGCTTTTTCTTTTGAGAGATAATGACTTCCTATTTTATGGGAAACCATCGTTGTCTTTTGATTTAGAAGGATGTTTTTGATGTCATTCGTTGTGTATGAAGTGAAGGTTTGCGATTGAACGCGCATTTGGATTAACTGAGAAACTACCCTGCCTCAGGTTCTAATTAAAGGTTTCAATTTGTGTGAAAAAGAAAACTCCTCCTTCTTTGGCTCAAAGGGGTTGACTAGGGATTATCTTCCTTATAACTCCACTATTTAGGAATTGAAACAATGCATGTACATTGTCAGCAAGGTCTGTCCAAAAGCATATTGTATGAGATTATGGTATTGTTTTCGTCATCCTCCCTCTAAAAGCTTGCAACTTTTAACGAGAGTTGAATATCATAAAAAGGGAATAAAAAGCACAGTTTGAATATAGTGAAAATGAATGGATTAATTCAAGACAAGCATCTGCAATGCATTAATGAAACAAAGTTTAACATAAAGGAGAAGTGTTCGAATAAACAAAAGAAATTACAATTGAAAATTCAAAATGAACTAGACCCTCTCAATGATTTTTCATGGGAACAATGATCACCTTGGGAGTTTTAGGAAGGCCGAATTTAATCTCCTTGGCGTCAATCATGTTTTGAATCTTGTATTTCATCTCCCAACAATCATTAGTATCATGCCCAGGACTGCTGGAATGATAGGTACATATTGCATCAGGATTGTAGTTAGGAGAAGAAGTTTTGGGGTTTGGATGAAGTCATATCAACGTGATTAGATTCATCCTCAATGTGTGTTGTAATTCTTAAGACAGTGGCGTGTTGATTTTGGTAAACTATCTCTTAGGCTCGTCTTTCCTTTGTTGATTACCTCGTTGTTGTCGCACTGATGCATGATTAGAGATCAGGGCTGCTCCCACAGATTGGTCGTGGTTACTCTTGTTACGACCCTTCTGGCTGTACACAACATTGGACTCTCTCTTCCCATTGTATGGCTTCTTCTAGGTATCGTAAAATGCATCCACTTGGATCTTTCTGCTTCTGATTCCATTTTCAACTTGTTCCCCAGTTAGAATCATCTCGGTGAACCCGGCCGAAGAGCTTCTGATTAGGTGATTGAAGAAAGGTTATGTCAAAGTTCCCATAAAGATATCAACCAGCTCCCTGTCAGTTTAGGGTGGCTGCACCCTGACATCCAGCTCTCTCCACTTTTAGGCGTACTCCTTAAAGCCTTCATTTGAACCCATGTGTTGTACCCCAAAATTTTCCCTCTCATCTATCAAGTCTTTTCTCACAAGATCTCTTTGACTCAAGACTGGATTAGGGTTTGGTCAGCTCAAGACCTCTCATCATGCACTGTTGACCCAAAATTAGGGTTTGAGTTTGCACAAGGATTTTTTGACTATCAATGCTTCATATGAATTTCAAGTATCATTATGGACCCCTAAGATTACTCATGACAAGTTTCAAGCCTTGAACCACATTTTTTATCAGTCAATTGGATAGTTGACCTAAAAATTAGTTGTATTGGGGAAAAATTCAACCATGGTCAATTTACAGTCAAACTTCATAATTTTTGATCCACAACAACATTTTAGACTCATATGTATTATTTGATCAAGTTTGGATTACAATTCCTCAAGAAATTTGATCAAATCATCAAAGGGCAAAATGGTCAAAATTAGGGTTTTGACTGAGAAAGGGCAATTTCTGATTTTTGACCTAGAAAATGACCAATTGAGTTGGAGCATGATTTCAAGGGTTCATTTGTATCATCTTGACCTAATTACATGGTTCAACACATTGCAAATCCATTGGGTAGACAAATGAAATTTGCAGTCAACTGATCAAAAGTCAACTGTATACTGAAAAGTCAAACTTTGACTTTTTGTTCAAAATCAAGTGCCAAGGATCATAATTCATCAAAACATGTCAAAATATGAAACTTGTTCATCAAGTAATCAAAGATTGAAGTTTAGGTTTTAAAATTGGAAATTTTCTTAAATTAGAAATTTTTCTAAGTATAGAAAATTTCTTATTTTTTCTCAACTTTAAGCCATTTTTTCATCATGATACAAGATGATTCAAGGAAATTTCCCAACATGAAAGTTGTAGACCTCCATGAAATCTACAACTTTGATTCACACACTTTTCCCTAAAGATGCTTGGATCTCAAGATATAATTTAATGAATACATGCTCATGAACTAGATAACTTATTGAAATTTTGCCCTAATTTAGGCAGGTTTTGGACCCAACTTCATGGAAATTTTTCACCTAGTTCCAAGAGTAATCTTGAAATGAATTTCAAAGATGAATTATAGAGCACATTTCAATCTTTCCAAAATGTCAAAGAACTCCTTGAGATCATTTTTGAGTGAGGAGAATCGAAGAGATGAAGTTGGCAATTTCTCACTTTGTTTTCAAGCCATTTCATGAAGAACAAAATTCAAATCAGTACCTATGCTGCCTAATCCATGCTTTACAGGTCCCAAACTTGTTTCTTACTCCATAATTTAATGCTTATTCAGTTTACAAAGCTTTAATCCAAGCCATAGAGTCTTTATCCAAGTTGTAATTCCATAAATGGCACAAAGTTGCCATTGCCATTTTAGAAAAGGTTCACTTTTGCAACTTTCCAATTCTTGAGCATTGAACCTGTCTTCTCTGCACACACAAGTACTGCAGATCTAAGGCAAATTGTATAGATATCATGCCAACCCTAAGCAAGCCAGTACAAGCATGTGAAGACTTGTCTCTTCACTTTGCTTCAAAAGCAAGAAAGTATGCCAAAAGGCTAGAACTTACAAACCTGTTGGAGAGCTGACTTAAAACCTATCCCATACAAATATACAAACACATTACAACAGAAAAGAGGATTGCAAAAGGCCTGAAACACTCAAACACTCCATATCACCAAAAAACTGTCCAAACTTGCAGTTTTGGCATAAGCATAACAATCCATCATTTGGCTCGTGCGTTTCAAGTTTTAACCATCAAAACACTTTACCTACTTGATATCTAACTGATCCAGACCATCATCCCTGCACTGTAAATCCTTCTCCATCATCTGCCATTTTTGTTTTCAAAGCTTGCAGGTTGACTTGGATAGAGAGTTCCAGGCACTTTCAAAGCAAGGCAAGGATTGGAACACACTCAGGGAGGTCCAAGCAAGCTCAAGCAATCATCAGGCCTTCATAAAACTCACTCAAACTCCATTCACAATTTCAATTGAAAGAGGTAAAAATCTCAACTTCTATCTCTTCATACAGGCATCCATTAGCCACGATTTGTGAATAAACAATGTAGACCTCATTGCTACAAAGCTGTACATATCTATAACTTGCATTTATTTGGTATGAGTTGAGAGAATTTTGAAGTTCAAGTTCCTGGAAAAATTAGGTTTAAATTTAGGGCTTTTAAAATTCATTTTGGTCTTTGATTTTTAGCTTACATGATTTACATGGTTAGAATCGTGAGACAAAATGCCATAACATTCATGTTATCGGTTTCCATTTTTATTGAGAGATAAGAAAGTTACAGAGCTTCTGGCTGGCTAGAGGAAGAAGATGAAGTACAGGGCAAAGGGCTTTGTTTGTGTTATGTTGTTTTTGTTTCACATTAATCAACGGATGTATAGCCACCTGTGATCGGTGGAAATAGAACTGACTGTTTTTTTAGCTGGTTCGCGAAATGTCGCGGTAAGCAAGAGTCGCCACCGTCTTTTATGTTCTCCAACATGGAAAGGACAAAAGCACAGCAAAATTCCTTTTTTGAGATGTCTCTCGGTTCGGGAGGTAGATGTATAGAAAGGGAAGGTGTTAGCACCCTTTCTATCCGTGGTTATGGGCTCTTAGGTACTTGCTCTTATGTTTTCAAAAATGGTTTGCTTTTCAAGTGTATGTGGGTTTTGAAAAAGTTTCGTTTGAAAAATTTCTAGGTAACTCTTGTATCTGTCCTCAAGAGTGTATGAAATATTCGTTTGAAAAACTTTTTGAAAGTGTAGGTGTGAAAAAGATGTTTTTGTTTGTTTGAGAGAGCCAGTACCCAGGAGAAATCTACCTACTCTAAGGAATTAAGCTGTGTAAGAGTCCTTTAGACAGTACTATCCCACTATTGAGAAGTAGGTAGCACCGTCGTTGGAGTTTTCGGGTCAATTCGATTTTAGGGAAGTATGGTCACTAAAGCAACATTAGGACACTTTAGTGGTAATCCTAATGTCTTAGATCATTTTTATCGAGGCAACTTATGATCTTGGGACAAAGGACGACCTCTAAAACATCCTATACTTAATGACCACGTTCGAGGCAACCAAGTGAGGTGTACCCTAAGAGTGGCATGTGCAAGTGTGTCAATTTTCAGTTATTTTACTCTTGCATGTCATGGTGAGCTATTGTTGATTTTTAAGTTTAAGAGTTAATCTTGTCATACAATCCTAGTTAGCATACATCTAAGCAGTTAATATATGTACAGGAATTTAAAGTGCGGGAATTGTAAATCCTACGCTATTACAAGGCTTTCGGAGAGGGGGATTATTTACATGTCCAAAAATATTGGGGGAAATAAAAACAGTAAAGTAAAAGAAGGTCTTAGTTTAAGCTATTACATCCCAGTAAAATAAACGCGCGTGAATCTAAAAAAAAATCCTAAGAATAAGAACTCTTTTTGTTGTTTTTGATTAAGAAGATATTTGAATTAAATACTCCTAAGCCTAGTTTATTTTAAATTGATAAAATGAAGTTAAAATAATTAATTAATTTATTTACAAAATATATTTGAATAAAAAAACTAACCTAATGTTTTTTTTTTTGTGATTTTTTTATATTTTAATGTTAATTAAAAGATAAAAAGAAGTCTATGAGAATAAAAACAAAAAAAATAAAGTGCAGGAGGGATCCTTCGATCCAGGGAAAAAAGGAGTTTCGACCCAGGGAGGGAATGGACTGCTTCGGTCCAGAGAAGAGGATTGCCCTTCGATCATGGAGGTCATGGCTTTCGATCCAGGGATGAGATGCCTCTTTCGATCCAGCACGCTAATGGGTTCGATCCAGAGAAGGGCTCTCCTTCGATCTGGGATGTTATACGTGCAAAAGTATGTGAGCGAAACAAAAATGCAGGGCCTGGGTATTGAATCCAAGGCCCTTCGATCCTGCACTTGTTGGGGTCTCTTCAGGCTAAATCTGCGGCAAATGTTAGCACACGAGAAATGTGACCTGGGTTCCAAACCCAGGCCTTTCGATCCTGTCTAAGATGGCAAGTCAAAGGTAACAACAAGTAATAATGCGTTTACGCAAATGTAAGGTTGGACAATTTACCCTTTCTTACCTGTAGATTGAGTCTTCGATTTGGGCACTGGCTGGATGGGAGCACTTTCAATCTGGGATTTCTGGGCGCAGGCACTTTCAATCTGGGCACTTCTGGGCGCAGGCACTTCTGATCTGGGCACTTCCTGGATGTAGGTACTTTTGTTTTGAGGGCTTCTGGGCGTAGGCACCTTCGATCTGAGGGACTGCTTTGGCTTGGAAAATTCTGGGCAGCGTCTCTCCAATGTTTTGTTCTCCTGCAGATTTTTTGAAGAAGTGTGTATAATTTTCGTTCTATGATTTTCGTGTGATTTTTCGTGTAATTTTTTTTTGTGTCTGTTGTAATGTGTCACTGGCCTCCTATTTATAGGAGTGTGAGAGTGCACGAAAATGGCAAGGGACAACCATTAAAATAGGCCTTTAACGCTCTGGACAAAAATCAAACACATTAAATCATTTCCTTTTTTGAAACATTCGTGTTCCTTGAATGAACCTGGACGCTTGGATTTCGAGTGCTTTCAGGCCATGCTCTTCGATTAGTCCTGATTTTCCTCTTTCGAATGGACTCCCTGCGTACCCTTCGAATGGGCCTGGCCCAAATATCAATCGAAGGATTCCAATTGAAATGCTCTGCTAACAGGCCAATCAAAAGGTGTTGTTCATGCCAAATGAAGGACATGGTTGACATGCCTGTCGACATTGCCTTGACATAATTCCAATCGAATGCTTGTCCATAATGCCAATCGAAATACTCCTTCAGAATGCCAATCGAAATACTCCTTCAGAATGCTAATCGAAAGGTATTTGAAGTACCACTCAAAAATTATTTTTCCTTATGCAAGAGTTTGTGATCAACCAGGCAGGGGGAAGACTTTGGAAAACATGAGAGGGCAAATTTTGGGGTGCAACAGTTGCCCCTGTTCAATTTTCTTAAACCTGAGGATATAGGTTAGCTTTCTAGCCTTTCGCGATCCGAAGGTGGAAGATAATTGAACACTAGAGTGCCCAGAAATTTGCACTCGCATGGTGTAATATCAACATTGTGACGTCGGGAATGGGCTTACAGATGCCATTTGGAGATGGTTGGTAGGAGGATGGGCTTATAGATGCCATCTGAGGTGTCGATCGCGTAAGAGATTCCTTAGCGAGAACTTGTGTATTTTGAGAATGGAAGATGGTTTCCTGTCCTGTTACAGGTGTTGATCTTCAAACTCTTCATGTAGATATGCCCTGGCTGGATACAGGTATCGAATCCATAATCAATTGCTCACAGATGTGCCCTGGCTAGATACAGGAATCGAATCCGGAACTTCAAAAGGTTGCTTACAGACGTGCCCTGGCTGGATACAAGAATCGAATCTCTAAATTCTTCATGCAGACATGCCCTGGCTGGATACAGGTATCGAATCTACAATCAGTCACTCACAGATATGCCCTGGCTGGATACAAGAATCGAATCTGGAATTCTTCGTCTACAGATATGCCCTGGCTGGATACAGGAATCGAATCTCTAAACTCTTCATGCAGACGTGCCCTGGCTGGATACAGGTATCGAACCTACAATCAGTTACTCACAGATATGCCCTGGCTAGATACAGGTATCGAATCCGGAATTCGTCGTCTACAGATATGCCCTGGCTGGATACAGGTGTCGAATCTCTAAACTCTTCATGCAGACATTCCCTGGCTGGATACAGGTATCGAATCTACAATCAATCACTCACAGATATGCCCTGGCTAGATACAGGAATCGAATATGGAATTAGTCATCTACAGATATGCCCTGGCTGGATACAGGAATCGAATCTCTAAACTCTTCATGCAGACATGCCTTGGCTGGATACAGGAATCGAATCTATAATCAGTTACTCACAGATATGCCCTGTCTAGATACAAGAATCGAATCTAGAATTAGTCATCTACAGATATGCCCTGGCTAGATACAGGTGTCGAATCTTCAAACTCTTCAGATATGCCCTGGCTAGATACATGAATCGAATCTGGAATTAGTCATCTACAGATATGCCCTGGCTGGATACAGGAATCGAATCTTCAAACTCTTCAGATATGCCCTGGCTAGATACAGGAATCGAATCTGGAATTAGTCATCTACAGATATGCCCTGGCTGGATACAGGAATCGAATCTCTAAACTCTTCATGCAGATATGCCCCGGCTGGATACAAGAATCAAATCTACTCACAGATATGCCCTGGCTGGATACAGGAATCGAATATGCAATCAGTTACTCACAGATATGCCCTGGCTAGATACAGGAATCGAATCTGGAATTGTCGTCTACAGACATGCCCTGGCTGGATATAGGAATCGAATCTCTAAACTCTTCATGCAGACATGCCCTGGCTGGATACAGGTATCGAATCTACAATCAATCACTCACAGATATGCCCTGGCTGGATACAGGAATCGAATCTGGAATTGCGACAGTTGATAGTAATTATCTTTGGATTGATCTTTTCCTGAAAAGGAAAAACATCAGTTGTATGCAATGTCATGATGTATGAAAATGTATGATGTCATGATGTTCTCAAGAGTAAATGAGATTGTGTCGTATGCACTTTGTCATGTATGTAAGTAGGATGTATGAAATGTGATATGTTTATGAATGTGTTTCGTCTGGGAAAATAAATCCTTGACGAATGCCGGGAGTTTGTTGAATCCTGGGCTGATGCTGAAGAGTAGAGTTCTTCATTTCCGCTGGGGATGATTGTTGCAAGAATAAACCGGTAGGAGAAGATGACTCCGTTGGGGAATAAACTTGTTGGAGAGATACTCTGCGGGGAATTACTCTGTGGGAAGAGATACTTCGCTGAGGTTTTGATGATAACTTCGCTGGGGATACCATCACTAAGTTTTGTTGGAGAATTTGATGAACTCCGTTGGGGGATAGGAAGAACTTCGCCGAGGACGATCTTTCCGGGGTAATTAGCTGAGGATAACCCAGTTATAAACTCTGGTGGAGAATAACCTTTGAATAGAGCCGGGGAGATGCGTTCGTACTCTGCAGGGGATAAGCTTCCAGAATCTACTGGGGATAAGCTTCCAAAAATCTACTGGGGAGATTGATTCAACTTTCCTGGGGAAACTTTTGAGACTGCACTGGGGAAGTGGCTCCACTGGGGCGTCTGGTATTCCGCCGGGGAACAATCTTAGATCAAGACTGCCGGGGATGCTTGCTTAGGAACATCTGTATACTCCGCTGGGGAATATTGAGATCTTCTGGGGATACCCAACTTCTTAAGACTGACATTAGACTAACTCTGCTTGGGGAGAGTATCACTGACTTGCTGGAGATACTGTGCCTTTTCAGGATGAGGAGAGACCAACCCTGCTAGGGGAGAGTATTGCTGAAATCTGTCTTACTCTACGGTGAGTGAAGGTATCTGGGTTACATTCTTCAGCCGAACTTACCTTGGTACCTTGGTGGACAGAGCAACTAGATCGTTCAGACAATTCTTATTGCCCTTGTTTCTGTGGGAGAAGATACCTGTGGAGGTGCTTGATGACTGCTGATTGACAAATCTTCTTCTGGTAGGCAAGTGACGAGATGACGGGACATAGTCATACGCTTTGATCCCTAATTTTTGCCTGGACCGCCCTTTCGGGTTTTCAGTCCACCGGGATACCCATTTTTGCCCAAGCCGCCTTTTCAGGTTTTCGGCTTGCCGGGTGTACAGATTTTTTCATTTCATCCCTTATTTTTGCCCGAACCCTTTTGGTTCACCGGGAAGCCCTTATTTTTGCCTAGGTGTGTCAACCTAGCGGGTCTTTAATTATGCGCAGTATTTTTTTCGACTATGTCTGTGCTCTCAGGATGTAGGGAGGTGCCCCTGTCAGTAGTGTTGCGTTGCCCTACTACCAGAAGATGTTTGATCGTGCAATACCCCAAGTGATCCAAATGGAGATTTTCCCCAAGCTGGTTAGCCTTTTGAGAGATTCTCCGAATCTTGACCTAACTGCCCCAGATGACGGACAATGATCACGTCTGCCCCTTTTGTTCACTAGATATTTTTCGTGCGAATTTCTTTGCTGTTCGAACAAAAAAGTCATATGCAAACAATGTTATTTTAAAAATGCAAAGCTCATGTCTGTCTTGAAATTTTTGAAAAATGAAGTTTTCAATAAAACAAGTAAATTTTGTAAAATGTGATGTCAACTCGTTATTTTACCGCAAGCCTTAAGGAGTCAGGATACCTTCAGTATGCTTCCGAACTAAACCATGCTTCAGCTAGGACTTTTAAGGGTTGTAGCGTGGCCTGGTTCACGGTTTAAGAAACAAATGATAAAGGCTCAAATTTTATTTGTACCCACCCGTTCTTCGTGATGTTCTTCAAACCTAAACTCAGTTGATCGTGCGTTAGACCTTGTTTGAGTCTTTGTCCTGATATACCGGTGATGGTTCAGATGTTGACAATTTATCTTGAATAGGCAGTCTTTTTTTTTGTCGAGGTTTTGTAGGACCTCTTTCTTTTTTGATTTTGTTATCCCTGTTTTTTGCCTGAACTGTTTCTTTTGGGATTACAGTCAGCGGGATGCCCCAGTTTTGTAAGTTTCCTTCATAGGTTTTGACTTAGTGGGCTTTTAGTTTGAGGAGATAATGAATGCCTATCTTTATGATTATAGGAACCATCACTGTCTTTTGCTTTGGAAGAACTCCTTTGATGCCATTCATTATGCACCTGGATCAACTGAGAAGACTACCCTGCCCCAGGTTATGATTAAGGGTTTTAATTTTCGAAAAGAAAAACTCCTACTTCTTTGGCTCAAAGGGGTTGACGAGGGATTATCTTCCTTATAACTCCAGTGTTTAGGAATTGAAACAATGCCTGTACCTCATCAGCGGGGTCTGTTCAAAAGCATATTGTAGATTGTGGTATCGTTTTCGTCATCCTCCATCTAAAGGCTTGTAACTTTTTAGCAAGAGTTGAATGTCATAAAGAGAGTAAAAAGCATAGTTTAAATATAATGAAAATGATTGGATCAAATCAAGACAAACATATGCGATGCATTAATGAAACAAAGTTTGGCATTAATGGATAATTATTTGAATAACAAAGAGATTACAACTTGAAAATTCAAATGAACAAAAATCTTCTCGTCTCAGTAATTGTCACTTCAAATGGTGAACCTTGGAGGGATGGTAGAAGAACTCAGCCTGACCATCTTGTGTGAATTCCAATGCTCCCTCGTCAATCAGGTCTTGAATTTTGTTCTTCAAAGTCCGACAGTCATCGGTGTCATGTCCAGGACTGTCAGAATGGTATGCACACCTTGCATCAGGATTGTACCTTGGGGAGGCTGTGTTGGGATTCTTAGGAGGGTCCCTTAATGTCACCAGATTCAATCTTAACAGGTGTTGTAAAGCTTGAGACAGCGGCATGTTGAGCTTGGTAAATTTCCTTCGGTCAACCCGTTGCTTTTGGTGAGGTTGATGTTGGGCTTGTGACCCTGAAGCAAGCTGAGGAGATTTTCCCTTGTCTTCTTGCCCCAAAGGTGGTTGAATGATGACTTGATCTTCAACCTTAGATGTTTGCCCCCGTTGGTTATCCCGAAGCAGTTGGTTGACGAGAACCATGAGCTCTTCTTATCTTTGAGCTAAGTCTTGAATGAGAGCCATCTGCCCCATCATATGGGTTCTCATTGTATCTACCTCAGCTTGCAGACGTTTCAGCCGTTCGTCTTTATCGTCTTCTGGACTGTTCCTGACCAAAGTCCCCATGAGGAGTGTTCTCAGCTCTTCCTGCCCCTTGGATAGATTTAGGAGGATCTCCCCGAACCGAGTCTCTTGAGCATGAAGATCCTGGTTGCCTTGTTGGGAAGCCATTGCTGAAATAAACAGCGAAGATGGTAAGTGACCTGTCAAAGGAGTACCTGTAATGCAATGATATGTATGTATGCATGAAATGTTTTCAAGGATCTCGCGGGGTAAATAAGAAAATTGTTAGAACTTGAATTTTGTAGCTTGATTGAAGGAACTTCATGTTGTTGAGAGTCCTTCTTCAAGAGTCAAAGCTCACCATATCGAGTGGGTCATAGCCCCTGACTCAAGTCAGTGACCTTGGCTAGAGGAAAATAAATCCTCTTTGCCCCTTGCTAGACAGTTGGTTCATCATGACCTGCATCACAGACCCTTGGGATCCTTGAAATGGGTTAATCCTTATGCAGGATGTATGTAATGGTATGATGTTATGCTATGCATGGAGTGATGTAATTATGCCCTGTAATGAGTCCCAATTAAGGACTGTAAACAAAACCTGCAAGAAACTCGTGTGTCAGATGACAAGTATGCAAGTAGTCAAGTTTGAAGGCACACAAGTCACACAAGACAGTCCTTAGAGTTTAGGCCAGCATGAAGTTTGGGGTACTACCCTCTTGAAGTTGGTGGGCTCAAAACCTGTCCTATCAAAAGTAACCGGGTTCTAAGGAGATCAATATCATAGGGCTATTTTCTGTGTTCATTGTTTTGATTTATCCACTGAACTGGCGATCAAAATATTCCAAGAAAACAACCCTTAATGAGTGTAGTATCGAGTATCTACCAACTTCGGACTGCACCAAAGTCGGTCATCTCACTACCCCTAAAGAGGCCAGGATGGTCAAGTAAGGTTCCTAAGGTCAGTTGATGCTTCACGACACCACGCGGTGGCCCCGTACTCTCCTTGACTTGACTCAAGGGTTACCGGTACTCACCAAAGTGCCACATTAACGTAGCAAACTGTTTCAACCGTGTCGGTATACCCCGCACAGTTCCCTCACAGTTTGTTGCTACTTTCTAAAAGGTATCCCCCAGATCCGGGTTAGGATCTATGAAACTCCAAGACAGGCCCACAATTTTAAAGCAAACAAAACAAGCAATTGAAAACAAAGAGTGGTCTAATCCTAAGGTACACCTCACTTTTAAGTATCCCCAGCAGAGTCGCCAGTTCTGTGATCGGTGGAAATAGAACTGACTGTTTTTTTAGCTGGTTCGCGAAATGTCGCGGTAAGCACGAGTCGCCACCGTCTTTTATGTTCTCCAACATGGAAAGGACAAAAGCACAGCAAAATTCCTTTTTTGAGATGTCTCTCGGTTCGGGAGGTAGATTTATAGAAAGGGAAGGTGTTAGCACCCTTTCTATCTGTGGTTATCCACGGGCTCTTAGGTACTTGCTCTTATGTTTTCAAAAATGGTTTGCTTTTCAAGTGTATGTGGGTTTTGAAAAAGTTTCGTTTGAAAAATTTCTAGGTAACTCTTGTATCTGTCCTCAAGAGTGAATGAAATATTCGTTTGAAAAACTTTTTGAAAGTGTAGGTGTGAAAAAGATGTTTTTGTTTGTTTGAGAGAGCAAGTACCCAGGAGAAATCTACCTACTCTAAGGAATTAAGCTGTGTAAGAGTCCTTTAGACAGTACTATCCCACTATTGAGAAGTAGGTAGCACCGTCGTTAGAGTTTTCGGGTCAATTTGATTTTAGGGACGTATGGTCACTAAAGCAACGTTAGGACGCTTTAGTGGTAATCCTAATGTCTTAGATCATTTTTATCGAGGCAACTTATGATCTTGGGACAAAGGACGACCTCTAAAACATCCTATACTTTATGACCACGTTTGAAGCAACCAAGTGAGGTGTACCCTAAGAGTGGCATGTGCAAGTGTGTCAATTTTCAGTTATTTTACTCTTGCATGTCATGGTGAGCTATTGTTGATTTTTAAGTTTAAGAGTTAATCTTGTCATACAATCCTAGTTAGCATACATCTAAGCAGTTAATATATGTACATGAATTTAAAGTGCGGGAATTGTAAATCCTACGCTATTACAAGGCTTTCGGAGAGGGGGATTATTTACATGTCCAAAAATATTGGGGGAAATAAAAACAGTAAAGTAAAAGAAGGTCTTAGTTTAAGCTATTACATCCCAGTAAAATAAACGCGCGTGAATCTAAAAAAAAATCCTAAGAATAAGAACTCTTTTTGTTGTTTTTGATTAAGAAGATATTTGAATTAAATACTCCTAAGCCTAGTTTATTTTAAATTGATAAAATGAAGTTAAAATAATTAATTAATTTATTTACAAAATTAATTTGAATAAAAAAACTAACCTAATGTTTTTTTTTGTGATTTTTATTTTATTTTAATGTTAATTAAAAGATAAAAAGAAGTCTATGAGAATAAAAACAAAAAAATAAAGTGCAGGAGGGATCCTTCGATCCAGGGAAAAAAGGAGTTTCGACCCAGGGAGGGAATGGACTGCTTCGGTCCAGAGAGGGTCCTGGTCCTTTCGATTGGGCCAGACAGTAAGGCGTGAGTAGCCTTCGATCCAAAGAAGAGGATTGCCCTTCGATCATGGAGGTCATGGCTTTCGATCCAGGGATGAGATGCCTCTTTCGATCCAGCACGCTAATGGGTTCGATCCAGGGAAGGGCTCTCCTTCGATCTGGGATGTTATATCTGCAAAAGTATGTGAGCGAAACAAAAATGCAGGGCCTGGATATTGAATCCCAGGCCCTTCGATCCTGCACTTGTTGGAGTCTCTTCAGGCTAAATCTGCGGCAAATGTTAGCACACGAGAAATGTGACCTGGGTGCCAAACCCAGGCCTTTCGATCCTGTCTAAGATGGCAAGTCAAAGGTAACAACAAGTAATAATGCGTTTACGCAAATGTAAGGTTGGACAATTTACCCTTTTTTACCTGCAGATTGAGTCTTCGATTTGGGCACTGGCTGGATGGGAGCACTTTCAATCTGGGATTTCTGGGCGCAGGCACTTTCGATCTGGGCACTTCTGGGCGCAGGAACTTCTGATCTGGGCACTTCCTAGATGTAGGCACTTTTGTTTTGAGGGCTTCTGGGCGTAGGCACCTTCGATCTGAGGGACTGCTTTGGCTTGGAAAATTCTGGGCAGCGTCTCTCCAATGTTTTGTTCTCCTGCAGATTTTTTGAAGAAGTGTGTATAATTTTCGTTCTATGATTTTCGTGTGATTTTTCGTGTAATTTTTTTTTGTGTCTGTTGTAATGTGTCACTGGCCTCCTATTTATAGGAGTGTGGGAGTGCACGAAAATGGCAAGGGACAACCATTAAAATAGGCCTTTAACGCTCTGGACAAAAATCAAACACATTAAATCATTTCCTTTTTTGAAACATTTGTGTCCCTTGAATGAACCTGGACGCTTGGATTTCGAGTGCTTTCAGGCCATGCTCTTCGATTAGTCCTGATTTTCCTCTTTCGAATGGACTCCCTGCGTACCCTTCGAATGGGCCTGGCCCAAATATCAATCGAAGGATTCCAATCGAAATGCTCTGCTAACAGGCCAATCAAAAGGTGTTGTTCATGCCAAATGAAGGACATGGTTGACATGCCTGTCGACATTGCCTTGACATAATTCCAATCGAATGCTTGTCCATAATGCCAATCGAAATACTCCTTCAGAATGCCAATCGAAATACTCCTTCAGAATGCCAATCGAAAGGTATTTGAAGTACCACTCAAAAATCTTCTTTTTCCTTAGGCAAGAGTTTGTGATCAACCAGGCAGGGGGGAGACTTTGGAAAACATGAGAGGGCAAATTTTGGGGTGCAACACCACCCCAGTGGCAAGGTAGCGCGCTGGTGAGGCCCAGGTCCTGGGTTCGAACCTTGGCGCTACCTTTTGTTTTTTTCACATTTTTCCATTTCCAATTTTTTGCTGTTTTGCAGGATGGGCCTGCTTCTTTGGGCTTTAGCATTTTTACTAACATACTACTCCCTGTCTCCTTACAGCACCCTTGGCCCAACTATTATTCATTATTTTTAATTAAAAAAAACATAAAAATAATTCATAAGAATTTTATTTTCTTTCAAACTAGAAATTAGGGTTAACTCTTTTTTAAGATATAATTCCTTTTTATGTATTTTTAGGATTAGGTTAAAATTCCTTTTCACATAAAAAATAAAACAAAATATTTTCTTGCATATACATAATATTGCATTTTAAATATTGTATTTGTTTATTCCAATATTGGTATAAATTCGATTTGGTTGTAATAGCTTATTTAGATTTACATTCTTGCAAATCCCCATTCAAATTTGTATTCCCCCTCCCATAAATTATTGTAATAGCTTAGTAATCTTTACATTACGCAATTTACCTCTTTTACATGCCATGTTAGTAATTAGGGTTTGTATGGCAAAATAAAAACGAATCAAATAGAAAACCTTAAATTCAAGACAAAATCAAAGCATGAAAAATAACACACTTGCACATAAACATCTTTAGGGTTTCTCCACTTAGTTGCCTTATACAAAAATGGCCATATTACGCATGCGAAGTATCTTGGCAAAACAAACAAATATAAGATCATAGTCCCTCAATGATGCTATTCAAAGTTGCCTTACAAAATGATCTTGGTCCCTTAAAAATGCTAAGATACTTTGCAACATTCCTAATCATGGTTATACGATGACCCACGCCCGTCCCGTTTATATCCAAAGATAGGGTTGCTTACCAAATCAATGGTAAGACAACAATGTCAAAGGAATTGAAAATGCATAAGAAATACATTTGAGTAGGTAGATTACTTCTAGTTACTTGCTCAATTTTCAAACAAATATCCTTGCTATTTTCAAAAACAAACACACACATTTCCAAACATTTTACAAACATTGGAACATTTTCAAAAATAGACAAACATCTTTGTATATGTTCTTACGAAGGAGAATCATTACAAAGATTGCCTAAACGAATGTCCTCTTTTACAAAATACTTTCAAAACCACACCAAACACAATTTCAAACAACAAAAGCAAGTGATCTAGAAAGTAACTAAGAGCCCATGGACAACCATTGATGAAAAGGGTGCTAATACCTTCCCTTTTCATAATCTACCCCCCGAACTCAAGAAACAATCTCAAAGTTCTTTCCTATGCTTTTTCACCTTTCCTTTTGGATAAAAGAAAAGTCGGTGGCGACACTAACCACAATATTTGCGATAAAACGCAAAACCCTCAAGTCAGTTCTCCCACCGTATCACAGAACTGGCGACTCTGCTGGGGATAATTCTAAAAGTGGGGTTACCTTAGGGCTAGATCACATTTATTTGCTTACATTGTTTGACTTGTTTGCTTTACATTATGGTTCTTTGTTTGGGTTTGAATCCTCCACCCGAATTTGGGAAACATTGTAGGTAAATAGCAATACATTGTGGAAACTGTGTGGGGTATACCGACATGGTCTAAGCAATAACTATGTTAGTGTGACATATTTGTGGGTACCAGTAGCCTTTGAGTCAATCAAAGAGAATACGGGGCCGCTGAGTGATGTCATGAAGCACTAATGAACTTCTAGAACCCTTTACTTGACCAACTTGGGCTTTATGATGTAGTGAGATGACCGACTTTGGTGCAGTTCGAAGTTGGTAGATACTCGATACTAAACTCATTGAGGGTTGGTTTCTTGGGATATTTCGGTCGCCATTTAAGAGGCTTGAGCTGAAACAATGACCAAGGAAACAATCCGGTGATATTGAGCTCCTTAGAACCCGATTACTATTACTAGGACAGGTTTAAGCCAACTAAACTTTAAGAGGGTACTTACCTATAAAACCCCATGCAAGCCTAAACTAAGAACTTGTTTGATTTGCTTGTATATGCATACTTGTACATAACATCATGGACATCATGAGCATCATATGCATCCACTAACCATTTCAAGGATTTTGGAGATTCATCTTTGTTCTTATTTTGTAGGATATGGATTCACTTCGCAGGAAAACTATCCAAGTCAACCTTGTAAGAATTCCTCCACAACTTAAGGGGCTAGCTTCAAGGATCCCTGAGAACTCTCCATTCACCGAGAGGCATGGTCGTCTACTCAACTTGGTCACCTCTAACACAGATGAGGATATGATGAAAGTACTCTTTCAGTTCTTTGACCCTTTGCACCATTGCTTCACATTTCCCGACTATCAGCTTGTGCCTACTTTGGAAGAATTCTCTTAACTCTTGAGGATTCCCATTCTCAATCAACTACCTTTCAACGGTACGGAAAGAGACCCAAATCCAGAAGAGATTGCTCAAGCTTTGCACTTGTACTCATCTGATGTCATAACTCATTGGGAAACTAGAAGTGGTGTCAAAGGCTTCTTAGCAAAGTTCCTGTTTGAGAAAGCCCAAAGTTGTTGGAATTCCTTAGACTTGCAAGCTTTTGAGGAAATTATGGCTCTTCTTATCTATGGATGGTCTTGTTCCCAAATCTTGATCAACTCATAGATGTGAGTGCCGTCAAAATCTTCATGTCACGCAATCCGGTGCCTACGTTGCTAGGGGATATCCTGCACTCTTTTCATACTCGCACAATGAGGAAAAGAGGTGTCCTTATGTGTTGCACTCCTCTCCTGGAAAGATGGTTTATTTCTCATCTTCCCCAACCAGTCTTAAAGAATAAGCAAGGATTAAGGTGGTCACAAAGGTTAATGACGCTCAAACATTCAGATATTCATTGGTGTTCTCGATCCAAAGAGAATGTTATCATTGTTGACCGTTGTGGCGAATTCTATAATGTCCCTCTACTTGGAATTAGGGGAGGCATCACCTAAAACCCATGCTTAGCTATAAGACAGTTTGGTTATGCCCGAAGGGATGGCCCACACGAGATGCTGATTCAAGGCTTGGTATTCGATAACGACAACGACAATCAAGGTCTTCGCCATAGATTCATTCGAGCTTGGAGGATGCTAAAAAAGGTGGATAGCAAGACTTTGGGACACAAGAATTCCATCCCTCTTGAGCCTTACCTCAAGTGGGTACGAACTCGCGCTCAAAGTCTTATGATGCCTTATCCTTCCATTCTCCCAGTGATCATTGAGCCTGTTAAGGAAGGAGAAGTTCCATACACTATCCTACATCCTGACATGCCCACATCTTTTGAAGACCTACAAAGGGATTGGATACAGCTCAAAGGAGAGCGAGATACTTTCGAAGCCCAATTCTACGCAAGAGAGAAGAAGGTTTTGGAACTTACTAGGCTACTTCATGAAGAGCAGACTCTAAATGCCTACATTGCACCAAAGAGGATGCGCACTACTTTTTTATCTTAGAGTGTTGTATTATTTTTCCCAAGGGGAATTGATGTACTCAAACTCTATCTTATTAATATAACGTGTGTTTTCTTTTTGTCTAAAACAAACTTGAATTTTAAAAAATCCTTGAAAACATTGCATGTGTACATATCATTCATCATAACATTAGCAGGTCTTTTGCAACGAGTTTCCTCATCTCTCTACTATTTATTTCAGTAAGATGGATCTCGAACAGACAGTCAAAGATCTTCAAGTTCAAAACACGCAATTTCAACAATTACTCATGACCCTAGTCAAGGGGCAAGAAGAGTTGAAGACTCTATTAGCTGAAGAAACAAAGAAGAAAACAAAGAAAGCCACTGGGGTTTTGAATATTGGGAGAAGGTTTCAGGGACAGGCTAGAAGAACCTTGAATTTTGCAACCACTTCCGGGGAAGGAGAAGGGAAAGGAAAAGAAACAGCGGTTCCGTTAGAATCAGAAGAGGAGGAAGAAGAGGAAGACTATTCCGAGGAACAGTATCCTCCAGCAGATGATAAGTACAGACATCTTGAAGAGCATTTGAGCGCTATGGAAATACAAAAAGTGCCAGGTCTAGACTTTGAAGAATTGGGACTAGTATCGGGAATTGTGATCCCACCGAAGTTCAAAGTGGCATTGTTTGCAAAATAGGATGGGGTGTCATGTCCTAAGATGCACCTCCGATCATATATGATAAAGATCCAGCCGCACTCTGCCGATAAAGACCTGTGGGTCCATTTTTTCCAAGATAGCCTATCCAGAACACAACTCGATTGGTTTTACCAATTGGAAAGGGCCGACGTCCACAACTGGGAAGACCTTGCCGCAGCTTTCTATAAGCAATACCAATATAATGCAGATTTGGCGCCTACCCGTACTCAACTTCAGAGTATGACTATGGCTTCAAATAAGGGTTTCAAGGGTTACGCGCAGAAATGGAGAGATCTAGCTGGGAGAGTACAACCCCCTCTATCTGAAAGGGAGTTGGTGGATATATTCTTAGGTACTCTATCGGGCCCTTTCTTCAACCATTTGATTGGGAGCTCATCAGCTGGATTTACTGAGTTAATACTGACCGGAGAGAGGGTGGAAGCTGGCATAAAAAGTGGAAAGATTCAGAAGGATTCATCTGCCTCTACAACTGTGAGAAAGCCTTTCACTGGGAAGAAGGGGGTATCTGCTGTTTATCCACAAAGGAACCAAGGGAGAGCTGAACGCCGACCAATGGTAGTGGTTGCTATGATCCCAAAGCCTACATCTGATCAACCAAGAAGTAACCAACCGAGGGTGGAAAGGCCAGTCCGACAATTCACCAGAATTAATATAACTCTAGCCCAGGTTTTACCATACCTTCTGAAATCCAACTTGATAACTCTGAAGGAAGCTCCAAAAAACACCAACACAGCGTCCCCTCATTATCACTTAAATGCAAGATGCGCATATCATTTCGAAAGTCCGGGTCACTACACTAACAACTGTTGGGCCCTGAAAAACAAAATTCAAGACCTTATAGATGCAAAAGAGATTGAGTTTGATACTCCCGAGAAGCCAAACGTCATTTCCGCTCCTATGCCTAGGTATGGTCACAACACCAATGCTATCGAAGAAGATTTGTTTGCTACCACAGTTGATGAACTCTTGACTCCACTCCCAATCATTAAGATAAACTTGTTGAAAGCCGGTGTATTCCTGAGTTGTAATGAAGACTGCCATCTTTGCTTATCCTCACCAACTAATTGCCTTTTGTTGAAAACAGGCATTCAACGCTTGATAGACAACCAAGAGATTCTGTTTGAAAGTGCTCATGTTTCACCTGTTCCTGTTGAAGACGTTTCAATCATAACCATCTCCGCCAATTCTTCCAGGGTCCCCAAAAGAACCGTTAGGATTACATCGGTTCCAAAAACTACTCCTCTTATAATCACTATGCCTGGGCCAGTCCCATATGAATCATACAAAACAGTGCCGTGGAATTACGGTGGAGACATCTACTACCATGGTATCAAACAAGATGGGCTGGCCACTGAAGAGATGAGCTCCAAAGAAGAAGAATCCGACATTAGCAATATTGCCGGAACCAGTAAGATTACCCGTAGCAGTAGAATCTTCTCTCCAGAAATTGCCCCCCACCCCAAAGGCAGTTTTTGGACCTGTGGCTGCTCCAAAGGTTATCTTCGTACCAATAATCATATTTGTAAGTGTTCCTATTGACAAAGATGACACAACCCCTGCTGTTATCCCTACCAACACTCCTACTGCTGAAATTCGAGGAAAAGTAGTCAAGAAGAGTCTGTCTGGATGAAGGCTCAACCACTGACTATCCCCGAAACCTCCAAGAAGGAAATGGAGTAGATCCTGAGAATAATAAAGAAGAGCGACTACGACGTAGTTGAATAGTTGGGGAAAACTCCCTCCAAAATCTCCATGATAGCATTGTTTCTATGCTCAGAGGCACATGCAAAAGCTCTGGTGAAGTTTCTGAAGACAACCCATGTGCCTCAAGAGACGTCTGCTGACCAATTTTAAGATTGTGTGGCCAGTTTGACGGCTGATAACGGCCTAGGTTTCTCTGATGCTGATCTGACACCAAGGGGAAGAAAGCACAACGAGGCATTGCATGTCTCTGTGGAATGTAGAGGAACAACTCTGGCCCATGTCTTGGTGGACACCAGCTCATCTTTGAATGTTTTACCAAAGAAAGCTCTCGACATACTAGACTGCGAAGGACTAACATTGAAACCCAGTAACATAATCATAAGAGCATTTGATGGCTCAAAGAGGATGGTTCACGGGGAGGTGTACATCCCCATAAAGGTTGGGACTCAAACTTTCAACTCAACCTTCTATGTAATGGACATCCGCCCTCTTACTCCTATCTGCTAGGACGACCATGGATCCATAATGCCGGTGCTGTCACCTCCACACTACACCAGATGCTGAAATATCCTCTACATGGAAAGATTATCACTGTCCACCTAGAGGAAGAGTATATGATTATCCACCTCAATTCTTTCCGGTATGTAGAATTGGACGGCGAGTTCATTGAAACTCCTTTTCAACATTTCGAAGAAGTCTCTCAAGAGGTAGCAGTAACCAAGACTGAATCCCATATTCCCAAAATCATAAGACCTCTGCTCCGGATGTCATCTCTGAAGGATGCCAAGGCAGTAGTAGAGGAGGGTGGATGCACCATCTGGGGGCAACTTCCGGATATTCCGTATAAATCTGACAAGTTTGGCCTAGGGTTTACTTCAAGTACTCAGAAGGCTGTGCGTCGTGCCCGTGCTGGGGGGGCCACCCTTGAAGATTAGCAACCGAGAGGTGAGTGAGGTAGAAGATGGTGAAGAGGATTGCAACTTGGAGGATTGGATCTTTCCTACTGTCAACGGAGGACTTCGAAATTGGGAAGCCAGAGACTTTGTCCCAATAACTTTCATCCCTCAGTAATTTATCTTTTACATTTCTGTTGGACTTGTAATATTCACAAACAATTTGCACATTTAAAACCTTGTGCCTTGCCCGAGGCACAATGCTCCATTTGTAATGGTTTTTATTTCATCTTCATTTGACATTCAAGGAATCATGGACGTTTTTCACATACAAACTTTTTGTGCTCATTGTTTTTCTTTTACATTTTATTTTTAAAATATGGCTATACCCTTACACACACCCACACTCACAAATGCAGGTACCCCTCCATTCCGGATCCCATGGGTAACGATACTGCTATGGCTTTTTGTGTCTCTGAGGATCTAATCTACCAAGCTAAAGATGAAGGTGAGGAAGATTGTGAAGTACCAGGGGAATTGGCCAGACTACTACAACAAGAGGAAAGAGCTATTCAGCCTCATGAGGAACCGGTGGATACAATCAAATTGGGTACCGAGGAGGATAAAAAGAAATCAAGGTGGGTGCCAATCTGGAGCCTAGTGTTAAGGAGCGTCTGATTCAGCTATTGCATGATTATGTTGAGATCTTTGCCTGGTCATATGAAGACATGCCAGGACTTGATACAGACATCGTGGTACATCGTTTGCCAACAAGAGAAGATTGTCCACCAGTAAAACAAAAAGTCCGCCGCATGAGACCTGACATGTCAGAGAAGATCAAAGCGGAAGTCATGAAACAATTCAATGCCAGATTATTGGTTGTCACTTCCTATCCTCAATGGGTAGCCAACATTGTTCTCGTGCCTAAAAAGGACGGAAAACTACGAATGTGCATGGACTATAGAGATTTGAATAGGTCCAGCCCTAAAGATGATTTTCCACTTCCCCACATCGATATCCTGGTTGACAATGCAGCGCAGCACAAAGTGTTTTCCTTCATGGACGGATTCTCAGGTTACAACCAAATCAAAATGGCACCTTAGGACATGGAGAAAACAACATTTGTCACACAGTGGGGCACATTCTGCTACAAAGTGATGCCATTCGGACTGAAGAATGCTGGGGCAACCTATCAGCACGCCATGGTAGCTTTGTTTCATGACATGATACATCATGAAATAGAGGTCTACGTAGACTATATGATAGCCCGATCACAAACGGAAGAAGAGCATTTTGATCACTTGAAAAATTTGTTTGAAAGGTTGAAGAAGTACAAACTAAGGTTGAACCCAAAGAAGTGCACATTCGGAGTACGGTCCGGTAAACTCCTAGGCTTTGTCGTCAGTAACAGAGGTATTGAAGTCGACCCTGCCAAGGTTAAAGCAATACAAGAAATGCTTGCTCCTCGTATAGAGAAGGAAGTCAGAGGATTCTTGGGACGCCTAAACTATATTGCCAGATTCATTTCTCACCTAACAGCTACTTGTGAGCCAATCTTCAAACTATTGAAGAAAGATCAAGTAGTCAGATGGAATGATGAATGCCAGCTTGCTTTTGACAAGATCAAAGAGTATTTACAAGAGCCTCCTATTTTGATGCCACCAGTCGAGGGAAGACCACTGATCATGTATCTGACCTTTTTAGAGAACTCAATAGGGTGTGTATTGGGGCAACATGACGAGTCTGGCTGAAAAGAGCACGCTATTTATTACCTGAGAAAAAAGTTTACCGACTGTGAAACCAGATATTCACTGCTCGAGAAAACTTGTGCGCTCTGGCATGGGCTGCTCGCTGGCTAAGACATTATATACTGACTCATACTACTTTGTTGATATCTAAGATAGATCCGATAAAATACATCTTCGAGAAGCCTGCTCTGTCTGGGAGAATAGCTAGATGGAAGATGATCCTAACAGAATATGACATACATTATACTACTCAAAAAGCTATAAAGGGCAGTGTGCTAGCTGATCATCTTGCTCATCAAGCCGTAGAAGATTATCAGTCCATGAAGTTTGAATTCCCGGATGAAGACATCATGACATTAGACAACTGTGAAGAAATCAGTCCATATGACAGACCTGAATAAGGATCCCGATGGACCCTGTTCTTTGATGGGGCATCCAATGCACTTGGTAATGGTATCGGCGTTGTACTCATATCTCCGGAAGGGTGTTATACTCCTTTTACTGCTAGACTTTGCTTCAATTGTACGAACAACATGGCGGAGTACGAAGCATGCATCTTTGGTCTCAAAGCTGCCATAAACTTGGGAATCAAATCTTTAGATGTGTTTGGAGATTCAGCTTTGATCATCAGTCAGATGAAAGGGGAATGGGACACTAAGCACCCAAATCTTATCCCTTACAAAGAACATGTTTTGACATTGCTGCCACATTTTGAGAAGATTACCTTCGAGCATTTCCCGCGAGAAGAAAATCAGCTAGCAGATGCTCTAGCCACAATGTCATCTATGTTTAAACTTAATTGGGATAACGAAGCTCCCAAGATCACCATCGAACGAATGGATGAACCAACACACTGTCACGAGATTAATACCGAAGAAATAGTGGAAGTTCAATCAATGCTAAAAAGTTCTTAAGGAGATTCTCTGCTAAATTCTTCCTTAGTAATGGCATCCTGTACAAACGCAATCATGACTCCATTCTGCTTCGGTGTGTGGATAAGGTTGAGGCGGAAAAGATCATGGCTGAATTACATGAAGGTACTTTTGGCACTCACTCCAGCCGGCATACGATGGCGAAGAAAATCCTACGGGCAAGCTATTATTGGTCTACCATGGAAGTAGATTTCTATCAACATTCTCGGACCTGTCATAAGTGTCAAATTTATGCTGACAAGGTGCACGTACCTCCGGTTCCTCTGAATGTCTTGACGGCTCCTTGGCCCTTTGCTATGTGGGGAATTGACATGATTGGGGAGATCAAACCGACAGCCTCCAATAGACACCGCTTCATCCTAGTGGCCATTGACTACTTTACCAAGTGGGTCGAAGCAGCTTCCTTCGCATCCGTTACCAAGAATGTTGTTTCCCACTTCATCAAGAAAAATCTCATTTGCCGGTACGGTATCCCGGAAAGGATCATCACTGAAAATGGTATAAATCTTAACAACACTATGATCACCACCTTGTGCGAGCAATTCAAGATTTAGCATCACAATTCTTCCCCTTATCGGCCAAAGATGAATGGTGTTATTGAAGCTGCAAATAAAAACATTAAGAAGATCATACAAAAGATGACAAAAACGTACAAAGGCTGGCATGAGATGCTATTATTCACTCTCCACGGGTATCGTACCACGACTCGCACATCAACAGGGGCAACACCCTATTCTTTGGTATATGGCATGGAGGCTGTCTTGCCTATTGAGGTTCAGATCCCCTCCCTAAGGATTATGAAGGACGCCAGTTTAAGTGAAGACGATTGGATCCAGACTCGACTCGATCAACTGAACTTAATTGATGAAAAGAGACTTACTTCTGTTTGCCATGGTCAAATGTATCAAAAACGGATGATCAAGGCCTTCAACAAGAAAGTCAGACGCCAAGTATATCAAGTTGAGGATCTAGTGATCAAACATATCATCTTACCATAAAGTGATCCCAGGGTCAAATGGACTCCTACCTATGAAGGACCATTTGTAATCAAGAACATATTCTCCGGTGGGGCAATGATCTTGACCACCATGGACGGAGAAGACCTACCACACCCTGCGAACGCGGACATAGTCAAAAGATACTACGCATAAGAGACCCGCTAGGTTGACACACCTAGGCAAAACAAGGGCATCCCGGCGAACCAAAAAGGTTCGGGCAAAAATTAGGGATAAAATAAAAAAAATCTGTACACCCGGCAAGTTGAAAACCCGAAAGGGCGACTTGGGAAAAAAGGGTTTCCCGGTAGACTGAAAACTCGAAAGGGCGGTCCAGGCAAAAGTTAGGGAATTAAAGCGTATGACTATGTCTCGTCGGATCACTTTACGGACAACCTTTGATTTCCACGGGCAAACTCGGAGTTTCTGATCAATTCAATCATCTTCGGACGAAGCAACAAATAGACAAGATGCTCAGAGATATGAAGGCTATAGCAGAATGGGAACCCCACGGAATTATTACACATATCTATCTTTCTTTGTATAAACTTTTCTTGTTTTAAGGCACCATTCTCTTACTAGAATGTTTGTGTCTTTTGTACAAAATACTTATTCCAAGTTAATACAAAGATACCCCTTTGAAAGTACTAAAACCATTTGTCTTTTCTTTACACTTGTGTTTTATTTGGAAAAACATCCAATGATTCATTGATGAACATATGCATATGAACATAATAACTGTTTACAAATAAACAAAATGAGAAAGACAATTACTGATAGGTTGAAAGGACAGGAAAACGTCTCTAGGCTATTCCATAAGTAATCCTCACAGTATCCCCAGCGGAACAAATTTCAATTTATTAATCTCCAGTAGAAATCGTCAAATTTCTCAAGATTCCCCAAACAAATCTTACAAGCAGTACATGGCATTGCCCTCACATTAGAATTTACTTCTCTCAACAAGAGTTCGTCAGTACTTCAACTTCAAGACACGAAAATTCAACATAGCCTCAGCAGCATTCAAGGATTTATTTTCCTCAAATCAAACAACAATACAACAAATCAGCTTACATGCGCATACATTGCATCCACATATCATAAACATTGATAAAGCGACTACATTGCATCATACATTTCATGCAACATAATTTTGTGTTTCAGCTAACACTTTACCCTTTTCAGGATAAGATTAACAGCTATCAATAACAAATGCAATCATGATACAGTTCGGATACGCTCCAGACACGGATGTCATTCTGATACTCATTCAGATTTCAAGTTCAGATATAGTACAGATATGCTCCAGACACGGATGTCATTATGATACTCATTCAGATTTCAAGTTCAGATACAGTTCAGATACGCTCCAAACACGGATGCCATTCTGATACTCATTCAGATTTCAAGTTTAGATACAGTTCAGATACGCTCCAGACACGGATGCCATTCTGATACTCGTCCAGATACAACCTTCCAGATACAGTTCAGATACGCTCCAAACACGGATGCCATTTTGATACTCATTCATATTTCAAGTTCAGAAATAATTCAGATACGCTCCAGACACGGATGCCATTCTGATACTCATTCAGATTCAACTTTCAAATACAGCTCAGATACGCTCTAGACACGGATGCCATTCTGATACTTAGTCAAAATCAGCTCCCAGATACAGTTCAGGTACGCTCCAAGCAAGGACGCCATTCTGATACTCATTCTTTCGGCTCACAAGTTACAAATCAACAAGCTTTCTTGGATGGAATCTACAAGCCCATCTCCCAAAAATATTCTATCACTCCTCCAAATGGCATCTCTAAGCCCATTTCCACAACTACACATCGTCGAGTGCAAATTTCTGGGCACTCTAGTGTCCAATCATTCTTTCACCTTCAAGTCACAAATGGAAAAATTCGCCAATCTAACTCTTCAGGTTTAAGAAGATTGAACAGGGCAGCTGTTGTACCCCAAAATTTTCCCTCTCATCTATCAAGACTTTTCTCACAAGATCTCTTTGACTCAAGACTGGATTAGGGTTTGGTCAGCTCAAGACCTCTCATCATGCACTGTTGACCCAAAATTAGGGTTTGAGTTTGCACAAGGATTTTTGGCCTATAAACGCTTCATATGACTTTCAAGTATCATTATGGACCCCTAATATTACTCATGACAAGTTTCAAGCCTTGAACCACATTTTTGATCAGTCAATTGGACAGTTGACCTAAAAATCAACTATATTGGGGAAAAAGTCAACCATGGCCAATTTATAGTCAAACTTCATAATTTTTGATCCACAACAACATTCTAGACTCATATGTATCATTTGATCAAGTTTGTATTATAATTCCTCAAGAAATTTGATCAAATCATAAAAAGGGCAAAATGGTCAAAATTAGGGTTTTGACTGAGAAAGGGCAATTTCTGATTTTTGACCTAGCAAATGACCAATTGAGTTGGAGAATGATTTCAAGGGTTCATTTGTATCATCTTGACCTAATTACATGGTTCAAAACATTGCAAATCCATTGGGTAGACAAATGAAATTTGCAGTCAACTGATCAAAAGTCAATTGTAAACTGAAAAGTCAAACTTTGACTTTTTGGTCAAAATCAAGTGCCAAGGATCATAATTCATCAAAACATGTCAAAATATGAAACTTGTTCATCAAGGAATCAAAGATTGAAGTTTAGGTTTTAAAATTGGAAATTTTCTTAACTTAGAAATTTTTCTAAGTATAGAAAATTTCTTATTTTTTCTCAACTTTAAGCCAATTTTTCATCATGATACAAGATGATTCAAGGAAAGTTCCAAGCATGAAATTTGTAGACCTCTATGAAATCTACAACTTTGCTTCATACACTTTTCTCTAAAGATGCTTGGATCTCAAGATATAATTTTATGAATACATGCTCATGAACTAGATAACTTAGTGAAATTTTGCCCTAATTTAGGCAGGTTTTGGACCCAACTTCATGGAAATTTTTCACCTAGTTCCAATAGGAATCTTAAAATGCATTTCAAATATTAATTATAGAGCACACTGCAAGATTTCCAAAATGTCCAAGAACTCTTTGAGATCATTTTTAAGTGAGGATAATCGAAGAGATGAAGTTGGCAATTTCTCACTTTGTTTTCAAGCCATTTCATGAAGTACAAAATTCAAATCAGTACCTATGCTGCCTAATCCATGCTTTACAGGTCCCAAACTTGTTTCTTAATCCATAATTTAATGCTTATTCAGTTGAAAAAGCTTTAATCCAAGCCCTAGAGTCTTTATCCAAGTTGTAATCCCATAAATGGCACAAAGTTGCCATTGCCATTTTGGAAAAGGTTCACTTTTGCAACTTTCCAATTCTTGAGCATTGAACCTGTCTTCTCTGCACACACAAGTACTACAGATCTAAGGAAACTTGTATAGATATCATACCAACCCTAAGCAAGCCAGTACAAGCATGTGAAGACTTGTCTCTTCACTTTGCTTCAAAAGCAAGAAAGTATGCCAAAAGGCTAGAACTCACAAACCTGTTGGAGAGTTGACTTAAAACCTATCCCATACAAATATACAAACACATTACAACAGAAAAGAGGATTGCAAAAGGCCTGAAACACTCAAACACTCCATATCACCAAAAACCTGCCCAAACTTGCAGTTTTGGCATAAGCATATCAATCCATCATTTGGCTCGTGCGTTTCAAGTTTTAACCATCAAAACACTTTACCTACTTGATATCTAACTGATCCAGACCATCATCCCTGCACTGTCACTCCTTCTCCATCATCTGCCATTTTTGTTTTCAAAGCTTGCAGGTTGACTTGGATAGAGAGTTCCAGGCACTTTCAAAGCAAGGCAAGGATTGGAACACACTCAGGGAGGTTCAAGCAAGCTCAAGCAATCATCAGGCCTTCATAAAACTCACTCAAACTCCATTCACGATTTCAACTGAAAGAGGTAAAAATCTTAACTTCTATCTCTTCATACAGGCATCCGTTGGCCACGATTTGTGAATAAACAATGTAGACCTCATTGCTACGAAGCTGTACATATCTATAACTTGCATTTATTTGGTATGAGTTAAGAGAATTTTGAAGTTCAAGTTTCTGGAAAAATTAGGTTTAAATTTAGGGCTTTTAAAATTCATTTTGGTCTTTGATTTTTAGCTTACATGATTTACATGGTTAGAATCGTGAGACAAAATGCCACAACATTCATGTTATCAGTTTCCATTTTTATTGAAAGATGAGAAAGTTACAGAGCTTCTGGCTGGCTAGAGGAAGAAGATGAAGTATAGGGCAAAGGGCTTTGTTTGTGTTATGTTGTTTTTGTTTCACATTAATCACCAGATGTATAGCCACCCCAGTGGCAAGGTAGTGCGCTCGTGAGGCCCAGGTCCTGGGTTCGAACCTTGGCGCTACCTTTTTTTTTCTTCACATTTTTCCATTTCCAATTTTTTGCTGTTTTGCAGGATGGGCCTGCTTCTTTGGGCTTTAGCATTTTTACTAACATACTACTCCCTGTCTCCTTACAGCACCCTTGGCCCAACTATTTCCATTATTTTATTTATTTATTTATTTTCATTTTTTGTTTATTAAATATTTTCTTTAATACATAAAAAATCATAAAAAAATATAAAATATGATATTTTTGCATTTTGTTTATTTTATTTTATTTTCACATTAAAAAATATTTTTATTAAACCTTATATTAATTAATTGTTCTTAAATAAACTTGTAAACATAAATAAAATAGGTTTCGTTTAATTTGTTTTATTTTCCTTTCATTTCATACTTGTAAATATTTATTTTGGAATATATAAAAACTAAATATTTTCATAAAATATTATTCATTATTTTTAATACAAAAAATACATAAAAATAATACATAAGAATTTTATTTTCTTTCAAACTAGAAATTAGGGTTAACTCTTTTTTAAGATATAATTCCTTTTTATGTAATTTTAGGATTAGGTTAAAATTCCTTTTCACATAAAAAATAAAACAAAATCTTTTCTTCAATATACATAATATTGCATTTTAAATATTGTATTTGTCTATTCTAATATTCGTATAAATTCGATTTGGTTGTAATAGCTTATTTAGATTTACATTCTTGCAAATCCCCATTCAAATTTGTATTCCCCCCTCCCATAAATTGTTTTAATAGCTTAGTAATCTTTACATTATGCAATTTACCGCTTTTACATGTCATGTTAGTAATTAGGGTTTGTATGGCAAGATAAAAACGAATCAAATAGAAAACCTTAAATTCAAGACAAAATCAAAGCATGAAAAATAACACACTTGCGCACAAGCATCTTTAGGGTTTCTCCACTTGGTTGCCTTATACAAAAATGGCCATATTACGCATGCGAAGTATCTTGGCAAAACAAACAAATATAAGATCATAGTCCCTCAATGACGCTATTCAAAGTTGCCTTACAAAATGATCTTGGTCCCTCAAAAATGCTAAGATACTTTGCAACATTGCTAATCATGGTTATACGATGACCCACACTCGTCCTGTTTACATCCAAAGATAGGGTTGCTTACCAAATCAATGGTAAGACAACAATGTCAAAGGAATAGAAAATTCATAAGAAAGACATTTGAGTAGGTAGATTACTTCTAGTTACTTGCTCAATTTTCAAACAACTATCCTTGCTATTTTCAAAAACAAACACATACATTTCCAAACATTTTACAAACATTGGAACATTTTCAAAAAAAGACAAATATCTTTGTATACATTCTTACGAATGAGAATCATTACAAAGATTGCCTAAACGAATGGCCTCTTTTACAAAATACTTTCAAAACCACACCAAACACAATTTCAAACAACAAAAGCTAGTGATCTAGCAAGTAATTAAGAGCCCATGGAAAACCATGAATGAAAAGGGTGCTAATACCTTCCCTTTTCATAATCTACCCCCCGAACTCAAGAAACAATCTCAAAGGTCTTTCCTGTGCTTTTTCACCTTTCCTTTTGGATAAAAGAACAGTCGGTGGCGACTCTTGCTAACCGCAACATTTGAGATAAAACGCAAAACCCTCAAGTCAGTTCTCCCTCCGTATCACACCATGGTCCTATTCTGTAACTGCACACGAGTTGGTGCAAGATCAGCGTTGTATTGGTACTGCTTGTAGAAAGCAGCAGCTAGATCCTCCCAGGTGTGGATATTAGTCCTCTCAAGTTGATAGAACCACTCCAACTGCATTCCAGATAAGCTTTCTTGAAAAAAGTGAACCCATAATTTCAGATCAGTGGTGTATGGTTGAATCTTGCGGACATAGGATCTTAGATGAAGCTTCGGACAAGAGACCCCATCAAACTTGGCAAAAGCAGGGATCTTGAATTTATGGGGAATGAACACTCCAGGAACCAAACCAAGTCTCCAAAGTCCAAGCCAGGCACAAGTTGGGTCTCCACAGGCTTTAGTCTGTCTTCTAGCTGCTTATATATTTCGTCGGCCGGCGGGTATTGCTCATCAGAATAATCCTCATCTTTAGAGATTTGATTGTTTTCACCCCCCAACACGGGTGCTCCTAGCATCTTCCTACTGATTATCTCCCTCCTTGGAGGAGCCTTCTTCAACTTGAACTTGTCGAACAGGGCTTTTGAACCTTTTCCCCATGTTGGTCACAACTTTCTTCTTGGTCTTTTTCTTCGTGACAAAAGCGCCATCATTTCTTGCTTCCCCTTTGCTAAATTAAGCAGCTCCTCTTGGAATTGAGAGTGTTGAATCTGTAAGTCCTTGAGAGTTTGTTCTGGGGCCATCTTATACTAAAATAAATAGTAGAAAGATGAGGAAACCTATAGGGGAAACCTGTTATGATGACATGCATGATATGTAAATGTAATGTTTTCAAGGATCTCGCGGGGTAAACACAAGAAGATGTTAGAAGTTGAATTTTGATTACAACTTTCGCATTTTTCAATGTCTTTTTATGAGAATCAAGCTCACCATGTCAAGTGGGTCATAGCCCTTGACTCAAGTTACCGTGCTTTAGTCTTCGAGAGCATTTGGTTAGAGTGAAATAAATCCTCTTGCCCCTTGATAGACGTATGGTTCAATATATCCCTGCATCATAGGCTCTTGATATCCTTCAAATGGTTATTGAAAATGATGTCATGATGTTATGTACAAGTAAACATACACAAACAAAGCAAACAAGTCCTTAGGTTTAGGCTTGCAAGAGGTTTCATTGGTAAGTACCCTCTTGAAGTTTAGTTGGTTCGACCTGTTCTAGAAAGTAACCAGGTTCTAGGGGATCTCAATATCATTGATATTTCTTCATTGGGAATTCTCTCAGCACAATCAATCTTTTCTTACAGCCGAAATATCCCATAAGTCTGATCTCAATGAGCGTAGCATCGAGTATCAACCAGTCTTCGGCTCTACATCAAAGCCGACTATCTCACTACTTCCTAATGGTGAAGTTGTTCTATTAAAGGTTCTAAGGTCTGTTAGTGCTTCGCGACACCACACAACAGCCTTGTATTCTCCTTAATTCGCCATAAGGGATACTGGTACCTACAAATGTGCCACACTAACATAGCTATTGTCTCAACCATATCGATATATGATGTACAGTCTCCATAATCTTTCCTATTTACCTAATGGTGATCCCAAATCTGGGTAGAGGATCAATACAAACCCAAACAAGGACCCATAAATGTAAAGCAAACAAATCAAACAATGAAAGCATTTTAAAGGTGATCTAGATCTAAGGTAATCCCACTTTTAAGTTATCCCCAGAAGATTCGTCAGTTCTATAATAGGGTGGGAGAACTGACTTGGGGTGTTTTGTGTTTTATCGCAATTGTTGCGGATAGCAAGAGTCACCGTCAACTTTTCTTTTATCCAATAAGGAAAGGGTGAAAAGAACAAGAAATACCTTTGAGAGATTTTCTTGAGTTTGGGGGGTATATTATGAAAAGGGAAGGTGTTAGCACTCTTTTCATTCATAGTTATCTATGGGCTCTTAGTTGCTTGCTAGATTATTGCTTTGTTTGAAATGTGTTTGTAGTGTGTTTTGAAAGTGTTTTTGAAAAGCGCATTCATTTAGGCAAACTTGGTAATGATTCTCGTCTTTATAAGAATGCATACAAAGTGTTGGACTTTTTGAAAATATTTCATGTTTTGAAATTGTTTGGTGTGTTTGAAAATATGTTTGTTTTGAAGATGGATTATGAGCAAACAACTAAGAACGTTCTACCTACTCAAAAGTCTTTTGTTCATTTCTACTTTCCTTTGATATTTCTATCTCACTATTGATTGGTAAGAAGCCTTATCTTTGGATGTAAAGGGACGGGCATGGATCATCGTATAGTCATGAATAGCAATGTTGTGAGATATCTTAGCATTTCTCTTTAAGGGACTAAGATCATTTGTAAGGAAACATTTGTAGCGTCATCGAGGGACTATGATCTTGTGTTTTTTTTATTGTTTTTGCTAAGAAGTCTCACATGTATAACATGACCATTTTTAAGGCAACAAGTGGATTTAACCCTAGAGGTGTAAGTGTGCAAGTGTTTATTTTTCATGCATTATTTTTTCTTGGATTAGGGTTGTCTAAGGTTGATTTTTATCTTGCCATACACACCCTAGTTACTAGAATTTATATTTGAAAGCGATAAATTACCGAAAATAAAGTCCTACGCTATTACACCATTTAGGGGATATGGGTACAATTTACAAATGGGGATGGATGGGAGCTTAAATATTACAACCATATTGAATAGCCATGAAGAAAATATGTGAAACATATAAAGACAAAGGAAAAGGAATGAAAAATTCATTTTTGAATGTTATATGTCGACATATGCTCTTTTGCATCAACACATAACCTTCCATTGCCCCTATATTGCCAAATCAACTCAGTATGAGGAGATACATAATGGCATGTGTCGACTTATATCCTGCATGTGTCGACTCATACGTGCTTTGTATCGACTCATACACCCTTTTTTCTTCTGTTTTGGGCCTGTATAGCAGTATGTGTCGACTCATAAGGCTATGTGTCGACTCATAACCTATTTTCCACTAAGACGTGTCGACTCATATAGGTATGTGTCGACTCATACTGTCATTTTTTTCACTTTATATTTGTTTTGCTGCATACATGGGTTAGTTCTCAACATATAAATGACAAGAATGGAAGATAAACAAAGGTTAGCTGCAATAGGAATGGTTATTACATTTTATCTTCAAAGATGAATCAACTAATGATGCTTGAAATGAAGGGTTTAAAGTCAAGAAGACTTACCTTGCAGCTGGAATTTATGCTTTGAGCTTGAGTTGCTTCCTTGACTGTTCTTGAACTTGGAAAAATAGAGGTGTTACAGAAGATTTTTCTTGGGTTTGAACAACTAATATATGATGTATGTGGGGTGCTTAGATGTTTGGAAAATACTTGCAAAGTATGAGAGGTTCAAAAGTTTGGACTTCCAAACTCAAGAGTGGAAGTTTTGTGGACTGTTATGGCTTTTGTGAATATGAGATTTTGAGGGTTTATCAACAAAACTTCTGGCTTTTCTCTCTATTTTTCTTACCTCTTTCTCTTGCAAATGCTTCTCCTATTTATAGGTAAAAGGTTTGTGAGCAAGGGCTGAATAGGTTTACAAGACAACATGTTATGGTTTGGTTGGATTGCAAAGATCAAACTATATCAAGTACTCCATAGTCCCAAGATGAAGTACCAAAGTTTCTGGTATAGAGGAGATACTTTCCATGATTTATGGTGAAGTAAAATCAGAAGCAAACAAGGTATGGGATCAAGACAAGTTGTGTGCCAACAAGCTTGCTTTTTAAGAATAACAATGGTAACTTTATGCCATAAATGGAAAGATCTTTTGGACAATGGCTTAAACATTTGGGTAATAGCTCAAGAGTGGGTGTAAGCATTAAATTATGATGATATTTGCAAGCAAAAAGGCATGAAACATAAGATTATGCAGCATAACATAAGGGTTTTGTTATGTGTTCTTCACTAAAATGACTTGCAATTCAAGAATGGATGCCCAACTTCATGCCCTTGAATCTCGTAGCTCAAGTATGATAAATTTATGATCTTGGATGTTTTGGAAAGCTTGGAACATCCTATATAACTTTCATGTTGGCCATTTTGACAAAATCATCTTGTAACTATGTGAAAAATGCCAAGAAGTTGGGATAAAATCCTGACTAAAACTGCTGAAAATTTCTCTAAGTGTTTATTCAAAAATGTCATGACTTCATGAATTTATAACTTAAAATCCAAGCATTTCTAGAAAAAGTCCTGCCCTACAATGTTTTAGATCTCATTGAGATCTACAACTTTCATGTTGGAATTTTTCCTCGAATCATCTTGCATCATGATGAAAATTTGGTATGAAGTTATGAAATAAACATGTGCAAAACACTTAGAAAAATTCTCAAGTCTTGAAAAGTTTGACTTTTCAAATTAACTTTTGACTTTCTTGACTTTTTGATGACCAATATTCATATTCTTGAATGTCTTGATGAATTTTGATCTTTGAAACTTAATGTTGACCAAAAAGTCAAAGTTTGACTTTTGGTGCTACAATTGACTTTTTCATCAGTGCAGCTAATTTTTGGTCATCTGGTCAATTGACCTTGTGCAAACTCAAACCCTAATCTTGAGATATAAATGTTGAGGTGATGGCTTGAACTAGTCAATACTAGTGCAAGCTTGAGCTTTTGAAGATCTTTGTGAGAAATGTCTTGAGAAAAGAGAGGGTAAATTTTGGGGTACAACAGGGTCCAAGTCTATATATTGGACTAGGCCCATTAGGCTGAGGGAGGTGTAGGTTATTTATGCATTTAGAAAAACAAAACAGAGGAGAGGTGCGACTAGTAATGGGCCTGGTCCAAAAGTATTTGTGATCCATTTAGACAGGGTCTGGGAGGGTGTATGGCATTACAGTGGGCATGCAAATTGGGGCGTTGGATTATGATCACGCGGTGGACATTGAAAGTGGACGATAATGTGTGATGCATAGGATTAAGATACATTATATTTAGTTTTACAAATCATTTTTCATAAATTTTGTCTCTCTCTGATCTACCCTTTGTTCTCTCTTATCTCACCAAACACCATCATAGAGAAACCCTAAATCTACCCCTTCCGACCCTAATCCACAGTGACGCTCCCACCCCAAACCCTACAATTTTGATCTCATACAACCCCATATCATAAAATACTCGTGAAAAATACCCTAATCTAAGTAACTAAAGCTTACCTTCTTCGCCTTAGATCTTTGTGCCTCTTCAGATTTAGGTCTGATTTGTTCTTATCTCCTCTTCTCTCTTTCTATTTTGCAGGCGCTGGACGGTGGTGACGAAGAAAGCAGTTGCGACGCGGAGAAGAAGTTCTAGGGTTTCAAATGTTTAAACCCTAAGCGGAGATGAACAAGAGTTGTCAGTGGCAGCGCTCAAGCCTCCTTCTTCTCTCAAGCTCTCTTCTCTTCTGATCTCTGTGAACTTCTTCCTCTGTAAAAAATTTCTCCCTGCCAATTTTTCTTCCCCTTTTCTCTTAGAGTTCTTAGGCTTTTATAGTGTTTAGTGTTTAGATGATTTAGGAAGGTTTTTTATGAGATTGTCATTACTTTTAGAGAATCAAGGATTCACAGATTTGATACAGATTTTGTTTGTAATTTGATGTAAATCTGTATAGTAAGTTTGATTTGATCACGATTTGGTACAATTATGTTTTGATAAATTTTGATTTTGTATTGATTTGATTATGTTCTGTATCAAGAATGATTTGTAAATGTTTATAATACTTTTGGATAGATCAATGTAATATTTGATTCGATTTGAACAGTATTTGTTTTTGGCATAAACACAAGCGTTTTTCTTTCCTGATTAAAACAGTGAACATTTTTTCTGATTTGGATTGGGCCTGTAATGGACCATGCGACTGAGGCTTCAATTTTGGCCTTTTTAGTCATTGTTTTTTTTCAATCTGATATAATTATGATTTCATGATATAATAATAAAAACGTTACTAAAATAATTTTAATAATGTTTGTAATAATAATGTAAAAACAAAAACACTTTCTTAAGACAAAAAATCTGCAATGGGCCCAATTTATTTAATTATTGGGCTACCTCTCTCAAAAACCAAACCCCCTCCTTTCTGCACGTAAATGGGCCATTCTGATTTAGAAGGGCCCAAGAATTCTCAAATAGGTAAACACTCCTTCAATATTTGAAATAGGCTATAAGCGAAACTAAAAAGCCTTGACCCAAAGTGAAATGGGCTAAATTTTCTTAATTATTTAGGCCTTTCTCGAAAAATGTAAAACATACCCCCCTTCTATAGTGTGATACGGTGGGAAGAACTGACTGTTTTTTGGAATGCTGGTTTGCATTTTGCGTTTGTGTTTGCAAAATGTCGCGGTAAGCAAGAGTCGCCACTGACTTTTATTTTATCCAACATGGAAAGGAAAAAAGCACAGAAAAATTCCTTTTCCGAGATATTTCTTGGGTTCGGGGGGTAGATTATAGAAAGGGAAGGTATTAGCACCCTTTCTATCTGTGGTTATCCACAGGCTCTTAGGTACTTGCTCAATTGTTTTCAAAAAAATTTTCTTTGTGCTTGTGGGTTTCAAAAAGTTTTTGTTTTGAAACTTCGATTTAACTCTTGCTTCTGCCCTCAAGAGTGTAATGAAGTTTTTTGAAAACTTTGTTCGAAAAGTGTAAGTGTGAAGAGTTTTGTTTTAAAAGAGCAAGTATCTAAGAACCATCTACCTACTCGAAAAAGGAATCGTTCTATGTTATTTTCCTTTAGACAATGCTATCCCACTATTAATGAATGGGTAGCACCGTCGTTGGAGTTTAAGGGTCAATTCGAATTAGGGAGATAGGGTCACCAAAGCAATGTTAGAATCCCTTAGCGGTAACCCTAATGTCTTAGATCATTTGTTTGAGGCAACAATATCCGAGGCAACCATTTCGAGGCGACTATGATCTTTTAGACAAGAGGACGACCTCTAAAACGACCTATACTCAATGACCGTGAACGAAGGAAACCAAGTGGGGTGTACCCTAAGAGTGCGCATGTGCGAGTGGGTCGTTTTCAGTTATTTTTATCTTTGTACATGTTAAGGGTGATCTAATTTGATTTTAAGATTAACATTCAGTCTTGTCATGCAAACCCTATTATCAAACATCTAACAGTTGTAATTTGCGGAAATAAAATGCGGAATTTAAATTACAAGGCGTCAGGTATTTACATCGCCAAAGACAAACCCTTTTAAAAATAAAGTAAAGCGATAAAAATAATTAAATGTCCTATTTAACTATTACAATCCGGAAACAGGTACATTATTGGATAAAAATAAGTAACGCGCGCGGGAAATTGAATCGAATGCGAATTTTAGGGTTTTGACCCTTTTGAAAGAAAATGCCATCTTTTTGGTTTTTTGTTGTTTTTATTTTAAGAAAGAAAATACACATAAGTTAAATAACTAAATTAAATTAATAAATTAATTGAATGAAAAATAAATTATTTTTTTGGAGTTTTTGATTATTTTAAGAAAGAAAATAAAATTATTGAATTAGTGGTTAATATCTAATTAAATCTAATTAATTAAAATTATTTACAAAAATGAATTAAAGTTTTCTAATTAAAACCTAATCAATTAATAAAAGTTAAAATTTGGTTGAACAAAAAAATATTTTTGTGATTTTTATTTAATAAAAGAAAGAATTTTGTGATTGGTTAGAAAATTAAATAAATAAAACAACACAATTAATAAAACAAAATAAAATAAAATAAAAGAGAGAGGAGTGTTGGGCCTGATTTAAGAGTGTGAGTAGCAATTTCATAGGCCCAACAAAGCTGATACGTTTGACCATCTGGGATCCAGTGTGGGCATATTGACTTGGCCTTTGGTGGACTTCTAGTCATGGACCACCAGATCTGGCCATTGGCCATCTGGCGCCTAGATGGGTGAGGGAGCATGGTAGATTGCAAGCTTGTATGCGCATGTGATTATCTGCAAACAAAAATCATTGAGAAAGTGGGGGACCTGGGATTCGAACCCAGGTCCTGAAGGGGATACACTGCTCGCTTTACCACTACACCACATTGCCTTGTTTGTCATAATAATGCAAAAGAATAATAATATAATAAAATGAAATCAATTGGTCAGAAAATAAAAAAAAGGGCGCCAAGATTTGAAATAGCCAATGGACGGGGGACACCTCATCGTCCTTGTCCTCAAACCTGTAACAAAAATACCAGCGGATTTGAATCTACAGCTAAAAGCGTAGCCCTATCCTAAAATTCTCTCCAGGCCATAAAAATACATTCTACGAGCATGGTTGAACTCGTCATCTCCTCCTGATTGCAACCATGCCCTTCACGTGGACCAATTGTGCCTGAAACAAAAATCCCCAAAACCACGAGCCAAACCCTAGCAATGGTGTTTCTTCATACAGAGCACATAAATGAAATTAAACAATGCAAAAAGTTTGAACATGTTCTTGTGATCACGAATGTACCATTAGTTTGTTCAATGGATGCCAGAATGCTTCAAATCGAATTCAAGAACAGAGCTGTGTTACGTGAGACTTACAGTGCGTTTGGAGGCCTGAGGATGCATGGTTTTGGTTGGGATGGCTTGTGTGAATGCCCAGGAAGCGATTGGAACAAGTCTCGACCTCTGAAAATGCCTCTAACCTGGATTTTGATCTCTCACTTTTTTGTGATTTTTCACTTTTTGTTCTGCCTCTTCCAACAACTTGCAACCCTTATTTTCGTGTGTTTAGCTTCCTTATGTATCACTTGGTGCATTAGGTTTACAAACTTGGTACAAATCTCCCTCTATCAATGACTTTGATGTGGATTTGATTATTCCATTAAATCTTTCCAAATTTTCCTAATTCCAATCTTTTGCACATTATTTTATTTGATACGAATTTGATGTGATGCTAGCTGTGAACAAAGTCTAAAACAATCATAAAATCATGAGTTATTAATTCCTTGGATTTTATATGATTTTATTTGATTAAAAATGAATAAATTCAAATAAAAATCAAATTAAATTATAAAAATGAGATATGAGCACATGGATGGAGCTAGGGCACGTGGGTTATAGTGAAAACTCAAATCAAGTGAAAAAGAATGGGCCCATTTGACAAAATTTGAAGTTTTGGGGATAGTTGACTTTTGGCAATTTTGCCAAAAAGTCCAACTTCAACAATGCATAACTTCTTCAATTTTGAACTTTTGGAGATGTTCTTTGACTTTATAGAAAGCTTGAGATGTCCTCTAATCAACCCTTTTTGTATGATATCATTTTGATATTCCATACTCAAGTTATAAGCTTTGATAAAAAAGGTGTTTTTGTTGACTTTCAAAAATGACCTATAATGTCCAAATTCATAACTTCTTATGAGTGCATATTTTGATCTTGGGGTATGAAGATGGATTTTAGGAAATTGAATCCTCCTCAAAATTATCTTTGTATGGGTCATTTATAATAAAGTATGAGAAAGTTATGTTTGGTCAAAGTTGGGTTAACTTTTCCTATAAAACCCTAATTTAGCAACTTTTGAATCTTGATGAATCTTGAGCAATCCTTGATGAATCATGATCAACCATTGATAAAATGATGAAATATCTATCAAAATGAGAATGTTGACAAAAAATCTTGAAGTTTGACTGTTTGTAGGTCACAGTTGACTTTTGCCCTAGCACAGTCGATTTTTGGGACCTTTGAGCAATTGACTGAGCAAACTTCCTCTGCAAGGCTTGGAATTTGACATGGATGATCTTGTGAACATATTAGGACATTGGGGAGCACTTGAGGTAATCTGGACTCAAGTATCTTGATGCAACACAAAACCCTAATTTGGGGTAGACTGCCTTAGGAGATAGCTTGTCTGACCAATCTCTTGAGCAAATTTGAGCAACTTGGAGATTTTTCTTGCAATGTCTTGAGGAATATGAGAGGGAAAATTTTGGGGTACAACAGCTTCCCCTGTTCAATCTTCTTAAACCTGAGGATGTATATTTGCTTTCGTGCCTTTCGTGATCCGAAGGTGGAAGATGATTGAACACTAGAGTGCCCAGAAATTTACACTCGCATGAAGTGGTATCAGCTTTGTGATGTCGGGAATGGGCTTATAGATGCCATTTGGAGATTGCTAGAGGGAGGATGGGCTTAAATATGCCACCTGCAGGGGTGTCGATCGCATAAGAGATTCCTTAGCGAAAGCTCGCATACTCGTTGTTGTGGAAGATTCCGCTGGGGAAGTCTGATCTTGTTGAGATTTAGGAATTTTCCTGTACTTCAACTGAGAGAACATCTCTGATGAGTTTTAAGAACTTGCCCGTAATTCAACTGGGGTGGAAACATCTTCATCGAGATTTAAGAACTCTTCCATAATTCAACTGAGAAAAACTCTGCTGAGATTTAGGAACTCGTCTGTAATTCAACGGAGGAACTTTGTCGAGATTTAGAACCTTATCTGTAATTCAACTGAGGATAATTCGGTTGAGATTTAAGAACCGGTCAGTACTTCGACTGAGGGAAACATCTTCGTCGATATTTAGGACTTGTCTGTAAATCAACCGAGGATAATTCTGTTGAGATTTAAGAACTGTCAATAATTCAACGGAGGAACTTGTCGAGATTTAGAACCTTATCTGTAATTCAACTGAGGATAATTCGGTTGAGATTTAAGAACTGGCCAGTACTTCGACTTTGGGAAACATCTTCATCGAGATTTAAGAACTCGCCCGTAATTCAACTGAGAAAACTCTGCTAAGATTTAGGAACTCGTTTGTAATTCGACGGAGGAAAATTGTCGAGATTTAGGACCTTATCTGTAATTCAACTGAGGATAATTCTGTTGAGATTTAAGAACTGGTCAGTAGTTCGACTGAGATAAAAGCTTCATAGCTTTGAATTTAATGAGAATTTAACCACATCCTTCCTGAAAAGTAAAGGTTAGTTGTATTTAATGTATGATATGTATCAAGCAATGATGTTCTCAAAATAAATGAGATTGTGTTGTATGATGCGTATATGCATGTGTCATGATGTATGGAAATGTAATGCTTTTAGTTGGGGAAAATAAATCCCGGATAGCTGCTGGAGAAAAGAGTTGAATTCTTCGTTTTCCGCTGGGGATAGTGAATGAAGATGACCGTGAGGATAAACCTGCAGGAGAAGATGACTCCGTTGGGGAATATACTGATGAGGAGATTACTCTGTAGGGAAGAGATGCTCTGTAGAGAATTCCTGTTGATAGATTCAACTGGGGATGAATTACCGTTGCTGGTGATACTGAATCCTGTTGGGGGTTGAATTCTTGTTGGTGAAAGGAATGAACTCCAATGGGGATGATTTTTTTTCAATAGCAGCCTTACTGGGGATAACCTTTTAGGATCTACTGGGGATAATCCTTTGAGCTCTGCTGGAGACAATCTTCCAAAGTCTATTGGCGATGATTCTCCAAACTACACTGGGGGAAGCTTTTTTAGACTGCGTTGGGAAAAATTTCAAACTCCACTGGGGATGTTTTGTACTTTGCCGGGGAATATTCTTATACTCCGCTGGGGAATATTAAGACCTTTCAGTGCTGATGGTAAATAAACTCTGCTTGGGGAGAATATAACCGATTCATTCATAATTACACGTCTCAGCTGGGGAGAGCTATCATTACTGTCCTTTCTTACTCTGCGGGGAGTGAAAGTACCTTGGCTATATACTTCAGCTGAATTTACCTTGTACCTGGTGGACAGAGCAACTGTACAGCTTGGACAAATCTTATTTGCCCCTGTTTCTAATATTACCAGTAATTGTCTTTTGTTTTGCATGTATATATTCATGAGCAGCAATTAATGTCAAATGCATATATCAAAAATGAACATTGGACGTTCTTTGCAAAACAAAACAGATAAAGGAAAGATAGCTTGAAATTTCTTTGAAAATGAATTGTATTGATTTTGAAGTTTGGCCTGTAAATAGGCGCTTTTGTACAAGAGGCTGACGTCCTAGTAAGAGAACACCGTCGAACAAATATAGTTTATACAATTTGTGAAAAACTAAACAAAACAGCTATGTGAATAATCCCACTGGGTTCCATCTCTGATATTGCCTTTATGTCCTCGAGCATCTCATCACTTTGCTACTTGATTGAAGGTAGGTCAGATTGATCAGTGTCGTCCGAGCCTGATAGTTGATACCGAAGTCTGGATGCAAGGTGATCCAATGAGACATAGTATTATGCTTTGATCCCTAATTTCTACCTGGACCGCCCTTTCGGGTTTTCAGTCCACCGGGATACCCTTTTTTGCCCAAGCCGCCTTTTCAGGTTTTCGACTTGCCGGGTGTACATATTTTTTTATTTCCATCCCTTATTTTTGCCCGAACCCTTTTGGTTCGCCGGGAAGCCCTTATTTTTGCCTAGGCGAGTCAACCTAGCGGGTCGTTAATTAGGCGTAGTATCTTTTCACTATGTCTGCATTGACGGGGTGAGGAAGGCCGTCACCATCCATGGTGGTTAGAATCATAGCTCCTCCTGAGAAAATGTTCTTAACCACAAATGGCCCTTCGTAAGTAGGGGTCCATTTGCCCCTGGGATCACCTTGAGGTAAGATAATGCGCTTGATTACCAGGTCCCAAACTTGATACTCTTGTCGTCTGACTTTCTTGTTAAATGCCTTGATCATCCATTTTTGGTACGTCTGACCATGACAAATCGCAGTAAGTCTTTTTTCGTCGATTAAGTTCAGCTGATCAAGCCGGGTCTGAATCCAGTCATCTTCGCTCAAACCTGAATCCTTCATAATCCGAAGAGAGGGTATCTGAACTTCAATGTGCAAGACTGCCTCCATGCCATATACCAATGAATAGGGTGTTTCCCTTGTTGACGTCCGTGCTGAGGTACGGTACCCATAAAGAGCAAATGGTAACATCTCGTGCCAACCTTTGTATGTCACTGTCATCTTTTGCACAATCTTCTTAATGTTCTTATTAGCCGCTTCTATAGCCCCATTCATCTTCGGCCGGTAAGGAGAAGAGTTGTGATGCTGTATCTTGAACTGCTTGCAGAGCTCAGTGATCACCTTATTATTGAGATTGGTACCATTGTCCGTAATGATCCTCTCTGGTACCCCATATCGACATATCGGATTGTGCCGAATGAACCGTGCCACAATGTTCTTGGTTACGGTAGCAAAGGAAGCTGCTTCAACCCACTTTATAAAGTAATCAATTGCTACCAGGATGAAACGATGCTCATTGGATGCCGTAGGTATGATCTCGCCGATCATATCAATGCCCCACATTGCAAAAGGCCAAGGTGCCGTCAAGACGTTCAGAGGTACTGAAGGTATGTGCACCTTATCAACATAGACTTGGCACCTGTGACATGTTCGAGAATGCTGATAACAGTCGGCTTCCATTGTGGACCAAAAGTATCCTGCCCGAAGGATTTTCTTTGCCATGGTGTGTCCACTGGAATGAGTTCCGAAAGTACCTTCATGTAAATCTGCCATGATCCTTTCTGCTTCATTCTTATCCACACATCGCAGTAAGGTTGAATCATGGTTGCGCTTGTAAAGGATGTCATTGATGATGAAGAACTTCGCCGCGAACCTCCTCAGAAACTTCTTATCATTAACAGATGCACCCTCGGGGTATTCCTGAGCTTCAAGATATCTTTTCACCTCATGAAACCAGGGTTTTTCTGTTACCTCTTCAGTCTCAATATCACAGCAATGTGCAGGTTCGTCCAAATTTTCAATGATGATCTGGGGAGCTTCGTTGTCCCAATTGACTTTGAACATAGAAGACATCATAGCCAACGCGTCCGCCAACTGATTCTCCTCTCTAGGGAAGTGTTCAAAGGTTATCTCCTCGAAATGTGGAAGCAACGTCAACACATACTCCTTGTAAGGAATAAGATTCGGGTGTTTCGTATCCCACTCGCCTTTGATCTGACTGATCACGAGAGCGGAATATCCGAAAACACTTAGAAACATAATCCTTAGGTCAATTGCTGCTCGAAGACCCATGATGCACGCTTCATACTCCGCCATGTTGTTGGTGCAGTTGAAACATAGTCGGGCGGTAAACGGAGTATGAGAGCCTTTAGGAGATATGATCACGGCGCCAATGCCATTGCCCAAAGTGTTTGAAGCTTCATCAAAGTACATAGACCATCGGGATCCCTCCTCAGATCCTTCATCCGGTCCAGGTGTCTCACAGTCAGTCACTATCATAATATTCTCATCCGGAAATTCAAAGTTCATAGACTGGTAATCATCCACTGCCTAATATGCCAAGTGATCTGCCAACACACTTCCCTTGATTGCCTTTTGGGTCGTATACTAGATGTCATACTCAGTCAAGATCATCTTCCATCTTGCTATTCTTCCGGATAAGGCAGGCTTCTCAGAGATATACTTGATTGGATCCATCTTTGATATCAATAGAGTAGTGTGAGTCAGCATATACTGTCTCAGTCGGAGAGTAGCCTATGCCAAAGCGCAGCAAGTTTTCTCGAGCAACGAGTATCGGGTCTCGCAGTCGGTAAACTTTTTGCTAAGGTAATAAGTAGCATGCTCTTTTCGGCCAGACTCGTCATGCTGCCCCAGCACGCACCCCATCGAATTGTCGAGTACTATCAAGTATAAGATCAAAGGTCTCCCTCCAACCGGCGGCATCAGAATAGGTGGCTCTTGGAGATACTCTTTGATCTTTTCGAAAGCGGCCTGACATTCATCGTTCCATCTTACCACTTGATCTTTCTTCAGCAACTTGAAGATTGGTTCGCAAGTAGCAGTCAGGTGCGAGATGAATCGAGCAATGTAGTTCAGACGTCCCAGAAAGCCTCTGACTTCTTTTTCTGTTCTGGGAGCTGGCATTTCCTATATAGCCTTCACCTTTGCAGGATCCACCTGAATACCTTTATTGCTTACGATGAAACCCGGCAGCTTACCAGATCTCACCCCGAAGGTGCACTTGTTCGGGTTTAACCTCAGTTTGTACAATTCCAACCTGTCAAATAACTTCTGAAGGTGGTCAAGATGCTATTCCTCAGTCTGGGACCTTGCAATCATGTCGTCGACGTATACCTCAATCTCATGATGGATCATATCATGGAACAAAGCAACCATGGCACGCTGATACGTTGCCCCAGCATTCTTCAATCTGAAAGGCATGACCTTGTAGCAAAAGGTACCCCATTGAGTAACAAAGGTTGTCTTCTCCATGTCTTCGGGAGCCATTTTAATCTGATTATAACCGGAGAAACCATTTATAAAGGAGAATACCTTATGCTGAGCGGTGTTGTCAACCAGAATGTCGATATAAGGCATAGGGAAATCATCTTTGGGGCTCACCCTGTTCAGATCCCTATAGTCGACACACATTCGAACCTTACCATCCTTCTTCGGCACCGGAACCACGTTGGCAACCCACTGTGGGTAAGAAGTAACTGCTAGAAAACAGTCGTCAAACTGTTTCATCACTTCAGCCTTGATTTTCTCAGACATATCCGGGCGCATTCGACGGACTTTCTGTTTCACTGGAGGACAGTCTTCCTTGGTAGGTAGGCGGTGAACCACAATATCGGTATCCAACCCAGGCATATCTTCGTAAGACCAGGCAAAGATATCAACGTAGTCATGCAACATCTGAATCAACTATTGTTTACCACTAGCTTCCAAATTTGCATCGATCTTGACCTCTTTCTTGTCCTCTTCTGTACCCAGATTTACCGTTTCCACCGGCTCTTCGTGCAGTTGGATAACCCTCTCTTCCTGAAGTAATAGTCTTGCAAGTTCACCAGGCACTTCACAATCATCTTCACCTTCATCTTCGGCTAAGTTGATCGGACTTTCGAAGTCATAACTGGCAGTAGCAGAATCGTTATCAGTGAGATCCAGAGTGGATGTAGACCTGTATATGTGAGTGTGTGTAAAATAGCTGTTTTGTAATATGTAATAAAAGAAAAACAAAGAGCGCAAAATTTGAAATGCAAGAAATGTCCAATGCTTTTATTAATGATATATGTAGATGACACACATAAAGCCCTCACAAATGAATCCACGGTGCCCCAGGTAAGACACTGGGCCGTAAAGTTTAAAAAATTGTTTGTTACAAATTTAAAACAAAAAGTCTCATTATTGGGTAACAAAAGAAATTGGGATGAAGTCCTTTGATGTCCAGTTGCTTAGTCCACTGTCGGTTGTTGGGTAGATCCAACTGTCAAACTCAGACTCTTCAACATCGTCTTCAATGGCATTCACTCCTGAATTGCTGATGAACAAGGGAGGTCTTCCGATCCGTGCATTCCGAACAACCTTCTAAGCTTTTGCAGTGAAACCCAAACCAAACTTATTAGTCTTCTGTGCAAAATCAGGGAGTTGGCCCCAATTTGCACACCCACCTTTCTCGACAACAGCCCGGGCATCCTTGAAGGAAGCCATCTTCATAGGAGGGTCTTCAACAACAGTCTCAGTTGATGCCAGTATCTGGGGAACCTCTTCAAAATGCTGAAATGGGGTCTCAATGAACTCCCCATCCATCTCTACATATCGAAAAGAGTTGAGGTGGCTCACCATGTACTCCTCTTCTCCTTATACTATCACAATTTTCCCTTTCATCGGGTATTTTAGCTTCTGGTGGAGCGTAGACGTCACTGCCACAACCTTGTGGATCCATGGACGACCCAGCAAACAAGAATAAGACGGTCGAATGTCCATCACATAGAATGTAGATGCAAAAACCTGAGAACCAACCTTAATTGGAATATCCACTTCTCCGTGCACCATCCTCTTAGACCCGTCAAAGGCCCTGACAACAATGTTGCTTGGTTTCAGCTCCAACCCTTCATAGTCCAACCGGTCTAGAGCTTTCTTAGGCAAAATGTTCAATGAGGAACCAGTATCCACCAATACATGAGCAAGAGTAGTGCCCCTGCATTCAATGGAGACATGCAGGGCATCGTTGTGATTCTTCCCCTTAACAGTCAAATCGACGTCACAGAAACCTAACCCATTATCAGCAGTCAGACTAGCCACGCAATCTTTGAACTGATCACCTGATGTTTCTTGAGGTACGTGTGCAGTCTTCAGGAATGCAATTAGAGCCTTGGCATGGGCCTCTGAGCATAGAAACAGTGAAAACATAGAGATTTTGGATGGGGTTTGCCCCAGTTGCTCGACCACATTGTAGTCGCTCTTTTTGATGATCTTCAAAATTTCCTCCATCTCTTGTTTAGAGGCTTCGACAATAATTTTCTTTGGTGCCTCCGTCCGGGCGGGCTCATCAGTGGTCCCTTTTCCCCGATGTAGCGATAAAAAATGTAGCGGGGTAAATCGGAGATCGAATTATTGATTAATTCGTCTCACAAAAGCAAGAGTCACCACCGCGCTTTATTGTTTCCAAGGGAAAAGGGGAAAGAGCGAAATAAAACCCTAAATAGGCAATGTAAATAATACTTTTAAAAAGTAATAAAAATACAAGGCGTTTTTGAAAAGAGATCTATGGTTCGGGGGTTGGTTATACAATGGGAAGGTATTAGCACCCAATGTATCTATAGTACTCTATAGGAACCTTTTGAAATATCTGTTTATTAAAATTGTTCGTTTGATTGGAAAATAAATTGTTTTGGCCGAAAAGGGGTACGGATGGGTTTTTGAAGATGCGACGACCTAATGTCGAAGTTTTGGCTTGAACGGTATAAGTTTTGAAAAGATTGAGTTTTGGGGGGAAAATTGTCTTAAGCTTTAATGAAATGCACAAAAAAAACATTCGCGTGATCGGACTTGAGGACATGAAGTCAACAAATTTAATCGTTTTTTCCTTGGATTTAAACGTAAACGGAATAAGCAAGTAAATATGAAATAATTAAATAGTAAATTATGCGGATAATGATTAAATAGCAACAATTAAATAATAGACTAAATGGTGCGAACATGCATTTTTTATATTTTTGTTCAATATTAATGAAAAGAAAATGTTTAAGTTTTAATTTTTATGCATTTTTGTGTTTTTTATTTAATATTAATAAAACAAGAGAATTGATTATAGAAAAATAAAGTGTTTTAATTCTTAAATTTCTATTTTAATGTTTTTTATGTTTTTTATGTTTTTTAATATTAGTAAAATATTATTTTAAGAGTTATTGAATAATTAAACTAAATTAAAACTTAAAAGTTATTAATTTAAAACTAATTAAAAAAAGGGATACTAAAAATTACTAAGTTAAAACCTAAAGCTAATCTTAATAAAAGATCCAATTATTTGATTGAAATTATTAATAACACTAAGTTAATAAAGTTCTAAAAAAACTACAAGAAGATAAATAGAAAGAGATGTCAAATTAAAGGGTTAGATAATGGACAAAAGCATGGGCCTAAGGGTTTTAAGGGGGGCCTGATCAAAACAGAAAAAAAAGGGGGTGCATTAAAAATTCGTTTGGGCTTTGGCATTTGAGGTTTAGTCCAATATGCTTCATAGTCTGTTTTTAAGGTTAAACATAATTGTTAGTTGAATTAGGGTTAATCCAAAAGTTTACAGCGCCGTTCTAACTTGTTCACGCGTTCGTCTTCTTCGTTCCATCTTCTTCTTCGTGCTTCTGAGTCTCTGAGTTTTCCTCTGTCCCAACGGCCACCAGTATCCTCTGCCTTCCTCTTCCCTCCAACGAAAGCCAGGGCGATGGAATCACGGTAAATTCGTTTTCCTATTCATTTAGGGTTTTGTTACAATTGCATGTTTGTGATTCTTATATCCATTGATTCTGACTTCGTATTTATGTGATTATTTGAGGAATTTGAGAGAAAAAAGAGTGTGAAATGCTACCTGGAGAAGGAGGAAGGAGGGTGGGGAAAGCTAGGAGGCCGGGACGGCAAGGAATACGCGTGATGCTTGCTTCGGACTACCGGTACTTCGTTCTTACTTTTGTTTGATGATGAGCAGAAAACTTGTGCAATATGTTTCTTCTCTTCTGCCTTTACCTTGCTTTGTTTAAACTGTGACCTTCGAATACTTTTCTCTCTTCTTCTTTACCGCTTCTGTATGCTTTTTTTTTTGTTGCCTGGATGCCTTGAATGCTTTACTGTTGCCTTGACATGTAGAAATGGTTTGACAGTGTTGATGCTTTTTCTCTTCTTCTCAGCTATGCTTCTGTATGCTTTTTTGTTGGCCAATGATGATGTATCTGAGGTCTTCGTGTTTGGGCATGTTATTGTTGAAATGTTTTGACATGGGTTTGATAAAAAACTTGCATTGTTCTGGGTTTTGCTTTGGTTGGATGGACAAGGGTTATGGTTTTAGGCCATGGTTAAGGTTTTGATATGGTTTAGGCCAAGGTTTGTGTTTAACAGGTTATGGAACAGGTTGGTGGTTTATGAGATAGCAGGTTAATGGTTTTTAGGCCATATGGTTTGATGGTTTATGCAGGTTTAGCATCTGGTTTAGGCCATGGTATTTGACATGGTTTTGATTTTTGTGATGGTTTTACTGGTTTTATGCAGTAGGTTCTATGGTTTTGAAATGGTTTTAAGGTTGATGGAAATTGGTTTGTTTCAACAGGTTATGGTTCTTTAGGCCATGTTGGTTTTTTTATGCAGGTTAGGCGTGTATGGCTTATGTTGTAGTTTCAGTTTTGAAATCAGTTTTGGTTTTAGGCCTTTTTCTTCAGGTTATGGACTGTTCTTCTTTTTGAAGGGGTTTGTGTTATGTTATAACCGTTGCTTGGCATATGTTTGATGGCTCAGGTTTGAATATTTTTATATTTCTTGGCCTTCTGCACCTCTACTGCTCCAACAGTTTGTTTGTATTCCTTTCTTATGCTTTCTATTTCTTACTGAGTTACTGCTGTTCTGTTTCTATCCTCTTCCTGCCTAAACCAAAACATGTAAAACCAAACTTCTATCTCTCTTCTCTCTCCTCAATACAAATTTGACATAAAAATGATATGTTATGCATTTGTTCTGAAAAAGCAATACTGCTGGAAAATGATGTAAATGGAAAATATGATTTGCTTGCAAATTGGTTTTAAAAATTGCATATTCTCTTTGACTTGCAATGTAACAGTAGAGGAGCCTATTGTTTTGGCATCTTCCTATATGCATGGCATGTTTACGTTGACTTTGGTTTTGAAAATGCATATGATGTTAATTTTTTTGTATGCTGTTTTGACAAACAATTGAATTTATGCATATGCTGTTTGAAATATGCAGTGGACTTTTTGAAAATGCAATTGATTTTTTAATTATGCAGTTTTGAAAACAAAAATGAATATGTGCATCTTTAAATTGTGCATTCATTTTTTGAAAATAAAAATCCATCCCTTTTTGTGAACCGGGAGAAATCCCGCGATTTGCAAAAAGGGTAAAAACTGATTCCAGCCGTTTGCTTTTAATGATGAACACTAAAAATAATTTTCTGCTTTTAATTATTTATTTATTTCTGACTTTTTCTTTTAATTGTTTTGCAGGTAAAATTAAATGAGCAGACAAAGAAACATTGGATAGAAGATGAAGATTTAGAATTTAGGAAAAATTAGAATAGTTTTTATTTTACTTTAAGCATTTTATATAATTGTTATTGTAAATATTTTGTAAATAATACAATATTTAAATAACAATTGTAATAATTAGAATAAAGTAAATAAAATTCTAATATTTTACCAATTAATTCTTTCTTCTTTTCAATTATTTATTTATCGTTTAAAATTCTTTAAATTATATAGTAACTGAAAATCAATTTCAGTTACTTAAATTCAGAATAATAAACAAATAAATAAACATCCTTGATCAATTAATAACTTCAATTATTTACTTCACTAATTTTAATTCTTCTAAATTATAATAACTGAAAATAAAATTTCAACTATTTAAACTTAGAACAATAAATAATTAAATAAACATTGCTTGATCAATTAATAAACTCCTTTTCAAATATTTATTTCATTATTCATAAATCTTTAAATTATATAATAACTGAAAACAAATTCCAATTATTTAAATTTAGGATAATAAATAATTAATAAACATTGTTTGATCAATTAATAAACCTCTTTTCAAATATTTATTTTATTATTTATAAATCTTTAAATTATATAATAATTGAAAATAAATTCCAATTATTTAAATTTAAGATAATAAATAATGAATAAACATTGTTTTAGCATGGATCGATTAATAAATTTAGCGTTCAAAAATAAACAGCTCTCGACTCGAAAAAGTCATGAATTTTAAACCGCTTTGAAAAATTGATAAAAAATAGGTCAAAACACTTGCAACGTAATGATGCAGATGGGAGATGGTATCTTAGGTCAAAATTTGGGGTACAACACCCGAGTATTAGATGACTCGGCAACAGGGTTGAGAATGGGAACTTGAACAGGAATAGCAGCAGGTACACATGCAGGTGTAATAACAACAGGTTTTCGGGCAGTTGGCGGAGAGATATCAGGGGAGAAAAGTCTTCTGTTGCGGGTGACTTTGGCAGGTCCAACAATGTTGCTGACGTCAGTATCAGCATCCAAATCTTATTTAACCCCGTGATAGTAAACATCATCCCCGTAGTGCCAAGTGACATCTTTATAAGATGTATAGGGGATAGGCCCTGGAACAGTGATGATCAACGACGCGATTCTTGGAACAGATGTAATTCTAACAGACCTTCTCGAGGAAGCCTTGGGAGAATTGTCGAAAATGGTGATAATAGCCACTTCTTAAGTAGGGATCAAAGGAACAAGAGTCTTCTCAAACAAAATTTCTTTATTATCCATCAGGCGTTTGACACCTGACTTCAAAAGATGGCAACCGGTAGGTAGGATAGAACACATACGGAAACCTCCGTCACAGCCCGGAAATAAACCGGCTAATAAAAGGTTCTTCTTTACAGTCATTACAGGGGTAACAATGTCGTTCACAGAACCACAAACGAGTCTTCATCCACAGTATTTACTCCATGCTTTGGCATGGGAGCGGTCACAACATTAGGTCTTTCAGGCGCCTCGAACTCAATCTCCTTCGCATCAATTAAGTCTTGTACCTTATTCTTCAAAACCCAACAATCATCTGTATCATGCCCCAGGCTATCAGAGTGAAAAGCACATCGGGCATTAGGGTTGTACTTTGGTGATGTAGTGTTGGGATTCTGCGGGGCCTCCCTTGGAATCACTAGATTGGTCTTTAATAACTGTGGCAGAATCTGAGATAAAGTCATGTTGAGCTGAGTGAATTGTATTCGAGGTTTCTCGGCCCTTGGCTGATTGTTGTGCTTAGGAGCACCAGCAAGTCTTGATATGACAACCGCATTAACAGCTTGGCATCATTCAGGTCTATTCTGGCTTTTCAAACTGTAAACAGCGTTGGACTCCTTCTTAAAAGGCTTCTTCTCGGTGCCTGATGAAGCACCCTTCTGTATTCTACCAGACTTAATACCAGCCTCAATCCTTTCCCCGGTCATAATCAGCTCCGTAAACCCGGACGAAGAACTTCCAATCAGATGGTTGAAATACGGACCAGACAAGGTCCCCGGAAACATATCTACTAGCTCCCTATCAGCCAAGGGTGGTTGTACTCTTCCAGCGAGGTCCCTCCACTTCTGAGCATAATCTTTGAAACCTTCGCCCGCGCCCATTGACATACCCTAGAGTTGGGTACGCGTGGGAGCGAGGTCGGCATGGTATTAGTACTGCCTGTAAAAAGCAGCAGCCAAGTCCTCCCAGTTACGGATGCTAGTTCCTTCCAACTGGTAAAACCATTCAAGCTGAGTCCCTAAAAGACTGTCTTGAAAGAAGTGGATCCATAGGTTCTTATCAGCGGTGTACGGCTGAATCTTCCTTACATACGACCGGAGGTGCAGTTTTGGACAAGAAACTCCGTCGTACTTAGCAAAGGCTGGTGCTTTGAATTTGTGGGGAATCACCACCCCAGATGATAGACCCAGATCACCAAAGTCCAGACCAGGCACTTTCTGAACTTCCATCGCACTCAACCGATCTTCCAGTTTTTTGTATCTATCCTCAGCCGGAGGATACTGGTCTTCGTCGAAGTCTGTCTCATTGTCTGAAACCACAGGGCTAGGAGCCCTCCTTTCTTCCTTACTATCTTTCCCTCCATATGAGGTGGTCAAATCAAATTCGTCTCGTAGCCTGTTTCCAAACCTATAACCTGTGTTAAACATGACTGTCCTCTTCTTATTCTTCTTCTTCTCTTTCAGAATAAGGGCCTTCAGATCTTGCTGACCCTTAGCTAGATTCATGAACAATTCTTGAAACTAGGCGTTTTGAGCCTGTAGAGCCTTGATTGCTTGTTCAGTTGATGGTTCAGAAGACATGATGCTGAAATAAATAGCGAAGAAGATGAGAAAACCTGTAAGGGTACCTGTTATGAGGTGCATGGAATGAAATGCGTATGCTATGATTTCAAAGACGTTGAAAGATTCAAATTCGTAAACAAGAAATGAAACACACTTTTATTAGATAAACTTTGAAATTAATTATTCAACAAATTGCCCTTAAGGCGTTACAAGAAAGGAAATACTGAAAAGTAAATAAAAACTGGAAGTAATCAAAGGACATCAACGCTCCTATGGTCGTTTGCCTTTAGTGCTGACATAGTCATTGATGATCTGCTCCCTCTCCAAATGCCTTATCAACTTTTGAATCTTCTGCTCTTGCTCGTGATACTTTTCTCGGTAAGTATCCCGTTCTCCTCTCAGCTGCATCCAGGATCTCTTTAATGCCCCAATGTCAGTAGGCATGTAAGGGTGTAAGATAGTAGGAGGAACCCCCTCTTCATCAGCAACTTCAACAATAATAGGCAAGACGGATTCATAGGGCATTCCCAGCTTTTGGGCACGTATGCGAACCCATCGGAGATATGGTTCCATTGGTAGAGAAGTCTTCGCACCCAGCTCGTGTGGATCAGATCTGTGTACTCTATCTCAAGAGTAAAGCAATGGTACAGTGGATCACAGAACTGGACTAGGACACTCATCATCTGCTCGTCCAATTTGGAGGTGACCAAACTAAGAAGATGCCCATGTCTTCTGATGAAGGAGGTAGTATCAGACATCTTTGCAACCAATTCTTTAAGCATAGTGGGAACCTGGACAAAGTTGATCCGGATGGTGTTCCTACGCATAGGTGCCATGACCTACAAAACAGAACAAAGATGAATCCCTCTTGTCTTTGAAATAGGTTAGTCCAATGCAAGATGTATGCAATGTTATGATGTCATGATGTCATGATAGAAAGCACACCACAAGTATCCACAAATAGAAAACATGGTAAAGGCACACAAGTCACACAGAGAGCCCTTAGATTTCAGGCTGGAAAGGAGCTTAGGTACTACCCTCTTTCAGTTCAGTTGGTTCAAACCTGTCCTAAAAATAGTAACCGGGTTCTAGAGGATCTCAATATCACTGACTACCCTCAATCGGTCATAATTCTAGTTTAGCAACCTTTTCTTGTGGCCGGAATCATCATGAGAGTTTAGTCTCAATGAGTGTAGCATAGTGCTACTGTTCTATGGCCAAGTTGGTCAATTTAAAGGTTCTAAGGTCAGTTGGTGTTTAATGACCCCTTAGAAGACCCATATTCTCCTCGTTCCAACACAAGGGATATCGGTACAAACTAAAGTGCCACACCAACGTAGCTACTGCTTCAACCGTATCGGTCTACGTCGTACAGTTCCCTCACAGTTTATTGCTACTTACCTAAAGGGTATCCCCCAGATCTGGGATAGGATCTATAGTAACTCCGATTCAACCCACAAATATAAAGCATTCAAGTCAAGCAATTGAAAACATTATGAACTATTCCTAAGGTACACACCACTTATTAGATATCCCCAGCAGAGTCGCCAGTTCTGTGATACGGTGGGAAGAATTGACTGTTTTTTGGAATGCTTGTTTGCGTTTTGCGTTTGTTTTCGCAAAATGTCGCGGTAAGCAAGAGTCGCCACCGACTTTTATTTTATCCAATAAGGAAAGGAAAAAAGTACAGAAAAATTCCTTTTTCGAGATATTTCTCGGGTTCGGGGGGTAGATTATAGAAAGGGAAGGTGTTAGCACCCTTTCTATCCGTGGTTATCCACGGGCTCTTAGGTACTTGCTCAAATGTTTTCAAAATATTGCTTTCTTTATGCTTGTGGATTTGAAAAAATTTTTTTTTTAAAACTTCGATTTAACTCTTGCTTCTGTCCTCAAGAGTGTAATGAAGTGTTTTGAAAACTTTGTTCGAAAAGTGTAAGTGTGAAGAGTTTTTGTTTTTGAAAGAGCAAGTATCTAAGAACCATCTACCTACTCGAAAAAGGAATCATTCTATGCTATCTTCCTTTAGACAATGTTATCCTACTATTGATGAGTAGGTAGCACCGCCGTTGGAGTTTGAGGGTCAATTTGAATGCGGGACTTACAGTCACCAAAGCAATGTTAGGACGCCTTAGCGGTAACCCTAATGTCTTAGATCATTTGTTTGAGGCAACAATATCTGAGGCAACCGTTTCGAGGCGACTATGATCTTTGGACAAGAGGGCGACCTCTAAAGTGACCTATACTTAATGACCGCGTACAAAGGCAACCAAGTGGGGTGTACCCTAAGAGTGCGCATGTACGAGTGTGTTGTTTTCGGTTAATTTTATCTTTGTACATGTTATGGGTGATCTATGTTGATTTTAGGTTAAACATTCAATCTTGTCATGCCATCCTATTATCAAACATCTAACAGTTATATTTTGCAGAAAATAAATTGCGGAAATTAAATTACAAGGCGTCGGGTATTTACATCGCCAAAAATAACCCTTTGAAATTTAAATGCGGAAAATAAATAAAGCGATAAAAATAGTCCTAATTATCTATTACATCCCGGAAACAAATACAATATTGAATAAAATGGATCGCGTGCGGGAAATCAAATCGAGTGCGAGTTCTAGGGTTTTGACCCTTTGTTAAAGAAAAAAGATTTTGGTTATTTTTGAATTTTTAAGAAATAAACTATCCTAAATTAATTATTAAATTAAATTAGTTAAACTAATTAACAAAAATAAAATATTTTTTGGTTTTTGGTATTTTAAGAAAGAAAAATAAAATTGATCAATGTTAATAAAAAAAACCTAATTATGTCTAAGTTAATTTTAATTATTGAAAAATATATTAAAGTTATTCCTAATTAATGGCCTAAATTAATTAAATTAATATTTTTTAATAAAAAATAAAATACTGAAATTTAATTTAATAAAGAAAATATTTTTTGGTTTTAATTTTATTAAAGGGATTAAAATTGATTGGTTAGAAAATAATGAAAAATAATTAAATTAAATAAAACAAGAATAAAATAAAATATAGAGAAGAGAGGGTTTGGGCCTGTTTGGAGGTGTTTGAGAAGAAAATTCCATGGCCCAAATGAGCTGGCCTTGTATTGACTTTCTTGATTCAATGGGTAACTGTTGACTGGGTCTATGGTAAACCCTCACTCCTGGATCACCAGATTTGGCCTTGGGCCATCTGGCACTTTGATGTGTGAAGGAACACAGTATACTACGCGCTTGGACCTGCATGTGATAACCTATAGAAAAATAACAAATGCAAATTTGGAGGACCTGGGATTTGAACCCAGGTCCTGTTGGATATTGGATGCATGCGTTTACCACTCAGCCACTTTGTTCTATTTGCAAATATATTAAGTAATAATAATAATAAGAGATAATGGATTAATATGCCAGAAAAAATAAAAAAAAGGCGCGCGTGTTTGAATGGTCCACTGGGGAATTTCCACGTCTCCGTCCCTAACCTCCAAACCCTAAAACTTTACCTGCGGATTTAGATCCGCAGCTAAATGCGTAGGTCATTTCTAAAACTCATCTCAGGCCATATAAACTCCTCCCGAGACCATGGTTGCGTTCATCTTTCTCTTCCGGTCATGGCCATGGCCATCATTGGGGATAATTTTACCTGTAAGAGAAACGCCCAAAAACAAACCACAAAACTCTAGATACGATACTTGGCTTTACAGGTCAGATAAACAAAATTGGGTAATACATAAAGCTTGGAAATTTGATGAAGATTATGAATATGCCAATAGTTTGTACAAAAGGTGCAGAAATAAAGATATACGAATTCAAATGCATAGTGGTTTTCTGTGACACTTACAATGAGTTTGAGCGTGTATGGAGGCTTGCTAGGGATTGGTTCTGACTCAGTGAACCTCCAACAATCGATTGGCGTCAAGCTTTGCTTCTGAAAACGCCTCCAAGTGTGATTTTGGTTTCACACTTTTCACCACTTTTTCCATGTTTTGTTTGGTTGGTTCTTGCAGCCTCTAGCCTCTTTTTCGTGCCCTCTAGCCTCCTTATGTATGATAGAGTGCATTAGGTTAAAAATTGTGCCTTGAATCTTTCCACATCAATGTCATGGGATTTGATTTGATTCACCATTACTAAACCTTCCAAAATTGTCAAAACTCAATCTTTTTGCACATGGAATGCTTGATACGAGTCTGATACCCTTGATGATGATGATTCAATCCTGAAATAGCCAAAAACATATCAAGTAATCAATATTTGGATTTTATTTGATTTAATTTGATTTAAAATGAAATAATTCAATAAAAAATCAAATAAAATAATAAAATTGATAAATGGACACAAGGCTGAAGCTAGGACATGTATGCAATGTGGCAAGTTCAAATCAAGTGGAAAAGAATTGGCCCATTTGACAAAATTTGAAGTTTTGGGGATAGTTGACTTTTGGCAATTTTGCAAAAATGCCCAACTTCAACAATGCATAACTTCTTCAATTTTGCACTTTTGGAGGTGTTCTTGGACTTTATAGAAATATTGAGATGTCCTATAACCAACCATTTTGGTCTCATCTCATTTTGATATTCCATGATCAAGTTATAAGCTTTGGCAAAAAAGTTGTTTTTGTTGACTTTCAAAAATGACCTATAATGTCCAAATTTATAACTTCTTGTGAGTGCATTTTCTGATCTTGGGGTATGAAGATGGATTGTAGGAAATTTCATCTTCTTCAAAATGAGCTTTGGATGGGTCATTTCTAATAAAGTATGAGAAAGTTATGCTTGGTCAAAGTTGAGTTGACTTTTCCTACAAAACCCTAATTTAGCAACTTTTGAGTCTTGATGAATTTTGAGCAACCCTTAATGAATCATGATCAAACCTTGATCAAATGATGAAATGTCCTTCAAAATGAGAATGTTGACAAAATTTTTTGAAGTTTGACTGTTTGTAGGTCACAATTGACTTTTGCCCTAGCACAGTCGATTTTTGGACCCTTTGAGCAATTGACTAAGCAAACCTCCTCTGAAAGGCTTGAAATTTGACATGGATGATATTGAGAACATATTAGGACATTGGGGGGCACTTGAGGTCATTTGTACTCAAGAATCTTGATGCAACACAAAACCCTAATTTGAGGTTGTCTGCCTTAGGAGATGACTTGACTGTCCAACTCTTGAGTAATCTTGAGCCACTTGGAGATCTTTCTTGCAGTGTTTGGAGAAATATGAGAGGGAAAATTTTAGGGTACAACATTATCCATCAGGCGTTGGACACCTGACTTCAAAAGATGGAAACCGGTAGGTAGGACGGAACACATACGACAACCTTCATCACAACCCGGAAATAAACCGGCTAATAGAAGGTTCTTCTTCACAGTCATCAATGGAGTAACAATGTCTTTCACAGAAACCACAAACGAGTCTTCATCTATAGCATTCACTCCATGCTTGGGCATAGGAGCAGTCACAACATTAGGTCTTTCAGGCGCTTCAAACTCAATCTCTTTAGCATCAATCAAGTCTTGTACCTTATTCTTCAGGACCCAACAATCATTTGTATCGTGCCCCAGGCTATCGGAGTGAAAAGCACAGCGGGCGTTTGGATTTTACATCAGTGACGTTGTATTGGGATTCTTCGGGGCTTCCTTCAGAATCACCAAGTTGGTCTTTAATAACTGCGGCAGAATTTGGGATAAAGTCATGTTGAGCTGAGTGAATTGTCTTCGCGGCCTCTCGGCCCTTGGCTGATTGTTGCATTGAGGAGCAACAATAGGTCTTGAAATAACAACCGCATTAACAGCTTGGCGGCGTTCAGGTCTATTCTGGCTTTTTGAACTGTAAACAACACTGGACTCCTTCTTAAAAGGCTTCTTCTCAGAACTTGATGAAGCACCCTTCTGTATCTTGCCAGATTTGATACCAGCCTCAATTCTTTCCCCGGTCATAATCAGCTCAGTAAACCTGACCGATGAACTTCCAATCAGATGGTTGAAATACGGACCAAACAAGGTCCCTAAAAACATATCCACTACCTCCCTATCAGCCAAGGGAGGTTACACTCTACCAGCAAGGTCCCTCCACTTCTGAGCGTAGTCTTTGAAACCTTCGCCTGCACCCATGGACATACCCTGAAGTTGGGTACGCGTGGGAGCGAGGTCGGCATTGTATTGGTACTGCTTGTAGAAAGAAGCAGCCAAATCTTCCCAACTACGGATACTAGCTCCTTCCATCTGGTAAAACCACTCAAGTTGAGTCCCTGAAAGACTGTCTTGAAAGAAGTGGATCTAGAGATTCTTGTCAGCGGTGTATGGCTGAATTTTTCTAACATACGAACGGAGGTGCGGCTTTGGGCAAGAAACCCCGTCTTATTTCGCAAAGGCTGGTGCTTTGAACTTGTGGGGAATCACCACCCGAGATGATAAACCTAGATCACCAAAGTCTAACCCAGGGACTTTCTGAATCTCCATCGCACTTAACCGGTCTTCAAGCTGTTTGTATCTATCCCCAACCGGAGGATATTGGTCTTCGTCAAAGTCAGTCTCGTGGTCAGATACCACAGGGCTAGGAACCCTCCTTTCTTCTTGGTTTTCTCCACCTCCAGATGAGTGGGATAGATTGACTTCATCTCGCAGCCTATTTCCAAACCTGTGACCCATGTTCAGGAGGACCGTCTTCTTCTTCTTCTTCTTTTTATCTTTCAGGATAAGGGTATTCAAATCTTGCTGACCCTTAGCCAAATTCATGAACATTTCCTGAAATTGAGCGTTTTGAGCTTGTAGAGCCTTGATAGCTTGATCAGTTGATGTTTCAGCAGACATGATGTTGAAATAAACAGCAAAGAAGATAAGAGACCTGTAATGGGTACCTGCGATGAGGTGCATGGAATGAAATGCGTATGATATGATTTCAAAGACTTTAGAGATTCAAATTCGTAAACCAAAATGAAGCACACTTTTATTAGATAAACTTGAAATTCAATTGTTCAACAAATGCCTTTAAGGCGTTACAAGAAAGAAAAACTGAAAAGTAAAGCAAAACTAGAAATAACAAAAGACAATCAGCGCTCCCATGGTCGTTTCCCTTTGGTGCTGACATAGTCGTTGAGGATCTGCTCATTCTCCAACTGCCTTGTCAACTTCTGGATCTTCCGCTCTTGCTCGTGATACTTTTCTCTGTAAGTATCCCGCTCTTCTCTCAGCTGCATCCAAGATCTCTTTAATGCCCCAATGTCAGTAGGCATGTAAGGATGGAGGATGGTAGGAGGAACCCCTTCTTCATCAGCAACCTCAAGAGTTATAGGCAAGACGGCTTCGTATGGCATTCCTAGCTTTTGGGCATGGATTCGAACCCATCGGAGATATGGCTCCATCGGAAGAGAAGTCTTCGCACCAAGCTCGTGCGGGTCAGACCTGTGTACCCTATCCTAGGCTCGTATGAATCTGCGGCGATGCTCGTCACTATCCCTTTGAAAGTCAAAGACAATGCTTGGCATCAGCAACTCATGAGGTCCTTCCCTCCTAGCTCGCCCAAACTGACGTAAGGCTAAACACGGATTATAGGTGATTCCCCCATTGATTCCTAGTAGTGGAACATTGGGGTATTCCCCACATCGATCAATAATAGCCACGTCTTCCATGCCCTTGATAGTCAAAATGATGTTATTATGAGAATGAGACATAATCTTGTAGGCCCAACCTATGCCTTCTTTGTTCTTCAAAACTGATTTGGGGAGGTGAGAAAAAAACCATCTCGCCAGCAATGGTGCACAACACATAAGGTTCCCCCTTTTCTGAGCAGTACGGGCATAAAGAGAGTGCAAAATGTCACCCAAGAGAGTGGGCACATGATTACCGGACATGAAAATCTTCACTGCATTCACGTTGACGAAAGAATCTGAGTTGGGAAACAACACCAAACCAAATATGAGAAGAGCCAGAATGTCTTCAAATGCCTGAAAGTCTAGACTGTCCCAGAACTAATTAGCCCGATCAAACAAGAACTTAGCCAAGAAGCATTTCGTCTCACTACGAGTTTCCCAATTAGACATTACCTCAGCCTTTGTCAGATGGAGGGCTGAAGCAATCTCTTCCGGCCTAATGACTTTCTCCCAACCTGTAAACGGGGTCTGCTCCAGAATAGAGATACCAAGTAGATCAGAGAACTCTTCCAAGGTAGGGACCAACTGGTAGTCCATAAAAGTAAAGCAAAGGTACAATGGATCAAAGAACTGGACTAAGACACTCATCATCTGTTCATCCATCTTGGAGGTGACCAAACCAAGGAGGTGCCCATGTCTTCTGATAAAGGAGGAAGTATCTGGAATCTTTGCAACCAAATCCTTAAGCTGAGTGGGAATCTGGACAAAGTTAATCCGAAATAGTGTTTCTACGCATGGGTGCCATGACCTACAAAACAGAACAAAGATGAATCCCCTCTGTCTTTGAAATAGGTTAGTCTGATGCAAGATGCATGCAATGTCATGATGTCATGATGTCATGATAGAAACACATCACAGGTATTCACAGATAGCAAACATGGTAAAGGCACACAAGTCACACAGATAGCCCTTAGATTTAAGGCTGGCTAGGAGTTTAGGTACTACCCTATTTCAGTTCAGTTGGTTCAGACCTGTCCTAAAAATAGTAACCGGGTTCTAGAGGATCTCAATATCACTGACTACCCTCGATCGGTCATAATTCCAGTTTGGCAACCTTTTCTTGCGGCCGAAATCATCGCGAGAGTTTAGTCTCAATGAGTGTAGCATATTGCTACTGTTCTATGGCCAAGTTGGTCAATTATAGGTGCTAAGGTCAGTTGGTGCTTAATGACCCCTTAGAAGACCCATATTCTCCTCGTTGCGCCACAAGGGATATCAGTACAAACTAAAGTGCCACACTAACGTAGCTACTGCTTCAACTGTATCGTTCTACACCGTACAGCTCCCTCACAGTTTATTGCTACTTACCTAAAGGTTATCCCCCAAATCCGGGTTAGGATCTATAGTAACTCTGATTCAAACCCACAAAGATAAAGCATACAAGTCAAGCAATTGAAAACATTATGATGAACTATTCTTAAGGTACACCCCACTTATAATATTCCCCAGCAGAGTCGCCAGTTCTGTGATACGGTAGGAAGAACTGACTGTTTTTTGGAATGCTGGTTTGCGTTTTGCGTTTGTGTTCTCAAAATGTTGCGGTAAGCAAGAGTCGCCACCAACTTTTATTTTATCCAACAAGGAAAGGAAAAAAGCACAGAAAAATTCCTTTTTTGAGATATTTCTCGGGTTTGGGGGGTAGATTATAGAAAGGGAAGGTATTAGAACCCTTTCTATCTGTGGTTATCCACGAGCTCTTAGGTACTTGCTCAATTGTTTTCAAAATTGTTTTCTTTGTGCTTGTGGGTTTGAAAAAGTTTTTGTTTTGAAACTTCGATTTAACTCTTGCTTCTGTCCTCAAGAGTGTAATGAAGTTTTTTGAAAACTTTGTTCGAAAAGTGTAAGTGTGAAGAGTTTTGTTTTGAAAGAGCAAGTATCTAAGAACCATCTACCTACTCGAAAAAGGAATCGTTCTATGCTATTTTCCTTTAGACAATGCTATCCCACTATTAATGAGTGGGTAGCACCGTCGTTGGAGTTTAAGGGTCAATTCGAATTAGGGAGATACGGTCACCAAAGCAATGTTAGGATACCTTAGTGGTAACCCTAATGTCTTAGATCATTTGTTTGAGGCAACAATATCTGAGGCAACCATTTCGAGGCGACTATGATCTTTTAGACAAGAGGACGACCTCTAAAACGACCTATACTCAATGACCGTGTACAAAGGCAACCAAGTGGGGTGTACCCTAAGAGTGCGCATGTGTGAGTGTGTCGTTTTCAGTTATTTTTATCTTTGTACATGTTAAGGGTGATCTAATTTGATTTTAAGATTAACATTCAGTCTTGTCATGCAAACCCTATTATCAAACATCTAACAATTGTAATTTGCGGAAATAAAATGCGGAATTTAAATTACAAGACATGGGGTATTTACATCGCCAAAGACAAACCCTTTGAAAAATAAAGTAAAGCGATAAAAATAATTAAATGTCTTATTTAACTATTACAATCCGGAAACAGGTACATTATTGGATAAAAATAAGTAACACGCGCGGGAAATTGAATTGAATGCGAATTTTAGGGTTTTGACCCTTTTGAAAGAAAATGCCATCTTTTTAGTTTTTTGTTGTTTTTATTTTAAGAAAGAAAATACACCTAAGTTAAATAACTAAATTAAATTAATAAATTAATAGAATGAAAAATAAATTATTTTTTTGGAGTTTTTGATTATTTTAAGAAAGAAAATAAAATTATTGAATTAGTGGTTAATATCTAATTAAATCTAATTAATTAAAATTATTTACAAAAATGAATTAAAGTTTTCTAATTAAAACCTAATCAATTAATAAAAGTTAAAATTTGGTTGAACAAAAAAATATTTTTGTGATTTTTATTTAATAAAAGAAAGAATTTTGTGATTGGTTAGAAAATTAAATAAATAAAACAACACAATTAATAAAACAAAATAAAATAAATAAAAGAGAGAGGAGTGTTGGGCCTGATTTAAGAGTGTGAGTAGCAATTTCATAGGCCCAACAAAGTTGATCCGTTTGACCATCTGGGATCCAGTATGGGCATGTTGACTTGGCCTTTGGTGGACTTCCAGTCATGGACCACCAGATCTGGCCATTGGCCATCTGGCACCTAGATGGGTGAGGGAGCATGGTAGATATCAAGCTTGTATGCGCATGTGATTATCTGCAAACAAAAATCATTGAGAAAGTGGGGGACCTGGGATTCGAACCCAGGTCCTGAAGGGGATACACTGCTCGCTTTACCACTACACCACATTGCCTTGTTTGTCATAATAATGCAAAAGAATAATAATATAATAAAATGAAATCAATTGGTCAGAAAATTAAAAAAAGGGCGCCAAGATTTGAAATAACCAATGGACGGGGGACACCTCATCGTCCCTGTCCTCAAACCTGTAACAAAAATACCTGCGGATTTGAATCCACAGCTAAAAGCGCATCCCTACCCTAAAATTCTCTCCAGGACATGAAAATACATTCTACGAGCATGGTTGAACTCGTCATCTCCTCCTGATTGCAACCATGCCCTTCACATGGACCAATTGTGCCTGAAACAAAAATCCCCAAAACCACGAGCCAAACCCTAGCAATGGTGTTTCTTCATAGAGCACATAAATGAAATTAAACAATGCAAAAAGTTTGAACATGTTCTTGTGATCATGAATGTACCATTAGTTTGTTCAATGGATGCCATAATGCTTCAAATCGAATTCAAGAATAGAGTCGTGTTACGTGAGACTTACAGTGTGTTTGGAGGCTTGAGGATGCATGGTTTTGGTTGGGATGGCTTGTGTGAATGCCCAGGAAGCGATTGGAACAAGTCTCGACCTCTGAAAATACCTCTAACCTAGATTTTGATCTCTCACTTTTTTGTGATTTTTTCACTTTTTGTTCTACCTCTTCCAACAACTTCCAACCCTTATTTTCGTGTGTTTAGCTTCCTTATGTATCACTCAGTGCATTAGGTTTACAAACTTGGTACAAATCTCCCTCTATCAATGACTTTGATGTGGATTTGATTCTTCCATTAAACCTTTCCAAATTTGCCTAATTCCAATATTTTGCACATGATTTGATTTGATACGAATTTGATGGTGATGCTAGCTATGAACAAAGCCTCAAACAATCAGAAAATCATGAGTTATTAATTCCTTGGATTTTATATGATTTTATTTGATTAAAAATGAATAAATTCAAATAAAAATCAAATTAAATAATAAAAATGAGATATGGGCACATGGATGGATCTAGGGCACGTGGGTTATAGTGCAAACTCAAATAAAGTGAAAAAGAATGGGCCCAATTGACAAAATTTGAAGTTTTGGGGATAGTTGACTTTTGGCAAATTTGCAAAAAAAGTCCAACTTCAATAATGCATAACTTCTTCAATTTTGAACTTTTGTAGATGTTCTCGGACTTTCTAGAAATATTGAGATGTCCTCTAATCAACCCTTTTTGTCTCATCTCATTTTGATATTCCATACTCAAGTTATAAGCTTTGACAAAAAAGGTGTTTTTGTTGACTTTCAAAAATGACCTATAATGTCCAAATTCATAACTTCTTGTGAGTGCATTTTTTGATCTTGGGGTATGAATATGGATTGTAGGAAATTTCTTCCTCTTCAAAATTACATTTGGATGGGTCATTTCTCATAAAGTATGAGAAAGTTATGCTTGGTCAAAGTTGAGTTGACTTTTCCTACAAAACCCTAATTTAGCAACTTTTGAATCTTGATGAATCTTGAGCAATCCTTGATGAATCATGATCAACCCTTGATAAAATTATGAAATATCCTTCAAAATGAGAATTTTTACAAAAAAATCTTGAAGTTTGACTGTTTGTAGGTCACAGTTGACTTTTGCCCTAGCACAGTCGATTTTTGGGACCTTTGAGCAATTGACTGAGCAAACTTCCTCTGCAAGGCTTGGAATTTGACATGGATGATCTTGTGAACATATTAGTACATTGGGGAGCACTTGAGGTCATTTGGACTCAAGGATCTTGATGCAACACAAAACCCTAATTTGGGGTAGACTGCCTTATGAGATAGTTTGTCTGACCAATCTCTTTAGCAAATTTGAGCAACTTGGAGATTTTTCTTGCAATGTCTTGAGGAATAGGAGAGGGAAAATTTTGGGGTACAACATATATAATTTTAAATGGGCTACTATACCTTAACAAATACATCCCTTACAAGAGAAAACGAATGGGCTTTAACAATTTACGTGGGCCTTTTCTGATTTAGAAAGGCCCGTTAGTTCTTAATAAGGTGAAAAAATCCCCTTTTATAAACTTAAACCTCATGAATATTTAACAATAATAAATTATAAATCAAAATGATAATTGTGGAAATTAATAAAGGATAATAAACTATTAGAAATTAGTAGGGCAAATTTGGGGTATGACATTATGATAATGTTAGAGATCATTTCACACCAAGGAATTTAATGTGAGGGGACAAAGAACAATGGCAACCAAAACCCATATTTCTCCCTTTTGATAGTAAGGTTTGAGCCTAAAAGAGTTTCTATTGTTTACAATTCCTTTCATTGAGTGTATCTGTGTAATTGCTATTTTATATAGTTTGAACTAGTTCTGATTTAGTGTATTTATTTGATAAACACATATTGAGGCAGTTGTTTGCAATAAACTTTGATCCTTTTTAAGTCAACCCATATAAAATGCTTGTATCCCTTGCTAACCACTTTGAGCTTAAGCCCTTTATTTCGGTGACATAACCTTAATTATTAGACATTGAACTTTAAGATTTAACTTGCCCACCTTCTCTTTAAAGTTAGATAGAAATTTAGTTTCTTTGTCTTATGCAAAATAATAAGTTTGGAGTTGATCTTGAAAGTGAGAAAAAATTTAACTTTGGGGGTTGGGGTACTAGAGTTATTTCTCAAAAATTCAAAAATGAGAAAAAAAATCAAGTAGTTAAAATAATTTCTTAAAAAAAAAAGAGAAAGAGAATAATAATGACTATAAAAATGTAAATCTCTAATACCAATAAATGATGAAGAATTTATATAATAAAAGAAGGAGAACTAGGTACCTCACTCCAAAGGTTTAAGTCCACTTTCTTCAAAGTATCCTACCCGAAAAATAAGTCTCGTTACATTTGAGAAAGTCCTGATATAGTGTGTGCTTTGTGTCATACCCCAAAATTTCCACGTCAATTTCAATGATCATTTTACTTATATTTCAAAATTATTACTATGTTTCTAAAAATTATAAATTTTTATTTTTTCAATTTGCGTATTTTTGGGCCTTATTCTAATGGGGGTTTAAATTCATAAGAAGGGTATATCGCCTCAAATGGACCATCAAAATCGGATGACCATTAGGTTTTTTTTGTCCCATTTATAAATAGAAGGGGGGTGTTGTTTCATAAAATAAAGGTTTGGCTCATGGCTTATTACATTTTAGGCCCATTTTAAATTGTGGGAAGGAGGTGCATGGTACAATATAGGGGTGTGTTATTTTGGGGCCATCAAAATCTGATGGCTCATTAAAGGTTGACTTGTTTTTTTTAACAGAAGAAGGGGGTGCACGTTTTTAATCAATTGCCCAATAAGAGATTTTGGGCTCACTTGTAATTGTTGATTAAGTCAACATTTATCTTAATAAAAGGATATCACATCGTTTCAACAGACCGACCCATTATGGGCTTGAGCTTATTATGTTAGGAAATTGTTGACTGGGGTTAACATTCACTTACACTTGTTATTATTTACTGTTATTATTATTAACATTACTATTATAATTATTATTATTTTATTATCAAATTTCAAATTATATTTTTATTGGCTAAGTCAACCAAGGGTTTTCGAAACCCTAATTCAAGCGGCGTTGTTCTTCTTCGTTAAGCAATACCCAAAGCCCATTTTCCAGAAACATATTGAATCATAACAAAATCGAATCAGATATTTACGAAATTATCTGAATCAAATCTTAATTTGAAAAATGTTTTTATTACGATGAATTTTCATAGAATAACGTCCAAGTACATTAACAGATTACAATACCCTAATCCATATTACAAAGAGATCAAATCAAATCCTAAGATTGATTCTAATTGAATCAATCACTAACATTCTGTCAGCGCCAGCAGTTCAGGCTCGAAGCCCATATACCAACTTTGAGGTAAGTCATTCTGACTCTAAGCTTTTCGTTTCAAATATCATGTACATAACATTTTTTTTGCTCTTTTCGTTTCCACCCCCTTAACATGTTTTCAGAGCTAACCCCCATTTCGTGTTGCTGCTTGTTTACTTAAATATGCATTAAATATTAAATTGTTTGCAAGACAAATATTAGCATGGCATTAAGCCATGTTTCCATTTAATGCCTTAAACGAAAGAAACAGGGGAAAGGAAACATGAAACGAAGCCTTGGGCTTCCTCGCTGACTTCCAAGGCAGAAAGGAAGAATCAAAAGGCACGCTTGCACTAAAGTCTAGCTAGAATCGAAAGCCATGACTTGTTGCTGCTAGCCTCAATCGAAGAAGGCAACAAGGCAGGATCTTGGATTTCACCATACACTAACTTTTAGGCCAATCGAAGTACAGGACCTCACTGGTGCCAGCCCCCATTCGAAGGCCATGACCTCACTGATGTTAGCCCTCAATCGAAAGACATGACTTTGTTGTTTCCAACTCCCAATCGAAGGAGGCCAACATAATACAAATCAAAGAATGACCCAGCCTAGATCGAAAGAACTCATTTTTCTTGCTTTTATCTTATTATTGCCTTTAAATTTTCATGCCTTTCAATATGGTTGTAATAGTGTAGGATTTTATTTCTTGCATTCTTTATTGCTTTTGTACAAATGCTAGTAATTAGGTGTGTATGGCAAGATAAAATCAACAAGTAGACAACATAAAAATCAAGGACAAATGCATGCAATCAAACACACTTATTCACACATGCACCCTTAGGGTAATATCACTTGTTGCCTCGGAAAATAGTCTAGTCCCTCGAACATGGGCGTTTTAGCAAAGACCCTCGATAAAAGATCGTATTCCCTCGATGACCCTCGATGTTTCCTTTGGTAAATGATCTAGTCCCTAAAACGACATTTCTAAAATGTACCATAGGTTGCCTTTTATGACTATGTAAACGTCCCACACCCGTCCCTTCATATCCAACGATGGGGCTTCTTAGCAAAATAATGGTAAGATAGCAACATCTAAAGGAGGAGGAAAAGAACATCTAAGACCTTTTGAGTAGGTAGATTTCTCCTACTTTCTCGCTTGCTCACAACAAAAACATTTCATACACCAAAACTCTCATTTTGAAACATTTTTCAAAAGACAATACTCTGTACGCATTCTTATAGAAACGAGAGCCATTACAAAGACACCTTTTCAAAATCACTTTCAAAAACACATTCTACAAACACCTTTTTGAACTATTTTCGAAACAACACTTTGTACGCGTTCTTATAGAAACAAGAACCATTACAAAGACATTTTTCAAAATACTTTCAAAACCCACACCACATGCACACATTTAAACTAAAGCAAGTGATCTAGCAAGCAACTAAGAGCCCGTAGATAACTACGGATGAAAATGGTGCTAATACCTTCCCTTTTCATGATCTACCCTCCGAACAGAATGATAATGGAATGGAGAAAGGGGGATTCATTATCGAAAATTGATAGAAAAAGATCAAAAACTCACCAGAAAAATTCTGAGAGCTTTCTCTTATATCTCTACTTCATCTTCATTCTCTACTACACCTTAGCACCATAATTGATCTTGTATCGCTCTGCTTCATAATCATCTCCATCTACTTCTCAACATCTTCTTCTGGCCTTCAACACATATCAACAATCTTTATCTCTGCACAAGAATCAACATTATTGTGAATCAACAAAAAAACATCAACAACATTGCAGAAGCAAACGTAACCGAATCAAATTCATCATTCATCATCATCATCAATGTACATCAACAATTTAAACAACATTGCCTCGTTGTAGCATATTAACAGAAAACCTAAAGAACACGAAGGAGAAGAAAGATCGAAGAAGAGAAAAAAACTACAAGAACTCACCGGCACTCGTAATTCTTCGCACTGGTCAACATCGTCGTTGTAGGTATGTCGAACCTTTATTGTTTCGCTCCTTTCTTGATACGTGCTTGTAGATTTGGGTGAGAAGAATCAAACCCCTATAGAATTGTGCGCTGAAGCTTCATACGAAGCATTTAATTTAAGGTCGGAGGACCTAGGGTTTACATATGGATTTATGAAATCAACATAAAATTGATGAATGGTAAGGGTAGATTCAGATTCAGGGGTTGATTTCAAGCGGGATCAGTGTTTGGAAGTTCTTGATTCAAGATAGAGGTGAACCAATGAAGAAGATTGTGAATAGATAGACGAAATGATAAAGAGAAGAATAACGAGCAGTTTGAGGTATTTGGAGTCATGGCGGTACGACAATGCAATGTTGTGGTTCACCGAAGAAAAGGAGTAGAGGCTCGCGAACAGCGCGGTAAGGACCAGAAGGAGAAGAGAGTTTGAGCTACATTTGAGACAAATAGTCACAACAAAGAACCCTAGCTAAATGCACAGTTTCAATATTGGTGCTTGTTGGATCAAAGCCCTCCTCAGGCCCATGTTATTTTTGGTATAGCACAAAGCTTATGACCAAAAGAAAGCTTTATTGTATCAAGCTTGAACGACCTTACACCTATGCCTCTTCTACTGGCCACACATCTCTGATCTAGTTTAGCACCCCCAAACTCTTTTAATTTTTTTGGTTTTAGATTTTTATCTTTAGTTTAATTTTCCTTTTTTAATAATAAAGATAATAATATAATACATGATAAAAAACAATTAAAAAATATATAGAATTTATAACTTTCTCTTAATTTTTTTTATAATAAAAAAATAACTAAAAAATCAATATAAAATTTTGTTAAACTTTTTATTTGATTTTAGGAATTAATTCATGATCATCCGATTACTTAAGATCTCGCTATTCACCTTTGCTTGTTGATTTGAGTCTTATGCATGTTTATTGTGTGATATGCGAATATGCATGAGTTCTCGATTGTGATTTATTTTCACGTCGATGATGCTCCAAAACTATTTCTGAGAATTCGATCTCTGACTATTTGTTTGTTGATGCCAGCTCGCGCGAAGTATTCTGGGTTTCTTTTCTTTGGTTGCGCTTTTTGCGGACATTATTGTTCGTTCGGTATTATACTGCTTCCAAGTTATATTTCTGCATTTATTGCTTTCTAGATATCATGAGAAGTAGGAAATAAAGAGCGTGCGCTTGAAGTCGCTGTTTAAAGATCTGTAGCAGGCATTCCGTACTTCACTTATTATGTGTTGTGCTTGTGTTTGTTTCCTTTCTTGTTGATCGATGAGTCAATCAATTTAGCAATTGAGATCACGACTTCACTCTCAGTGCATGCTCCCTATAGGAATTTATCGCTTACCTTTATTTCTTGTTGATCGATGAGTCACTCAATTTAGAATTTGAGATCACGACTTCGCTCTCATTGCATGTTCCCTATAGGATAGTTTGCTAGACTTTCTTTGGCATGCTAACTTAGATAGGTTCCCTCATTGTATGATAACATTAAGTTAGAGATAGGTTAGTCTTCCTTGGATATTCTCTTCCCATTTTTGCATAATTGCACTTAAAACTAAAACTTCTTTTTCTTAGCAATGTATAAAAATGCTAAGCATACAAAAATTCTTTTTATGGTGAAAAAAAATACCAACCAATCCATTTCTTTTCGCCATTCGGCTTTTCTCTTCTAAGAGCATGTTAGCTCCTTTCCATTACAGGTCGTAAGTCTCCGAAGGTCGAGCAGCGGTGGAATGATTGAATGCAACATTGTTCATTTAAAAAAATACAAACCAACAAAATATATGAGTCAAACTACAGCGCTCTGATTCCTTAAAGGGGATACGTAGGCATCTGGTCACGGGGCTCAGCCGAGCAAAAATTTGTAAATATTTCCTTCTTTTCCCCGTGTTTTCTTTGCATGCATTCTCTCTTATTTTATAACCCTTAAGCATTAGATTGAACACACCCTTTGATTAGAATAACGAGAGTGGATCCCGTAGAGTACTATGGAAGTGTGGGGTGCTAATACCTTCCCCTCGCGTAATCGACTCCCTTACCCAATCTCTCGGTTGCAGGACCTTGATTTCCCCCTTTAGGTTTTTCTTCGATGATTTTCCTTTCCCTTTCATATGGGATAAATAAATACTCGGTGGCGACTTCATTGATTTTACCGCTACAGAAAAATGGCGACTTCACTGGGGATCATGTCGACCAATTACTGGTCCATCCCATGAGTCAATCCTAGCTCCCGTTTTTCTTTTCTTAGGGTGTTTATCATTATGCTTTTATGGATTATTCATTTTGTATATGTTTGAGCATATGTTTACATTGCATCTTTATTGTTATTTGTTATATTATTGATGTGCTGGTTTCTCTGTTTCTTTGTTGGGTGGGTGTTACTATGAGGTAAAAGGCCCAATACCCAGGCCAAGTGGAAACCACAGGAACACTAGGAATAGAGTGGAACATGAACGGCTAGTTGACTTAGGTTTCACTATGCCGCCATGTCGTCCACGCTCAAATGAGGTACAAATGAGGGGCTATCGTTTTCACATAGGTGATATGGCGATAGTTTTTCAGGAGTACCCTCGATTCTGAGTTACCATTGACCTTACCATGACCTAGTCTTTACCCGTGAGTGGGGAGGGAATGATCTATACAGGTACAGATGGTGACTATACATTTTCTGTTGGTGACTCTGATTATACTGATGAATTTGATCCTTGGTAGTCTGAATTAGTCTGGACCTTTGATCTTATTACATATGACAGTGGTTCTGTTATCAGTTCAACAGTTATCCAGTACCACAGAAGCTTTGATCCCATATGTTTGCATATATATCATGTTAATATAATTATCAGCATACATGTTTTTGTTTCCAAACGTTACTTCCTTGATTCCAATTGTTAAGACAAAAAATAAACATAAAAAATAATATATAATAAATACATAAAAAAGAATATATAATAACATTGTGGCTTAATAACTGGAATCAAAGTGTATGAACTTTTGGAAATAAGAATATGGCATTTGTATTGCATGTCATGCATCATGTTACGTTTGACTATGCATTTCATGAGTTCCACTGAAGTCTTACCCAAGGTCCCCTGGTCTCCAGAATCAAGTTGTCTCATCAGTACAACACTCGTGCTAATGGAAGATGGAAAGCATTAAGCAAGAGATCGTTGAACTCCGCAAAGAGATAACTACTTTGAAGGCTGGTATGGAATATCTAACTTCTTTGGTTAAAACTTTGGTTGCCTCCCAAGTCAATCCTTCTAGGAAGGAAGAAGAGATGGCAAAAGTCTTCACATAAACTCTGAAATCATTTTTTCATGAGAAGGTGATAGTCAATGCACTCGATGAGTTCCCAGAAAAGGAGAATGTGAGAGTGCTTCTAGAAGAGGATGTCTAAAAGGAATGTTTATCTGAAGACAGTGGCACAACTAGTGCTGTGAAGAAGTTTGATAGTAACTTTTCTAAGAAGAGAACTAGAGAAAGAAATAATCATCGTTAGAATCAACATGTTTCCTCTGTCATCCCTGTGTTCAATTTACCTGTTGTTGCTCCAGTTTGTCAATAGAATCAACAATTTTCTGATCAGAAGAAAGTTCAATTTGATCCAATTCCAATGAATTATACAGAGTTGTTTCCTATCCTAATACAGAGGAATTTGGTTCAGACTCGACCTCCACCGAAGATTCCTGAGAAGATACTTTGGTACTACAAAGCTGATTTGATTCGTGCTTTTCATCAGGGAGCCCCTAGACATAGTATTGAACAATGTTATCCATTAAAAGCTGAAGCCCAGAAATTGGTCAGAAGTGGCATCTTGTCACTTAAAGATATTTGTCTTGAAGTTCAAGCCAAGTCTTTGTCGAAGAATAAATGTGATTGAAGAATGCCCTGGATTTCAAAGATGATTATCTTTCTCATGTTTACTGGTAATTTTATTGGTTTCTCATTTGTAATTCTTCTTGTTAATCATCGTATTGTTTGCATGTAAGAACTTGTTTACATTTGAATGATTATCTTAATACAATGAATATATTTGTCTTGAAGAAATCCATTCGTTTCACTCGAATTTATTTTTAATTTTAAATTGATTTTTGCATTATGACACCAAATTGTTATCCATTCTCTTGCCTAGGCATGGTTTGGGGAGAGGATGATGAATTTAAAATGCAAATATTCTGGTTGTATGCTTTTGAATAAAACTCTATTGACGATATATAGGCATTGTTTCAAATTCCCAAACACCGGAGATATAAGGGAGTGAAACCCTCGTTAACCCCTTTGAGCCTTGAAGTAGGAGTTTCTTTTCTATTCAGAAAAATCCTCATTTTTAACCTGGGGCAGGGTAGTGTTCAGTTAATTTGATTGAGCGTTCGGAACTCCTCAGAAATGCACATCTAAGGATACAACAATGCTTATCCTTCAAAAGGTTGAAGAGACTCAAAATTGTAATGGCTAACCTTCACTTATCAAGAGTGGGCGTCAATTGACGATACCCTAATGAGTATCTCTCGCACCTCATAAAGTCATTAGACGACGATACAATAATGGTTATCCCTCATCTTCCAAGAAATAGGGCAATCATAATTCTTCCAACAAATCTAAAATGACTCAACATCACGCGACATGTTTAAAAAGAAAGAAAAGGTAATATAAAAATGAATGAGAAATGAAATGAATAAGAAGTGTTTAAAGAAGAAGACAAAAGGCCCCTCTAAGTTGAAACTTGAAAAAGCTCGCTTAGGCAAAAGTCAGGGCATCCCGCTGGGCTTCATAGTCAAATTCAAAAAGAATTTGTCCATGCAAAAGTTAGGGAAAATGATGGAAATCCTGAAAGGCGAAAAAGGATTACAAAATGGATATCCCTAGAAAGGAAATATTTTGCGTGATTAGACAATAAAAGTAAAAATAAGTGATTGTCGTATCCAAAGAAAACCTTGGTTGGTTCCTCAACTGTCTCAAAATTTCTTTTGAGAGATGAATGTTTAGATCGAGTTAACTGAACTTAGGACTGGAGAACATCATGAAGGGGTGGGTACCAAATAACTTTGAGCCTTAAAATCCGTTTTTTATAAAACTGTGAACCAGGCCACGTTACAACCTTCAAAAGTCCTAATTGAAACAAGGTTTATTTCGAAAGCGTACTTCAACGAGATAGCGTTTTCTGACTCTCATGAATTTTGCTAAAATTTTGTGTTGGTATCATATGCTTTTGTTATCTTTGATAAAAATAAAAATAAAAAAATCAATTTTGCATCCTGGCTAGTGATTCACTTACAAGGTTTTGCGAAATATTTTCAATAAAATCTTCAAGACTTACATAATTATTGCATTAGAATTATCATTCTTAGAATAAACATTATTTTGCCTGTAAAACCATTGCGCGATATCAAAGAAGCTTACATTTGAGTATCAGCAAAGGGCACGTAGCTAAGAAGAAGTTGTCGAGTAAATAAGATGTAACATTCAGTTAATCTAGGGCAGTTATGTCGAGATTCGACGAATCTCTAGGAACTTTTTGGTCAGACAGATTATCTTAAAAGCAGACAACCAAGGGCAAGTCGTGAAAAATATCTCGACTAGTACGGTAAACTTGGGACACCAAATTTGTTTCCAAGGGAATTTCCAGATTTTTAGTCAAGATGATTACTATGTTCTCCCCAAGCTAAAGATCTTCCTCAAGAAGGATTGTTTCTCATAATCTGCCTTGTAGAGGTGTGCATGATTCCCTCTACAGTAACTGACCAGCTAGTGGGTGTCTTCTAGGTCATGGTGTGGCATTTGGGCCTGTGTTCCCATCTTTCCCTAGTTAAGTGTTGGTTTAGTGTGTCTTCAAGCAGCTATTTGATGTTGGGTTTGTAATCCCATCCTCTCCAGTCAGGTCCTGATTCAGATTTCTCCGACTGAGTGTAATTTCCTTCCATGGTCAGAAGGTGATCAAGCAGAGGTTGCAAAGTTACAAAGCATGTGCTTAGTTGTTGAACTCTTTCTCCCTTCGTGTTGAGAAGTAATCTTTAACAGGATATTATGCCCTCCAATTATGATATTATTGTTGTAGTGTGCTTCTAAACAACCAGACAAGGGCAATATACATTCTAAGAAGTTTTGAGATAAGCGTTTAATCCTTGGGTTTTCTCTCACTGTGCACTGAGTTTGATTTAAAATCCCCATGGGCTGAGCCATTACGGTGTTGTCGAGTTCTTAATTCTCCGGATGAGGCAAGGATGATGCTTCCCTCTAAAGCTGTTATCCCATGGAATTTCATGATTTCTCTCCCAAATAAGTTTACACAATTATTATGCTTGATGTTGAAGACTGTATTTGGGTTCTCTTCGGTATGCGGTTTTGCTTTCCCCAATGAAGTTAGCATAACAATCCCCAGTTGAGGCATCAATGATGTCGTTTTGCATCTTCCCCGGTAAAGTCTGTATTTACATCCCCAGTTGAAGTCTCGACAACATGGTTTTCATCTTCCCCTAGTGAAGTTGGTTTTGGAATCTCCAGCAAAGTCTAGACGATGAAGCTTCCTCTTCCCTTATCAAAGTCCGTATTGGTATTCCCCGGTGAAACATAGAAGAGTTTATGATATTCCCGCGACTTTATTTGTTTCTAGTCAGGTGGTTCTTTGATTGTTTTCAAGCCATGTTCTTCCTAGCGAAGTTAAGTCGTGAAATAGGACTTTGTTTCCTCAAGTTGATGCTTACCCTTTCGTGGAATCTAATCTTCATCCTGCATGTGACTTGGCCGCGTGTTGTCTTCACCTAAGTTAGATTTGTCTGGTTATCCCCGATGTATTATGGTTATTTTGTCAGCATGCGCATGGTGACATCCATACATTCATACACATCATACATAGATGAATTTAAAATTCATCACTCATTTGCATTCATTGATGTTTTGTCAGCATATTATCCTCTTTGCAAAGTTATGTTACTCTCTCTCCAATAGAGTTGTCAATGTTAAACAGAAAGTGTATATCCTTTCAATTTCCCCATTGAGTTATCCCTCGTGGAAGAATTTTGCTTCAGCCTTCCTGTTCAGTTCATTATCTGGATAGAGTGTGATCCCCTTTTGAGTTTATTTCTCATCAGGTGCTGACTTGGTTGATCATCTCATTCCATTTTATTTTTGGTTTGAGTCTGTAGTCCCTGACAACATTATTATTCTGATTTCTGCAGGCTTCGAGCCTTGATTTGAGAATGTGCATTTATTTTGCACGAAAAGACTTTTTTTTTTCTCCTCAACAGGAATGTATTGGTATTTCCCCAGGAAATCAAGCTTCATTTCTCGCTAGTCTTATTACAATTCCTTCTTAAAACAGAAAGCGGAAGTTCTCTTTATTTGAGCAACCAGTTCCTTTCCAGCAAGTCTGTTAATGCAAGAAGATGTTTTTCTCCAATGAATGGTAGCCTTGTCGTTATGGAAGGTAGTTCGTTGATGAAAATTTGTTACTTCTAATGAATGGTAGCCTTGTCATTATGGAAGGTAGTTCGTTGATGAAATTTGATATTCCAATTAATGGTAGCCTTGTCATTATGGAAGGTAGTTCGTTGATGAAATTTGATATCCCAATGAATGGTAGCCTTGTCATTATGGAAGGTAGTTCGTTGATGAAAATTTGTTACTTCCAATGAATGGTAGTCTCGTCATTATGGGAGATAGTTTGTTGATGAAGATTGTTTTTCCAATGAATGGTAGCCTTGTCATTATAGAAGGTAGTTCGTTGATGAAATCTGTTACTTCCAATGAATGGTAGTCTCGTCATTATAGGATATAGTTCGTTGATGAAGATTGTTTTTCCAATGAATGGTAGCCTTGTCATTACGGAAGGTAGTTCGTTGATGAAATTTGTTACTTCCAATGAATGGTAGTCTCATCATTATGGGAGATAGTTCGTTGATGAAGATTGTTTTTCCAATGAATGGTAGCCTTATCATTATGGAAGGTAGTTCATTGATGAAAATTTGTTACTTTCAATGAATGGTAGTCTCGTCATTATGGGAGATAGTTCGTTGTTGAGTTTGGTTGTACTTCAATGATAAATACAGTTCATTGAAAGATCTTTACAGCAATGTTTTTACCCTTTCCAGGTTAAACATCTTGGTTAAAGAAGAAACTGAGACCAGTTCATGGCTTATAGTCAAGATCGAGGGGGAGTTTATCTGATTCTCCATCAAATGGTATCTCTTCGAGGAAGTTTCACAAGAGAAGTTTGTTGAGAAATCTTTACAAGTGGTAGTCTCTTTATTTGAGATAGCTTGTATTTTTATCCTTTTCAGGTGAAATACCTTGGTTAAAGAAGAAACTGAGACCAGTTTGTGGCTTATAGTCAGGATCGAGGGGAAGTATATCTGATTCTCCATCAAATGGTATCTCTTCGAAGAAGTTTCGCAAGGGAATTTTGTTGAGAAATCTTTACAAGTGGTAGTCTCTTTATTTGAGATAGCTTGTATTTTTACCCTTTCCAGGTGAAATATCTTGGTTAAAGAAGAAACTGAGACAAGTTTGTGGCTTATAGTCAGGATCAAGGGGAAGTTTTTCTGATTATACATCAAATGGTATCTCTTCGAGGAAGTTTCGCAAGAGAAGTTTGTTGAGAATTCTTTACAAGTGGTAGTCTCTTTATTTGAGATAGTTTATATTTTTACCCTTTCTAGGTGAAATATCTTGGTTAAAGAAGAAACTGAGACCAGTTCGTGGATTATAGTCAGGATTGAGGGGAAGTTTATCTGATTCTCCATCAAACGGTATCTCTTCGGAGAAGTTTCGCAAGAGAAGTTTGTTGTGAAATCTTTACAAGTGGTAGTCTATTTATTTGAGATAGCTTGTATTTTTTACTCGTTCTAGGAAGAACGCCGGGATTTTGGGAAGTTCGTTATTACTCTTTGAGACATCACCTTCAGTAAAAGCTGGTGCATTCTCTTTTCTCCACCTTGAGTAAACGTTGGTGTATCTTCTGTTTCTTTACCTTCAATAAAAGTCAGTATTGTCTTATGTTTTTTTTACTGTCATTTTTGAGCGGGTAGTTCATTACCATTCTTAGGTAAGATTGATCTTTTCTGGTTAGCGATTGTCGATCCCCTGTGTTGATGTTACTCTCTTTTTGTTATCTCCTCTATGAGTGGATAGTTCACAACTATCGGTTAATTATTGTCATCCATTACTTTTTCCTCAGTTTTTGAGTCTATGGTATTTTGTCTCCTCTCTGGATCTTACTCCAATAAAGTCAAGTCCTTTATTCCCCAGCAGAGCCTATTCGTCTCCAATAGATTCAAATTTCTATCCCCGGAGTCGTGTTGTTCTCCAGAAGTTTATTATCCTGGTTGAGTTCTTTTTGTTAATTTGTTGATTTTACTGTTGCTTCTCCAGTGTGTATCTTGCCCATCTGCATGAAGTTTATATGTTACATCCAAAATCATAAGCATAGCATGGCATGGTATCTTAGGGCCAAAAATAGGGCTTGTTTTATATTTAAGTATCTTCAATCGCGTCGAAACAAAGATTGTAATCTTCGTATCTCCTGATAGAAGACACTTAAATAAGGGCAGCTGTTATACCCCAATTTTTGCCCCTAAGATCCCTCATCATACTTTGTACATTTCCCACATAGCATTGGTCTTATTGTTATAAGATCGAAGAACTTTGGCATTAGGGTTTATCTCTGTGAATGGAGGTTGTCGTCTTGCTCAAAATTGATTCAACTGGTGCTCTCATTTTTCTTGGTATGAGATTAGAGTTTTGGATCTCAAGTAGCATAGATGTCTTCCCTATCAGGTTTCCTCAAGATACAAATTTTTCTTCATCAAGGTTCTTTCAAGGAATAAAGGAATTAGGGCCTAACTCAGCTAGAGAATTAGGATTTCTCTTTATTTTGTTTGAGCTTGGTAGTGATTCTTCTATGGAGGTTTATTGAGTTAAAGTCTCACTTCAAGGCTACATTGAGCACTACTCTTCCCTTATTGCGAGTTCATCATCATCAATTAGGGTTTATCCTAATCATTTTATCTCAAGACATTCCTCTCAAGAAGTTCAGAAGATTTAGTCAAGGGCTTAGTTCTTTTAATGCTTTTTGTTAAATATGATTGAGGCTTTAACCAAGGCAAGATGTCCTTTATTATTCAGTTATGGATTTGAATTCCATTAACCTTTTAGACGTGATGAGATTTCTTCTTAAATTTTTGACCTAATTGAAGATTAAGGATCATTAAAATTAGGGTTTGCATGGTCATATGTTCTTTTTCTATGCTCCAAGAACCATTCATCCTCTAATATTCAAGACATATTTTGTCATATTAGATTAAAGTATGAGTACAAGGGTTCGAGATGAGCATGTGGATTTATTCCGATCAAGACATTTTGTGCCTGAAACGCAAGAACATGGTCGCCTGAGTTTATTCAAGAAATGGAGAAATTTGGATTCATTGTTTGTTCGTTCAAGTCACTTAAAGGTGCTCAAATGAATCAGAAGCGTTTAATGCTTGCGAAGTTGGAAAAGGAAATTTATTATTTTAAAGTGAAATTACAAGTTACTCTCGAAAATTTCATACAAGATTCACAATTTGAAAATGAAAAAAAGATGTAGGGATTTAGATATGAAGAGAATAGAATTTGTAACCAAATTTTGTTTATAACTGTTTCAAACTATAGTCAACTATCTAAATAACTCTCTTTACATGATACAAAGAAAAAGAAACTTGGAATTCCTAAGCCTTAAATTTGTAGCCTGTCTCTTGCTTTCCTTAGCCAAATCCCAGTGTTCGCAAAAAGCTTGCATCAAGATCATGTTGAGTTGCCTTGCTAAAGTTATGCGCCTTAAAACATGTATAAATATCATCATTAAGAAGGATAAGTCCATATCATTATGCCAAAGAAAAATATATGAGTCCAAGTAAATTTTCACTACTCTAATCCAAGCACAAAACAGGTCCCTGCATCAAGTTCACAAACAACAATCAGAGGGAATTATTTTACGATCAGAGGACCAGTTCGTAACGAGGTGCACGGTAGTTCGATGGGAAAAAAAGCTCAGCATCCCTGTATATCAGAAAGTTAACAGTCATGTGAGATCACTAGCACAGTTCAGAAAATGCGAGAAAAAGTTAAAAGAAGATACGAAAAACTCAATATACTGGTTCAACCAAAAAATCAAGAAAATAAGAATAATAACCTAGCCTAATAGAATATCTGAAAAGATCTCACAGCCCCTAACCAATTCACTAGCCAAGTAACACGATCCTAACTGTTTTTCTAACAGAATTTTTCTAACTTTCTAACAGAATATCTAACAAATTTTTTGGAAACTGTTGTACCCCAAAATTTTCCCTCCCATATTTCTCAATACATGTCAAGTGAGGTCCTCAAATTGCTCAAGGAAGTCCAAGAGTTGACCAGACAAACTCTCTCCTAAGGCAGTCTACCTCAAGTTAGGTTTTCATTTTGCATCAAGATGCTTGAGTCCAAAGGATCCAAAATGCTCACCATTGTCCTAATATGTTCTCAAGATCATCCATGTCAAGTTTCAAGCCTTGTAGAAGAAGTTTGCTCAGTCAATTGCTCAAAGGCCTGAAAATCGATTGTGCTAGGTCAAAAGTCAACTGTGGCTCACATACAGTCAAGCTTCAATATTTTTGGTCAACATCCTCATTTTGAAGTATCATTCATCATTTGATAAAGGGTTGATCATGATTCCTCAAGGATTGCTCACAATTCATCAAAACCCAAAAGTTGCTAAATTAGGGTTTTGTAGGAAAAGTCAACTCAACTTTGACCAAGCATAACTTTCTCATACTTTATCAGAAATGACCCATCAAAAGCTCATTTTTAATAGGATGCAATTCCCTACAATTCATATTCATCTCCCAAGTTCAAACTATGCACTAACAAAAAGATATGAACTTTGACATTATAGGTCATTTTGAAAAGTCAACAAAAACACCTTTTGGGTCAAAGCTTCATACATGAACATGGAAGACTCAATTGATATGAGACTAAAAGGGTTGCTTATAGGACATCCTAAGCTTTCTAAAAAGTCCAAGAACACCTCTCTAGGGTCAAAATTAAGAGAGTTATGCATTGCCCAAGTTGACTTTTTTTGCAAAATTGCCAAAAGTCAAATGTGCTCAAATTTGCATTTTTTTGCTAAATGGGCCCAATTTTTTATGCTTCCACTTCAATGATAACATAGTCCACGACCTATGGGACCCTCCATGCTTTATTTATTTATTTATTTATTTTATTTTGATTATTTATTCATTTAAAATTCAAATAAAATCAAATAAATATAAATAAATCATATATTGTGTTTTAGGGATGATTTTTGCATTGAAGGAAGATCTCATGTGCTGTCAATTGAGAATCAATTTGTGCAAGGCTGATTTGGTTGGAAAAAGATTGAATTTGAGCAAAATTGGAAAGATATCATATGCCATGAAAGACCAAATCAAATCTTCATGATGGGCAAGATTAAGCTTGTTTTTGTTGACCTAACATGTTGTATTACATATACAAAAGCAAGGAAAAGCATGGGGAGAGGAGAGGCAGTCGTGAAAGAGGCAAAAAAAGTTCCAAACTTTCAAAGAAAAAAGTGCAATTGGATCTTACTCTAGAGGACGTTTCAACCTTTTCCAAGGAGTAATTCACATTCCCATGCACGCATTGAACCTGCAACAAGCATTCACACGACCTGAAGCCTCAAGAATTGTGTTCTATGTATCCCATGGTTAGCTAAAAATTTCATTTTCGTTTTCATTGAGTTACATATCATTTGCACGTTTTGATTACACATTCTTGTTCCTTATTAAGTTTGCAAGCTATTCATTTTATTCAATTGCATTTTTGCTGACTGTATGTGAAATTGCCATAGCTAGGTTTTCTTGTTTGGTTTTAGGGCTTTGCAATACAGGTAAAATTGGACATTGATTTTGGTAGCATGAGACTCGTGAGGATGAGACGAGTTGATTGGTACCAGCCATGGTCATTTATATTGCCTATAGACAATTTTTGAAATACAAAGGGTTGTAGCTACAACGCCATGTCCGTAGGTAAAGATGTTGTTACCTAAAACGACGGTTGGGAGGAAGAAGATGGATGTGTGGCATTCACTGATTGGGTTATTTAAATTTCAGCATGTTTTTCCATTAACCACGCTTTTTTCATATATTAGATTTTGTTTTCATTATATATTCAAACAAGCCAAATAGCTCAATTGGCAAGCGTGTATTGGGAATAGGCCTAAGGACCTGGGTTCGATCCCCAGGTCCCATATTTGCTTCATGTTATTTTTCAATAAATGATCAGGTATACCTCACGTCCAAGAATCCACCAAGCAACTCAAGATCTGTCCGTCCCATTCATCAAACGCTCCAGATCCAATGCCTTTCCCCTGAACGACCACCACACGCCTTAAGTCAACAACCACACTGGATTAGGCAAAGTCAAACAGGCCTGGATCTTTTGGGCTCTGAATCTCAACAACACCCCCCCCATAATTGCTAATACAGGCCCATTATTCCTTTCTTTTTTCTTTTAGTTTATTTAATACTTTCAATATTTATTTTTTTATTTCCTCTAATTCACAAATTAATCTTTTTTCATAAAAAGATCACAAAATCAATAACTCACCAAAAAAATAAGGATTAGTTTTTTTTATTATTATCAAAATTAATTTAATTTAGTTTAACTTAGAAAATTGCAATTTATTTTCATAAATAAAATCAAATAGAGAATTAGGTTAAACTTTTGATTTAATTTAATTTTACTCGTTTTCTCAAATAAATAAAAATTCAAAAAAATAGGTTTTAGAATAAATTAATTTACTTTTCCTTAACTAAAAGTTAATTAGAATTATGGTTTTCTTTTTAGTTTAATTGTTTCTGTATTTTCTTACAAAAACAAAAACATTTTATTCAATCGCAATCAGGTTTAGGCAAGGGTCAAAACCCTAGTTGTATCGTACTCGATTCATCGCACGCGTGTTTATTATTTTCACAATATTGTTGTAACTGTTCATGGATTTGTAATAGTTTAATCTAGGGCTTTTATTTATCGCTTTCCCCGGTTTTTGGCTATGTAATTAATCCCCCTCCCCAAAGCCTTGTAATAGTGTAGATTTACTTTCTCGCATTTTAATTCTCGCAAATATTTGACTGTTTAGATGTATGCTAATAGGATTGTATGACAAGAATGCATGACAAATTAATCCAGTTAGAAAACCCTAATGTGCAAAGACAAATAACTGAAAACAGATCACTCGCACATATCACTCTTAGGATATGCTCTCACTTCGGTTGCCTTCGGTAAACGATCATTAAGTATAGGGTGTTTTGGTGGTTACCCTCCTGTCCAAAAAGATCAAATGTCCCATTCGAATATTGCCTCGGAAATGTTGCCTCAGAAGTGTTGCCTCGAATATGATCTTGAGACTCTAGGGTTATTACTAAGGTATCCTAACATTACTTTAGTGATCGTACGTTCCTTTCGAATTGATCCTTACAACTCCAACGATGGTGCTACCTATTTCTCAATAGTAGGATAGCGCTGTCTAAAGGAAACGATAATAGAAACAATCTTTTTCGAGTAGGTAGAAGCTAGTAGGTACTAGCTCAAATCAAAACTTATCACACTAACACTTTTCAAACAAACTTTCAAAAAAAACTTCGTCACACCTTTGAGGACCGATACAAGGGTTATCACGAAGTCGAAACTTTTCAAAACAAAGCACATACATAAGCAATTTTAAAAGATGAGCAAGTACCTAAGAGGCCATGGAAAACCATGGATAGAAAGGGCGCTAACACCTTCCCTTTCTATAATCTACCCCCTTACTCATAATATCTCGAAAAAGGATTTTTTCTGTACTTTTTTCCTTTCCGGTTTGATGAAATAAAAGTCGATGGCGACTCTTGCTTATCGCGACATTTTGCGAACACAAAACGCAAAACGCAAACCAACATTTCAAACAGTCAGTTTTGCCACCATATCACAGAACTGGCGACTCTGCTGGGGACTTCATAAGTGGGGTATACCTTAGGATATAGTTCATCTTAATTGCTTCTCTTGTTTGCTTTGTTTGCTTTACTTCTAAGGGTTTTGTTTGGGGTTAATATAGATGCTAACCCAGATCTGGGGATACCTTTTAGGTAAGTAGAAATAGACTGTGAGGGAACTGTACAGCATAGACCGATATGGTTGAAGCAGTATCTACATTGATGTGGAACATTGGTTGGTACCGGTATCCCTTATGGAGAAACGAGTAGAATAATGGGCCGCTGCGTGGTGTCGTTAAGCATCAACTGACCTTAGAACCTTTAATCGACCAACTTGGCCATTAGAAAGTAGTGAGATAGCCAGCCTCGGTGTAAAGCTGAGAACTGGTTGATACTCGATGCTACACTCATTGAGACCATACTCTTGAGATAGTTCCGGCAGCAAGAAAAGATTGCGTGACCTTAAACCATGACCGATGGAGGATGGTCAGTGATATTGAGATCCTCTAGAACCTGGTTACTTTTTCTAGGACAGGTTTGAACCAACTTAACTTCAAGAGGGTACTACCTTTTGACCTCATGCAAGCCTTAAACCTAAGGGCTTTGTGTGATTTGTTTGTGTGTGCAATACCTGTTGTTTGCTATACCTGTGGTTTATCATGACATCATGCATCATAACATGGCATTCATGTTCCATTACACTAACCATTTCAAAGACCAAGGGAATTTATCTTTGTTCTATTTTGCAGATTATGGCTTCCGTGCGTAGAAATACCATCCGAGTCAACTTTGTGCAAATACCTGCCCAACTTAAAGAGCTAGCCTCAAGAGTTTATGAGACTTCTATGTTCATTAAGAGACACGGTCAACCTCTCAGCCTGGTTACTTCAAGTCTTGATGAACAGATGATGAGCGTACTATTTCTGTTCTTCGATCCCGTGCATCATTACTTCACTTTTCCAGATTACCAGCTAGTACCCACCTTGGAATATTTATCTCATCTATTGGGCATATCCATCCTTGAATAGGTACCCTTCACAGGTATGGAAGAAGTTCCTAGACCAGAAGACATTGCCTCAGCTCTACATTTTAAACGGGCTGATGTAGTATCCAATTGGGAAACACAAAGTGGGGTCGAAGGTTTTCTAGCCAAATTTCTGATAGACCAGGCTCAACTATTCTGGGATACTTTGGATTTTCAGGAGTTTGAAGATATCTTGGCTCTCCTTATCTATGGTTTGGTTCTCTTCCTGAATCCAGATTCCTTTGTAGATGTGAATGCTGTCAAGATTTTCCTTTCTCGTAACCTTGTGCCTACTTTGCTTGGAGATATCTTGCATGCTCTCCACATCCGTACTATGAGGAGAATAGGAACTCTTATGTGTTGCATGTCGTTACTGTCAAGGTGGTTTATTTCTCACCTCCCTAAGTCTGTGTTGAAGAACGAAGAAGATTTGGGTTGGTCCTACAGAATAATGTCACTTGCTCATACAGATATTCTTTGGTGTTCTCGGGCTATGGAAGACACTGCTGTTATTAACCGTTGTGGGGGATACCCTAATGTCCGGTTGCTTGGAATCAGAGGGGCTATAACTTACAATCCTTGTCTAGCTCTGCGACAATTTGGTCGTGCTCGAAGAGATGGTCCCCATGAGCTACTTCTTGAGGACATTGTGTTTGACTATAAGGAGGACATTAAGGAGCATCGCCGGAGGTTTATACGAGCTTGGGGCATGGTGAATAGATCTGACCCCAAAGAGTTGGGACCAAAAACTTCTCTTCCTATTCAGCCTTATCTCCAATGGGTCCAAGATCGTGCCCAGAAGCTTGGGATGCCCTATGAGGCCGTATTACCAGTGATTGTGGAGCCCACTAATGAAGAGGGCATTCCTTACACGGTTATCTATCCTTACATGCCCACTGATCCTGGGGAGTTGCAGAGGTCTTGGATTCAGCTGAAGAATGAGCGGGATACTTACCGGGAGCAGTACCATGAGCAAGAAAGGAAGATTTTGAAGCTCACCAGGCAGCTCGAGGAAGAAAGAGTGATCAATGACTACATCAACAAAAAGAGGAAGCGACCATGGGACTTTTGACTTTGCTTTTTCTAGTTTTAAGTTTTGTTTCATTTTTTTCTTTGTAACGCCTTAAAGGCATTGTTGAAACTTTCAAAGTTAAGCTAATAAAGTTTTCTTTATTTTTTGTTTACAAATTTAAATCTCCCAAAGTATTTGTAATCTTTACATGCGCATCCCATTATCATGCACATCATTACAGGTACCCTTACAGGTTTCTCATCTTCTTTGTTGTTTATTTCAGCAGAAATGTCTTCCGATCAAGCCATCAAAGATCTTCAGGCACATAACGCCCAATTCCAACAGATGTTTATAAGTCTGGCTAAGGGACAGGAGGATTTGAGACCCTTATTCTAAAAGAGAAGAAGAAGAAGAAGAAGAAGAAGAAGAAGAAGAAGAAGAAGGTCAGTATTCTGAACATGGGTAGAAGATTTGGAGAAAGGTTGAGGCAACCAGCTGATCTGACCTCCTCATCCAAAGACAGTGAGAACCAAGAGAGAGCAAAGGACCCTAGTCCTGTAGTTTCTGATAACGATACGGATTACAACGATGAGCAATACCCTTCTGCTGAGGATAGGTACAAGCAGCTAGAAGACCGTCTGAGCTATGGAGATTCAGAAAATCCCTGGTTTGGATTTCGGAGAATTGGGACTGGTATCGGGGGTGGTGATCCCTCATAAGTTCAAAGCTCCGGTTTTTGCCAAGTACGATGGAGTATCCTGTCCCAAACTCCATCTTCGTTCGTATGTCAGGAAAATCCAACCCCACAATGCTGATAGAAATTTGTGGGTGCACTTCTTTCAAGATAGTCTATCAGGGACTCAGCTTGAATGGTTCTATCAGTTGGAAGGAGACAGTGTCCGAAACTGGGAGGATCTTGTTGCTTCCTTCTACAAGCAGTATCAGTATAACACCGACCTTGCTCCCACTCGTACTCAGCTCCAGGGTATGTCCATAGGTGTAAGTGAAGGTTTTAAGGACTATGCTCAGAAGTGGAGAGACTTGGCTGCAAGAGTCCAACCCCCTTTGTCTGATAGGGAGTTGGTTGACATGTTTCTAGGGACTCTATTTGGTCCATTTTTCAATCACTTGATCTACAGCTCGTCATCTGGTTTCACTGAGTTGATTTTGACTGGAGAAAGAGTGGAGGCTGGCATTCGAAGTGGTAAAATTCAGAAGGATGCTTTGTCAAATTCAGCAAAGAAGCCTTTCACTGATAAGAAGGAAGCTAGTGCAGTCTATAGCCCGAGGGGCCATAGCAGATCTGAACACCATCAAACGATAAATGTTATAGTGATACCAAGACCCGCGGTTGCTCCATAATGCAATAATCAATAAAGGGTGGAAAGACCACAACGAAAGTTTGCCCGCCTCAGCATGACACTGGCTGAAGTGTTACCTCACCTGCTGAAGTCTAACTTGGCAACCTTGAGAGAAGCTCCCAAGAATCCAAACACTGCTTCCCCCAGATACAATCCCAACGCGCGGTACGCCTACCATTCTGAGAGTCCAGGCCATGATACAAATGATTGCTGGGCCATGAGAAATAAAGTACAAGATTTGCTGGAAGCTAAAGAGATTGAGTTTGACACTCCAGAAAAGTCGAATGTTATAACTGCTCCCATGCCCAAACATGGTCGTGGAGTTAGTGTTGTTGACACCGATTTGTTTGTAACCTATGTTGAAGAAATTTCTACTCCTTTGACAACGGTTAAGAAGAATTTGTTGTTGGCCGGTTTATTTCTGAGTTGTGGTGAAGGTTGCCACATGTGTTCGATTATACCTACTGGATGTTGTTTGTTGAAGTCATGTGTTCAGTGCCTGATGGATAATAAAGAAATTTTGTTTGAGAAGGCTAACTCCTATTGTTCCCAATGAAGATGTTGCCATTATAACCATTTCCTCCAATCCTTCCAAGGTTTCCTCGAGAAAACCTGTTAGGATCACACCTGTTTCGAGAATTGCTCCGCTAATAATCACTGTTCCTGGTCCCATCCTGTACACCTTCGATAAAGCTATCCCATGGCATTATGGTGCTGATGTGTATTACCATGGTGTTAAACAAGAATTGAAGAATGAAGAAGCTGATACTGATGTCAGTAATTAGTAAGGTTACCCGAAGTGGAAGGGTCTTCTCTCCCGAGATTTCCCTGAGACTATCATCAAGCCTACTGTTATTCCAACTGCTGTTCCGACCAGCACTCCTGACATTTCTCCTGCTCCTACCCTAGTTATTATGCTTGCTACTACTCCTATTCTTACTCCAGCTATCACCCCTGCTGCTGAGCCATCTGAGACTCGGGGCAAAGAAATTATAGGCGAGCCTTCCCGGATGGAGGCACCTAGGAAAATCATTGTAGAAACCTCTAAACAAGAAATAGAGGAAATCCTGAAGATTATCAAGAAGAGCGACTACAATGTGGTCGAGCAGCTGGGACAGAACCCATCAAAGATCTCCATGTTGTCCCTGCTATTGTCTTTTGAAGCCCGTGCAAAGGCTTTGATTGCATTTCTCAAGACTGCACATCTGCCGCAGGAAACTTCAGCAGATCAGTTCAAAGATTGTGTGGCCAGCCTGACTGCTGACAACGGGCTGGGTTTTTCAGATAAGGATCTGACACCGAAAGGAAGAAGTCATAATGATGCTCTACATGTCTCGATTGAGTGCAGGGGCACCACTATGGCCCATGTGCTGGTAGATACCAGGTCTTCGTTGAATGTTCTGCCAAAGAAAGCGTTAGACCATCTGGATTGTGAAGGTTTGATTCTAAAGCCGAGTAACATTGTGGTAAGGGCTTTTGATGGATAAAAAAGAATGGTGCACAAGGAGGTGGACATCCCTGTCAAAGTGGGTTCTCAGACTTTCGGGTCCACCTTCTATGTGATGGATACCAGGCCGTCGTATTCTTGATTGCTAGGTCGTCCTTGGATCCATAGGGCTTGGGCAGTAACTTCCACACTCCAGCAAATGCTGAAATATCCGGTGAAGGGGAAGATTGTCACGGTACAAGGGGAAGAAGAGTATATGGTGAGTCATCTCAATTCCTTCTGCTATGTAGAAATGGACGGGGAATTCATAGAAACTCCTTGTCAGAATTTCGAAGAGGTCCCTCAGACTTTGGCGTCAACTGAAATTACTACCGGCAAACCTCCGCTGAAGATGGCTTCTCTCAAGGATACCAGGGCTGTAGTTGAAGAAGGTGGGTGTACCAATTGGGGTCTGCTCCATGATTTTACTCAAAAAATTGACAAATTTGGTTTGGGCTTTACTACAGGGGCTCAAAGGGCTGTTAGGCGTGCACGGATTGGAAGACCTCCTCTACACATCAGCAATCGGGGAGTTAACGCAATTGAGGACAGTGAAGAAGATTCAGACATCGACAACTGGATCTACCCAACAACCAATGGTGGACTGAACAACTGGATGGTGAAGGACTTCATACATGTTTCTTTTATTCTGCAGTAATTAACTTTTGTTTTAAGATTTGTAATAAACAGTTTGAAACTTTGTGGCTCGGTGCCTTGCCCGAGGCACCTTGGCTTTGCTTGTGAGGGCTTATTATTTATCATTTCATATATCATTAATAAAGCATTGGACATTTCTTGCATTACAAATTTTGCGCTCCTTGTTTTTCTCTTATACACACTCACGTATCATACTGCATATCCATATCCACTATGGATCCCATTGATAATGACTCTGCTACTTCCAATTATGACTTCGAAAATTCGATCATCCAAGCAAAGGACGAAGGTGAGGATGATTGTGAGGTGCCTGGAGAACTTGCTAGACTATTACAGCAGGAAGAGAGGGCCATACAGCCTCATGAAGAGCAAGTTGAGTCAGTGAATTTGGGTACAGAGGAAGACAGGAAAGAGGTTAAGATAGGTGCGAATCTGGAGCCTAATGTCAAACAACGATTAATACAGATGCTACACGACTATGTTGAGATCTTCGCCTGGTCCTATGAAGACATGCCTGGTTTGGACACTGATATTGTGGTTCATCGCTTACCGACTAAAGAAGACTGCCCTCCGGTAAAGCAGAAGGTCTGTCGTATGCTCCCTGAAATGTTAGAGAAAATCAAAGCAGAGGTCATGAAACAGTTCGATGCATGGTTCTTAGCTGTCACTTGTTATCCACAGTGGGTTGCCAACGTTGTTCTAGTACCTAAGAAGGACGGTAAGGTACGAATGTGTGTGGACTATAGAGATCTGAACAGGGCAAGCCCCAAGGATTATTTCCCACTTCCTCACATCGATGTTTTGGTCGACAAAACCGCGTAGCATAAGATCTTCTCCTTCATGGATGGTTTTTCTAGCTACAACCAGATCAAGATGGCTCCTGAAGACATGGAGAAGACAACCTTCGTTACGCAGTGGGGAACCTTCTGTTACAAGGTAATTCCTTTTGGATTGAAGAATGCTGGGGCAACGTATCAGTGCGCCATGGTCACTTTGTTCTATGACATGATTCACCACGAGATCGAGGTTTATGTTGACGACATGATAGCCAGGTCCCAGACTGAGGAAGAGCACATTGATCATCTCCAGAAACTGTTTGACAGGTTGAAGACGTACAAGCTGAGGTTAAATCCGAACAAGTGTACCTTCGGGGTAAGGTCTGGTAAGCTTCTGGGTTTCGTTGTCAGTGACAAAGGTATTTAGGTAGACCCTGCAAAAGTAAAAGCCATACAGGAGATGTCGGCTCCCCGCACAGAAAAGGAAGTTAGAGGTTTCTTGGGACGTCTAAATTACATCACCCGGTTCATTTCACATCTGACTGCTACTTGTGAGCCAATCTTCAAGCTGCTGAAGAAAGATCAAGTGGTAAAGTGGAATGATGAATGCCAGACCGCCTTCGAAAGAATCAAGGAATACCTTCAAAATACACCAATTTTGATGCCTCCAGTTGAAGGAAGACCCTTGATTTTATACTTGACAGTGCTAGACAATTCAATGGGGTGTGTGTTGGGGGAGCATGACGAGTCTGGCCGAAAAGAGCACACTATTTACTACCTTAGCAAAACGTTTACCGACTGTGAGACCCGATACTCATTGCTCAAGAAAACTTATTGCGCTTTGGCATGTGCTGCTCACCGGCTGAGACAGTATATGCTGACTCACACCACTTTGTTGATATCAAAAATGGATCCAATCAAGTATATTTTTGAGAAGCCTGCCTTGTCCGGAAGAATAGAAAGATGTCAGATGATCTTGACCGAGTATAACATCCAATACATAACCCAAAAGGAAATCAAGGGGAGTGTATTGGCGGATCATTTGGCGCATCAGGCCGTGGATGACTACCAGTCCATGAATTTCGAGTTCCCGGATGAGAATATCATGTTGGTAACCGACTGCGAAGAACCTGGACCGGATGAAGGACCCGAGGAGGGATCCCGATGGTCTATGTATTTTGATGGAGCCTCGAACGCGTTGGGTAATGGCATTGGCGCTGTAATTATATCTCCTGAGGGCTGTCATACTCCATTCACCGCCCGATTGTGTTTTAACTACACATACAATATGGCAGAGTATGAAGCGTGTATCATGGGTCTTCGAGCTATTATTGACCTGAGGATAAGTTCTTGAGTGTATTCGGATATTCCGCTCTAGTGATAAGTCAGATCAAAGGCGAGTGGGATACGAAGCACCCAAATCTCATTCCTTACAAACAGTATGTACTAACATTGCTCCCACACTTTGAGGAGATAACCTTTGAACACTTCCCAAGAGAGGAGAACCAGCTGGAGGACGCGCTAGCTACCATGTCTTCTATGTCCAAAGTTAGGTGGGACAATGAAGCTCCCCAGATTACCATTGAGAGGTTGGACGAACCCACACATTGCTGTGACATTGAGACTGAAGAGGTAGCAGATAAACCATGGTTTCACGAGGTAAAGAGGTATCTTGAGGCTCAAGAATACCCTGAGGGGGCATATGTTAATGATAGGAAGTTTCTGAGAAGGTTCGCTGCGAAGTTCTTCATCAATAATTGAATCCTCTATAAGTGTAACCATGATTCAACCTTACTGCGATGTGTAGACAAGGGCGAGGCAGAAAGGATCATGGCAGAGTTACATGAAGGTACCTTCGGAACTCATTCCAGTGGACATACCATGGCGAAGAAAATCCTACAGGCAGGATACTACTAATCCACTATGGAAGTCGATTGTTATCAGCATTCGCGAACCTGTCATAAGTGCCAAGTCTATGCCGATAAAGTGCATGTGCCTCCGGCTTCCCTGCATTTTTTGACAGCTCCTTGGCCCTTTGCAATGTGGGGCATCGGCATGATCGGCGAGATCAGACCTACTGCGTCTAATGGGCATTGTTTCATTCTGGTAGCGATTGATTACTTTACGAAGTGGGTTGAGGCAGCTTCCTTTGCTATGGTAACCAAGAACATCGTGGTGCAGTTTATCCAACTCAATCTGATATGTCGATATGGTGTACCAGAGAGGATTATTACTGACAATGGTACAAATCTCAACAACATGATGATCACCGAGCTCTGTAAACAGTTCAAGATTCAGCATCATAACTCTTCCCCCTACCGACCGAAGATGAATGGCGCTGTTGAAGCGGCTAACAAGAACATCAAAAAGATTGTGCAGAAGATGATGATGACGTACAAAGATTGGCACGAGATGCTACCATTTTCTCTTCATGGGTACCGTACCTCAGCACGTACATCGACAGGGGTAACACCCTACTCGTTGGTGTATGGCATGGAAGTAGTCTTACCTATTGAAGTCCAGATACCCTCTTCTGGATTATGAAGGATGCGGGTTTGAACGAAGACGACTGGATCCAAACCCGACTTGATCAGCTGAACCTAATCGATGAGAAGAGACTTACTGCTATTTGTCATGGTCAGACGTATCAAAAGCGAATGATCAAGGCTTTTAATAAGAAAGTCAGACGTCAAGAATATCGAGTCGGGGATCTAGTGATCAAACATATCATACTACCGCAAGGTGATCCCAGGGGAAAATGGACCCCCACATACGAAGGGCCATTTGTGATTAAGAACATTTTATCGGGAGGAGCTATGATTCTAACCACCATGGATGGTGACGACCTTCCTCACCCCGTCAATGCAGACATAGTGAAAAAAATACTATGCATAATCAAAAACCCGCTAGGTTGACTGGCCTAGGAAAAAATAAGGGCTTCCCGACGAACCAAAAGGGTTCGGGCAAAAGTAAGGGATGAAAATGAAAAAAACTATACACCTGGCAAGTCAAAAACCTGAAAAGGAGACTTGGGCAAAAAAGGGTATCCCGACAGACTGAAAACCTGAAAGGGAGGTCCGAGAAAAAATTAGGGATCGAAGCGTATCACTATGTCTCATTGGATTATCTTGCAACCAGACTTCGGTATAGACTATCAAACTCGGATGGCGCCAATCAATCTGATCCACCTTCGAACAAGTAGCAAAGTGATGAGACGTTTGAAGATATAGAGGCAATAGCATTGTTGGAACCTAGTGGGGTTGTTTCACATAGTTGTTTTTCTTTCTTTTGCACAAATTGTATAATTTCTATTTTCCGGCGGCATTCTCTTACTAGAGCGTCAGCCTCTTTGTACAAAAACGCCCATTACAGGCCAACTTCAAAAATCAATACAATTCATTTTTACAAGAAATTTCAATTTTGTTTTTCTTTTTCTGTTTTGTTTTGCAAGAACGTCCAATGATCCATTTTTGATATATGCATTTGAAAATAATTGCTGCTCATAAATATTTACACAAGAAACAAAGATGATTACTTGTAATTCCAGGAACAGGGAAAACAAGAAGTGTCCAAACCTTACAGTTACTTTGCCCATCAGGTACAGGGGTAGAGCCAGCTTGCGAACATAAGTGGTGGTGCATACACTTCCCAAAGGGTAAAAAGTATCCAAAGACAGTGACGTTAGCATTCCCGAACAGGACATAACTCTCCCCAACTAAGGTTCACAATCGCAAGTGAATCAGTAATTTTGTCCCCAAGCAGAGTTTATTTCTCTCACCAGCAGCGGAAATTCATCCCCAGCTGAGTTATCTCTCCAAGTCAACAGATCTATCAACATGGTATCTCCTCTCCAACAGAGTTATTCCCCCACAGAGTTATCCTCAGACAGGGTCTCTTCCGGCAGAATATTTATCAGCCAAGGGGCAAATCCCCGACACAGTCATCTTTGTTTACCATCCCTAACAGAAGTAGAGAAGCTATGGCTTTTATAACAATCAGGGATTTATTTTCCAGGATTTAGATTTTTATGTCAGCATTTCATGTTCATACATCATGACATGTGCATACATCACGTATAACATAGTCTCATTTATTTTAAGAACGCCATTACACAATGCATCTCATGCATCACATATAACTAACCCTGTATTTCTTTCAGGAAAGACATTTATTATTAACAATTTCCAGCAGGTCCATGATCAACACTCGAAGATAAACAGAGTGATCATCAGCGTAACAAGAACAACCTTACCCAGGTTCCCTCTGCAGTTTTACCCAAACTCATTCCGAAGTAACCCTACTATCCAGGTTCCTTCTCACATCCTTATTATCCAAGCTTTCATATCGAAGTAACCCTACTATCCAGGTTCCTTCTTGCAGCCCTACTATCCAGGCTTTCATATCGAAGTAACCCTACTATCCAGGTTCCTTCTCACAGCCCTACTATCCAGGATTTCATATCAAAGTAACCCTACTATCTAGGTTCCTTCTAATAGCCCTACTACCCAGGCTTTCACATCGAAGTAACCCTACTATCCAGGTTCCTTCTCATAGCCCTACTATCTAGGCTTTCATATCAAAGTAACCCTACTATCCAGGTTCCTTCTCACAGCCCTACTATCCAGGATTTCACATCGAAGTAACCAAGTTCCTTCTAACAGCCCTACTATCCAGGCTTTCATATTGAAGTAACCCTACTATCCAGGTTCCTTCTCACAACCCTGCTATCCAGGCTTTCACCTCAAAGTAACCCTATTATCCAGGTTCCTTCTCACAGCCCTACTAACCAGGCTTTTATCTCGAAGTAACCCTACTATCCAGGTTCCTTCTCACAACCCTACTATCCAGGACATACAGTTCACTTCCGCTTCCCAAAACCGGAATTATTCCCCAATAGAGTAACGGACAACTGAAGCACTTAAAAACTCCATTTTCTCTCAAGACAGAGACCAACATTCCCCAACAAAGTCCTCCTCAACAACAGGTATACAGGATCTCGCTAAGGAATCTCTTATGCGATCGACACCTCTTAGGATGGCATATTTAAGCCCATATTCCAGCATCGACTTCCAAATGGCATCTATAAGCCCATTCCTGATATCGCAAATTAAGTATCACTTCATGCGAGTGCAAATTTCTGGGCACTCTAGTGTTTAATCATCTTCCACCTTCAGATCACGAAAGGCAGACGAGCCATTCTACATCCTCAGGTTTAAGAAGATTGAACAGGGGCAGCTGTTGTACCCCAAAATTTTCCCTCCCATATTTCTTAATACATGTCAAGTGAGGTCCTCAAATTGCTCAAGGAAGTCCAAGAGTTGACCAGACAAACTCTCTCCTAAGGCAGTCTACCTCAAGTTAGGGTTTCATTTTGCATCAAGATGCTTGAGTCCAAAGGATACCAAATGCTCACCATTGTCCTAATATGTTCTCAAGATCATCCATGTCAAGTTTCAAGCCTTGCAGAAGAAGTTTGCTCAGTCAATTGCTCAAAGGCCTGAAAATCGACTATGCTAGGTCAAAAGTCAATTGTGGCTCACATACAGTCAAGCTTCAATATTTTTAGTCAAAATACTCACTTTGAAGTATTATTCATCATTTTATCAAGGGTTGATCATGATTCCTCAAGGATTGCTCACAATTCATCAAAACCCAAAAGTTGCTAAATTAGGGTTTTGTAGGAAAAATCAACTCAACTTTGACCAAGCATAATTTTCTCATACTTTATCAAAAATGACCCATCCAAAGCTCATTTTGAAGAGGATGCAATTCCCTACAATTCATCTTCAGCTCCCAAGTTCAAAATATGCACTCACAAAGAGATATGAACTTTGACATTTTAGGTCATTTTGAAAAGTCAACAAAAACACATTTTGGGTCAAAGATTCATACATGAACATGGAAGACTCAATTGAGATGAGACCAAAAGGGTTGCTTAGAGTACATACTAAGCTTTCTAAAAAGTCCAAGAACACCTCTCTAGGGTCAAAATTGAGAGAGTTATGCATTGGCCAAGTTGACCTTTTTTGCAAAATTGCCAAAAGTCAAATGTGCTCAAATTTACATTTTTTTTGCTAAACGGGCCCAGTTTTTTATGCTTGCACTTCAATGATAACATAGTCCACGACCTATGGGACCCTCCATGCTTTATTTATTCATTTATTTAATTTATTTTGATTATTTATTCATTTAAAATTCAAATAAAATCAAATAAATCTAAATAAATCATATATTGTGTTTTAAGGATGATTTTTGCATTGAAGGAAGATCTCATGTGCTGTCAATTGAGAATCAATTCGTGCAAGGCTGATTTGGTTGGAAAAAGATTGAATTTGAGAAAAATTGGAAAGATATCATATGCCATGAAAGACCAAATCAAATCTTCATGATGGGCAAGATTGAGTTCGTTTTTGTTGACCTAACATGTTGTATTACATATACAAAAGCAAGGCAAAGCATGGGGAGAGGAGAGGTAGTCGTGAAAGAGGCAGAAAAAGTTCCAAATTTTCAAAGAAAATGGTGCAATCGGATCTTGCACTAGAGGTCGTTTCAAGCTTTTCCAAGGAGCAATTAACATTCCTAGGCATGCATTGAACCTGCAACAAGCATTCACACGACCCGATGCCTCAAGAATTGTGTTCTACGTCTCCCACGGTTAGCCAAAAATTTCGTTTTTGTTTTCATTGATTTACACATCATTTGCACGTTTTGATTACATATTCTTATTTCTTATTAAAGTTTGCAAGCTATTCATTTTATTCAATTGCGTTTTTGTTGACTGTATGTGAAATTTCCATAGCTAGGTTTTCTTGTTTGGTTTTAGGGCTTTGCAACACAGGTAAAATTGGACATTGATTCTGGTACCATGAGACTCGTGAGGATGAGACGAGTTGATTGGTACCAGCCATGGTCATTTATATTGCCTATGGACAATTTTTGAAATACACAGGGTTGTAGCTACAAGGCCATGTCTGTAGGTAAAGATGTTGTTACCTAAAACGACGGTTGGGAGGAAGAAGATGGATGTGTGGCATTCACTGATTGGGTTATTTAAATTTCAGCGTAATTTTCCATTAACCATGCTTTTTTCATATATTAGATTTTTTCATTATATATTCAAACAAGCCAAATAGCTCAGTTGGCAAGCGTGTATTAGGAATAGTCCTAAGGACCTGGGTTCGATCCCCAGGTCCCATATTTGCTTCATGTTATTTTTCAATAAATGATCAGGTATACCTCACGTCCAAGAATCCACCAAGAAACTCAAGATTTGTCCCTCCCATTCATCAAACGCTCCAGATCCAATGCCTTTCCCCTGAACGGCCACCATACGCCTCAAGTCAACAGCCACACTGGATTAGGCAAAGTCAAATAGGCCTGGATCTTTTGGGCTCTGAATCTCAACAGCACACCCCCCATAATTGCTAATACATGCCCATTATTCCTTTCTTTTTTCTTTTAATTTATTTAATACTTTCAATATTTATTTTTTTATTTCCTCTAATTCACAAATTAATCTTTTTTCATAAAAAGATCACAAAATCAATAACTCACCAAAAAAAATAGGATTAGTTTTTTTTATTATTATCAAAATTAATTTAATTTAGTTTAACTTAAAAAATTGCAATTTATTTTCATAAATAAAATCAAATAGAGAATTAGGTTAAACTTTTGATTTAATTTAATTTTACTCTTTTTCTCAAATAAATAAAAATTCAAAAAAATTGGTTCTAGAATAAATTAATTTACGTTTCCTTAACTTAAAGTTAACTAGAATTAGGGTTTTCTTTTTAGTTTAATTGTTTCTGTATTTTCTTACAAAAATAAAAACATTTTATTAAATCGCAATCAGGTTTAGGCAAGGGTCAAAACCCTAGTTGTCTCGTACTCGATTCATCGCACGCGTGTTTATTATTTTCACAATATTGTTGTAACTGTTCATGGATTTGTAATAGTTTAATCTAGGGCTTTTATTTATCACTTTTCCCCGGTTTTTGGCTATGTAATTAATCCCCCTCCCTGAAGCCTTGTAATAGAATAGATTTACTTTCTCGCATTTTAATTCTCGCAAATATTTGACTGTTTAGATGTATGCTAATAGGATTGTATGACAAGAATGCATGACAAATTAATCCAGTTAGAAAACCCTAATGTGCAAAGACAAATAACTGAAAACAGATCACTCGCACATATCACTCCTAGGGTATGCTCTCACTTAGGTTGCCTTCGGTAAACGATCATTAAGTATAGGTGTTTTGGTGGTTACCCTCCTGTCCAAAAAGATCAAATGTCCCATTCGAATGTTGCCTCGGAAATGTTGCCTCGGAAATGTTGCCTCGGAAATGTTGCCTCAGAAGTGTTGCCTCGAATATGATCTTGAGAATCTAGGGTTATTACTAAGGTATCCTAACATTGCTTTAGTGATCGTACGTCCCTTTCGAAATGACCCTTACAACTCCAACGATGGTGCTACCTATTTCTCAATAGTTGGATAGCGCTGTCTAAAGGAAACGAGAATAGAAACAATCTTTTTTCGAGTAGGTAGAAGCTAGTAGGTACTTGCTCAAATCAAAACTTACCACACTTACACTTTTCAAACAAACTTTCAAAACAAACTTCGTCACACCTTTAAGGACCGATACAAGGGTTATCACGAAGTCAAAAATTTTCAAAACAAAGCACATACACAAGCAATTTTAAAAGATGAGAAAGTACCTAAGAGCCCATGGAAAACCATGGATAGAAAGGGTGCTAACACCTTCCCTTTCTATAATCTACCCCCCGTACTCATAATATCTCGAAAAGGGACTTTTTCTGTACTTTTTTCCTTTCCGGTTGGATGAAATAAAAGTCGGTGGCGACTCTTACTTACCGCGACATGTTGCGAATACAAAACACAAAATGCAAACCAACATTTCAAATAGTCGGTTCTGCCACCGTATCACATAAACCATATAACAGAATGATAATGGAATGGAGAAAGGGGGATTCATTATCGAAAATTGATAGAAAAAGATCAAAAACTCACCAGAAAAATTTCGAGAGCTTTCTATTCTATCTCTACTTCATCTTCATTCTCTACTACACCTCAGCACCATAAATGATCCTGTATCACTCTGCTTCATAATCATCTCCATCTGCTTCTCAACATCTTCTTCTGGCCTTCAACACATATCAACAATCTTTATCTCTGCACAAGAATCACCATTTTTGTGAATCAACAAAAAAACATCAACAACACTGCAGAAGCAAACGTAACCGAATCAAATTCATCATTCTTCATCATCATCAATGTACATCAACAATTTCAACAGCATTGCCTCGTTGTAGCATATTAACAGAAAACCTAAAGAACACGGAGGAGAAGAAAGATCGAAGAAGAGAAAAAACTATAAGAACTCACCGGCACTCGTTATGCTTCACACTGGTCAACGTCGCCGTTGTAGGTATGTTGAACCTTCATTGTTTCACTCCTTTCTTGATACGTGCTGGTAGATTTGGGTGAGAAGAATCGAACCCCTATAGAATTATGCGCTGAAGCTTCATACGAAGCATTTAATTTAAGGTCGGAGGACCTAGGGTTTACATATGGACTTATGAAATCAACAGAAAATTGATGAATGGTAAGGGTAGATTCAGATTCAGGGGTTGATTTCAAGCGGGATCAGTGTTTGGAAGTTCTTGATTCAAGGCAGAGGTGAACCAACGGAGAAGATTGTGAATAGATAGACGAAATGATAAAGAGAAGAATAACGAGAAATTTGAGGTATTTGGAGTCATGGCGGTACGGCAATGAAATGTTGTGGTTCGCCGAAGAAAAAGAGTAGAGGCTCGCGAACAGCGCGGTAAGGACAAGAAGGAGAAGAGAGTTTGAGCTACATTTGAGACCAATAGTCACAACAAAGAACCCTAGCTAAACGCACAGTTTCAATATTGGTGCTTGTTGGATCGAAGCCCTCCTCAGGCCCATGGTTTTTTGGTATAACACAAAGCTTATGACCAAAAGAAGGCTTTATTGTATCAAGCTTGATCGGCCTTACACCTATGCCTCTTCTACTGGCCACACATCTCTGATCTAGTTTAGCACCCCCTAACTCTTTCTAATTTCTTTGGTTTTAGATTTTTATCTTTAGTTTAATTTTCTTTGTTTAATAATAAAGATAGTAATATAATACATGATAAAAAACAATAAAAAATATATATAGACTTTCTCTTAATTTTATTATAATAAAAAAAACTACAAAATCAATATAAAATTTTGTTAAACTTTTTATTTGATTTTAGGAATTAATTCATGATCTTCCGATTACTTAAGATCTCTCTATTCACCTCTGCTTGTTGAGTTGAGTCTTATGCAGATTTATTGTGCGATATGCAAATATGCATGAGTTCCTGATTGTGATTTATTTTCACGTTGATGATGCTCCGACACTATTTCTGAGAATTCGATCTCTGACTATTTGTTTTTCGATGCCAGCTCGCGTGAAGTATTCTGGGTTTCTTTGCTTTGGTTGTGCTTTTTATGGGCATTATTGTTCGTTCGGCATTATACTGCTTCCAAGTTATATTTCCGCATTTATTGCTTTCTAGATATCATGAGAAGTAGGAAATAAAGAGCGTGCACTCGAAGTCGTTGTTTAAAGACCTGTAGCAGGCATTCCGTACTTCACTTATTATATGTGTTGTGCTTGTGTTTGTTTCCTTTATTGTTGATCGATGAGTCACTCAATTTAGCAATTGAGATCACAACTTCGCTCTCAGTGCATGCTACCTATAGGAATTTATCACTTTCCTTTATTTCTTATTGATCGATGAGTCACTCAATTTAGAAATTGAGATCACGACTTCGCTCTCATTGTATGTTCCCTATAGGATAGTTTTCTAGACTTTCTTTGGCATGCTAACTTAGATAGGATCCCTCATTGTATGATAACATTAGGTTAGAGATAGGTTAGTCTCCCTTGGATATTCTCTTCCCATTTTTTCATAATTGCACTTAAAACTAAAACTTATTTTTCTTGGCAAATGTATAAAAAATGCTAAGCATACAAAAATTCTTTTTATGGTAAAAAAAAATACCAACCAATCCATTTCTTTTTGCCATTCGGCTTTTCTCTTCTAAGAGTATGTTAGCTCCTTTCCAATACAGGTCGCAAGTCTCTGAAGGTCGAGCAGCGGTGGAATGATTGAATGCAACATTGTTCATTTAAAAAAATACAAACCAACAAAATATATGAGCCGAACTACGGTGCTATGATTCCTTAAAGGGGATACGTAGGCATCTGGTCACGGGGCTCAGCCGAGCGAAAATTTGTAAATATTTCCTTCTTTTCCCCGTATTTTCTTTGCATGCATTCTCTCTTAGTTTATAACCCTTAAGCATTAGATTGAACACACCCTTTGATTAGAATAACGAGAGTGGATCCCATAGAGTACTATGGACGTGTAGGATGCTAATATCTTCTCCTCGCGTAATCGACTCCCTTACCAAATCTCTCGGTCGTAAGACCTTGATTTCCCCCTTTAGGTTTTTCTTAGATGGTTTTCCTTTCCCTTTCATATGGGATAAATAAATACTCAGTGGCGACTTCATTGATTTTACCGCTACAGGTACCAGTATCCCTTGTGTTTAATCAAGGAGAATACGGGGCCACTGAGTGGCATCATGAAGCACTAACTGACTTTAGAACCTTAATTGAACAAACTTGGCCATTAGGACATAGTGAGATAACCGGTTTCGGTGGAAAGCTGAAAATTGGTTGATACTCAATACTACACTCATTGAGACTTGACTTTTGGGATATCTCGGCCGCAAGAAAAGATTGATTATGCTGAGACAATGCCTAAAGGAAAGGTCAGTGATATTTAGATCCTTTAGAACCCGGTTACTATTAACTAGGACAGGTTGAGCCAACTAAACTTCAAGAGGGTACTTACCTACAAACTCCATGCAAGCCTGAACCTAAGGACTTGTCTGCTTTGTGTGTATATGACTATTTGTACATAACAACTTGCTTACTTTTGCATATTTGTACATAACATCATGACATCATACCATAGCATTTTCAATAACCATTTCAAGGATCTCAAGGGTCTATGATGCAGGGTCACGTTGAACCAAACGTCTATCAAGGTGCAAGAGGATTTATTTTCCTCTAACCAAACGTCGTTAAAGATAAAGCACAACAACTTGAGTTAAGGGCTACAACCCACTTGGCACGATGAGCTTAATTCTCGTGGAAAAACATCCACCGATACAAAGTTCTCCAATCAAAGTTGTAAGTGACTACTAACATTTACCCCACGAGATCCTTGAAAACATGCATCCAAATATCATATCATGACAGGTTTCTACCATACAGGTCTCCTTATCTTCCTACTATTTATTTCAGTAAGATGGATATGGAACAAACGGTGAAAGATCTACAAGCTCAAAACGCTCAATTCCAACAATTGTTCATAGCCATGGCTAAGGGACAAGAGGACCTTAAGACTCTCCTTCTCAAAGACAAGAAGAAGAAGCCTAAGAAGTCAGTAGGCATCCTGAACTTGGGAAGAAGACTTAGAGGACCAGTCAAAGGAGCTCTAGATCTTCCATCTCCATCTAACATGGGGGATAGTTATGAAGAAGACAACAGTCTGGAGATTGATGAAGTCGAAGCTGACTACTCTGAGGAACAGTATCCTCTCGCTGATGACAAGTACAAATAGTTGGAGGATTGCATCAATGCTATAGAGATTCAACAGATACCTGGTTTGGATTTAGGAGACATGGGTTTTATTTCTGGGGTGGTCATTCCGCCAAAGTTCAAAATCCCTGCTGTTGTACCCCAAAATTTGCCCTCCCATATTCTTCAAGAGTTGGCAAAATCAAGCTTCAAAATCTCTCAAGGGTTGCACAGTCCAATTGCCTCCTAACACAGTCAAAACTAGGGTTTTGGTTCTGGCAAAGAAATTGAGGTTTCCAAGGGTCCAATCAAGTCCCATATGCCTACATACATTGTCAAGCATCCATATGTCAAGTTTCAAGACTCACAGCATCAAATTGCACAGTCAAAAACCCTAGATGCTCCACAGTCAACTGTAGGGGCAAAATGGTCATTTGACAGTCAAAAGTCAAAATTTTTGGTCAACATCTTATTTTGAAGCCACAAACATCATTTGATCAATTCTTGATCATGATTCTCAAAGCATGGCTCAAAAAGTCTAAAGATGCAAAAGTTTCTATTTTTGGATAGCTGAAAAAGTCAACTGCAAATTGACCAAGGCATAACTTCCTCATGGTTTATCAGAAAAATACCATCCAAATCTCATTTTGAAGAGGATGACATTGCCTACAACTCATATTCACACTTCAAGTCCAAGAAATGCTCTCACAAAAAGTTATCAATTTCAACATTATAGGTCATTTTCAAAAGTCAACAAAAAGGCACTTTAAGTCAAAGACCATAACTTGAGATTGGTAAATCAAAATGACATGGGACAAAAGGCATTGGTTAGAGGACTTCAAGACCTTTCCAAAATGTCCAAGAACATGATCATAGCTTCAAAATTGAGCAAGATATGCCTTGGAGAAGTTGGGAAATTTTTGGGAATTTTGAAAAGTCAACTTTGCCTAAAACACTTCAAAATTGCTAATGGGCCTCAATTTCTTTCTTGAATCATTACCCAAAGCCTATGCACGACCCATTGAGCTTAAAAGGATTTATTTTCTTATTTTTAATTAATTAATTGAATTTTTATTCATATTAATTCATTTAATTAGATTTAAATATGAGAAAAATATCAAATAATGCTTTTCAAATCTTTTTGTGCAGCAAATTCACTCATTATATGCTAAAGATTTCGTGCACCAATCAACAAGACAAGATCATCCACATTTGGCAAGATTTCCATGAAAAAAAGATTGAAAAAGATATGATAAAAATCAAATATTGAAATCATCAATTCATGGACTTATGGGCTTGTTTCTTGACCTAATTTGCTTCATGTACTTATGCAAGACCTAACCTAATGCAAGGATACACGAAAAACTGCTCACAGACATAGAACCAAGTTGCAAAATTTCAACCAAAAGCTTGAAACTGATTTCAGAATTGGAGCACGTTTCAAAGCATACAAAGCATTCCAATACGTTTCTGAACCTTCCAGGAATTGATTGCAATCAAGAACACGCTTCCATACTCCAAGAAACGGTAGAACAGAATCATCTTTCTCACGAAAATTTCTGTAATCGAATTCTGATTTCCATGCATCATTGTTATATTTTGAATATTGATTTATACTAATAATGATCTTCTGAAGCTTTTGGTAACGTTTAATTGTTCTAAAGACGCTTGTATCAAAATCTTCCATTGATGAAACCTAGGGTTTCAGAACTTCAAAATTGAGGGTTCTCATATATGGTAAAATTAGACCACCAAACATACATGGTTGAATTCGTTGCAAGAAACCTGATTCAATGAAACCCTCGCGCTCAATTTATTCAACCTGTGGGCGTATTCGCTATTATTTACTGTGCCACTTAGTGGGGGTTTAAAACCCCCGCTATTCATTCCTTTTTGTTTCAGGCAAACGAAGAAGAAGCATACGTGGCTCTGTGTGGTTGGGAGATTTGAATCTGCACGCGTTTTCCAGCGTAGTGGTTACTTTTCATACATTATTTTTATTTGTTATTATATTTACAAAAGCGCTTGAACGGCTCAGTGGTTGGATGTACGCTGGGTAAACGCTGGGACCTGGGTTCGACTCCCAGGTCCCCATATAATTGTTGTTATTTTTCTTAATCCGTTCCCATGCAGCAATGACTCAACGTCCCACCATACGTCCTAGCGCGTGGGCTTGCCAAATGGCCTGGGTGAACAATCTGAAGGCCATAACGTGAATTCCAGGGTGTGCCTCAGTCAACCATCCCACACGTGATACCAAGAAGTCAAGCAAGGCCTATGCTGATGGGCCAGATTTACTCCATCATGCCTCCATTCTGGGCCTGAAACCCCCCTGGTTTGCATTTTTTTAATTTTATTTTCTTTTCAATTTTAATTCTTTTTAAATTGTTTTGATTTGTTTTTGATTGTTTTCTTTAATTCCATAAAATAATTTTCCATAAAAAAAATCAGAAACCAAAAAATGTAATATATTTAATTATTATTAATTTACTCATTTAAATATTTTTGTAAATAAACTCTAACCATTAATTTAGTAAATTAGGTTTTAAACTTTAATCTTTTCTTAAATAAATAAAAATAGGTAGAATTAGGGTTTTTGACATTTTCATCTTTTTTCTTAAATAAATAATTTTCTCTCATTATTATTAATTACTATTTATTTTTGTAAATAAACATGTACATTAATTAATTAGTAAATTAGGTCAACTTTAATATTTTTATTAATAATTAAAATAACTTAAAATTAGGGTTTCTCTTGATTTTCAATTTTCTTTATTTCATAAATACCAAAAACATAAAAAACAATTTATTTTCTTTAATTAAATAATAATTAGACTTTTAATTCAATTTAATTTCAAAAGGGTCAAAACCCTCGGACGTTCAATTTTAATATTCTTTTCGCGCATTTATTTTCTTTTCGAATATTATGTAACTACTCAAGGATTGTAATAGTAATTAGGTCTTTTTTACTTTCCGCATTTTTATCAAACGGGTCTTTGTATTTTGGCGATGTATAGACCCGCGCCTTGTAATAGCGTAGGATTTATCTTTCTGCATTTAAATTTCCGCACTCTTAAATTCTAAACTTTGCATGAAAGAATGTATGGTTAACTAAAAACAAGCGTAGCTCACAATGCCCTGATTAAAGATAAATATTAAACTGAAAATGACACACAAGTCCACACACCACTTCTAGGGTACGCCTCACCTGTTGCCTTCGAAACGTGGTCGTCAAGTATAGGACGTTTTAGTAAGTCCTTATGTCCATGATCTAGTTGCCTCGAAATGGTTGCCTCGGAATAGTTGCCTCGAAACGGTTGCCTCGGATTAAAAAAGGATCAAGGACATAAGGGTAGCTTCTAAGGTGTCCTAACTGTTGCTTTGGTGACCACATGTCCCTATAATCGAATTGACCCGACAAACTCCAACGACGGTGCTACCTACTTCTCAATAGTGGGATAGTACTGTCTAAAGGACATTTACACAGCTTAATTCCTTAGAGTAGGTAGATTTCTCCTGGGTACTTGCTCTTTCAAAACAAAAACAACTTTTCACTTACACTTTCAAACAAAAGTTTTCAAACAAACACTTCATACACTCTTGAGGACTGATACAAGAGTTACCTAGAAGTTTTCAAACTAAACTTTTTCAAAACCCACATACACTTGAAAAGCAAACAATTTTTGAAAACATAAGAGCAAGTACCTAAGAGCCCGTGGATAACCACGGATAGAAAGGGTGCTAACACCTTCCCTTTCTATAATCTACCTCCCGAACCGAGAAACATCTCGAAAAGGAATTTTGCTGTGCTTTTGTCCTTTCCTTGTTGGAGAAAATAAAAGACGGTGGCGACTCTTGCTTCCACGACATTTCGCGAACCAGCGTTAAATAGTCAGTTCTAAATCCACCAATCACAGAACTGGCGACTCTGCAGGGGATAGCTTAAAGTGAGGTGTACCTTAGGATAGCTCATACTTGTGTTTTCAATTGTCTGAATTGTTTGCTGTATTATTGTGGGTACTGTCTTGGGAGTTCTATAGATCCTAACCCGGATCTGGGGGATACCTTCTTAGAATGTAGCAACAAGACTGTGAGGGAACTGTGCGGGGTATACCGACATGGTTGAAGCAGTCTGCTACGTTGATGTGGCACTTTGGTGAGTACCGGTAACCCTTGAGTCCAGTCAAGGAGAGTACGGGGCCGCCGCGTAGTGTCGTGAAGCATCAACTGACCTTAGGAACCTTAATTGAACCATCTTGGCCTCTTTAGGGTAGCGAGATAACTGACTTTGGTGCAGTCCGAGTTGGTTGATACTCGATACTACACTCAATTGAGGGTTGTTTTCTTGGAATATTTCGGTCGCCAGTTCAGTGGCTAAATCGAAACGATGAACAATGAAAGCAATCCAATGATATTGGGACCCTTAGAACCCAGTTACTTTGATAGGACAGGTTTGAGCCCACCAACTTACAGAGGGTAATACCCAGACCCCATGCTGGCCTGAACTCTAAGGGATGTGGTGTGACTTATGTGCCTTAACATGTTTGCTTTTTGTGAATACTTGTGGTGTGTTTAATCATAGCATCATAACATCATACAACATCATATGCATTGACTAACCATTTCAGGGGTTCGAATATTCACCTTTGTTCTTGTTTTGTAGGAGATGGAAACTATCCGCAGAAAGACAATTCAGATCAGCCTTGTAAGGATCCCTCCTCAGCTTAAGGAACTTATATCCAGGATTCCCGAGAGCTCTTCTTTCAGTGAGAGGCATGGAAGACTCATCAGCTTGGTCAACACCAACATTGAGGAAGATATGATAAAGGTCCTTTTCCAGTTCTTTGACCCCCTGCACCATTGTTTTACTTTCCTGGATTATCAATTGGTGCCTACATTGGAAGAGTTCTCCCGGCTTCTGAAGATCCCTATTCTTAGTCAACTACCCTACAACGGTATAGAAAAGGAACCCAAACTTGAAGAGATTGCTAAAGCATTACGCCTACAACCGTCTGACATCAAGGGACATTGGGAAGTTAGAAGTGGTATCAAAGGATTCTTGGCCAGGTTTCTGTTTGAGAAGGCCCAAGAATGTTGGAATTCCCTTGACCTACAGGCTTTTGAAGAAGTTGTGGCCCTCCTTGTCTATGGGCTGGTGTTGTTCCTGAATCCCGATCAGCTTATAGATATCAGTGATGTCCAGATCTTCATGTCCAAGAATCCTATACCTGTTGCACCCCAAATTTTGACCTAAGATACCATCTCCCATCTGCATCATTACATTGCAAGTTGTTTTTGACCTATTTTATCAATTTTCAAAGCAGTTTTTTTTAAATTCATAACTTTTTCAAGTCGAGAGCTGGTTATTTTTGAAACGCTAAATTTATTAATTGATCAATGCTAAAACAATTTTTATTCAATTATTTATTATTCTAAGTTTAAATAGTTGGAATTTTATTTTCAGTTATTATAATTTAGAGAATTATAAATAATGAAGTAAATAATTGAAAAGAAGTTTATTAATTGATCAATGATGTTTATTTAATTATTTATTATTCTGAATTTAAATAATTGGAATTTATTTTCAGTTATTATATAATTTAAAGAATTATAAATAATAAAGTAAATATTTGAAAAGAAATTTATTAATTGATCAACAATGTTTATTTAATTATTTATTATTCTAAGTTTAAATAGTTGAAATTTTATTTTCAGTTATTATAATTTAGAGAATTATAAATAATGAAGTAAATAATTGAAGAGAAGTTTATTAATTGATCAATGATGTTTATTTAATTATTTATTATTCTGAATTTAAATAGTTGAAATTTTATTTTCAGTTATTATAATTTAGAGAATTATAAATAATGAAGTAAATAATTGTAAAGAAGAAAAGAATTAACTAGTAAAATATTGGAGTTTTATTTACTTTATTCTAATTGTTACAATTGTTGTTTAAATACCGTATTTATTTACAACGATTTACAATGATAATTTTACAAATGTTTAAAGTGAAATAAAAACTATCCTAATTTTTTCTAAGTTCTAAATCTTCACCTTCTATCCAATACTTCTTTGATGCTCATTTGATTTTACCTGTAAAAGAATTAAAAGAAAAAGTCAGAGATAAATATATAATTAAAAGCAGGCAATTATTTTAGAGTTCATCATTAAAAGCAAACGGCTGGAATCAGTTTTTACCCTTTTTGCAAATCACGGGATTTCTCCCGGTTCACAAAAAGGGATGAATATTTTTTTGATAAATATGAATGCGCAAGTTAAAATTATGCACAAATTCAATATTTCAAAATAAACTGCATAGTTCAAAATCAATTGCACATTTCAAATGTCAAAACTGCATATTTCAAAACCCACAGCATATGCATAGTCAAAGTTACATGTTCAAAGCCAAGTCCAACGTAAACTACCCAATGTATGGGAAGAGGCCAAAAACACAAGGCTCCATACTGTAACAATGCAGAAGCCAAAGAGGAAGTGTGCAAATCAAAACTATATGCAAGCAAATATTTCCTAAATTCATCATTTTCCAGCTTTGCTTTTTCAGAATACAAAGTACATATAACATTTTAGTGTTTCAACTGTACTAAGGAGAGAGAAGAGAGAGAAGAGTGTGGGTTTACAGGTTTTGGCCTTAGGCAGAAAAGGGATATAAAGCAAAACTGCAGTAGCACAGTAAAAAAGGGAAGCATAAAAGGATGCAAAGAAAACTGAATGGAACAGTAAGAGTGCAGAGATATCAAGAGGAAATAGTTAAATATACAAAACCTGAAATGTCAAAGGAAGAGGCCAGCAAAACTGATATAAAACAACAACAAACCCTTCAAGAAAAGTAGAGAGTTCAAAACCTGTGAAAAGCCAAAAAACAAAGACAGATTTCCAAAACCTGTTGAAGCCTCAAATGATAACCTGCTGTCTCAAGCCAAAACCAATAACCATGGCCTGAAAAACCAGTAAACACTAAGCCTTCCACCTGCCTGAAGTACAAACCATAAAACCATGGCCTAAAAAACCAGTATACCCTGTTAAACCATGAAAGCCATGACCAACAGCATAAACCATAAAACCATAGCCTAAAGAAAACCTCTATCCCAAACCTGTAATGACAAAACAAAAACAGCAAAGCCAAGTTCCAAACTCACCCTGCCTGAAGCCCTTAACCCACAGAAAACCAGTCAAACTTAACCATCAAGAAAGCTTAATAGCCAAAACCCTGTCAAAATCAACAAGCACAAACCTGTTTGAAACTTTCAAACAAATTCCAACTCAGTAAACCTGCGCCTCATACCTTCCTAAATATCCCAAGCCATATCAAAACATAGCACCAGTTCAAACAACCAGCCTAACCAATCGAGGCCAAAAACCTGTCAAGTTTTAAACTAGCCCAAATACATTAACCTGCTAGGCCAAACCTGAAGCAATCCGCCCAAAAGCCAAAAACCAGAATACCATAACAACACAATTTATCAAACTAATGTCCAAACCCATCAGGCCTCAGAAATACATCATCATAGGCCAATATACAAAAAAAGCAACAGAAGCAAGGCCAAAAGAAGAGAGGAAAAGTATACAAGGCAACTCAATAAGGCAATACAGGGCAAGACCACGAACCCTCAGAGTTGCCTCATCATAGGGCAAACATTAAGGCACCAAGGCATCCAGGCAACTCAAAGTCAGAAAAGAGGCATCAAGGCAACCAAACACAAGCATACAGAAGTAAGCCAAAGAATCAGAGAAGAAGGAAAAGAAGCATACAAAGGCTACCAAGAGGAAGAGGATAAAGATTTGTTTTCAGGATTTCATCACCAAACAAAAGAAGTAAGAAACGAATACCAGGGTCAAAGCAAGCATCACTCGTTTCGTCCCTCACTGCCTTGGCCGCCACCGCTCTTCTCCACCCTTTCTTCCTCCGTCTCCAAAGGTAATGTCTCTCCCTCTATTTCTTTCATATACCTCAAATAACCATAATAATAGGAAGTCAGGATCAAAAATGGATGTAAAAATCATAAACATGCAAAATCATAATAAAACCTTATTGAGATTCAAAACGAAGATTACCTTGAATCTGTCGCCCTAGCATTTCGTTGGAGGGAAGAAGAAGTTTGGAGATACCGGTGGCCATGGGCAAGGAACTCAGAGGCAGTAACATTTGACGAACGAAGAAGACGAATCCATAACAAGAAGAAGAGCGCCGCTCTGTACCTTTTGGCTTAACCCTAATCCATTTTTTCCCCAAAACTAAGACAAAATGTTTAACCCTAACCTTGTTTCAATAATTGGGCTTGACCCGTTTCCCTGCCTAAAAGCCCCAAACGAATTTCTTAAGACACCCCCCATCCCATTTCTGTTTTGGGCCCTTAAAACTCTTTGGCCCTTTCTTTTTTTCTTTTTATTTTGTTTTAAACATTCCTAAACAAAATTTGATTCACCTTTCTTTTATAATTTTAAATAATGCAAACCATTTTTCATATATAATTTAATTAAATATATTAATTTTATTTATATTAATTCATAATGAACAATCCCTTTTTATATATTAATTAAGATTTTACATATAAAAGATTAGTTAAAATACTTGAATTAGCATAAGACATTAGGGTATTTTATTATTGGTATGTTAATACAAAAAAATACATATAAGAATAAAATTTAAAAAAACATTTTATTTTCTTTAAATTAATTCTCTTGCTTTGTACGTATTAAATAAAAATATAAAAATGCATGTTCACGCCATTTAGTCTGTTATTTAATCATTGTTGTGGTTATATATCACTTAGCTACTTAATCATCATCTATCTAATTTCCTGTTTGATTATTCAGTATTTACTTGGTTATTCTGTTTACGTCTAAATCCAAGGAAAAAATGATTAAATTTGTTGACTTCATGTCCTCAAATCCAATCACGCGAATATCTTCATTTCATTAAAACTTAGGATAATTTTTCCCGAATATTCAATTTTTTCAAAACTTATACCTTTTAAGTCAAAACTTCGACATTAGGTCGTCGCCCCTTCAAAAACCCGTCCATACCCATGTTCGGCCAAAACAATTTATTTTTTAATCAAACGAACATTTTACTAAACAGATATTTCAAAAGGTTCCTATAGAATACTATAGATACATTGGGTGTTAATACCTTCCCATTGTATAACCAACCCCCGAACCATGGACCTCTTTTCAAAAACGCCTTGTATTTTTATTACTTTTAGGAAGTATTATTTTACATTGCATACTTTAGGGTTTTATTTCGCTCTTTTCCTTTTCCATTGGAAATAATAAAGCGCGGTGACGACTCTTGCTTTTGTGAGACGAATTAATTATAATTCGATCTCCGATTTACCCCGCTACATTTTTTATCGCTACAGAATTGGCGACTCTGCTGGGGAAAGATTGACCTCTTGCTGGTCCATCCCTAAGTGGGTTAAGCCTAGTTTGTTTTATCTGTTTTATTATTATTTGTTTTGTTTGATTATGTGTTTAAATTGGGGTTGTTTGGGTTTTTTGCAAAGGACGAATCCTATACCCGGATTAAGTTACACTTAAGAATAGGACGGGCGGTATAGTCATGTTAACTTTGAGGGAGTAATCCCGAAGAAGGAGGCATGAGATCCCCCACTCAATGGAAGGCCCTTTTGAACATAATATTTGTTTACCGAGTAATCGGGAAGACATTATTATTTTCGACCTGGGAGCCAGAGAAATTGAGAACCGTAGAACCCTAACCCATCTTGGCCTTTTAGGTGTAGCGCGGAGACTATAACGGAGTAATTCGGAAGTAGTTGTTACGCGATGCTACGCTCGGATGAGTTTCTCTTGAGAATATTGCTAATTATTGAGTAATCAAGACGTCGGTAATATCCGAAGGAGGAATGTAGACTCTGGGAACTCTTAGAACCTTGTCTTACAGGTGTGATAAAACCGTTAGTACATACCTTGGGGTGGGCTTTACCTTTGACTCCATGCTCGAAACGTTGAACCTTTGAACCCCATGTTTGTGAACTTGTGTGTAACTGTTGCATTATCATTCATTCATGCATTCATCAACATTTTTTATAAAAAACTTGTTTTTCAAGGAACTTAGGAATGATTCTTGCAGACATCTCAGGTACTGTTATTATGGAATTTGGAAGGAGAAACACTCGAAGTTTTAGTTTTAAGGAGCCCGAGATTGAAGAACTGAAGAGTTTAATTCCTAAGATCAAGAACCCGACGGATTTTCAGAAAAAGTATGGGTCCATTATACCTCTCATGAAGCGCAAGATGAAAGAAGGCATCCTTAATACGTTGGTCCAATTTTACGATCCTTTGTATCGATGTTTCACCTTTCTAGATTACCAGTTAATGCCCACCTTAGAAGAGTGCTCCTACATACTTGGTTTGCCGATCACCGACTGTGTTCCTTTTTCTGGATTAGAAGAGGAACCCAAATCTCACGAGATAGCGACCATCACCCACTTGAAGAAGTCAGAGATAGAGGAGAACATGACTACAAAAGGGGGAATCCGAGGTTTGTCTGCGCAGTTTCTGTTGAGGAAAGCTCGTCATTTCGCTGAGATAAAAGATACTATTGCCTTCGAAGACGTCTTTGCTTTACTCGCTTATGGTCTATTCTTGTTCCCTAACGTTGATAAGTTTATGGATATCAACGCCATCAGAATTTTCTTGATTGGAAATCCGGTCCCTACGCTGCTAGGAGATACCTACTACTCCATCCATCTTCGAAAATCTTATCAAGGAGGGATGATAATTTGTTGTGCACCGTTGCTGTATCAGTGGTATGTTTCTCATCTACCTAGGTCTGATGTTTTCTGGGATCTCGAGAAGGAGCCGCAATGGGCGCCAAAAATTATGGCTCTCACTCATTTCGACATTGATTGGTATAATCGAGCTTACTATGACGTGAAGATCATCGATAGCTGTGGTGCTTTTCCTAACGTGCCTCTTCTTGGTACTAAAGGTGGAATTAACTATAACCCTGTTCTCGCGCGCCGTCAGTTTGGATACCCGATGAGAAATAAGCCAAACAACATCCATGTGAGTGGTTTCTTTCTACAAGAAGGACAAGATCACCAGGCAGCTAAGAGGGAGATCGAAGGAGCTTGGCGCCACATCCATAGGAAAGGGAGAGACATGTTAGGACATAGAGGTGCGGTTTCTTTGGAGCCTTACCTACAATGGGTCTGTGCTAGGGCTTGTGCTCTCAAGATGCCCTATAAACCTGAGAAACCTTTGTTCCCTACCGTTGCATCATCATCTGTTGATATCCCTATCGAGAATATGGGAGAATACCAAGGAAATCTGGCTAGGATGAAGTCCGAGAGAGATGCTTGGAAAGAAAAGTATAACATGTCTGAATATGAGAATCGGGTCCTGGCTCGAAAACTAAAGGAAAAGGAGGATTTGCTATTTATTCAAGACGGCTGGTTCATTGATCATGATGAGAAGCTTCGTCAAAAGGATGCTTTACTGAAGAAGTATGATAGTGAAAGGAAGAGAAAGAACGAAGGTTCGGTAAGCGTTGCTCTCGTTCCTAATCCACAAAAGGAAATCATTGATCGACTGGTATCTGAGAAGAAAGAGATGGAAGACTTTTATAAAGAGAAGATCAGGAAGCTCCGGTTACAGTTGGCATTTGGTCCTTCATCTGATGATTCTGAGTGATCTTTAGTTCTTAGTTTTATTTTACTGATGTCATTTTGTAAAACTCTGTAAAAGGGCTTCATGTTCCAAAGTTGTAATTTACTGCTTTTATTATGGGCTTCATGTTCCAAAGTTGTAGTTTACTGCTTTATTATTGGGTTGTTATCCCAAAGTGTAATTTATTGTTTTGTTGTGCCAAAGTTGTAAGTTGTAATTTACCGCTTTTGATTAATGAAATGAGTTTTTGTTGTTCCAAATTCCTTTACCATTGATGTGTGCAAAATTATCGAAGTTCCTTGAAAATCTATTAAAATGAATTATCGTTTGCATCACATATCATGCATCATCCAACATTCCACTTCACATGTTTTCTAGAGTCTTATCCTTGTTTCTTTTTCCACTCCGATAGATTGTCAAGTTGTCTCATCGATACGATACTCGAGCCAATCGTCAGAGGAAGATGGAAGATCTGGAACAGGAAAACCACGAGCTTCGTGAGGAGGTCGCTACCCTTCGTGTCGGTATGGAAAAGTTAATTGCGCTAGTGGAAAGTTTGATGGCTGCTCAGAATCAGCCATCGACTACAGCTGCTGAGATTCAGACTTCAACTACGGTGGTTTCTGAGATTGTCACCGTTCCAACATCCGTGACTCAAATTAACTCTCTACTTCAACATCAGATGCCAAAAGGTTTTCCGTGGGGAATGCCTTACAACTTTGTGCCATAGGGGTATCAGCCTGTCGTACAGCCTTTGTTTCAACCTACTTTGTCTTGTCCTCAACCAGAGACAACTGCCATGTCGCCGGTAATCCCGTCTGTGACACCTTTCCCGCAACCGGTGATGACAACTGTCGCTCCTGTGGTTCACTCCGTGCCATACTTGAATGAACCTGCTTATCCTGCCGAGCCTGCTGAAAGTCTGGGTCTTTTTGATAGAATGGAAGAATTTCAAGATCAATTCCAAGAAATGCAGAGGGAGCTCAGAGCGTTAAAGGGGAAGGATTTGTTTGGAAAGAACACTCATGACCTGTGTTTAGTTCCGAATGTCAAGATTCCAGCAAAATTCAAAGTGCCAGACTTTGAAAGATATAAGGGTGATTCGTGTCCTCGGAGTCACTTGACTATGTACGTGAGAAAGATGTCTACATATTCTGATGATCATGACTTGTTGATTCACTATTTTCAAGACAGTTTGACTGGTACCGCTCTAAAGTGGTATATGGGTTTAGACAACATTCGGATCCGCAACTTCAACGATCTTAGTGAAGCTTTTGTTCACCAGTATAAGTACAACGTTGACATGGCACCGGACAGGGATCAACTCCGGGCGATGTCCCAGAGAGACAGAGAGTCTTTTAAGGAATACGCCCAGAGGTGGCGCGAAATTGCTGCTCAAATCTATCCTCCTCTTGAGGAGAAAGAGATGATGAAGATATTCTTGAAGACTTTAGGTTCCTTTTACTATGAAAGAATGATCGCCAGCGCACCCAGTGACTTCACCGAAATGGTAAGCATGGGCATGCGGTTGGAGGAAGGGATTCGTGAAGGGCGTTTGGTTAAAGAAGGAAGTCCGTCTAGCAGTACCAAGAAGTTTGGAAGTGTTTTCCCAAAAAGAAAAGAACAGGATGTCAGCGCAATCTTCCCAGGGAGACCAAGGAGAGGTTACTCACACGTTGCGGCAGTCACTCCGGCTGTCCGCCCAGCATTGATGACCCCGACTCATCAAACCCCACCAACTCAACAACGGCCATTTCAGCAGCAGCCTCGACAACAGGCTTATCCATTCAACAACCAGAACCGTTCACCAAGAAAACCGCAGTTCGATGCCATTCCTATGACTTATACTGAATTGTTCCCTGCTCTCATCAGAAAGAACCTCATAACGACGAAGCCTCCTCCTGTCGCACCAAATAGTACTTCTCCGTGGTACAAGGCGGATCAGTTTTGTGAATATCATCAAGGGTCGCCGGGGCACAACATTGAAAATTGTTTTGCTCTAAAGGCGGACGTGCAGAGGTTGATTAAGAAGGGTATCTTGTCTTTCAAGGATGTTAACCCAAATGTTAGAGATAATCCTTTGCCTCGACATGGGGCAGCATCAGTGAATATGGTGGAAGGTTGTCCGGGAAAGTTTCGAGTTTTTCAAGTTGAACACATAAGAGAGTCGTTGATCAGGTTACATCAGAGCTTAAGAAGACTTGCCTTTGTTAGGCATCAACATGATTATGATGTTTGTGAATTTTGTTCAAGAGAGGTTGATTGCCCTATTGTGAAGGAGGATATTCAAAAATTGTTAGACCAGAGGGTTATCACTATTACTTATGACAGAGATCCGGAGGATGAAGTGAATGTTATAATACCACAATTCAATTTGCCTGAATCAGTAGAGATCGTTTACGACAGTCAAACTGCACCTGTTGCTCCTTTGATCATTTACCCACCTGGTCCTGTGCCTTACAACTCAGACCAAGCTATACCGTATAAGTATAATGCCACAATGATTGAGAATGGGGTAGAAGTCCCTATACCAACAAGGCCATCTTTTGTTAACATCGCTGATGTGAGTAGAGTTATGAGAAGCGGACGTGTCTTTGCAGCAGTACCTTTGAAGAGACCAGAAGTTCAAGTTACGAGGCCCATACCGGCAGAAATTCCAGCGAGAAATGTTGAACCAAGGGTTGAGATAGGCCGATCCAATGAACCTATCCCTCATCCTGAGGATGATGAGATTCTGAAGCTTATCAAGAGAAGTGAATATAAGATTGTGGACCAACTATTGCAAACTCCTTCCAAGATTTCTTTGCTTGCTTTACTGAGAGATTCTGGTGCCCATAGAGAAGCTTTGATGAAGGTCTTGGACCAGGCATTCGTGCATCATGATGTGACGGTTGACCAATTTGATGGAATCGTGGGAAATATTACTTCGTGTAACAATCTTGGTTTCAGTGATGAAGAACTTCCGGAGGAGGGAAGGAACCATAATATGGCTTTGCATATCTCAATAAGTTGTGGAAATGATACTTTATCAAGTGTGTTGGTAGATACAGGTTCGTCGTTAAATGTAATGCCCAAAACTACATTATCTCGACTCTCATATCAAGGTTCTCCCATGAGACCTAGTGGGGTAATTGTCAAAGTGTTTGATGGTTCTAGGAAGACTGTCATTGGTGAAGTGGATCTTCCTATAGTAATTGGTCCTCATACTTTTCAGATCACTTTTCAAGTAATGGATATTCGTGCCGCCTACAGTTGTCTATTGGGTCGTCCATGGATCCATGGTGCAGGGGCAGTCACTTCCATGCTCCATCAAAGATTGAAGTTTGTAAGGCATGGAAAGCTGGTAATGATTGGTGGAGAGCATGCTATGGTGGTAAGCCATTTGTCATCTTTCTCTTTTATTGATGCTGATGAGGATGTTGGAACCCAATTTCAAGCTCTGTCTGTTGATAATAATGAAGTGAAGAAGCAAGGGACATCTATCTCTTCTTTTGAGGATGCGCGACGAGTGGTTGAAAGTGGTTCGGCTGAAGGTTGGGGCCAGGTGTTGACTTTTCCCGAGAACAAGTCTGGAGAAGGTCTTGGTTTTCATCCCGTGTCTGCAAGAGTCAAGCAGGAAGTAGTTACTCGTCCGATACAAGAAGTTTTCCGAAGTGCAGGTTTTATCCATCTGACTCCTCCTGAAGTTGATGCTATAATAGGAGACGATTCTGAAGAGGATTTACCCGATTTTGTGACGCATGGAGCGGTTTGCCAGAACTGGATTGATGTTGATGTTCCCGTTGTGATGCACATTTCTGAGTAATGTTTTGTTTTATTTTTGAAAAAAAAAATTCGCTCTGCCCAAGGCGAAAAGTATTTGTGTCGGGCTATGTTGAAAATAAATCCTTTTGCTCTGCCCAAGGCAAAAGAGAAAATGTCTGGGCTCTTTGTTTCAAGTATTTCCCCTCATGAATAAAAATGTTATTTTGTCCACTACTGTTTATTTTTCACTTTTTGGGAAATAGTAATGAAAATTAATTGGTAGTAATAGGAAAATATAATAATATTTTGTTTCATTTGTACAACATTCATATTAATCGATTTCTAAAATAAAGCATAATCATATGTGCAGATTAATCCATGACTTAACCATTGAAAACAATGATCCTATGCCCTCTCCGAACTTTGAATTCCTTGTGTTCAGAGCCGAAGAAGAAGATAGTGAAGAGATTCCTGATGAAATTTCCCGTTTTCTTAAGCACGATGAAAAGATTATTCAGCCGTTTGAGGAACCTATAGAGTTGATCAATTTGGGTGATGAAGAAGATAAAAAGGAAGTCAAGGTCGGAGCATTGCTTATCCCAGAGGTCAAAGAGAAAATGTTGGAGCTTCTCAAAGAGTATGTTGATGTGTTTGCTTGGTCTTACCAAGATATGCCAGGTTTGGACAACAATATTGTGGAGCATCGTTTACCGTTGAGACCTGAATGTCCGCCGATTAAGCAGAAGTTGAGAAGGACTCGTCCCGATATGGCTGACAAGATCAAAGAAGAAGTTCAAAAACAAATTAATGCAGTTTTCCTTGTTACATCATTCTATCCTCAGTGGTTAGCCAATATAGTGCCTGTTGCTAAGAAAGATGGCAAAGTTCGAATGTGTGTAGACTATAGAGATCTGAATAGAGCTAGCCCAAAGGATGACTTCCCGTTACCGCACATTGACGTTTTGGTCGACAGTACCGCAAAGTTCAAAGTCTTTTCTTTCATGGATGGTTTCTCTGGTTACAATCAAATCAGGATGGCACCAGAAGATATGGAGAAGACATCTTTCATTACACCTTGGGGAACATTTTGTTATCGGGTTATGCCGTTTGGTTTGAGGAATGCTGGTGCAACATACCAAAGGGCCATGACTGCTTTGTTCTATGACATGATGCATAAAGAGATAGAAGTGTATGTAGATGACATGATTGCCAAATCACAAACTGAAGAAGATCATTTGGAACATTTATTGAAGTTATTCCAGCGTTTGAGAAAGTATAAACTCCGTCTGAATCCCAACAAATGCACTTTTGGTGTTCGTTCTGGAAGACTTCTAGGTTTCATTGTCAGTCAGAAAGGTATTGAGGTAGATCCTGATAAAGTCAAAGCTATTCGGGAAATGCCCGCACCCAAGACGGAAAAACAAGTAAGAGGATTCCTTGGGAGACTGAACTATATTTCTAGATTTATATCTCATATGACTGCTACCTGTGGGCCGATTTTCAAGCTTCTCCGAAAGAACCAAGGATGTGTGTGGACAGAAGATTGTCAGAGAGCTTTTGATAGCATCAAAGAATATTTGCTTGAACCTCCCATTTTGATTCCTCCGGTGGAAGGAAGACCTTTGATTATGTACCTGACTATATTGGAAGATTCCATGGGATGTGTGCTTGGTCAACAAGATGAGACTGGAAGAAAGGAACATGCCATATATTATCTGAGTAAGAAATTCACAGACTGTGAGTCTCGATACTCATTGCTTGAAAAAACCTGTTGTGCTTTAGCTTGGGCTGCTCGCCGTCTGCGCCAGTATATGATTAACCACACCACTTGGTTGATCTCCAAAATGGATCCGATCAAGTATATCTTTGAGAAGCCCGCCTTATCTGGAAGAATAGCCCGTTGGCAGATGTTGTTATCCGAATATGACATTGAGTATAACACTCAGAAAGCAATCAAAGGGAGTATTTTAGCCGACCATTTGGCTCACCAACCAATTGACGATTATCAATCTATCAAGTTTGATTTCCCAGATGAAGATGTTATGTACTTGAAAGATAAAGATTGTGAAGAACCGTTACCTGAAGAAGGACCTGATCCCGAATCCCATTGGAGTTTAATATTTGATGGAGTTGTGAACTCTTATGGAAATAGAATTGGGGCAATCATCGTCACTCCCCGAGGTACTCATATCCCGTTCACGGCGAGATTGAAGTTTGACTGCACGAACAACATGGCTGAATATGAAGCATGTATTATGGGTCTCGAAGAAGCAGTGGATCTAAGGATTAGGATTCTTGATATTTACGGAGATTCGGCATTGGTAATTAATCAAATCAAAGGAGAATGGGAGACTCGTCATCCTGGTTTGATCCCTTACAGAGACTATGCTAGAAGATTGTTAACTTTCTTCAACAAAGTGAAATTACATTATATCCCTAGAGATGAGAACCAAATGGCTGATGCTTTAGCTTCTTTGTCTTCAATATTTCAAGTAAATGGTTGGAACGATATGCCTACGATCCGAGTTATGCGCCTCGACAGACCTTCTCATGTGTTCTCAGTAGAAGAGGTTACCGACGACAAACCATGGTTCTATGACATTAAACGTGTTCTTCAAACTCAAGAGTACCCGCCTGGGGCATCCAATAAAGATAGGAAGACGTTGAGAAGATTAGCAAGCAGTTTCTTCCTCAATGAAGAAGTATTGTATAAGAGAAATTACGACATGGTCTTGCTCAGATGTGTAGACAGACATGAAGCAAACATGTTGATGCAAGAAGTACATGAAGGATCTTTTGGCACTCACGCCAACGGACATGCAATGGCTAAAAAGATGTTGAGAGTTGGTTACTATTGGATGACAATGGAATCTGATTGCTGCAAATATGTGAAGAAATTTCATAAATGCCAAATTTATGCGGACAAGATACATGTGCCACCGACCCTCCTCAACGTTATCTCTTCACCTTGGCCTTTCTCTATGTGGGGCATTGATATGATTGGAATGATTGAACCCAAAGCCTCAAATGGTCATCGTTTCATCTTGGTAGCGATCGATTATTTTACTAAATGGGTGGAAGCAGCATCTTATGCTAATGTAACCAGACAGGTGGTAGTCAGATTTATCAAGAATCAGATCATTTGTCGATACGGTATCCCGAGCAAGATCATCACTGATAATGGTTCGAATTTGAATAACAAGATGATGAAAGAACTTTGTGAGGAGTTTAAGATCGAACATCATAATTCTTCTCCTTACAGACCGAAGATGAATGGGGCTGTTGAAGCTGCTAACAAGAATATCAAAAAGATTGTCTAGAAGATGGTGGTAACTTATAAAGACTGGCATGAAATGCTTCTGTTTGCTTTACATGGATACCGTACTTCAGTTCGAACTTCAACAGGCGCAACCCCATTTTCCCTAGTTTATGGTATGGAAGCGGTACTCCCCGTGGAGGTTGAGATTCCGTCTATGAGAGTGTTGATGGAAGCTAAACTTTCTGAGGCTGAATGGTGTCAAAGTAGATATGATCAGTTGAATTTAATTGAAGAAAAGAGATTGACAGCATTGTGTCACGGTCAATTATATCAGCAGAGAATGAATAAGGCTTTTGATAAGAAGGTTCGACCACGCGAGTTCAGAGAAGGTGACCTTGTGCTCAAGAAGATATTATCTTTCCAACCTGATTCTAGGGGCAAGTGGGCTCTGAATTATGAAGGACCGTATGTCGTTAAGAAAGTTTTCTCTGGAGGTGCCTTGATTCTCACCAGTATGGACGGTGAAGAGCTCCCGCGCTCCATGAACGTTGATGCAGTCAAGAAGTATTTCGCTTAGGTTTGAGTTGACAGTTTGCTAAGTTGAAAACCCGAAGGGGCGGCTTAGGCAAGCTTTTGGTCAGACCAGCTGTGGCATATGGGCACATTTTGGAATTCGAAGTTGTTAGGGAGAATAGTGATCATTGTTTTTGTGTAACCCTTTCTTTCATGTACTATTTCCCAAGCTTTTGTAAACCGTTGGAGTCGCATTGTTAGCGAACTACCATCTTATTAATGAAATTTGAGCATTTACCTTTTGTGGGCAAAATTTTAATTTTTTACGGAAATATTTGAAACAAAGTTATTTAGAGTATGCTTATTTCAAAAATGTGTCGTGAATAATGAAAGGAATATTAACAGTTTGTTCCAAGGGTGGTCAAGCCATGAAATGCAAAACAGTACAGTAATTTATCCTTGCATGTTGAACATGTTTCGTTTCAAAATCGTCATGAGGTGTTGGTTGTGTCAAACTTGCGTTTCTCGTGGTACTAAGTTTGGTGACTCCCCAGTTTTTCCAGTTAAGCGTTGTTTTGGTTACCTTTATTTGAGCAGATTTCTGAAGTGTGGTACACTTTGTCTCATGCCAGTAGTCTATTGGCATTAGAAGATTGGATTTGAATACTTTTCTCCTCAGAAGACTTGGGCCTTGTAGCGTGTTACGCTCTGACGTTGCTTTGTGGTTCCAGTTCCAGTTATTTTCCGTCTTTTTTAAGATTGGCCGAGTATCTATTATGTCGTGACATCTTATTGTCTTCAAGATATTCCATCTGTTCGTTTTGTCAGCATAACATTCATTTATTCATTTACACTTATATCACGCATGCATATTCACATTTGTCGTTGATTTTGGGTTGTATACTTTGTTTATTCAACCAGTGTACATGTTTCTTTCCAAGTAGAAGGTTAGCTTAGGCAGAAAATGTGTTTCCTTTCTAAATTCCCCAACTGAGCTAATCCTCGTGGATGATTTTTTGATTTAGCCTACCTTGTCCATTTCTGGATAGGATGAATCCCCCAATCAAGTTACTTTCTCATTGGGTGGAGTCTTGTTTGATTGTTTTCTCTCTGGTTTATTCCTGGAGGGAGTTGTTGCCTCTTGCATAGGCTATTTCATGTTTTTCCCCGGTGAAGTCGCGACCTAGACGAATGATGCATTTATTTTGCAAATTTTAATATGTGATCACCTCGGGAAGGATTGATTCATGTTTCTCTTTGACGAAGATCTTATTCTCTGCCAGTGTCATCGCAATTTCCTTCTGAGTTTCTTCGGAAAACGACAAGCGGCAGCTCTTCATGAGCAACTTGTACATTATTATTTTTGGAAAACGACAAGCGGCGGTCTCTTCATGAGCAACTTGTACGTTATTATTTTTGGAAAACGACAAGCGACGGTCTCTTCATGAGTAACTTGTGCGTTATTATTATTTTTGGAAAACGACAAGCGGCGGTCTCTTCATGAGAAACTTGTACGTTATAGACATCGTTGGAAAACGGCAAGCGGCGGTCTCTTCATGAGCAACTTGTACGTTATTATTTTGGAAAACAACAAGCGGCGGTCTCTTCATGAGCAACTTGTGCGTTATTATTATTTTTGGAAAACGACAAGCGGCGGTCTCTTCATGAGCAACTTGTGCGTTATTATTATTTTTGGAAAATGACAAGCGGCGGTCTCTTCATGAGCAACTTGTGCGTTATTATTATTGGACAACGGCAAGCGGCAGTCTCTTTATTTGAGCAACTTGTACGTTATTATTTTTCTGGGATACAGCAAGTGGCGGCTTCTTTATTTGAGCAGCTTGTATGCTATTAACATCTTTGAACGACAGCAAGTGGCAGCTTCTTTATTTGAGCAACTTGTATAGGATCCCTCATTGTATGATAACATTAGGTTAGAGATAGGTTAGTCTCCCTTGGATATTCTCTTCCCATTTTTGCATAATTGCACTTAAAACTAAAACTTATTTTTCTTGGCAAATGTATAAAAAATGCTAAGCATACAAAAATTCGTTTTATGGTAAAAAAAAAATACCAACCAATCCATTTCTTTTTTCCATTCGGCTTTTCTCTTCTAAGAGCATGTTAGCTCCTTTCCAATACAGGTCGCAAGTCTGCGAAGGTCGAGCAGCGGTGGAATGATTGAATTCAACATTGTTCATTTAAAAAAATACAAACTAACAAAATATATGAGCCGAACTACGGTGCTATGATTCCTTAAAGGGGATACGTAGGCATCTGGTCACGGGGCTCAGCCGAGCGAAAATTTGTAAATATTTCCTTCTTTTCCCCGTATTTTCTTTTCATGCATTCTCTCTTAGTTTATAACCCTTAAGCATTAGATTGAACACACCCTTTGATTAGAATAACGAGAGTGGATCCCATAGAGTACTATGGACGTGTAGGATGCTAATATCTTCTCCTCGCGTAATTGACTCCCTTACCAAATCTCTCGGTCGTAAGACCTTGATTTCCCCCTTTAGGTTTTTCTTAGATGGTTTTCCTTTCCCTTTCATATGGGATAAATAAATACTCAGTGGCGACTTCATTGATTTTACCGCTACAGGTACCAGTATCCCTTGTGTTTAATCAAGGAGAATACGGGGCCACTGAGTGGCGTCATGAAGCACTAACTGACTTTAGAACCTTAATTGAACAAACTTGGCCATTAGGACATAGTGAGATAATCGGTTTCGGTGGAAAGATGAAAATTGGTTGATACTCAATACTACACTCATTGAGACTGGACTTTTGGGATATCTCGGCCGCAAGAAAAGATTGATTATGCTGAGACAATGCCTAAAGGAAAGGTCAGTGATATTTAGATCCTTTAGAACCCGGTTACTATTAACTAGGACAGGTTGAGCCAACTAAACTTCAAGAGGGTACTTACCTACAAACTCCATGCAAGCCTAAACCTAAGGACTTGTCTGCTTTGTGTGTATATGACTATTTGTACATAACAACTTGCTTACTTTGCATATTTGTACATAACATCATGACATCATACCATAGCATTTTCAATAACCATTTCAAGGATCTCAAGGATCTATGATGCAGGGTCACGTTTAACCAAACGTCTATCAAGGTGCAAGAGGATTTATTTTCCTCTAACCAAACGTCATTAAAGATAAAGCACAACAACTTAAGTTAAGGGCTACAACCCACTTGGCACGGTGAGCTTAATTCTCGTGGAAAAACATCCACCAATACAAAGTTCTCCAATCAAAGTTGTAAGTGACTACTAACATTTACCCCGCGAGATCCTTGAAAACATGCATCCAAATATCATATCATGACAGGTTTCTACCATACAGGTCTCCTTATCTTCCTACTATTTATTTCAGTAAGATGGATATGGAACAAACGGTGAAAGATCTACAAGCTCAAAACGCTCAATTCCAACAATTGTTCATAGCCATGGCTAAGGGACAAGAGGACCTTAAGACTCTCCTTCTCAAAGACAAGAAGAAGAAGCCTAAGAAGTCAGTAGGCATCCTGAACTTGGGAAGAAGACTTAGAGGACCAGTCAAAGGAGCTATAGATCTTCCATCTCCATCTAACATGGGGGATTGTTATGAAGAAGACAACAGTCTGGAGATTGATGAAGTCGAAGCTGACTACTCTGAGGAACAGTATCCTCTCGCTGATGACAAGTACAAATAGTTGGAGGATTGCATCAATGCTATAGAGATTCAACAGATACCTGGTTTGGATTTAGGAGACATGGGTTTTATTTCTGGGGTGGTCATTCCGCCAAAGTTCAAAATCCCTGTTGTTGTACCCCAAAATTTTCCCTCCCATATTCTTCAAGAGTTGGCAAAATCAAGCTTCAAAATCTCTCAAGGGTTGCACAGTCCAATTGCCTCCTAACACAGTCAAAACTAGGGTTTTGGTTCTGGCAAAGAAATTGAGGTTTCCAAGGGTCCAATCAAGTCCCATATGCCTATATACATTGTCAAGCATCCATATGTCAAGTTTCAAGACTCACAGCATCAAATTGCACAGTCAAAAACCCTAGATGCTCCACAGTCAACTGTAGGGGCAAAATGGTCATTTGACAGTCAAAAGTCAAAAATTTTGGTCAACATCTTATTTTGAAGCCACAAACATCATTTGATCAATTCTTGATCATGATTCTCAAAGCATGGCTCAAAAAGTCTCAAGATGCAAAAGTTTCTATTTTTGGACAGTTGAAAAAGTCAACTGCAAATTGACCAAGGCATAACTTCCTCATGGTTTATCAGAAAAATACCATCCAAATCTCATTTTGAAGAGGATGGCATTGCCTACAACTCATATTCACACTTCAAGTCCAAGAAATGCTCTCACAAAAAGTTATCAATTTCAACATTATAGGTCATTTTCAAAAGTCAACAAAAAGGCACTTTAAGTCAAAGACCATAACTTGAGATTGGTAAATCAAAATGACATGGGACAAAAGGCATTGGTTAGAGGACTTCAAGACCTTTCCAAAATGTCCAAGAACATGATCATAGCTTCAAAATTGAGCAAGATATGCCTTGGAGAAGTTGGGAAATTTTTGGGAATTTTGAAAAGTCAACTTTGCCTAAAACACTTCAAAATTGCTAATGGGCCTCAATTTCTTTCTTGAATCATTACCCAAATCCTATGCACGACCCATTGAGCTTAAAAGGATTTATTTTCTTATTTTTAATTAATTAATTGAATTTTTATTCATATTAATTCATTTAATTAGATTTAAATATGAGAAAAATATCAAATAATGCTTTTCAAATCTTTTTGTGCAGCAAATTCACTCATTATATGCTAAAGATTTCGTGCACCAATCAACAAGACAAGATCATCCACATTTGGCAAGATTTCCATGAAAAAAAGATTGAAAAAGATATGATAAATATCAAATATTGAAATCATCAATTCATGGACTTATGGGCTTGTTTCTTGACCTAATTTGCTTCATGTACTTATGCAAGACCTAACCTAATGCAAGGATACACGAAAAACTGCTCACAGACATAGAACCAAGTTGCAAAATTTCAACCAAAAGCTTGAAACTGATTTCAGAATTGGAGCACGTTTCAAAGCATACAAAGCATTCCAATACGTTTCTGAACCTTCCAGGAATTGATTGCAATCAAGAACACGCTTCCATACTCCAAGAAACGGTAGAACAGAATCATCTTTCTCACGAAAATTTCCATAATCGAATTCTGATTTCCATGCATCATTGTTATATTTTGAATATTGATTTATACTAATAATGATCTTCTGAAGCTTTTGGTAATGTTTAATTGTTCTAAAGACGCTTGTATCAAAATCTTCCATTGATGAAACCTAGGGTTTCAGAACTTCAAAATTGAGGGTTCTCATATATGGTAAAATTAGACCACCAAACATACATGGTTGAATTCGTTGCAAGAAACCTGATTCAATGAAACCCTTGCGCTCAATTTATTCAACCTGTGGGCGTATTCGCTATTATTTACTGTGCCACTTAGTGGGGGTTTAAAACCCCCGCTATTCATTCCTTTTTGTTTCAGGCAAACGAAGAAGAAGCATAAGTGGCTCTGTGTGGTTGGGAGATTTGAATCTGCACGCGTTTTCCAGCGTAGTGGTTACTTTTCATACATTATTTTTATTTGTTATTATATTTACAAAAGCGCTTGAACGGCTCAGTGGTTGGATGTACGCTGGGTAAACGCTGGGACCTGGGTTCGACTCCCAGGTCCCCATATAATTGTTGTTATTTTTCTTAATCCGTTTCCATGCAGCAATGACTCAACGTCCCACCATACGTCCTAGCGCGTGGGCTTGCCAGATGGCCTGGGTGAACAATCTGAAGGCCATAACATGAATTCCAGGGTGTGCCTCAGTCAACCATCCCACACGTGATACCAAGAAGTCAAGCAAGGCCTATGCTGATGGGCCAGATTTACTCCATCATGCCTCCATTCTGGGCCTGAAACCCCCCTGGTTTGCATTTTTTTAATTTTATTTTCTTTTCAATTTTAATTCTTTTTAAATTGTTTTGATTTGTTTTTGATTGTTTTCTTTAATTCCATAAAATAATTTTCCATAAAAAAAATCAGAAACCAAAAAATGTAATATATTTAATTATTATTAATTTACTCATTTAAATATTTTTGTAAATAAACTCTAACCATTAATTTAGTAAATTAGGTTTTAAACTTTAATCTTTTCTTAAATAAATAAAAATAGGTAGAATTAGGGTTTTTGACATTTTCATCTTTTTTCTTAAATAAATAATTTTCTCTCATTATTATTAATTACTATTTATTTTTGTAAATAAACATGTACATTAATTAATTAGTAAATTAGGTCAACTTTATTATTTTTATTAATAATTAAAATAACTTAAAATTAGGGTTTCTCTTGATTTTCAATTTTCTTTATTTCATAAATACCAAAAACATAAAAAACAATTTTTTTTCTTTAATTAAATAATAATTAGACTTTTAATTCAATTTAATTTCAAAAGGGTCAAAACCCTCGGACGTTCAATTTTAATATTCTTTTCGCGCATTTATTTTCTTTTCGAATATTATGTAACTGCTCAAGGATTGTAATAGTAATTAGGTCTTTTTTACTTTCCGCATTTTTATCAAACGGGTCTTTGTATTTTGGCGATGTATAGACCCGCGCCTTGTAATAGCGTAGGATTTATCTTTCTGCATTTAAATTTCCGCACTCTTAAATTCTAAACTTTGCATGAAAGAATGTATGGTTAACTAAAAACAAGCGTAGCTCACAATGCCCTGATTAAAGATAAATATTAAACTGAAAATGACACACAAGTCCACACACCACTTCTAGGGTACGCCTCACCTGTTGCCTTTGAAACGTGGTCGTCAAGTATAGGACGTTTTAGTAAGTCCTTATGTCCATGATCTAGTTGCCTCGAAACGGTTGCCTCAGAATAGTTGCCTCGAAACGGTTGCCTCGGATTAAAAAAGGATCAAGGACATAAGGGTAGCTTCTAAGGTGTCCTAACTGTTGCTTTGGTGACCACATGTCCCTATAACCGAATTGACCCGACAAACTCCAACGACGGTGCTACCTACTTCTCAATAGTGGGATAGTACTGTCTAAAGGACATTTACACAGCTTAATTCCTTAGAGTAGGTAGATTTCTCCTGGGTACTTGCTCTTTCAAAACAAAAACAACTTTTCACTTACACTTTCAAACAAAAGTTTTCAAACAAACACTTCATACACTCTTGAGGACTGATACAAGAGTTACCTAGAAGTTTTCAAACTAAACTTTTTCAAAACCCACATACACTTGAAAAGCAAACAATTTTTGAAAACATAAGAGCAAGTACCTAAGAGCCCGTGGATAACCACGGATAGAAAGGGTGCTAACACCTTCCCTTTCTATAATCTACCTCCCGAACCGAGAAACATCTCGAAAAGGAATTTTGCTGTGCTTTTGTCCTTTCCTTGTTGGAGAAAATAAAAGACGGTGGCGACTCTTGCTTCCGCGACATTTCGCGAACCAGCGTTAAACAATCAGTTCTAAATCCACCAATCACAGAACTGGCGACTCTGCTGGGGATAGCTTAAAGTGAGGTGTACCTTAGGATAGCTCATACTTGTGTTTTCAATTGTCTGAATTGTTTGCTTTATTATTGTGGGTACTGTCTTGGGAGTTCTATAGATCCTAACCCAGATCTGGGGGATACCTTCTTAGAATGCAGCAACAAGACTGTGAGGGAACTGTAAGGATCAGCCTTGTAAGGATCCCTCCTCAGCTTAAGGAACTTATATCCAGGATTCCCGAGAGGTCTTCTTTCAGTGAGAGGCATGGAAGACTCATCAGCTTGGTCAACACCAACATTGAGGAAGATATGATAAAGGTCCTTTTCCAGTTCTTTGACCCCCTGCACCAATGTTTTACTTTCCTGGATTATCAACTGGTGCCTACATTGGAAGAGTTCTCCCGGCTTCTGAAGATCCCTATTCTTAGTCAACTACCCTACAACGGTACAGAAAAGGAACCCAAACTTGAAGAGATTGCTAAAGCATTACGCCTACAACCGTCTGACATCAAGGGACATTGGGAAGTTAGAAGTGGTATCAAAGGATTCTTAGCCAGGTTTCTGTTTGAGAAGGCCCAAGAATGTTGGAATTCCCTTGACCTACAGGCTTTTGAAGAAGTTGTGGCCCTCCTTGTCTATGGGCTGGTGTTGTTCCCGAATCCCGATCAGCTTATAGATATCAGTGTTGTCCAGATCTTCATGTCCAGGAATCCTATACCTGTTGTACCCCAAATTTTGACCTAAGATACCATCTCCCATCTGCATCATTACATTGCAAGTTGTTTTTGACCTATTTTATCAATTTTCAAAGCAGTTTTTTTTAAATTCATAACTTTTTCAAGTCGAGAGCTGGTTATTTTTGAAACGCTAAATTTATTAATTGATCAATGCTAAAACAATGTTTATTCAGTTATTTATTATTCTAAGTTTAAATAGTTGGAATTTTATTTTCAGTTATTATAATTTAGAGAATTATAAATAATGAAGTAAATAATTGAAAAGAAGTTTATTAATTGATCAATGATGTTTATTTAATTATTTATTATTCTGAATTTAAATAATTGGAATTTATTTTCAGTTATTATATAATTTAAAGAATTATAAATAATAAAGTAAATATTTGAAAAGAAATTTATTAATTGATCAACAATGTTTATTTAATTATTTATTATTCTAAGTTTAAATAGTTGAAATTTTATTTTCAGTTATTATAATTTAGAGAACTATAAATAATGAAGTAAATAATTGAAGAGAAGTTTATTAATTGATCAATGATGTTTATTTAATTATTTATTATTCTGAATTTAAATAGTTGAAATTTTATTTTCAGTTATTATAATTTAGAGAATTATAAATAATGAAGTAAATAATTGTAAAGAAGAAAAGAATTAACTAGTAAAATATTGGAGTTTTATTTACTTTATTCTAATTGTTACAATTGTTGTTTAAAAACCGTATTTATTTACAACGTATTTACAATGATAATTTTACAAATGTTTAAAGTGAAATAAAAACTATCCTAATTTTTTCTAAGTTCTAAATCTTCATCTTCTATCCAATACTTCTTTGATGCTCATTTGATTTTACCTGCAAAAGAATTAAAAGAAAAAGTCAGAGATAAATATATAATTAAAAGCAGGCAATTATTTTAGAGTTCATCATTAAAAGCAAACGGCTGGAATCAGTTTTTACCCTCTTTGCAAATCACGGGATTTCTCCCGGTTCACAAAAAGGGATGAATATTTTTTTGATAAATATGAATGCACAAGTTAAAATTATGCACAAATTCAATATTTCAAAATAAACTGCATAGTTCAAAATCAATTGCACATTTCAAATGTCAAAACTGCATATTTCAAAACCCACAGCATATGCATAGTCAAAGTTACATGTTTAAAGCCAAGTCCAACGTAAACTACCCAATGTATGGGAAGAGGCCAAAAACACAAGGCTCCATACTGTAACAATGCAGAAGCCAAAGAGGAAGTGTGCAAATCAAAACTATATGCAAGCAAATATTTCCTAAATTCATCATTTTCCAGCTTTGCTTTTTCAGAACACAAAGTACATATAACATTTTAGTGTTTCAACTGTACTAAGGAGAGAGAAGAGAGAGAAGAGTGTGGGTTTACAGGTTTTGGCCTTAGGCAGAAAAGGGATATAAAGCAAAACTGCAGTAGCACAGTAAAAAAGGGAAGCATAAAAGGATGCAAAGAAAACTGAATGGAACAGTAAGAGTGCAGAGATATCAAGAGGAAATAGTTAAATATACAAAACCTGAAATGTCAAAGGAAGAGGCCAGCAAAACTGATATAAAACAACAACAAACCCTTCAAGAAAAGTAGAGAGTTCAAAACCTGTGAAAAGCCAAAAAACAAAGACAGATTTCCAAAACCTGTTTGAAGCCTCAAATGATAACCTGCTGTCTCAAGCCAAAACCAATAACCATGGCCTGGAAAACCAGTAAACACTAAGCCTTCCACCTGCCTGAAGTACAAACCATAAAACCATGGCCTAAAAAACCAGTATACCCTATTAAACCATGAAAGCCATGACCAACAGCATAAACCATAAAACCATAGCCTGAAGAAAACCTCTATCCCAAACCTGTAATGACAAAACAAAAACAGCAAAGCCAAGTTCCAAACTCACCCTGCCTGAAGCCCTTAACCCACAGAAAACCAGTCAAACTTAACCATCAAGAAAGCTTAATAGCCAAAACCCTGTCAAAATCAACAAGCACAAACCTGTTTGAAACTTTCGAACAAATTCCAACTCAGTAAACCTGCGCCTCATACCTGCCTAAATATCCCAAGCCATATCAAAACATAGCACCAGTTCAAACAACCAGCCTAACCAATCGAGGCCAAAAACCTGTCAAGTTTTAAACTAGCCCAAATACATTAACCTGCTAGGCCAAACCTGAAGCAATCCGCCCAAAAGCCAAAAAACAGAATACCATAACAACACAATTTATCAAACTAATGTCCAAACCCATCAGGCCTCAGAAATACATCATCATAGGCCAATATACAAAAAAAGCAACAGAAGCAATGCCAAAAGAAGAGAGGAAAAGTATACAAGGCAACTCAATAAGGCAATACAGGGCAAGACCACGAACCCTCAGAGTTGCCTCATCATAGGGCAAACATTAAGGCACCAAGGCATCCAGGCAACTCAAAGTCAGAAAAGAGGCATCAAGGAAACCAAACACAAGCATACAGAAGTAAGCCAAAGAATCAGAGAAGAAGGAAAAGAAGCATACAAAGGCTACCAAGAGGAAGAGGATAAAGATTTGTTTTCAGCATTTCATCACCAAACAAAAGAAGTAAGAAACGAATACCAGGGTCAAAGCAAGCATCACGCGTTTCGTCCCTCAGTGCCTTGGCCGCCACCGCTCTTCTCCACCCTTTCTTCCTCCGTCTCCAAAGGTAATGTCTCTCCCTCTATTTCTTTCATATACCTCAAATAACCATAATAATAGGAAGTCAGAATAAAAAATGGATGTAAAAATCATAAACATGCAAAATCATAATAAAACCTTATTGAGATTCAAAACGAAGATTACCTTGAATATGTCGCCCTAGCATTTCGTTGGAGGGAAGAAGAAGTTTGGAGATGTCGGTGGCCATGGGCAAGGAACTCAGAGGCAGAGACATTTGACGAACGAAGAAGACGAATCCATAACGAGAAGAAGAGTGCCGCTCTGTACCTTTTGGCTTAACCCTAATCCATTTTTTCCCCAAAACTAAGACAAAATGTTTAACCCTAACCTTGTTTCAATAATTGGGCTTGACCCGTTTCCCTGCCTAAAAGCCCCAAACGAATTTCTTAAGACACCCCCCATCCCATTTCTGTTTTGGGCCCTTAAAACTCTTTGGCCCTTTCTTTTTTTCTTTTTATTTTGTTTTAAACATTCCTAAACAAAATTTGATTCACCTTTCTTTTATAATTTTAAGTAATGCAAACCATTTTTCATATATAATTTAATTAAATATATTAATTTTATTTATATTAATTCATAATGAACAATCCCTTTTTATATATTAATTAAGATTTTACATATAAAAGATTAGTTAAAATACTTGAATTAGCATAAGACATTAGGGTATTTTATTATTGGTATGTTAATACAAAAAAATACATATAAGAATAAAATTTAAAAAATCATTTTATTTTCTTTAAATTAATTCTCTTGCTTTGTACGTATTAAATAAAAATATAAAAATGCATGTTCACGCCATTTAGTCTGTTATTTAATCATTGTTGTGGTTATATATCACTTAGCTACTTAATCATCATCTATCTAATTTCCTGTTTGATTATTCAGTATTTACTTGGTTATTCTGTTTACGTCTAAATCCAAGGAAAAAATGATTAAATTTGTTGACTTCATGTCCTCAAATCCAATCACGCGAATATCTTCATTTCATTAAAACTTAGGATAATTTTTCCCGAATATTCAATTTTTTCAAAACTTATACCTTTTAAGTCAAAACTTCGACATTAGGTCGTCGCCCCTTCAAAAACCCGTCCATACCCATGTTCGGCCAAAACAATTTATTTTTTAATCAAACGAACATTTTAATAAACAAATATTTCAAAAGGTTCCTATAGAATACTATAGATACATTGGGTGCTAATACCTTTCCATTGTATAACCAACCCCCGAACCATAGACCTCTTTTCAAAAACGCCTTGTATTTTTATTACTTTTAGGAAGTATTATTTTACATTGCATACTTTAGGGTTTTATTTCGCTCTTTTCCTTTTCCCTTGGAAATAATAAAGCACGGTGGCGACTCTTGCTTTTGTGAGACGAATTAATTAATAATTCGATCTCCGATTTACCCCGCTACATTTTTTATCGCTACAATACCTACGTTGCTTGGGGACATCCTTCACTCATGTTACACTCGAACCATGAGAAAAAGATGTGTTCTTATGTGCTGCACTCCTCTCCTGGGAAGGTGGTTTATTTCGCACCTTCCACAATCAGTTCTGAAGAATGAGCGGGGTTTGAGATGGTCACAACGATTAATGACTCTTACACATGCTGATATACATTGGTGTTCTCGGTCCAGAGAAGATGTCACTATCATTGATCGTTGCGGGGAGTTTCCTAATGTTCCTTTACTTGGAATTAGAGGAGGTATTACTTACAACCCGTGTCTGGCTTAGAGACAGTTTGGTTATGCTCGGAGGGATGGCCCTCACGATATGTTAATTCCTGACATAGTTTTTGACTTCAACAACAATGCACAAGGACTTCGCCAGAGATTTATCAGAGCTTGGAGGATGCCCAGCAAGGTAGACAGCAAGACACTGGGGCACAGGAACTCCATCCCGTTGGAGCCTTATCTTAAGTGGGTATGGGCCCGCTCCCAGAAGTTAGTAATGCCATATCCTCATGTTCTCCCTGTGATCAAAGAGCCAGTTTTGGAAGGAGAGGTGTCCTACACCATTCAACATCCGGACATGCCTACATCCTGGGAAGAAATGCAGAAGAGCTAGATCCAGCTTAAGGAAGAACGGAATTCTCTTGAAACCAGTCTACATGCTAGTGAGAAGAAGGTCTTGGAGCTCACCCGCTTACTGCACGAGGAAAAGACTCTCAACACTTACATAGCTCCAAAAAGGATGCGCAGTGTCTTTTGGGATTAATTTACTTTGTAATGTTTGCCCACGAGGCCTTGATGTATTGAACAATTATTTCTTAATGATAACGTGTGTTCCTTTTTTGTCTACAACAAATTTGAACTTTCGAACCCTTGAATACATTGCATAAACACATATCATGCATCATGTGCATCACAGGTACTCTTCTTTTCAGGTTGCTTAATGTTCTTCGTTGTTTATTTCAGCATCATGAATCCTGAATCATCTACTGAGCAGTCTATCAAGGCCCTCCAGGCTCAGAACGCCCAATTCCAAGAGCTGATTATGAGTTTGGCCCAAGGTCAGGAGGAATTGAAGGCTCTGCTGGTAAAGAAGAAGAAGAAAAGAACTGTACTGTTCAACACTGGCCGGAGGTTTGGTAACACACTGCAGAATGAGGTTGATCAAGCTGGTTCTTCTGTAGGGAAAGGCAGTCCCCAGGGGGGAAGGGTTCCTAGTCCGGTGGTCGCTGACAACGAGACTGATTTCAATGAGGAGCAGTATCCTCCAGCTGAAGACAAGTACAAGCAGTTAGAGGATCGTCTGAATGCCATGGAAATTCAACAAGTGCATGGTTTGGATTTCGGAGACTTGGGTTTATCTTCTGGTGTGGTGATCCCACATAAGTTCAAAGCACCATCTTTCGCAAAGTATGACGGGGCGTCCTGCCCTAAGCTACATCTCAGATCTTATGTGCGAAAAATCCAGCCATACACTGTGGACAAGAACTTGTGGATCCATTTCTTCCAGGAGAGTCTTTCAGGGACTCATCTCGAATGGTTCTATCAGCTGGATGGGACCAAGGTTCGTAACTGGGAGGAATTGGCTACTGCTTTTTACAAGCAGTATCAGTATAATGCCGACCTCGCTCCTACACATACCCAACTCCAGGGTATGTCGCTAGGATCGGGAGAAGGTTTTAAAGAGTATGCGCAGAAGTGGAGAGACCTGGCTGGCAGGGTGCAGCCACCGTTAACAGACCATGAACTTGTAGACATGTTCTTGGGGACCCTATCCGGGCCGTTCTTCAATCATCTCATTGGCAATTCGTCTGCAGGGTTTACAGATCTCATTCTGACTGGGGAAAGGATAGAGGCTGGTATGAAATCAGGAAAGATTCAGAAAGGTATATCCTCAAGTTCTGAGAAAAAGCCTTTCAAGAAGGAAGCCAGTGTTGTGTATGGGCCTAGGGGGCAAAACAAACCGGAACGCCGCCAAACTGTCAATGCGGTGGTAATTGCAAAGCCTGCTGCCGCTCCTCGGCAACCTAACCAACCAAGGGGTGAGAGACCCAGAAGAGAATATACTCGGCTTAGTATGACCTTGTCACAGATCTTGCTGCAACTGCTATCGACCAACTTGGTAACCGTCAGAGAGGCTCCAAAGGTGGTGAACACAACCTCTCCGAAGTATAATCCCAACGCTCGCTGTGCTTATCACTCTGATAGCCCGGGGCCATCTAATGATGATTGCTGGGCCCTGAGAAACAAGGTTCAAGACCTTATTGATGCTAAAGAGGTTCAGTTCGAGGCGCCCGAGAAGCCTAATGTGGTGACAGCTCCCCTACCTTACCATGGGGCGAATGCTATCAGGGATGGTGACGAAGTGGAAGAATCTGAGTTCAACAGCTGGATCTGCCCGACGACTGACGGTAGATTGAGCAATTAGATTGCAAAAGACTACATACCTGTTACTTTTGTTACGCAGTAATGAATTCCTTTAATAAACAATAAATTGAAACTTTATGGCCCGGTGTCTTACCCGGGGCACCGTGGCTTCATTTTTGAGGGCTTATTACTTGTCATTTCCATATATCATGAATAAAAACATTGGACATTTTTCGCATCTCAAATCTTGTGCTCCCTTTCTTTCTTTCTTTCCTTATATATTGCAAAACAGCTATATTTACACACACTCACTCATACAGGTTTCAATCCACTCTGGATCTCACTGGTAACGACTCTGCTACTGCCAGTTATGACTTCGAAAATCCGATCAACTTAGCCGAAGACGAAGGTGAAGATGATTGTGAAGTGCCTGGTGAGCTTGCAAGACTGTTACTCCAGGAAGAGAGGGCCATTCAGCCACATGAAGAGCCAGTGGAAACGGTAAATCTGGGTACTGAGACAGACAAAAGGGAAGTTAAGATTGGTGCCAATCTGGAGCTCAGCGTGAAACAACGGTTGACCCAGATGTTGCATGATTATGTGGAAATCTTTGCCTGGTCTTACGAAGACATGCCTAGGTTGGATACCGACATTGTGGTCCATCACCTGCCTACCAAGGAAGATTTCCCTCCGGTTAAACAGAAAGTCCGCTGTATGCGTCCAGAGATGTCCGAGAAGATCAAAGCCGAGGTTATGAAACAATTTGATGCCAGTTTTCTAGCAGTGACTTCTTACCCTCAGTGGGTTGCCAACGTGGTTCCGGTACCGAAGAAAGATGGTAAGGTCAGAATGTGTGTTGATTACAGGGATCTGAACAGGGAGAGCCCCAAGGATGACTTCCCTCTACCTCACATCGACGTTCTGGTTGACAATACTGCTCAACATAAAGTATTCTCCTTCATGGATGGCTTTTCAGGTTACAATCAGATCAAGATGGCTCCTGAAGATATGGAAAAGACTACCTTTGTTACTCAGTGGGGCACCTTCTGTTACAAGGTCATGCCATTTGGACTGAAAAATGCTGGGGCAACCTACCAACGTGCCATGGTTGCTTTATTTCATGACATGATCCATCATGAGATAGAAGTGTACGTCGACGATATGATTGCAAGGTCCCAAACTGAGGAGGAACACCTTGACCATCTACAGAAGCTGTTTGACCGTCTGAAGTTGTACAAGCTGAGGTTGAACCCAAACAAGTGCACCTTTGGGGTAAGATCTGGAAAGTTGCTAGGCTTCGTCGTGAGCGACAAGGGTATTCAAGTGGACCCTGCCAAGGTTAAAGCCATACAAGAGATTCCAGCTCCTAAGACAGAGAAAGAAGTCAGAGGCTTTCTAGGACGTCTGAATTATATTGCCCGATTCATCTCGCACCTAACTGCTACCTGTGAACCAATCTTCAAGCTGCTGAAGAAAGATCAAGTGGCACGTTGGAACGATGAATGTCAGGCCGCTTTCGACAGAATCAAAGAGTATCTCCAAGAACCACCCATTCTTATGCCACCGGTTGAAGGGAGACCTCTAATACTATACTTGACAGTACTTGACAGCTCAATGGGGTGTGTGCTGGGGCAGCATGACGAGTCTGGCCGAAAAGAGCACGCCATTTATTACCTTAGCAAAAAGTTTACCAACTGTGAGACCCGATACTCACTGCTCGAGAAAACTTGCTGCACTTTGGTATGGGCTGCTCGCCGGCTGAGACAGTATATGCTGACTCACACTACTCTGTTGATTTCAAAAATGGATCCAATAAAGTACATATTCGAAAAGCCTTCTCTGTCGGGAAGAATAGCAAGATGGCTAATGATCTTGACAGAATACGACATCCAGTACACGACTCAGAAAGTTATCAAAGGAAGTGTATTGGCAGACCATTTGGCACACCAGGCAGTGGACGACTACCAATCAATGAACTTTGAGTTCCCTGACGAGAGCATCATGGTAGTGACTGATTGTGAAGTACCTGGACCGGATAAAGGACCTGAAGAAGGATCCCGATGGTCTATGCACTTTGACGGAGCCTCCAACGCTTTGGGTAACGGCATCGGCGCTGTGATCATATCCCCTCAAGGCACCCATACTCCACTTACTGCCCGGCTATGTTTCAACTGCACCAACAACATGGCGGAGTATGAGGCGTGCATCATGGGTCTTCAAGCTGCGATTGACTTAAGGATCAAGTTTCTGAGTGTCTTCGGAGATTTCGCTCTCGTGATCAATCAGATCAAAGGCGAGTGGGATACGAAACATCCGAATCTTATTCCTTACAGAGAATGTGTGTTGACATTGATCCCCCATTTCACAGAGATAACTTTTGAACACTTCCCAAGAGAGGAGAATCAGTTGGCGGACGCGTTAGCTACAATGTCTTCTACGTTCAAAGTCAATTGGGACAATGAGGCTCCCCGGATCATCATCTGGAAACTGGACGAACCTGCATACTGTTGTGATCTTGAGGCTGAGATAGTAACTGAGAAACCCTGGTATCATGAGGTGAAGAGGTATCTGGAAGCTCAAGAATACCCTGAAGGTGCATCTGTCAATGACAAGAAGTTTCTGAGAAGATTCGCAGCGAAGTTCTTCCTCAGCAATGGCATTCTATATAAGCGAAACCATGATTCGACCTTACTGCGTTGTGTGGATAAGACTGAAGCAGAAAGGATCATGGCAGAGCTGCATGAAGGTACCTTCAGAACACATTCTAGTGGACACACTATGGCAAAGAAAATCCTTTGGGCAGGATATTTCTGGTCCACAATGGAAGCTGACTGTTACCAACATTCTCGGACATGTCATAAGTGCCAGATTTATGCAGATAAGGTGCACGTTCCTCCAGTCCCTCTGAATGTCTTGACGGCACCTTGGCCTTTTGCAATGTGGGGTATTGATATGATCGGGGAGATTAAACCTACTGCATCCAACGGGCATCGTTTCATCCTGGTGGCGATCGATTACTTTACAAAGTGGGTTGAAGCAGCTTCCTATGCTACGGTAACCAAGAACGTCGTGGCACGGTTCATTCGGCATAACCTGATCTGTCGATACGGCGTACCAGAGAGGATCATTACGTACAATGGTACCAATCTTAACAACAAGATAATCATTGAGCTCTGCGAGCAATTCAAGATACAGCACCACAACTCTTCTCCCTACAGGCCGAAGATGAATGGGGCTGTAGAAGCAGCCAATAAGAATATCAAAAAGATTGTGCAGAAGATGACAGTGACCTATAAAGATTGGCACGAGATGTTACCGTTTGCTCTTCATGGGTACCGTACCTCAGCAAGAACGTCAATCGGGGAAACTCCTTTTTCCTTGGTCTATGGCATGGAGGTAGTCTTGCCGATTAAAGTCCAGATACCCTCTCTCCGGATAATGAAGGATGCAGATCTGAGCGAAGATGACTGGATCCAGACACGACTTGATCAATTAAACCTAATCGACGAAAAGAGACTCACTGCTATTTGTCATGGTCAAACGTACCAAAAACTAATGATCAGGGCATTTAACAAGAAAGTCAGACCACAAGAGTATCAAGTTGGGGACCTGGTAATCAAGCGCATCATTCTTCCTCAAAGTGATCCCAGGGGCAAATGGACCCCTACGTATGAAGGGTCATTTGTGGTTAAGCATGTGTTCTCAGGAGGAGCCATGATTCTAACCACCATGGATGGTGACGACCTCCCTCACCCCGCCAATGCAGACATAGTAAAAAGATACTACGCATGATAAAAGACCCGCTAGGTTGACATACCTAGGCAAAAATTAGGGCTTCCCGACGAACCAAAAGGGTTTGGGCAAAATGAGGGATGAAATGAAAAATCTGTACACCCGGCAAGTCGAAAACCTGAAAAGGCGGCTTGGGCAAAAATGGGTATCCCGATGGACTGAAAACCCGAAAGGGCGGTCCAGGCAAAAGTAAGGGATAAAGCGTAATACTATGTCTCATTGGATCACCTTGCATCCAGAATCCGGTATCAACATCAAGTTCAGACGGCATCGATCAATCAGCTTCATCTTCAACTGAGCAACCAAGTGATGAGACGCTCGAAGATATAAAGGCGATAGCAGAGTTGGAACCCAGTGGGATCATTCCCTTCACATAGCTGTTTTGTTTTTCTTTGTATAAATTGTACAAATTATTTTGTTCGGCGGTGTTCTCTTACTAGGACGTCAGCCTCTTGTACATAAACGCCTATTTACACGCAAATTCAAAATCAATACAAATTCACTTTTCAGCTAAATTGCCAATTGTTTTTCCTTTTTCTGTTTTGTTTTGCGAAGAACGTCCAATGTTCAATTGTGATATATGCATTTGACACTAATTGCTAACTCATAAATATTTTCATGCGAAACAAAGGATTAATTACAGGTAACATCAGAAACAGGGGCAATAATGAGTTGTCTAAGCGATCTAATTGTTCTGTCCACCAAGGTACCAAGGTAAGTTCGACTGAAGAATGTAACCAAGATATCTTAATTCCCTAGAGAGTGAGCCAAGATCCAACAATTCTCTCCCAAGCAGTTGGTCTCTCATCAACCCTAATAAAGGCACAATATCTCCAGCAAGTCCGCAATGCTCTCCCCGAGCAGAGTTATCCTCAATCAGCCTTAAGGAAGTTGGGTATCCCCAGTAGATCTCAATGTTCCCCAACGAAACATACAGACATTCTTAACAAGCATCCCCGACAATCTTGATCTAAGATTGTTCCCCGGCGGAATATCGGACATCAAGTGGAGCCATTTCCCAGTCCAATCTGAAAAGTTTCCCCATGAAAGTGGAATCCATCTCCCCAGCAGGAAGCTTATCCCCAGTAGATTCTGGAAGCTTGTCACCCGCATAGTACGAGCGCTCCCCCGGCTTTATTCAAAAGGTTATTTCCCCACCAGGATATAACTGGGTTATCCTCAGCCAATTGCCACAGAAAGACCATCCCCGACGAAGTCTTCCTATCCCCAGCGGAGTTCATCAAATATTCCAACAAAGCTCAACAATGGTATCCCCATCGGAGTTATCATCAACATCTCAGCAAAGTACCTCTCTCCCCACAGAGTAACTCCCCATAGAGTAATCTATTCGCCAGTTTTATTCCCTAACGGAGTCATCTTCTCCTACCGGTATTCTTGCAACTATCTCCCCCAGCGGAAACGAAGAACTCTATTCTTCAACATCAGCCCAGGAGTTCAACTTCCCGGCACCCGTCAAGGATTTATTTTCCTAGACGAAAATACGTTCACAAACATCACATCTTCATACATTATAGCATTCACATACGCATCATGAACATACAATCTCATTTATTTCAAGAACATCATGCATTTCATACATCATGACATTGCATACAACTGATGTTTTGTCTTTTCAGGACAAAAGTCAATACAAAGATAATTTCTATCAACGGTCGTGATTCCAGATCCGATTCCTGTATCTTGCCAGGGTGTATCTGTTGATGACTATATTCCAGACTCGATTCCTGTATCCTGCCAGGGCACGTCTGAAGAGTTTGAAGATCCGATTCCTGTATCTTGCCAGGGTGTATCTGTTGACGACTAACTCCAGACTTGATTCCTGTATCTTGCCAGGGCACGTCTGAAGAGTTTGAAGATCCGATTCCTGTATCTTGCCAGGGTGTATCTGTTGACGACTAATTCCAGACTCGATTCCTGTATCTTGCCAGGGCACGTCTGAAGAGTTTGAAGATCCGATTCCTGTATCCTGCCAGGGTGTATCTATTGACGACTAATTCCAGACTCGATTCCTGTATCTTGCCAGGGCACGTATGAAGAGTTTGAAGATCCGATTCATGTATCTTGCCAGGGTGTATCTGTTGACGACTAATTCCAGACTCGATTCCTGTATCTTGCCAGGGCACGTCTGAAGAGTTCGAAGATCCGATTCCTGTATCTTGCCAGGGTGTATCTGTTGACGACTAATTCCAGACTCGATTCCTGTATCTTGCCAGGGCACGTCTGAAGAGTTTGAAGATCCGATTCTTGTATCTTGCCAGGGTGTATCTGTCGACGACTAATTCCAGACTTGATTCCTGTATCCTGCCAGGGCACGTCTGAAGAGTTCAAAGATCCGATTCCTGTATCTTGCCAGGGTGTATATGTTGACGACTATATTCCAGACTCGATTCCTGTATCCTGCCAGGGCACGTCTGAAGAGTTTGAAGATCTGATTCCTGTATCTTGCCAGGGTGTATCTATTGACGACTATTTTCCGGATTCAATACCTGTATCCAGCCAGGGCACATCCACACGAAGAATTTGAAGATCAACCCCTGTAACAGGCCAGGTAATTATCTTTCTTTCTCAGGTAAGCAAGTTCTCTCTAAGGAATCTCTTACGCGATCGACACCTAGATAGCATCTATAAGCCCATCCACATACCAACAGTCTCCAAAAGCCCATTCCCAACAAGATTCTGTCACATCTCCAGATGGCATCTATAAGCCCATCCTCCTATCCATCATCTCTCCAAATGGCATTTGTAAGCCCATTCCCGACATCACAACGCTGATACTACTCAATGCGAGTGCAAATTTCTGGGCACTCTAGTGTTCAATCATCTTCCACCTTTGGATCACGAAAGGCACGCCAGCCAATCTACATCCTCAGGTCTAAGAAGATTGAACAAGGGCAATTGTTGTACCCTAAAATTTTCCCTCCCATATTCTTCAAGAGTTGGCAAAATCAAGCTTCAAAATCTCTCAAGGGTTGCACAGTCCAATTGCCTCCTAACATAGTCAAAACTAGGGTTTTGGTTCTGGAAAAGAAATTGAGGTTTCCAAGGGTCCAATCAAGTCCCATATGCCTACATACATTGTCAAGCATCCATATGTCAAGTTTCAAGACTCACAGCATCAAATTGCACAGTCAAAAACCCTAGATGCTCCACAGTCAACTGCAGGGGCAAAATGGTCATTTGACAGTCAAAAGTCAAAAATTTTGGTCAACATCTTATTTTGAAGCTACAAACATCATTTGATCAATTCTTGATCATGATTCTCAAAGCATGGCTCAAAAAGTCTCAAGATGCAAAAGTTTCTATTTTTGGACAGTTGAAAAAGTCAACTGCAAATTGACCAAGGCATAACTTCCTCATGGTTTATCAGAAAAATCCCATCCAAAGCTCATTTTGAAGAGGATGACATTGCCTACAACTCATCTTCACACTTCAAGTCCAACAAATTCTCTCACAAAAAGTTATCAATTTCAACATTATAGGTCATTTTCAAAAGTCAACAAAAAGGCACTTTAAGTCAAAGACCATAACTTGAGATTGGTAAATCAAAATGACATGGGACCAAAGGCATTGGTTAGAGGACTTCAAGACCTTTCCAAAATGTCCAAGAACATGATCATAGCTTCAAAATTGAGCAAGATATGCCTTGGAGAAGTTGGGAAATTTTTGGGAATTTTGAAAAGTCAACTTTGCCTAAAACACTTCAAAATTGCTAATGGGCCTTAATTTCTTTCTTGAATCATTACCCAAAGCCTATGCACGACCCATTGAGCTTAAAAGGATTTATTTTATTATTTTTAATTAATTAATTGAATTTTTATTCATATTAATTCATTTAATTAGATTTAAATATGAGAAAAATATCAAATAATGCTTTTCAAATCTTTTTGTGCAGCAAATTCACTCATTATATGCTAAAGATTTCGTGCACCAATCAACAAGACAATATCATCCACATTTGGCAAGATTTCCATGAAAAAAAGATTGAAAAAGATATGATAAAAATCAAATATTGAAATCATCAATTCATGGACTTATGGGCTTGTTTCTTGACCTAATTTGCTTCATGTACTTATGCAAGACCTAACCTAATGCAAGGATACACGAAAAACTGCTCACAGACATAGAACCAAGTTGCAAAATTTCAACCAAAAGCTTGAAACTGATTTCATAATTGGAGCACGTTTCAAAGCATAAAAAGCATTCCAATACGTTTCTGAACCTTCCAGGAATTGATTGCAATCAAGAACACACTTCCATACTCCAAGAAACAGTAGGACAGAATCATCTTTCTCACGAAAATTTCCATAATTGAATTCTGATTTCCATGCATCATTGTTATATTTTGAATATTGATTTATACTAATAATGATCTTCTGAAGCTTTTGGTAACGTTTAATTGTTCTAAAGACGCTTGTATCAAAATCTGTCATTGATGAAACCTAGGGTTTCAGAACTTCAAAATTGGGGGTTCTCATATATGGTAAAATTAGACTACCAAACATACATGGTTGAATTCGTTGCAAGAAACCTGATTCAATGAAACCCTCGCGCTCAATTTATTCAACCTGTGGGCGTATTCGCTATTATTTACTGTGCCACTTAGTGGGGGTTTAAAACCCCCGCTATTCATTCCTTTTTGTTTCAGGCAAACGAAGAAGAAGCATACGTGGCTCTGTGTGGTTGGGAGATTTGAATCTGCACACGTTTTCCAGCGTAGTGGTTACTTTTCATACATTATTTTTATTTGTTATTATATTTACAAAAGCGCTTGAACGGTTCAGTGGTTGGATGTACGCTGGGTAAACGCTGGGACCTGGGTTCGACTCCTAGGTCCCCATATAATTGTTGTTATTTTTCTTAATTCGTTCCCATGCAGCAATGACTCAACGTCCCACCATACGTCCTAGCGCGTGGGCTTGCCAGATGGCCTGGGTGAACAATCTGAAGGCCATAACGTGAATTCGAGGGTGTGCCTCAGTTAACCATCCCACACGTGATACCAAGAAGTCAAGCAAGGCCTATGCTGATGGGCCAGATTTACTCTATCATGCCTCCATTCTAGGCCTGAAACCCCCCTGGTTTGCATTTTTTTAATTTTCTTTTCTTTTCAATTTTAATTCTTTTTAAATTTTTTTGATTTGTTTTTGATTGTTTTCTTTAATTCCATAAAATAATTTTCCATAAAAAATCAGAAACCAAAAAATGTAATATATTTAATTATTATTAATTTACTCATTTAAATATTTTTGTAAATAAACTCTAACCATTAATTTAGTAAATTAAGTTTTAAACTTTATTCTTTTCTTAAATAAATAAAAATAGGTAGAATTAGGGTTTTTGACATTTTCATCTTTTTTCTTAAATAAATAATTTTCTCTCATTATTATTAATTACTATTTATTTTTGTAAATAAACATGTACATTAATTAATTAGTAAATTAGGTTAACTTTAATATTTTTATTAATAATTAAAATAACTTAGAATTAGGGTTTCTCTTGATTTTCAATTTTCTTTATTTCATAAATACCAAAAACATAAAAAACAATTTCTTTTCTTTAATTAAATAATAATTAGACTTTTAATTCAATTTAATTTTAAAAGGGTCAAAACCCTCGGACGTTCAATTTTAATATTCTTTTCGCGCATTTATTTTCTTTTCGAATATTATGTAACTGCTCAAGGATTGTAATAGTAATTAGGTCTTTTTTACTTTCCGCATTTTTATCAAACGGGTCTTCGTATTTTAGCGATGTATAGACCCGCGCCTTGTAATAGCGTAGGATTTATCTTTCCGCATTTAAATTTCCGCACTCTTAAATTCTAAACTTTGCATGAAAGAATGTATGGTTAACTAAAAACAAGCGTAGCTCACAATGCCCTGATCAAAGATAAATATTAAACTGAAAATGACACACAAGTCCACACACCACTTCTAGGGTACGCCTCACCTGTTGCCTTCGAAACGTGGTCGTCAAGTATAGGACGTTTTAGTAAGTCCTTATGTCCATGATCCAGTTACCTCGAAACGGTTGCCTCGGAATAGTTGCCTCGAAACGGTTGCCTCAGATTAAAAAAGGATCAAGGACATAAAGGTAGCTTCTAAGGTGTCCTAACTGTTGCTTTGGTGACCACATATCCCTATAATCGAATTGACCCGACAAACTCCAACGACGGTGCTACCTACTTCTCAATAGTGGGATAGTACTGTCTAAAGGACATTTACACAGCTTAATTCCTTAGAGTAGATAGATTTCTCCTGGGTACTTGCTCTTTCAAAACAAAAACAACTTTTCACTTACACTTTCAAACAAAAGTTTTCAAACAAACACTTCATACACTCTTGAGGACTGATACAAGAGTTACCTAGAAGTTTTCAAACTAAACTTTTTCAAAACCCACATACACTTGAAAAGCAAACAATTTTTGAAAACATAAGAGCAAGTACCTAAGAGCCCGTGGATAACCAAGGATAGAAAGAGTGCTAACACCTTCCCTTTCTATAATCTACCTCCCGAACCGAGAAACATCTCGAAAAGGAATTTTGCCGTGCTTTTGTCCTTTCCTTGTTGGAGAAAATAAAAGACTGTGGCGACTCTTGCTTCCGTGACATTTCGCGAACCAGCGTTAAACAGTCAGTTCTAAATCCACCGGTCATAGAACTGGCGACTCTGCTGGGGATAGCTTAAAGTGAGGTGTACCTTAGGATAGCTCATACTTGTGTTTTCAATTGTCTGAATTGTTTGCTTTATTATTGTGGGTACTGTCTTGGGAGTTCTATAGATCCTAACCCGGATCTGGGGGATACCTTCTTAGAAAGTAGCAACAAGACTGTGAGGGAACTGTGCGGGGTATACCGACATGGTTGAAGCAGTCTGCTACGTTGATGTGGCACTTTGGTGAGTACCGGTAACCCTTGAGTCCAGTCAAGGAGAGTACGGGGCCGCCGCGTAGTGTCGTGAAGCATCAACTGACCTTAGGAACCTTAATTGAACCATCTTGGCCTCTTTAGGGTAGTGAGATAACTGACTTTGGTGCAGTCCGAGGTTGGTTGATACTCGATACTACACTCAATTGAGGGTTGTTTTCTTGGAATATTTCGGTCGCCAGTTCAGTGGCTAAATCGAAACGATGAACAATGAAAGCAATCCAATGATATTGGGACCCTTAGAACCCGGTTACTTTGATAGGATAGGTTTGAGCCCACCAACTTCAAGAGGGTAATACCCAGACCCCATGTTGGCCTGAACTCTAAGGGCTGTGGTGTGACTTGTGTGCCTTACCATGTTTGCTTTTTCTGAATACTTGTGGTGTGTTTAATCATAGCATCATAACATCATACAGCATCATATGCATTGACTAACCATTTCAGGGGTTCGAATCTTCACCTTTGTTCTTGTTTTGTAGGACATGGAAACTATCCGCAGAAAGACAATTCAGATCAGCCTTGTAAGGATCCCTCCTCAGCTTAAGGAACTTATATCCAGGATTCCTGAGAGCTCTTCTTTCAGTGAGAGGCATGGAAGACTCATCAGCTTGGTCAACACCAACATTGAGGAAGATATGATAAAGGTCCTTTTCCAGTTCTTTGACCCCCTGCACCACTGTTTTACTTTCCTGGATTATCAACTGGTGCCTACATTGGAAGAGTTCTCCCAGCTTCTGAAGATCCCTATTCTTAGTCAACTACCCTACAACGGTACAGAAAAGGAACCCAAACTTGAAGAGATTGCTAAAGCATTACGCCTACAACCGTCTGACATCAAGGGACATTGGGAAGTTAGAAGTGGTATCAAAGGATTCTTGGCCAGGTTTCTGTTTGAGAAGGCCCAAGAATGTTGGAATTCCCTTGACCTGCAGGCTTTTGAAGAAGTTGTGGCCCTCATTGTGTATGGGCTGGTGTTATTCCCGAATCCCGATCAGCTTATAGATATCAGTGCTGTCCAGATCTTCATGTCCAGGAATCCTATACCTACGTTGCTTGGGGACATCCTTCACTCATGTTACACTCAAACCATGAGAAAAAGAGGTGTTCTTATGTACTGCACTCCTCTCCTGGGAAGGTGGTTTATTTCGCACCTTTCACAATCAGTTCTGAAGAATGAGCGGGGTTTGAGATGGTCACAACGATTAATGACTCTTACACATGCTGATATACATTGGTGTTCTCGGTCCAGAGAAGATGTCACTATCATTGATCGTTGCGGGGAGTTTCCTAATGTTCCTTTACTTGGAATCAGAGGAGGTATTACTTACAACCCGTGTCTGGCTTGGAGACAGTTTGGTTATGCTCGGAGGGACGGCCCTCACGATATGTTAATTTCTGACATAGTTTTTGACTTCGACAATGATGCACAAGGACTTCACCAGAGATTTATCAGAGCTTGGAGGATGCCCAGCAAGGTAGACAGCAAGACACTGGGGCACAGGAACTCCATCCCATTGGAGCCTTATCTTAAGTGGGTACGGGCCCGCTCCCAGAAGTTAGTAATGCCATATTCTCATGTTCTCCCTGTGATCAAAGAGCCAGTTTTGGAAGGAGAGGTGTCCTACACCATTCAACATCCGGACATGCCTACATCCTGGGAAGAAATGCAGAAGAGCTGGATCCAGCTTAAGGAAGAACGGAATTCTCTTGAAACCAGTCTACATACTAGTGAGAAGAAGGTCTTGGAGCTCACCCGCTTACTGCACGAGGAAAAGACTCTTAACACTTACATAGCTCCAAAAAGGATGCACAGTGTCTTTTGGGATTGATTTACTTTGTAATGTTTGCCCACGAGGCCTTGATGTATTGAACAATTATTTCTTAATGATAACGTGTGTTCCTTTTTTGTCTACAACAAATTTGAACTTTTGAACCCTTGAATGCATTGCATAAACACATATCATGCATCATGTGCATCATAGGTACTCTTCTTTTCAGGTTGCTTAATGTTCTTCGCTGTTTATTTCAGCATCATGAATCCTGAATCATCTACTGAGCAGTCCATCAAGGCCCTCCAGGCTCAGAACGCCCAATTCCAAGAGCTGATTATGAGTTTGGCCCAAGGTCAGGAGGAATTGAAGGCTCTGCTGGTAAAGAAGAAGAAGAAAAGAACTGTACTGTTCAACACTGGCTGGAGGTTTGGTAACACACTGCAGAATGAGGTTGATCAAGCTAGTTCTTCTGTAGGGAAAGGCAGTCCCCATGGGGGAAGGGTTCCTAGTCCGGTGGTCTCTGACAACGAGACTGATTTTAATGAGGAGCAGTATCCTCCAGCTGAAGACAAGTACAAGCAGTTAGAGGATCGTCTGAATGCCATGGAAATCCAACAAGTGCCTGGTTTGGATTTCGGAGACTTGGGTTTATCTTCTGGTGTGGTGATCCCACATAAGTTCAAAGCACCATCTTTCGCAAAGTATGACGGGGCGTCCTGCCCTAAGCTACATCTCAGATCTTATGTGCGAAAAATCCAGCCATACACTATGGACAATCCTAATGCAACGTGTCCTTATCATTCCGGCAGTCCCGGACATGATACTAATGATTGTTGGGCGTTTAAGTACAAGATTCAGAATTTGATTGACACCAAGGAGATCGATTTTGACCCTCCGGAGACTCCAAATGTGATCACTGCTCCTATGCCGAATCATTGAGAGCGTCTTGTTCATTTTGAATTTTCAATTGTAATTTCTTTTATTATTCAAACAATTATCTATTAATGTCAAACTTTGTTTCATTAATGCATTGCATATGTTTGTCTTGAATTCATCCATTCGTTTTCATTATATTTAAACTATGCTTTTTATTCTCTTTATGACCTTCAACTCTTGCTAAAAGTTACAAGCCTTTAGAGGGAGGATGAGGAAAACAATACCTTCATCTCATACAATATGCTTTTGAACAGACCCTGCTGAAGATGTTCAGGCGTTCTTTCAAATCCTAAACACTGGAGTTATAAGGAAGATAATCCCTAGTCAACCCCTTTTCGAGCCAAAGAAGTAGAAGTTTTCTTTTTTACACAAATTGAAACCTTTAATCAAAACCTGGGGGCATGGTAGTCTCTCAGTTAATTCAAATGCGCGTTCAGTCGCAAACTTTCACTTCGTATACAACGAATGACATCAAAAACATTCCTCTGGAATCAAAAGACAGTGATGGTTCCCTACTAAATAGGCAGTCATTATCTCTCAAAAAAAAGAAAAGCCCACTAATTCAAAACCTACAAAGGAGACTTAAGAAAACTGGGGCATCCCACTGACTGTAATCTCAAAACAAGAACAGTCAGGAAAAATTTAGGGATAACAAATCAAAAGAAAGAGGTCACTACAAATCCTCAACAACATGAAAAATGTTGCAAGAAATGACTGCCTTCCGACAAACTTAACTCGTCTGAACCATCATCAAAACATCATTCCATACTCGATTAGAGTTCAAACGTATAATTAACTGAGTTTAGGACTGAAGAACATCATCAATAATGGGTGGGTACAAATACACTTTGAGCCTTTATCCTTTGTTTCTTAAAACGTGAACCAAGCCATGCTACAACCCTTCAAAAGTCCTAATTGAAGCATGGGTTAGTTCGAAAGCATACTGTTACAAAAGGTATCCTGACTCCTGTAAGGCTTTACTCTAAATCCTGATTTTAATTTTCTTACAAAACTTATTTACTTGCTAAAACGCATTTTCAAAACTTCAAGACAAGCATAAACTTGCATTATTTGAATATCGTTGTTTTCATATGGCTATTTGTTTGACAACAGAGAAATTCACACAACGAATATCCGATGAACGAAAGCTCTCTCGATGAACAAAGTCACTTCAAGTGGGATGACACATCCAATGAAAAATCTCCTATCAACAAGGGGGCATGACATGTCACTATCCAGCACACCTGGGGCAGTCCAGTCAAGATTCTAAGAAATCTCTCAAGAAGTGCAGAATAACCAGGGGGCAAGTCTCCATCTAAATCACTTGGGGCATTGAATGCAAATGTCAACAAAGGGTTACATATAGTCAATTAATTCCTGGCAGTGTCACAAACACTTGCTACTAGGGGCAGTGACAAATCTCCCCAGAATCCTTCTCATAGGATGACTCCCAGCCAAAGTTTTAATCTCTGAAAAATTCTCACCAGCTGAGTCGACCTCAAGAATCCTCGAGGATTTATGCCAGTGAAACCGCCACCTCTCCAACAAATTGGCAACATGGTTTATCCCCAACAAAATACAGATTCCCCAGCTTGAGTTTTCCTCTCCGACTACTACAAATCAAAGGACCACAACTCCTCTTCCCCGGTAAACTACTATATAATCCCCAACAAGTTACTGTGAAACCTAGACCCAACCAGACATCGGTTCAACTTCGACTCCCCAGTAGAGCAACGGAAAACTGAGACTCATGAACTCTTTTCCCCAAGCAGGAATCAACACTCTTCACAGAGTTTTCAATATTCCCAAACGGAATTCTCCTCAAACAACAAAAAAGGAATCCTTGGTGGAAACATTCTAAGCAAAGTTTGAAGACACACCTACTCTTCAACATCAGGCCAGGATTTAATGACTCCCCAGCATTTGTCAAGGATTTATTGTCCCATACAACAATACATTCATTAACATTTCACATTTCATACATACATGATAAGTGCATACGACACAATCTCATTTATTTTGAGAACATCATGACACCATCATGACATTGCATACAATTAACATTTTACCTTTTTCAGGAAAAGGTCAATCAATAAATGGCTATCGTCAACAATTTTCAAAAGGTAAGAGATTAATACATGTAACAAGTCAGGGCAATTATCTACATGACCAGCTGAAGTAACCCTACCCAGGTTTCTTCTCATTTCCAAGATGAAGTTTTACACGGACTCGTCATGAAGCAACCCTACCCAGGTTCCTTCTTATTTCCAGATGCAGTTTTACATGGACTCATCATGAAGCAATCCTACCCAGGTTCCTTCTCAGAAAATTTCAGATGAAGTTTAACATGGACTCATCATCAAGCAACACTACACAGGTTCCTCCTATTTCCAAGATGAATTTTTATACGGACTCGTCATAAAGAAACCCTACACAGGTTCCTCCTATTTCCAAGATGAAGTTTTACACGGACTCGTCAAGAAGTAGCCCTACCCAGGTTTCTTCTTATTTCCATGATGAAGTTTTACACTGACTCATCATGAAGTAGCCCTACCCAGGTTTATTCTTATTTCCAAGATGAAGTTTTACACGGACTCGTCATAAAGCAACCCTACACAGTTTCCTTCTCATTTCTAAGATGAAGTTTTACACTGACTCGTCATGAAGTAGCCCTACACAGGTTTCTTCTCATTTCCAAGATGAATTTTTACACGGATTCATCATGAAGTAGCCTTACCCAAGTTTTTTCTCATTTCCAAGATGAAGTTTTACACAGACTCGTCATGAAGTAGCCCTACCCAAGTTTCTTCTCATTTCAAAGATGAAGTTTTACACGGACTCATCATGAAGTATCCCTACACATGTTTCTTCTCATTTCCAAGATGAAGTTTTACACGGACTCGTCATGAAGTATCCCTACCCAAGTTTCTTCTCATTTCCAAGATGAAGTTTTACATAGACTCGTCATGAAGCAACCCTACCCAGGTTCCTTCTCATTTCTAGATGCAGTTTTACACTGACTCATCATGAAGCAACCCTACCCAGGTTCCTTCTCAGAAAATTCCAGATGAAGTTTCACACGGACTCATCATCAAGAAATCCTACCCAGGTTCCTTCATTTCCAGATACAGTTTTACACAAACTCATCATGAAGTAATCCTACCCAGGTTCCTTCTCAGACAATTCCAGATGCAGTTTTACACATACTCATCATGAAGCAACCCTACACAGGCCCATCATAAATTGAAGAATATCCAAACTAGTTCAGTTTAAATCTCTTAATGGTTTATCCTGATTCTTTCCCGCGGATATCTTCTCTGGTTCAGTTTAAATCTCTCAACAATTTATCCTGATTCTTTCCCGCATATATCTTCTCTGGTTCAGATAAATTGCTCCAAGATTTTATTCTGATTCTTCTCCAGACCACTGCTGGTTCAGTTTAAATCTCTCAACGGTTTATTCTGATTCTTTCCCGCAAACATCTTTCTTTGGTTCAGATAAATCGCTCCAAGATTTATTCTGATTCTTATCCAATTGAAGCCAAAATTTAGACTTAGTCTAATTTCTGTCAACAGTCACCATCGGATGGCATCTATAAGCTCATCTCCAACAACTATCCATCATTTCTCCAAATGGCATCTTTAAGCCCCTTCCCTACATAATCAACCACCACATCATTGAGTTAAAATTTCTGGGCACTCTAGTGTTCAATAATCTTCCACCTTCAAGTCACGAATGGCAGATTGGCCCATCTAACTCTTCAGGTGTAAGAAGATTGAACAGGGGCAGCTGTTGTACCCCAAAATTTTCCCTCTCAATTTTCAGGGGTTTTCTCACAAAAATTCTCAGGATTCAAGCTTGCACAAGTTCATTGGGATTTTTCAGTACCAAAATTAAAAGGAAACTGTCAAAAAGGGAGAAAACAGATAAAAATAACATTTTGACAAATTTGGAGAAAATTAAGTCTATTTCGATTTGGCACCCTTTGATTGACTTTTGGCCTCTTTAGATTGCTCAAAATGGTTGCTAGCGTGCCTCTTTCGCCTGGGCATATGACTTCTTGTTGGAGGCTTCGTTTGTGTCTTTTGCTTTCTGCATGCTTGCTTTGAAAAACCATTTTTTGTTGCTGCAAGTGCCCCATGCAGGGCAAGCCTTTCGATTGGACAAGTATGTTGCCTGCATGCTTACAATCGAAGGCCATGACCTGATGGCCACATGTACCCCTTGCAAGGCAAAGTCTCTGTTTAGACACAAGTTCCTGCATGCAAGTCTTTGTTTGGGCACTCACCTTCTGTGTGCCTGCATGCAAACTTCAGTTGAGTAAGATCATCCTTCGAATGCAACTTGGATTACATCCTTCGTTTTGAGTAAGAGCCTCCTTCGAATGCAACTTGGGTATGTCCTTTGTTTTTAGCAAGAGCCTCATTTGAATGCAACTTGGTTTAGGTACATCCTTCATTTGGATTTGAAACATCCTTCAAATGAAATTTGGGTATGTCCTTCATTTTGAACAAGCCACCTTCCTTTTCTCAAAATATTATTGCCTGCAAGCCTTCTTTGATTGGGCAATATTCTTCCTCCGAACACGAGCTTTCGATTGGGTAATGTGTTTGCTTCAATCCAAGCTTCGTCTGGGCATTAGCTTCCTTCGAGTTAGCTTGTTTCTACCATAAATTTTGATTAAGGCAAAGGTTTCTTTCGACCAAGTGTGCTTCGATCTCATGCTCGCATTCGACTCAAGACCAAATCTCACTTGTCAGGCTTACTTTGTTTCTAAATATTTATAATCAGAGGTTTGTACGAAGGTTTTGAACTTTGTCTTTTGGATAACACTATTCTTGGCAAAAGGCTACATACTCTTTCGTTTCATAGAGAGTACTTTCATCATAAAAGCAGCTTTCAGCCTGAATTTGGTCTGAACGAAAAGCAGGGCCAGAAGGACAAGTCACATCTTTTACGCCCCAACTGCCAAAGGCCACCACTTGTAACTTTCATGCTACCTATTACTTTATTGTTTTTGCAAGGCTGGGTACTTCAACATTTCCCAAGCTTTTCCTCTATAAATAGAGGAACCATGAACAAGGAAAAGAGAAGATTTTTTTACTAGAGGAAAAAAAACCTCCAAAATCTTCTCAAACACAAAACTCTCAAGTTCATCAACACTTGAGAAATCAAACAAACCCAGAATCCCAAACACTCACCTCTTTCGATTCTGAAGACTCCCCACACTTCAGTCTCCTTCGATTCTGAAGAACACCCCACCACCTAGAAGTTCTTTTCGTTCAAACTCAAAAATCAACCTCTTGTGACAACTCTTTGAATCAAAGGTAAACCCCCCCTTTGTGACAACTCTTCGAATCCCCTCCTGCCAGCGCCAGTAGTTCAGGGCTCGAAGCCCACATACCAGCTTTGAGGTAAGTCATTCTGAGTCTAAGCTTTTCGTTTTAAATATCATGCACATAACATTTGTTTGCTCTTTTCGTTTCCACCCCCTTAACGTGTTTTCAGAGCTAACCCCCCCTTTCGCATTGCTGCTTGTTTACTTAAATATGCATTAAATATTAAACTGTTTGTAAGACAAATATTAGCAGGGGCTTAGGCCATGTTTCCATTTAATGCCTTAAACGAAAGAAACATGGGAAAGGAACCATGAAACGAAGCCTTGGGCTTCCTCGCTGACTTCCAAGGCAGAAAGGCAGAATGAAAAGGCACGCTTTCACTAAAGTCCAGCCAGAATCGAAAGCCATGACTTGCTACTGCCCACCTCAATCGAAGAAGGCAATAAGGCAACAAGGAAGAATCTTGGGTTTCACCATACACTGACTTCCAGGCCAATCGAAGGACAGGACCTCACTGGTGCCAGCCCTCATTTGAAGGCCATGACCTCACTGGTGCTATCCCCCAATCGAAAGACATGACTTTGCTATTTCCAACCCCCAATAAAAGGAGGCCAACAGAATGTAAATTGAAGAATGCTTCAGCCTGGATCGAAAGAACTCATTTTTCTTGCTTTTATCTTATTTTTGCCTTTATATTTTCATGCCTTTCAATATGGTTGTAATAGTGTAGGATTTTATTTCTTGCATTCTTTATTGCTTTTGTATAAATGATAGTAATTAGGTGTGTATGGAAAGATAAAATCAACAAGTAGACAATCTAAAAATCAAGGACAAATGAATGCAATCAAACACACTTATTCACACATGCACCCTTAGGGTAATCTCACTTGTTACCTCGGAAAATAGTTAAGTCCCTCTAACATGGGCGTTTTAGCAATGACCCTCGATAAAAGATCGTAGTCCCTCGATGACCCTCGATGTTGCCTTCGGTAAATGATCTAGTCCCTAAAAACGACATTGCTAAAATGTCCCATAAGTTGCCTTCTATGACGATGCAAACGTCCCACGCCCATCCCTTCACATACAATGATGGGGCTTCTTACTAAAACAATGGTAAGATAGCAACATCTAAAGGAGGAGGAAAAGAACATCTAATACCTTTTGAGTAGGTAGATTTCTCCTACTTGCTCGCTTGCTCACAACAAAAACATTTCATACACCAACACTCTCATTTTGAAACATTTTTCAAAAGACAATACTTTGCACGCGTTCTTATAGAAACAAGAGCCATTACAAAGACACCTTTTCAAAATCACTTTCAAAAACACATTCTACAAACACCTCTTTGAACTATTTTCGAAATAACACTTTGTACGCGTTCTTATATAAACGAGAACTATTACAAAGACATTTTTTAAAATACTTTCAAAACCCACACAACAAGCACACATTCAAACAAAAGCAAGTGATTTATAAAGCAATTAAGAGCCCATAGATAACTACGGATGAAAAGGGTGCTAATACCTTCCCTTTTCATAATCTACCCCCCGAACTCAGAAAACATCTCGAAAGGTCTTTCCTGTTCTTTTTAGCCTTTCCTTTTGGATAAAAGAAAAGTCGGTGGCGACTCTTGCTAACTGCAACAATTGCGATCAAACGCAAAACACCCAAGTCAGTTCTCCCACCTTGTTACAATAGGTGTGATACGGTGGGAGATCTGACTTGGTTATTTTGAGTTTTATCGCAAATGTTTCGGTTAGCAAGAGTCGCCACCGACTTTTCTTTTATCCAAAAGGAAAGGTGAAAAAGCACAGGAAAGACCTTTGAGATTGTTTCTTGGGTTCGGGGGGTAGATTATGAAAAGCGAAGGTATTAGCACCCTTTTCATCCATGGTTTTCCATGGGCTCTTAGTTACTTTCTAGATCACTTGCTTTTGTTTGAAAAATTGCTTTGTGTGGTTTTTTAAAAGTGTTTTGAAAAGGCGCCATCGTTTAGGAAAACTTTGTAATGATTCTCGTTCGTAAGAATGTATACAAAGTGTTGATCTTTTGAAAATGTTTCAAGTTTGAAAGATGTCTTGAAAGTGTTGGTGTTTGTTTTGAAAATAGCAAGGATGTTTTTGTTTTGAAATTAAGCAAGTAACTAGGAAAATTCTACCTACTCAAAAGTATTTCATGTTCATTTCCTCTTTCCTTTGACATTGTTACCTTACCATTGATTTGGTAAGTAACCCTATCTTTGGATGTAAACGGAACGGGCGTGGGTTATCGTATAACCATGATTAGCAATGTTGCAAGGTATCTTAGCATTTTTCTTTAGGGACTAAGATCATTTTAAAAGGCAACTTTTGATAGCATCATCGAGGGACTATGATCTTGTATTTTTGCTTGTTTTTGCTAAGATACCTCACATGCATAATATGGCCATTTTTATAAGGCAACCAAGTGGATTTTACCTTAGGGGTGCTTGCGTACAAGTGTATTAATTTTCATGCTTTGTTTAGTCTTTGATTAGGGTTTGCTACTTGATGATTTTATCTTCTCATACAAACCCTAATTACTAGCATTTATATAAAGTGATAAATTGCGAAAAGTAAAATTACTACGCCATTACATCATTAGGGGAGGGGGTGTACAAATTTACAAATGGGGATTGCAAGAAAATTAAACCTAATTATCTATTACAACCATATTGAATATTGTACAAGATGGGAAATAAAAAAATGCAAGAATATAAATGGAAAAAGAAATGATTTTTTTTGTTTTTTATGAAAGGGTTTTGTCTTGACCTAATTAAAGAAATCAATTAAAAATAAATAAAATTAACTTAAACTAATCAAGAAAACAAATTAATTTGAAAAGGATTTTTAGGGTTCTTTATGAAAGGATTTTAAATTAAAGAAAATAAAATGAAGATTAATTAATTAAAATAAACCTAAGTTCTAAATTAATTTTAACTAAGAAAAAATAAAATAATACACTAATTTATTCTAAGTCTAAAAAAATTAATTATTTAAGACAAGAAAAAAAAAAAGAAATTAATTTGTTTTAAGAAAATGTTTTTTTTAGTCTTTTTGTTTTATGGAGAAAATAAAATATACAAGTATAAATAATAAATATAAATAAGTTTGGATTTTTTTAATGATTTTATGAAAATAGTAATAGTAATAAAAATAATAATAATAATAATAATAATAATAATAATATTAAAAATATTAAAGAAGAAAATAAATAAAAACAAAAATAAGAAGAAAAAAAAGAAATAATTAAAGAAATTTGGACCAGGGGTGTTAAAAACAGTTAGGAGGGTGGAAGGCTAGCAAAAATTCCCAGGCCCAAAGGAGGAAGGCCCAAGCGCTTGTTGGCTGCAAACAAAAATGAAAAAAAGTGTAAAAGAATGAGAAAATTGCCAAAAGGTCTCGCTGGGGCTCGAACCCAGGACCTCCTAATATGTACGCGTTTGTTGTACCACTGGGGTGGCCTGTTTCATCTATTCATTATACAACAATCAATAAACTTAAAACAAAACAAGTCCATGTTATAACTTCATCTTCAACCTCCAGCCAAAATCCCTGCAACTTGTTCATTTCTCAACCATTTGCAAAAATGTAAATATGAAAATTACTCCATTTTTTCACACGAATCCAGCCATATAAATATCATAAGCTATAAATCAAAGATGAATGAGAATTTATAAAAGTACCAAATTCTGACCTAAATATTTCAGAAAATTCAAACATAAAATTCTCCTAGTTCAATCAAAATAAATGAAATCTATGGACATGTATAGTTTCAGGGTAATGATGTCTACATTTTATCTTCACAAATGCAAGCCTAACAATGCCTAAATATGAAGATAGAAGTTCAAGAAAAATACCTCAAAGTTGGAAATCGTGAAATGGATTTGAGCTTGTTTCAGGAAGTGGTGATGATCAGGTTAGCTTCCTTGGACCTCTAGGAAGCTAATGCAATGCTTAGCTTGAATTGAGAGTGGCCGAAATGGCCTGGAGAAGTCCAACTGCATTACTCTATTTTTGGCTATGGAAGTTGATGAAGATGATGTTAGAGTCTGCAAACAGGGACATGGATGGTTTGTATTCGATATGAGGAAGCTTTTGAAACTAAAAGACCAAGAAATGCACGAGTGGTTTTGAAGATTGAAGTTACAAATCAAAAATGACACAAAAATGGAGGTCTTGTGCAATCTGAGTTTTCAGGGAGTTTGGGAGTTTTCAGGGCTTGTGTATTCGTGTGTTCTCTTGCAAATAGTATCTCTATTTATAGAGGAAAGGTTTTGAGGTTTGAAATGGTCAGAAACAAAGAATCACATGTTATGAGTTTTTGACTTGTTTTTGAAGTATCTTGACAAATATGGTTTCATTGCAAGGTACATGTCTTGTAGGGTGGCTAGAAACTTTAAACATGTTCGTTCTGAGTTTATAGAGCATGCTTGTGCAGAAAGAACAAGTGCAAAGCTCCGTACAAGTTGACTTTGTGATTAAAGCTTCTTTACAAGAATGGAATGGTTACTTTCTTCCAAAAATGGAAATGCAACTTGGATAATGATTCAAATGCTTGGACAATGGCTCCATATGTTGTGAAAACATTTAATTATGGAGTGATAAACAATTTTGAGGCCTGAAAAGTGAAGATTATGCATCATAGGCTTGGATTTGAATTCTTGTTCATCATGAAATGGCTTGTAATTCAAGTTTGTAAATCCTAACTTCATCTCTTCGATTCTCCTTGCACACAAATGATCTCAAGGAGTTCTTGGAAATTTTGGAAATCTTGGAAATCTTGTAATATGCTCTACAACCCATCTTTAAATCACTTTTGGAAATTCCCCTTAGAACTATATGAAAAAGTGACATGAAGTTAGGTCAAAATCCTGACCAAAACTAGGGCAAAATTTCATTAAGTGTTCAATTTCAAGACCATGACTTTATGAATTAATAACTTGAAATCCAAGCATTTTTAGAAGAATTTGTGTAAAGCAATGTTGTAGATATCATGGAGATCTACAACTTTCATGTTGAAAGTTTCTTTTGAATCCTCTTGCATCATGGTGAAAAATTGGCTCAAAGTTGTGAAAAAACATGAAGTTTTAAACACTTAGAAAAATTTCTAAGTTAGAAAACTTTGACTTTTCAAAAATGAAATCTTGAATTTTTTATTTCTTGATGAATAATTTTCATATTTTTACATGTTTTGATGAATTCTGATCTTTGACATTGGATTTTGACCATAAAGTCAAAGTTTGACTTTTCAATGTACAATTGACTTTTGATCAGTTGACTGAGAATTCACTATCAATACAATTGATCTTGGGCAATGTTTTAGGTCATTCCATTAGGTAAAAAAGATGCAATTGAACTCTTGAAACCATGCTTCAAATGATACATATGAGCTTATAATGTTTATGTGGATCAAAAATTATGAAGTTTGACTGTAAATTGGCCATAGTTGACTTTTTCCCCAATACAATTGATTTTTAGGTCAACTGCTCAATTGACTGAGCAAAAGTGTGATCCAAAGCTTGAAACTGGACATGAGTAATCTTGGGGGTCCATAATGATCCATGAAAGTCATATGAAGCATTTAAAGTTCAATTATCTTTGTGCAATCTCAAACCCTAATTTTGGTCATCAGTGCTTAAGGAGGTGTCTTGAGCTGATCAACCCTAGTGCAGTCTTGAACCAAGAGAGATCTTTGTGAGAACATATTTGATAAATGAGAGGTAAAATTTTGGGGTACAACAGCTGCCCCTGTTCAATCTTCTTAAACCTGAAGAGTTATATTGGCGGATCCGACATTCGTGACTTGAAGGTGAAAGGTGATTGAACACTAGAGTGCCCAGAAATTTGCACTCAAAGATGGATGGTGAATGGGCTTATAGATGCCATTTGGAGGAATGTTGGTAAACACTGGAAGAAGTATCAGCACAAATCTCTTGTTGATATATACTAAAACTTGATGTTTTACCTATGAGAAAAAAGAGTTAGTAAAATGCGGATGCCTGCATGATGTTCACCAGATGTGGTATTATGTTAAATGAATATGGTATGTATATGTTATGATGTATGAATGTGAGATGTATGTTTTTGTCCGGAAAAATAAATCCATGACTGCTGCTGAGGAAATTTTGGGGTAGTGAATCCCTGATTGCCGCTGGGGATGAAGAATATGCATATCTTCAAACTTTGTTGAAAGGATGCTTTCATTGGAGAATATCTCTTGAATGTCAGTTGTTATCTGGTCGGGTCCATGCTTCACAATTTTCTGAGGATGAAGTAGTCAACTGCTATCTGGTCGGATCCAAGCTTCACGGCAACTTACTAGGGGAAGAGACGAATTAACTGTTATCTGGTCGGATTCCAGGCTTTACAGAAAATTTTCTTGAAATTGAATAGTTATCTGGTCGGATCCAGGCTTCACAACAACTTGCTGGGGATACAAAAGTTAACTGTTATCTGGTCGGATACAGGCTTCGCAGTAACTTGAAGTGGTAACTACTATCTGGTCGGGTCCATGTTTCATGGTTTTTGGAAAAGTTGTACTATTATCTAGTCTAGTCCAGGCTTCATAGTGTCTCTCTGGGGACCATAGTTAGTTGTTATCTGGTCAGGCTAAGTCCAGGTTCTTATATATCTTTGAAGAGTTAGACTATTATCTGGTCGGGTCCAGGTTTCATAGTATCTTGAAATTGAGATCAACTGTTATCTGGTCGGGTCCAGGTTTCAGATACTGAAACTTCTATCTTGTCGGGTCCAAGTTTCAGTAATTCACTAGGGATATTGGCAAACTCTACTGGAGAAGAGGAGTTTTACTAATGATTTTGTAGGAATTGAACTTCTATCTGGTCGGGCCCAGGCTTCGGCAATTGAAGAAGTCAAACTATTATCTGGTCGGGTTCAGGCTTCAGTAATAACTTGAAAATTATACTAATATCTGGTCGGGTCCAGGCTTCATAGTATCTTTTTGGAAATAGTAAAGGCTTTGTTGACGGCTTTATTGGGGATCAGGGGTTGTGGCCCTATGATTTGCAATAATCTGAAAGGAAAATTCAAACTGGAGAGTGTAGACTCAGTCGGGTAGGACAGACTCAGCTTGGGGAGGATACACTCAATTGGGGAGGATATACACAACTGGGGAATAACGGGCTCAGCTGGGGAGGATGGACTATGTCGATGGAATACAGACTCGGTTGGGGAGGATGTACTCGGCTGGGGAGGATGGACTATCCCGGGGGAATACAGACTCGGTTGGGGAGGATGTACTCGGCTGGGGATTTTTGTGGTTCCTTGATTGTTGTTGGGGAAATAAACCCTGTTGGGGAGGTGAGTTTCTTTTAGGAAGAGATCCACGAGGCTTCAACTTGTAAAAATTGACTTAGCTAGAGATAGCTTCCAAGAGATTGAGACTTTGGTCGGGGATTATCCTATGCGAAGAGACTTTGTGGGCAACTCCGTTGGGGAAAGGTTTATTGTAGCCGTCCTTGTGGGGATAATGACAATGAGATAACTCTGTGGGGATATTTCATATATATTAAAGATATGCTTGTTGTTGCTTAGCAGGACACATGTGCCAAATAGTTTTAATTATGTTCATACGCATATGTTCATTCAGTTTTAGTCATTGGACAAATTTGCATTCAAAACAAAGATAAAAATTTTGCACTTCAAAGTATATTTGTATTGATATTTTTGCCCATGAATAGGCGTTTTTGTACAGATAGACGAAGATCTTAATAAGAGGAAATCATCGAAAGGAAAAATCAATTGAGAATGAAAACAAATAGCCATGTGAAAGGATCTCATTGCCTTCCATCTCTACTATTGCCCCAATGTCTTCGAATGTCCCTTGTCGTTGATAGAAGTTGATTGGATTGATCTTGGACCGTTTAAACTTGGACCTTGGTGATAAAATCGACTGTGTTGATTCCACGGGACATAGTCATACGCTTTTAATCCTTAATTTTTACCTGGACCGCCCTTTCGGGTTTTCAGCCCACCAGGATACCCTTTTTTGCCCAAGTTTCCCTTTCGGGTTTTCAACTTGTCGGGTGTACAATCTTTTGCATATATCCCTAATTTTTGCCCAAACCTTTTGGTTTGCCGGGATGCTCTTATTTTTCCTAGGTGTGTCAACCTAACGGGTTTCTTATGTGTAGTATTTTTTAACTATGTTCGTGTTTATAGGATGTGGGAAATCTTCACCATCCATGGTAGTCAGCATCATGGCACCGCCAGAGAAAACTCTCTTAACAACAAATGGCCCTTCATAGGTGGGAGTCCATTTGCCTCTGGGGTCGCCTTGTGGTAGAATGATGCATTTTATCACCAAGTCACCAACTTGATATACTCGAGGCTTGATCTTTTTGTTGAAAGCCTTGATCATCCGTTTTTGGTACGTTTGACCATGGCAAACAACAGCTAACCGTTTTTCGTCAATCAAGTTCAGTTGATCCAATCTCGTTTGAATCCACTCGTCTTTGCCTAGGCCTGCCTCATTCATAATTCTCAGCAAGGGAATCTGAACTTCCACTGGAAAAACAGCTTCCATGCCATAGACTAGAGAAAAGGGAGTTGCCCCAGTTGATGTTCTAGCTGAAGTACGGTAGCCATGTAGAGCAAACAGAAACATCTCATGCCAATCCTTATAGGTTACTACCATTTTCTGCATAATCTTCTTGATATTTTTGTTGACCGCTTCGACTGCGCCATTCATTTTCGGTCTATACGGAGAAGAATTGTGATGCTTGATCTTAAATTGAGTGCAAAGCTCAGTGATCATAGCATTGTTGAGGTTAGTCCCATTATCGATGATGATCCTTTTGGGGATACCATAACGGTAGATGAGGTTGTGTCTGATGAATCTGGCTACCACATTCTTGGTGACTGAGGCAAATGAGGCGGCTTCGACCCATTTGGTAAAATAGTCGATAGCAACAAGAATGAAGCGATGTCTGTTGGAAGCGGTGGACTTGATCTTTCCAATCATGTCAATGCCCCACATTGCAAATGGCCACGGAGCGGTCATGACATTCAGAGGGATAAGAGGCACATGGACCTTGTCAGCGTAGATTTGGCATTTGTGACAAGTTCTTGAATGTTGATGGCAATCAGTCTTCCATGATTTCCTCCTCCTCCTTCTTGTCCACACATCGAAGTAGAGTTGAATCATGGTTGCGCTTATACAATATCCTGTTACTTAGGAAGAATTTGGCTGCAAATCTCTTCAAGAACTTTTTGTCATTGATAGATTCCCCCTCTGGATACTCTTGTGCTTCGAGGTATCTCATCACCTCATGGTACCATGGCTTTTCCGCATCGGTGTCAAGCTTATAGTAATGTGCAGGTTCATCGATTATTTCAATTGCTATCATAGGGGCTTCGTTGTGCCATCTGACCTTGAACATTAAAGACATGGTTGCCAAAGCGTCAGCCAACTGGTTTTCTTCCCTAGGGAAGTGCTCAAAAGTGATATCTTCGAAGTAAGGAATTAGGGATAGCACAAGTTCCTTGTAAGGGATAAGATTAGGGTGTTTAGTGTCCCAATCTCCTTTTACTTGGCTGATCACTAGGGCGGAATCCATGAATACATCCAAATGCTTGATCCTTAAGTCAATAGCAGCTTTCAGACCTAAGATGCATGCTTCATACTCGGCCATATTTTTTGTGCAATTGAAGCATAGTATGACAGTGAAAGGAGTGTAGAAACCTTCAGGAGAGATGATCACAGCACCAATTCCGTTACCTAAGGCGTTGGAAGCCCCATCGAATACCATAGTCCATCGGGATCCTTGTTCAGGTCCGTTATACGGTCCAGGTTTCGCACAGTCCGTTACCAGCATGATGTTCTCATCAGGGAAGTTGAAGTTCATTGACTGATAATAATCCACATCTTGATGGGCCAAATGATCCGCTAGTACACTTCCTTTGATGGCCTTTTGAGTTGTGTATTAAATGTCGTACTAAGTCAAGATCATTTGCATCTGGCTATCCGTTCGGAAAGGGCAGGTTTCTCGAAGATGTACTTGATTGGGTCCATCTTAGAAATCAACAGAGTAGTATGAGTCAACATATATTATCTTAGCCGGTGAGCAGCCCATGCCAGAGCGCAACAAGTTTTCTCGAGCAGTGAATATTTGGTTTCACAGTCGGTAAACTTTTTCTCAAGTAATAAATAGCATGCTCTTTTCGGCCAGACTCATCATGTTGGCCCAAAACACACCCCATAGAGTTCTCTAATACTGCCAAGTACATGATCAAGGGTCTTCCTTCAACTGGAGGCATGAGAATTGGAGGTTCTTGTAGGTATTCTTTGATTTTGTCGAAGGCAGCTTGGCATTCATTGTTCCACCTGACTACCTGATCTTTCTTCAAGAGTTTGAAGATTGGCTCACAAGTAGCAGTCAAGTGTGATATGAAGCGAGCAATGTAATTGAGACGACCCAAAAATCCTCTAACTTCCTTTTTAGAATGAGGGACTGGCATTTCTTGGATGGCCTTTACCTTGGTAGGATCAACTTCAATGCCTTTATTGCTAACAACAAAACCTAGAAGCTTTCCAGATCGTACTCCAAACGTGCATTTATTAGGGTTTAACCTCAGCTTGTACTTCTTCAGCCTCTCGAATAATTTGTAGAGGTGATCGAGATGTTCTTCTTCGGTTTGTGATCTGGCAATCATATCATACACATATACCTCTATCTCATGATGAATCATGTCATGAAATAAAGCTACCATAGCCCTTTGATATGTTGCCCCTGCATTCTTTAATCCGAACGACATGACCTTGTAGCAGAAGGTGCCTTATTGCGTAACGAAAGTAGTCTTTTCCATGTCTTCGAGAGCAATTCTTATTTGATTATAGCCTGAGAAGCCATCCATGAAAGAGAAAATTTTATGCTGAGCAGTATTATCAACTAAGACGTCAATGTGTGGTAGAGGGAAGTCGTCCTTGGGGCTTGCCCTATTCAGATCCCTATAGTCTACGCACATGCGAACTTTCCTATCTTTCTTTGGCACTGGCACCACATTGGCAACCCATTGAGGATAGGATGTCACAGCTAGGAACCCTGCATCAAATTGTTTCATCACTTCACCTTTGATCTTTTCAGACATATCAGGCCTCATGAGATGAACCTTTTGTTTAACAGGAGGGTTGTCCTCTCTTGTCGGCAGACGATGAACTACGATGTCGGTATCCAACCCAGGCATATCTTCATAAGACCAAGAAAATACTTCCACATAATCATGCAACATCTGAACCAACCTGCTCTTGACACCATTTTCCAAGTTAGCACCGATCCTGATTTCCTTCTTATCTGACTCAATACCCAGGTTGATAACTTCAACTGACTCTTCATGAGGTTGAATAACTTTTTCCTCTTGTAATAGAAGTCTGGCTAGCTCTCTCGGTATGTCACAATCTTCCTCGCCTTCATCTTCGGCTTGGTTGATAGGACATTCAAAGTCATAGTCGGTAATAATAGAGTCATTGGCAATATGATCCAGAGTGGATGTGGACCTGCAAGAGTGTGTGTGTGTGTGTGTGTTTGTGTGTGTGTGTGTGTGTGTGTGCATGTAAGATACATGGCTTTTTTTTTAAATGTATTTGAAAGAAAGGAAAGACAATGAACATAAATATCTGAATACAAAAGAGTCCAATGTACTGAATGGTCATATGATTAGATGAACATAAATAAAACCCTTGACAAATGGACCAAAGTGCCCCGGGCCAGGCAAATGGATGAAAAGTCATTGTTAAAATATTACAGACAACATGTTCTTGAATTGAAAGAAAAGCAATAACAAGTAGATTACTCCTCAATGAAGGATATGGGCACAAATTCCTTTGTATGCCAATTCTTCAGCTCCATTGTAGTTGGATACACCCACTCTTCAAATGCAGCTCCTTCTTCAGAATCACCCACAATGTTGACTTCATGGCTTCCAATGCGGAGAGGTGGCTTTCCATCACGAGCACGCCTCACTTCCTTCTGAGCTTTGATGGTGAAGCCCAAACCAAACTTGTCTGCTTTAAACGGGATATCTAGGAGTTTCCCCCAAGTATCGCAGTTTCCTTCTTCAATTGCTGCACAGGCATCTTTGACTAACACCATCTTTGGCTTGGCCTTAACAGATTTATACTCATCAGAAGAACATTTGGTAGCAGCAATCATCGGTGATACAACCTCAAATGCTTGACACGGGGTCTCAATGAATTCTCCATCCATCCCTACGTACGTGAAGGAGTTAAGGTGGCTCACCATAAACTCTTCTTCTCCACAGACGGTGACTATTCTGCCCTTGACTGGATATTTGAGTTTCTGGTGGAGGGTTGAGGTTACTGCCCCGACTTTATGGATCCACGGGCGACCTAACAGACAGGAATAGGCAGGGAAAATATCCATAATATAGAAGGTGGATTTCAAGATTTGGGAGCCCACTTTAATTGGAAGATCTACTTCCCCATGAACAGTCCTCTTTGATCCATCAAATGCCCTTACAATGATATCACTTGGCTTCAAGACTAAACCTTCACAGTCTAGACAGTCTAACGCCCCCTTGGGTAATAAATTCAGAGAACAACCAGTTTCGACTAGCACATGTTCTAAGGTAGTCCCTTTGCACTCGATAGAAACATGTAAAGCTTTATTGTGATTCTTCTAGAGAGGTGTTAAGTCAGCATCTGAAAATCCCAAGCCATTATCAGCTGTCAGGCTAGCCACGCAATTCTCAAATTGGTCTGTTGTTGTCTCATGGGGGACATTAGCCTTTTTCAGGAACTTGATTAATGTTCGAGCATGGGCAACGGAACAAAGCAGCAATGACAACATTGAAATCTTAGAAGGGTTTTCCCCAACTATTCTACAATCTTGAAGTCACTTCTTTTTATGATCCTCAAAATCTCGTCTATCTCGCGAGTGGAGGGTTCTTCATCATCTACATCCTTGGAGGGTACTTCAATCACATTAGGCTCAACAACCTTCTCCTTCCCTCTTGTATCGATATTTTGCTTGGTAGCAGTAATGCAGATGGGTGTCCTTGTAGCAACTGGTGGTGAGATATTGGGTGAAAATATTCTCCCCGTTCTAGTTACTTTGCTTGAACCAGCTATGTTACCGACATCATCATCTTTTTCTTCTTCGATCCAGGCATCTTGTTTAATCCCATGATAGAACACCTCAGCACCGTAATTCCATGGTACCGCTTTGTTTGAAGAGTAGGGAATTGGTCTGGGATTGGTAATTATTAAGGGAGCAATAGTGGGTTCATTTGAAATCCTAATAGGACCTTTGGAGGTGATCCTAAGAGGCTTGTTTGAGATGGTAATAATGGAGAGGTCTTCACATTTGTTAGTCAAACTTTTGGCAAGTGGGGTCTTCTCGAATAGGATTTCTTGGCTATCTATCAGGCGTTGTATTCCTTTCTTCATCCCTTCACATCCATTGAGTTATCTGGTACAGCATACACAGTCTTTTACACAGCCAGGGAAGATCCCAGCTTTCAACAAATTGTTCTTGATTACATTCAACGGAGTAGTCAATTCTTCAACAGAGGCAACAAAAATTGTATCTTATCAGCATTAACACTCTTGTCATGTTTCGGCATCAGAGCGGTAATTACATTCGGCGTTGGAGGAGGATCAAACTCAATAGTCTTGTTGTCAATCAAATCTTGGATTTTGTTCTTCAAGGCCCAACACTGGGTAGTCCCATGTTATAACTTCATCTTCAACCTCCAGCCAAAATCCCTGCAACTTGTTCATTTCTCAACCATTTGCAAAAATGTAAACATGAAAATTACTCCATTTTGTCACACGAATCCAACCATATAAATATCATAAGCTATAAATCAAAGATGAATGAGAATTTATAAAAGTACCAAATTCTGACCTGAATATTTCAGAAAGTTCAAACTTAAAATTCTCCTAGCTCAATAAAAATAAGTGAAATCTATGGACATGTATAGTTTCAGGGCAATGATGTCTACATTTTATCTTCACAAATGCAAGCCTAACAATGCCTAAATATAAAGATAGAAGTTCAAGAAAAATACCTCAAAACTGAAAATCATGAAATGGATTTGAGATTGTTTCAGGCAGTGGTGATGATCAGGTTAGCTTCCTTGGAACTCTAGGAATCTAATGCAATGCTTAGCTTGAGTTGAGAGTGGCTGAAATGGCCTGGAGAAGTCCAACCGCAATGCTCTATTTTTGGCTATGGAAGTTGATGAAGATGATGTTACAGCCTGCAAACAGGGACAGGGATGGTTTGTATTTGATATGAGGAATATTTTGAAACTTAAAGGCCAAGAAATGCACGAGTGGTTTTTAAGATTGAAGTTCAAAATCAGAAATGACACAAAAATGGAGGTTTTGTGCAATCTGAGTTTTCAGCGAGTTTGGGAGTTTTCAGGACTTGTGTATTCGTGTGTTCTCTTGCAAATAGTATCTCTATTTATAGAGGAAAGATTTTGAGGTTTGAAATGGTCAGAAACAAAGAATCACATGTTATGAGTTTTTGACTTGTTTTTGAAGTTATCTGGACAAATATGGTTTCAATGCAAGGTACATGTCTTGTAGGGTGTCTAGAAACTTTAAACATGTTTGTTATGAGTTTATAAAGCATGCTTGTGCAGAAAGAATAAGTGCAAAGCTCCATACAAGTTGACTTTGTGATTAAATCTTCTTTACAAGAATGGAATGGTTACTTTCTTCCAAAACTGGAAATGCAACTTGGATAATGATTCAAATGCTTGGACAATGGCTCCATATGTTGTGTAAACATTTAATTATGGAGTGATAAACAAGTTTGAGGCCTGAAAAGTGAAGATTATGCATCATAGGCTTGGATTTGAATTCTTGTTCATCATGAAATGGCTTATAATTCAAGTTTGAAAACCCTAACTTCATCTCTTTGATTCTCCTTGCTCCCAAATGATCTCAAGGAGTTCTTGGACATTTTGGAAAGCTTGTAATGTTCTCTACAACCCCTATTTGAATCAATTTTGGGAATTCACCTTGGAACTATATGAAAAAGTGCCATGAAGTTAGGTCAAAATCCTGACCAAAACTAGGGCAAAATTTCACTAAGTGTTCAATTTCAAGACCATGACTTTATGAATTAATAACTTGAAATCTAAGCATTTTTAGAAGAATTTGTGTAAAGCAATGTTGTAGATATCATGGAGATCTACAACTTTCATGTTGAAAGTTTCTTTTGAATCCTCTTGCATCATGGTGAAAAATTGGCTCAAAGTTGTGAAAAAACATGAAGTTTTAAACACTTAGAAAAATTTCTAAGTTAGAAAACTTTGACTTTTCAAAAATGAAATCTTGAATTTTTTATTTCTTGATGAATAATTTTCATATTTTTACATGTTTTGATGAATTGTGATCTTTGACATTGGATTTTGACCATAAAGTCAAAGTTTGACTTTTCAATGTACAATTGACTTTTGATCAGTTGACTGAGAATTCACTATCAATACAATTGATCTTGGGCAATGTTTTAGGTCATTCCATTAGGTAAAAAAGATGCAATTGAACTCTTGAAACCATGCTTCAAAATAATTGACTATTTTCTAGGTCAAAAATCAGAAATTTCCCTTTCTCAATCAAAACCCTAATTTTGACCATTTTGCCCTTGATTTGATCAAATTTCTTGAGGAATTATGGTCCAAACTTGATTAAATGATACATATGAGCTTATAATGTTGATGTGGATAAAAAATTATGAAGTTTGACTGTAAATTGGCCATAGTTTACTTTTTCCCCAATACAACTGATTTTTAGGTCAATTGCTCAATTGACTGAGCAAAAGTGTGATCTGATGCTTGAAACTTGACATGAGTAATCTTGGGGGGTCCAGAATGATCCATGAAAGTCATATGAAGCATTGGAAGTTCAATTATCCTTGTGCAATCTCAAACCCTAATTTTGGTCATCAATGCTTAAGGAGGTGTCTTGAGCTGATCAACCCTAGTGCAGTCTTGAACCAAGAGAGATCTCTGTGCGAAAATATTTGATAAATGAGAGGAAAATTTTTGGGGTACAACAGTAGGTATACAAGTTATAAAGATTATATTGTTCATTCTCTAGGTCGTGATAAAGACATAAACCTATCCCCGTGTCGTTTATCCTCTATGTCGTGATAAATGCACATGTTCATCCTCGTATTGTTTACTCTCTAGGTTGTAGTAAACATATGAAATATGCAGTATAATTTAATGTGTTAGTCTCCATGCGAAAATGTATTATAAAGCTCTATTTTATTCATCCCCTAGGTTGTGATGAATAGAAAAAATATGCGTCTTAAGCTTACTATGTTAGTCGCGAAGCATTAGTAAATCAATTGTCAAACTTGTGTTATTTACCTCCTAGGTTATGGTAAATACACGATAAGTCTATGATCTATTTTAGGTAATGATGAGTTATCCGCTCCATCATATCTAAGTCAAATCAAAAACTTTAGGTTTAAATTCTGGTAAGATGATACATCATCATTCATGCCTACTTTCTCAGTACCTTTGGGAACGTTGTGCAGTGTATCCTTATAATCTTTTGGTCAAATTTTGAGGTCTTCCATTATTTAATAAAACTCTGATTCGAATGTGCTAGACCTGCATATTCTCGCACCATCCAATCAAAGGGTAATTAAATAGGGGCAGTTGTCATACCCCAAATTTTCCCCGTCAATTTTGATGATCATTTTACTTATATTTCAAAATTACTACTATGTTTCTAAAAATTATATATTTCTATTGTTTCAATTTGCGTATTTTTGGGCCTTATTCTAACAGGGGTTTAAATTTATAAGAAGGGTATATCGCCTCAAATGGACCATCAAAATTTGATGGCCCATTAGGTTTTTGTCCCATTTATAAATAGAAGGGGTATTGTTTCGTAAAATAAAGTTTTAGCTCACGGCCTATTACGTTTTAGGCCCATTTTAAATAATGAGAAGGAGGTGCATGGTACAATATAGGGGTGTGTTGTTTTGGGGCCATCAAAATTTGATGGCCCATTAAGGGTTGACTTGTTTTTTTTAACAGAAGAAGGGGTGCATGTTTTCGATCAATGGCCCAATAAGAGTTTTTGGGCTCACTTGTTATTGTTGATTAAGTCAACATTTGTCTTAATAAAAGGTTATCACATTGTTTCAACATACCGGCCCATTAAGGGTTTAAGCCCATTATGTTAGGAAACTATTGACTGGGGTCAACATTCACTTACACTTGTTATTATTTACTGTTATTATTATTAACATTACTATTATTATTATTATTTTATTATCAAATTTCAAATTATTTTTTTATTGACCAAGTCAACCAAGGGTTTTCGAAACCCTAATTCAAGTGGCGTTTTTCTTCTTCGTTAAGCAATAACCAAAGCCCATTTTCCAGAAACATATTGAATCATAACAAAATCGAATCAAATATTTACAAAATTATCTGAATCAAATCTTAATTTTAAAAATGTTTTTATTACGATGAATTCACATAGGATAACGTCCAAGTACATTAACATATTACAAGAACCTAATCCAAATTACAAAGAGATCAAATCAAATCCTAAGATTTATTCTAACTGAATCAATCACTAACCTATAATAGCAAATCATCTAATTAATTTCCTAATCTATCTAACCTAAGAAAACTATATAAACCCTATAATCTAAAACCTAAAAGGAGGGGGACAGGGAACAGAACAAAAGAAGAAGGAGGAGAGGAAGGATCTGGGTTTCAACTTTTGAAACCCTAGATTTATGATGTTACATCTCGATTGAATTCAAGCCATCCTCGTCGTCACACCATCGTTACACCAGCAAGCAGAAGAAAAAGAAAGAAGAGATCAGTAGAAGGAGAGAAAATAGACGAAATAAAATTAACAGAAACAAGAAGATTCACAGCAAAGACCAAGTAAGCCTGACACTTAGATTAGGTCGTTTGATTGTTATTAACGTTTATAATCGCATGATTAAGGGTTAAATTGTTGTTTTCTGGGAAAATTTGGGGTTTAGGGTTAGGTTTTAGGCTTAGGGTTCATGTTCTTAGGGTTAGGGTTCTTCGGGTTAGACTAGGGTTCTTGGGGGTCAGCCTAGGGTTCATAAGGGTTGAATAAGGTTGTTAGGGTTCATAGGAACCCAGATGAAGATTAAAGACAATGTTGGGTTTCCTACGGTGGCTAAGGGTGGAGCCGCCGATGGAAACAATTTTCGGCCAGCGAGGCGATTTCCGATTGCCTAAGCGAGAAGGGAGAGCTTCTCTCTCTAACGTTGGTTATTTGGGAGAAGAAGTGTAGAGAGAGAAAGAAAAGAGGAAAATGGGCTTCAAGCCCTAATGATGGTTGTATAAACGCACCCTTTCGCTCCAGTGCAACTCTCATACCATGCATCCTTAACCATCATCATCTGATTTAAATCAAATGCTCTAAACTGCATGAACATGATAATACCATACACCCTCCCGCATATTGATTAACAGACTCAAACAAGGTGTTCGGGCCAAGGCATGTACTATCAACACCCCCAGCGCTTCCTATATTGCTAACCAACGTCAATTAACACCCCCATGTGTTTTGGACCAAAATCAATTTCTGAACTTGAGCCCATGATATCTTCATCCCACAATTACTCCTTCAGTTCAAACATTCACCCCCCACGCAATTGGGCCTAAATCCATTATCTGGATTTAGGGCCCTACTATTCACACTCCCAACGTTTTACTAACCAACTAATTTTACACCCCCTGCATTTTTTTAAATAAAATTAATTAATTTTTATAATTTCATTTATGTATTTATTTGTTTATTTATTTATTACATTTTTTGTATATTAATAAATTATTTGACATTTTTTATATTTAATATATTTTTAATAAATTATAAAATTGTTATTTATTAATCTAAACTTTTTTTTATAAATACTAACCCTTTTTAAATACCTTAATTGCATTAAAATACTTTTTTCATGCACTAAAATATGTTTTTTCTCATATTGCACCACTTATTCGAAAACATCTAACCAATCAAATACTAACTTTTTTAATAACATAATTCAAATATATTTATCTTCAAAAAAGGATTATGGAAATTTCTTTTATCAACGGCTAACTTCGTCTACAATTCCTCTATTCACACACCTAACCTTGGTTCAAGGAGGATTTGAGATATTTCCATAATCCATAAAAAAACTAACCAAATAACTACGAACTACAAATTGAGACTTTGATTCCTCATAAGAGGATACGTAGGCATGCGGCTTAAAAACCAAGGCGAATTCCCCTAATTTAAATTAAAACCCTATTCATAAACCCTAGTATCCTTGTGAACAAGGTAGATGGAGGGTGCCTAATGAAGAAGGGAAAAACACAAGAAGGGGGGTTGAATTGGGATCTTAAAACTTAATGAAAAGAACACGTTGGTTTTTATCCTGGTTCGTTTGAACTCAAACTACTCAAGTCCACCCGCCAAGGTGATTTCACCTCTCTCCAACGAGGTCTTAATCCACTAATCAATCTTGATTACAAATCACAATGACAATTGTCAATGTCTTCTTGAGTCTAAAACCACAACCCGGTTTTCTCAAGGAATTACAAAATAATATTTGAATAAATGTGTACAAGAGTGTTTTCTAATAAAATAGTATCACAAGGATGTTTTACACAAGTTAAGATTACTAGGTAGAACTGGATAAATGATTTTCTTTTTCGTGCGCAAATGTTCATCACTTGAATTTTTTTTCCGTCTTCTTTATATAGGCCATGCAACAGTGACATAAGAATATGCTTTTGGAATGTTCATAACACGAATTAATGATCTTTCCAAACCAGGAGATTCTTGTCCCTTTATAGTCGTTACCTTTGATATGCATTGTTAAACTGTAACGCTTCAGAACATCTCACATCAGAGGATGAATGTTACCCTTGGGAGTCCCTTACTGCTTGTATCAGAACTTTACATATCAGAGTATCAGAGATCCTCTTTCACAATGTTGGTGCCTTCAGAAGTTGTAACAGAACTTCTTTATATAAGCGTGTCATGCAGCTTTACTTCTAATAAGGATGTGTCTGATTATATCATAATACTCTCATCTTCTATGCTCGCATAATTAGAACTTCTAGTGATGTTTTAGTAGATCTTTTTCACATCACAACTTCCTGCATATAAGGATACTTTTATTAGCGAGCATATTTGTTCTTTATATATATATATATATATATATATATATATATATATATATATATATATATATATATATATCACGTGTTTGTTATCATCAAAACTCTTACAGGGATGTTGAACCAAATTATATTCTAACAATCTCCTCCTTTTTGATGATGACAAAAACTTGTATATTTTGATGGAATATAAAGAACAAAGAATAAAAAACTCCCCCTGAGTAGAATACTCAAATAACGAGAAAATAAAATACTTCCCTGAAGATCTTCTGATAGGAGTCAAAATATCTTTCCTTCTCCCCCTTTTTGTTAAGAATCAAAAAGTTAGAAAAAACTCTATTTGTCTTGCTTTGATAGAAGTTGCTTGAAAATGTGTGACATCCTCCTCTGGATTCAACTGAGATTCTTTAGAGAGATTCTGATGTTGTATTCTCATTATTGTTCCCAATAGTTCCAGAGCCAATAATCTTTTGTTTCTGATTGCCTCTGAAACCTGCGAATCCTTTAAATTCCAGGCTTTGGAACATATGTGTGATGCGGTGGGAGAACTGACTTGAGGTTTTGCGTTTGTGTTCGCAAATGTTGCGGTTAGCAAGAGTCGCCACCGACTTTTCTTTTATCCAAAAGGAAAGGTAAAAAAGCACAGGAAATACCTTTGAGATGTTTTCTTGAGTTCGGGGGGTAGATTATGAAAAGGGAAGGTGCTAGCACCCTTTTCATCCATGGTTTTCCACGGGCTCTTAGTTACTTGTTTAGATCACTTGCTTTGCTTTGTTTTGTTTGAAATAGTGCTTGGTGTGGTTTTGAAAGTATTTTGAAAAGAGACCATTGTTTAGGAAATCTTTGTAATGATTCTCATTCGTAAGAATGTATACAAAGATGTTTGTCTTTTGAAAATGTTTTCAATGTTTTGTAAGATGTTTTGAAATATGTGTGTATTTGTTTTTGAAAATAGCAAGGATTGTTTTGAAATGGAACAAGTAACTAGAAGCTATCTACCTACTCAAATGTCTTTCTTGTGCATTTTTATTCCTTTGACATTGTTGGTTTACCATTGATTTGGTAAACAACCCTATCTTTGGATGTAAACGGGACGGGTGTGGGTCATCGTATAGCCATGATAGCAATGTTGCCAAGTATCTTAGCATTTTTTAGGGACCAAGATCATTTTGTTTCTAGGCAACCTTGAATAGCGTCATCGAGGGACTATGATCTTATATTTGTTTTATTTTGCCAAGATATTTCGCATGCGTAACATGACCATTTTAATTTAGGCAACCAAGTGGGAGAAACCCTAAGGGTGCTTGTGTGCAAAGTGTATCATTTTCATGCTTTTGTCTTGCATTTAGGGTTTTCTATTTTGCTTTTGTTTTTTATTTTTGTCATGCAAACCCTAATTACTAAGCATAGTATATAAAAGCAATAAATTGCGTAAAATAAACTAAGCTATTACAACAATTATTATGGGAGGGGGGATACAAGTTTTGAATGGGGATTTTGCACAAATATAAACCTAAATATATTATTACAACCCAATCGAATATTACGCGAATTAAATAAATATACAAATATTTAAAATGTAATGCAAAATGTGTATGTTAAAAAATGTTTTGGTATTTGTTTTTTGTATGAGAAAATAATTTAACTTAAATCCTAAAAAATGAGGGAAAATAATATTATTTTTTGAGGGGTGAAACCTTGATTTTTTAATTAAAAGAAAATAATGTTTATGTTATTATTTTGTCCATTTTTTGTACAAGAAATAATAAATAATATTATGCTTAAATATTAAAAATTAAATATGTTATAGAAAATAAATATTTTATGAGTATAAATAATATAATAAAAATATTAAGTATTTTTAATTGTATTTACAAATTATTTAAGAAAATAAAATCTATTTATCCTAATAAACTATTTTTTTATGCAAAAATAAAAAATAAAATAATAAAATAAAAAATGCAAAAAATAAAGAAATTATTTTTAGGATTTTTATTATTCAGAAAAATAAATGAAAGTATAAAAATATGAAAATATAAAATAAATACAAAAATATAACAAAGTTAGTCAAGGGGGTGCAAATAATAAGTCAGGGGGGTGTGAATAGTGAAAACAAAAAGCCCAAGGCGCCAAAAAGCCCAAACTTCATCCCTGTCCTCTGGCCAAGCTCCCTGCGGGCGCGTTTTCCTTCAAACTTGTAACTCTCACATACTTGCACAAAAACAAAAGCTCATAACATGAAACTTGTGGCATTTGAGCTCACGATTCTAACCATATAAATTATGTGACCTAACTCTAAACTATCAGAGAGAATTTTGGCATCCCTAATTCGTGACCTAAAAATTTCAGCATATTCAATCTTCAAATTCTCTCAGCATAGTTAATATAAATGAAAAGTGTGCATATGTACAACTTTGTTATAATAAGGACTACATTTTTTCTTCACAAATCGTGGCTTGAGGATGCCTATTTAGATAGATGGAGTTTAAGGAATATACCTCCTTCAGCTGGATTCGAGTAGAGCAATGCAGGGACTTTAATGGAGGCCTAAGGATTGTTTGAGCTTCCTTGAACTCCCCTGAAGCTATTCCAATGCTTACTTTGCTTTGAGGATAGCTGGAAATCTCTGCACAAGTCAAGTTGCAAGCTTCAAGGTTGAAAATGGCAAAGGCTGAAACAGGGGTTACAGAACCAGGGCAAGGGCTTGGCTTGCTTTGGTATGATGTGTATAAGATGTTTGAACTGTTTAAACACAAAATGCACGAGCCAAATGAGGGTTGGCTATGATTTTGCAGAAGTTCTGAGTTTGGGCAGAAATTTGGTGTTTCTGAGTTTGAGAGTGTTTCAAGTGTCAAGAAATCATGTCCATTCTTGCAACAAGTTTGTGAATATGTATAGAAATGATACAAAGTCAGCTCTTCACTAGTTGTACAAGTTCTAGCATCTTTTGCAACTTTTCTTGCATTTTAAGTAAAGTGAAGTGACCAATGCAACATGCTTGTACTGGCTAGCTTCAGGGCTGCAAAGAGCTTGTACAAATTTCTTAAGACCTGTGTGAATTGCTTGCACCAAAGGGACAGGTCCAAGGCTCAAGATTGACAAAGTTTCAAAAGTTGCACTTTATGAAAATGGCATTGTGAACTTTTGGCCAAAAATGGAATTACTCTTGTACAAAGCTCTAAAAGCAAAAAAAATGTCTTTAGCTTCTGAGTTTGCATTTAATTATGGAGTGTAAAGTGAGTTTAGGACCTGTAAAGCAAGATTCAAACATCATGGATTGGATTTGCAACTTGATGCTATGTGAAAATGGCATGAACAAAAGTGAGAAAATGCCAACTTCCCCTCTTCGATTCTCCCTAACCAAAAATGATCTTGGAGAGTTCTTGGACATTTTGGAAAGCTTGCAATGTGATCTATAATCCATCTTTGAAATGCAATTTTAGATACCTCTTGGAACTAGGTGAAAAATGTCCATGAAGTTGGGTCCAAAACCTGCCTAAATTAGGGCAAAATTTCACTAAGTTATTTAGTTCATGGACCTATATTCACAAATTCATAACTTGAGATCCAAGCATCTTTTGGGAAAGTTTTGTGAAGAAAAGTTGTAGATTTCATGGAGGACTACAACTTCCATGTTGGAAGTTTTCTTTGAATCAAAATGCATCATGGTGAAAAAGTGGTGAAAAGTTGGGAAAAAATAAGAAATTTTTCATACTTAGAAAAATTCTAAGTTATGAAAATTTTCAAATTCAAAACCCTAACTTTCAAAATTGGTTTTCTTGGTGAACAAGTTTTATATTTTGACATATATTGATGAATTATGACCCTTGGTACTTGGTTTTGACCAAAAAGTCAAAGTTTGACTTTTCAATATACAATTGACTTTTAATCAGTTGACTACAAAAATCCATCTGTCAATCCAATGAACTTGAGATCTTTTGAACCATGTAATTAGGTCAAGATGATGCTATTGAACCCTTGAAATCATTTTTGAACTCAATTGGCCATTGGCTAGGTTAAAAATCAGAAATTGCCTTTTCTCAGTCAAAACCCTAATTTTGACCATTTTGCCCTTTTGATGATTTGATCAAATTTCTTGAGGAGTTGTGATCCAAACTTGATCAAATGGTACATATGAGTCTAGAATGTTGATGTGGATCAAAAATTATGAAATTTGACTGTAAATTGGCCATGGTTGACTTTTTCCCCAATACAATTGATTTTTAGGTCAACTGTCCAATTGACTGATCAAAAATGTGGTTCAAGGCTTGAAACTTAACATGAGCAATCTTAGGGGTCCAAAATGATGTATGAAAGTCACATGAAGCATTGGTGGTCCAAAAATCCTTGTGCAAACTCAAACCCTAATTTTGGGTTATCAGTGCAAGATGAGATGTCTTGAGCTGACCAAACCCTAATCTTGTCTTGAGTCCAAGAAGTCTTGTGAGAAAAGTCTTGATAAATGAGAGGGAAAATTTTGGGGTAAAACAATCTACTTTCTTCCCGCCATGTGTAGAGAGCATCCAAAATCCAGGTGTTATGACTGGTGTTTCAACCTTGCTGTTAAAAATATCTGCAACATAGATGATTTTATCCTTTGGCACCCATATCTTTTTGGGTCCATGATTGTTAGAGTTTCCAAAATTATGTTTGAATTTTAGTTCAGCAGAAAACTCCCTACTAGTATATTTTATATCATGTGTTTGCCCAGAAGTGAAGTGAGAATAAAGAGTAGTGTGTTTAATAACTAAATCCTTAACTTTCTTAGGTTGGGATACTTTACCTTTGTATCCTATTCCTTTTCTTCCATTTCTTCTAACTCCATAGATCATTGAAGCCATCTTGCTTCTATCTATGTTTTTAGTGAGGAATTTCTGAAAGTTATGATCATATTCCTTTATGATCTTATCAGGGTTACTGGGAGCTTCTGAGATAGTTATCTTCTGAGTATTTCGTAAATCATTTTCATGTTTTGAAATTTTTCTTTCAGCTCAGAGTTTTCCAATCTCAGATTCTTAGTTTCTTCAGAGTCATAAACTAGATCCTTTTTCAGGTTCTTGTTTATGACTCGAAGTTTCTGATACATTTCTACAATTTCTGACAGACTCTCTTCTAATTGAGATCTAGAAAAGTTAGAAAATACCTCTTCTGACTCTGAGTCTGATTCTGATTCTGATTCATAGGATTCGGAGACATCAAGTTAACCGTTTGAGCTATATTGTCTCGTTCATCTTCTGATTCTGTTCCATCTTCAGAAGATTCATAATCATCCCACGTTGCCATAAGACTTTTCTTCTTTTCCTTAGAGAAGTCCTTTTTATGTTTCTCTATTTGAAGATTTGGATAGTCGCTCCTATAGTGACCTTGTTCATTTCATTCATAACAGGTAATGTTTCTGTCACTATATTTTCTGTATCCAGAAGAATGTTCAGAGTGATTCCCTATTCTTCTAGAATTTCTAAATTTCCTCTGCCTGTTCTTCCCCAACTAATTGATTCTTCTGGATAGAAAGAACAGTTCGTCTTCTTCTGACGAGGATACACCAGAGTTTTCTGCTTCTGCTTTTGCCTGTAAAAATTTGGTTTCATATCTATTAAATTTCAGAGCGAGAGACTTACCTTGCTTCTGGGGCTCATCTTGTTCTAATTCTATCTCATGACTTCTCAAGGATCTGACAAGTTCTTCAAGAGAGATTTTGTTTAGATCTTTGGCTAGTTTAAGTGATGTGACCATGGGTCTTCATTTCTTGGGTAAACTTCTGATGATCTTCTTTACATGGTCAGCAGTTGAGTACCCTTTATCCATAACTTTTAGCCCAGCAACCAGAATTTGAAATCTTGAGAACATTGTTTCAATGGTTTCATCTTCTTCCATTTTGAAAGCTTCATACTTATGAATGAGCACAAGAGCTTTGGTTTCTTTGACTTGCGCATTTCCTTCATGCGTCATTCTTAAGGAATCAAACATATGTTTTGCTAACTCTCTGTTTGTGATATTCTCATACTCTGTGTATGAGATGGCACTAAAGAGAATAGTCCTGGCCTTGTGATGATTTCTGAAATATCTCTTTTGATGATTTGTCATTCTTTTTCTGTCAATATTGTAACTGCTTTCATCAACAGGATGTACGTACCCATCAGACACCATATCCCAAAGTTCAACGTCATAAGCTAGAAAGAAACTTATGATTATGTATTTCCAATAATCAAACTTTTCACCGTCAAATATTAGGGGTCTGTTACTGATTATGTCTTTCTCATCATGATAATCCTTGCTGATGTTCTAACTTGGCCCCACCATAGTGTTTTTCCTCCTTGGATCTTTTCTGACACGTTTAAGTGTTTGCACCCAGATCCAGGTGCTCTGATACCAATTGAAGAAGGGAAAACACAAGAAGGGGGGTTGGATTGGGATCTTAAAACTTAACGAAAAGAACACGTTGGGTTTTATCCGGGTTCGTTTAAACCCAAACTACTCCAGTCCACCCGCCAAGGTGATTTCTCCTCTCTCCAACGACGTCTTAATCCACTAATCAATCTTGATTACAAATCACAAATGACAACTGCCAATGTCTTCTTGAGTCTAAAACCATAACCCAGTTTTCTCAAGGAATTACAAAATAATATTTGAATAAATATGTACAAGAGTGTTTTCTAATAAAATAGTATCACAAGGATGTTTTACACAAGTTAATATTACTAGGTAGAACTGGATTAATGATTTTCTTTTTCGTGTGCAAATGTTCGTCACTTGAAATCTTCTTTTCGTCTTCTTTATATAGGCCATGCAACAGTGACATAAGAAGATGCTTTTGGAATGTTCATAACACGAATTAATGATCTTTCTAAACCAGGAGATTCTTGTCCCTTTATAGTCGTTACTTTTGATATGCATTGATAAACTGTAACGCTTCAGAACTTCTCACATCAGAGGATGAATGTTACCGTTGGGAGTCCCTTACTGCTTGTATCAGAACTTTACATATCAGAGTATCAGAGATCCTATTTCACAGTGTTGGTGCATTCATAAGTTGTAATAGAACTTCTTCATATAAGTGTGTCATGTAGATTTGCTTCTAAGAAGGATGCGTCTGATTATATCATAATACTCTCATCTTTTATGCTCGCATAATCAGAACTTCTAGTGATATTTTAGTAGATCTTTTTCACATCAGAACATCCTGCATATAAGGATACTTTTATTAGCGAGCATATTTGTTCTTTATATATATATATATATATATATATATATATATATATATATATATATATATATATATATATATATATATATATATATATATATATATATATATATATATATATATATATATATATATATATATATATATATATATATATATATATATATATATCATGTGTTTGTTATCATTAAAACTCTTACAGGGATGTAGAACCAAATTATGTTCTAACACTTAACACCTTCCCTTCATCTAAAGTGAGTCAAGAACTTAGAATCTCATATCCAAATTAGGGCTATCTGTTATATTTCCTTCCTTAGGATAAAAATTAATGGTGGCGACTCTATAATTTTCATTCGGTTATTATATTTTGATAACTTTGAACGACTTTATTAAAAAAATTCAAATTCAATATAAAATGCTTTTTCACATTGATTGAGATCACTCTGTCAATTTGAGTGAAATAATGGTGAAAAAAGAGACATGTTGAGTATTTGGCATGTTGAAGGTATCTTTCCAAATTTTCTTGATTGGAGTTTGGAGCGGAAATGGTGATCAGGTAAAATATCCAAAAAGGTGATTTTCATTGGTTATAGTAGCACTTTGTTTTTCTGTTGAAATGTGCAGTTGCATGCAACTTAGTTGAAGATAAGCAATAAATTAAATTTGGGGTTGTGATGACACTATGCCATTGAATGTTTTCAACAATAGTTTGGAGCAATTTCAGTCAAATATGGAGCCTATACGAAGCAAAAGTGCCAAAGAAGTGCTTAGAATGACCAAGTATGGAGAAAATATGGACTTAGTGAAAATTGATTAAAAAGGCACAAAAGGACGAAAAATCACTAGATTTCTCGCGCCCCGCCATAGGCACGATGGCACTACATCACACCTCATGGTGGGCATGATATAGGCCACCGCGGGCGAGATACTTCTCATTTTGAGCACGATGGACCTTTATTATGGGCTTTTCTTACGCGTTCTTGTCGCTTTAAAAGGGGGTTTTGTCATATTTTCTAGGGGTTCAACGATTTTGATTGAAAGTGACAGTAAAAGGTATCAAGATGAAGATTTCGGGAGCATTGAAAGCCACTGGAGCCTAAAATATTCAAGGATTTCACATGCTATCTTCATCTTATTTCTTGATATTTCTTTGTATCATTATGAGTAGCTAAACTCCTATAGATTAGGTTTTGTTTGATGAACTTGTTTGGAGCATGTTGGATGAGATGTTTAATTTGATGTTATATGGATAATTGAAGTTATATTTTTTAATTGTCTTTGTTCGTAACCCTTATTATTTATGGGTGCACTCATAATATGATTTTAGACGAGTAGGGATTACTAAGCTTAAGCCTATGAGTCTAAACTAGGACAATTAATCTAATTTTGTAGGTTGAATAAGGATAGGTTACCACTAGTAGTGACGTTTAAATTAACATACTGTAATAACGTCTAATTTCACTTAGTGAGTTGTACACCAAAGGATTGGGTACAAAGGTTTTTTAGTTCGTCGTGAACATATAACGACATTAACATCCATATAATGCATTAAACATCAACAAGGGAGAAATAAGGGATTCACACAAGACCTAGTCGCTTTCTCGCATTAATTTCATAACAAGTTTAATTTTCACAATAAAACTTGGAAAAAATGCCTAGACAATTATGTTTATTATACGCACAAACGTAGTTCTATTAAATAGCAATTCCTATGGAGACGATATCTTTTAGGGGCTCTTGAGTTCAAATGAGGGAGGAGGGAAGGGAGGGGGATGAGAGGGGAGGGATTTTAATGGAGGGAAGGGAATAGGAGGGAAGGGGAGAGATTTTTTTTAATCAGATAAATATTTGGTTCAAAAGAGAGAGGGGGGAGAGGGATTTTAATTAAAAATATGTTTGGTTCAGCACGAGAGGGGAGAGATTTTATTAAAAATTTACAATTTTATCCTTATGATTTTATAAATGTGATATGATATTCAAAGCGGAAAAAACTTTTATATATATATATATATATATATATATATATATATATATATATATATATATATATATATATATATATATATATATATATATATATATATATATATATATATATATATATATATATATATATATATATATATATATATATATATATATATGGTAATGTTAATACACACCCATGTAGGTGTACATTACCATCATACACCTTTAGAATATTTTTGAGTGAGACTCATCGCTTTATGGTTCTTTTTTTTATTTCAGATTTCTGTCATTTAAGGGGGTTTAAAACCCCGCTATTATTTTATTATTACTATTTTTAATTCTTTTTTAACAATTTCAGGAGGGTTATATTGACGGTTTTTTTTAATAGTTACAGTACATTAAATTTTGAAAAGTGGAGGTTGCAATTGGAGATTGCTAACAATTTCAAGGTGATAAAATTTCAAATATTGAGCGATTAAAAAATTATAATTGATCACATAATATTAAAAAACCTGAGTACAGTTGATTAGAATTTATAACAACTTTTAAATATTGATGGTTTAAATTTTTAATAAAATGAATAAATAAAAAATTGTAATGAATTGTTTTAAATTGGATATAAAAGAAAATACTTTGAAGGTAGGGAACAATTATAATAGTTGATAAAAAAATCGAGAAAAATCATACAAAGGAGAAGTAGTAACACGGAAAAAAATGAATAATTTTGAAATACTAAAACAAAATAGAGGATATTGTTTGGGACTGATCCAATGGCTAGGAAGGGCCCATTCCACTTCTGCATATAAGGAGGCCCAATAAACCATGAAGGATAAAGGACATTTTATCCCCTCTACCCCTCACTCTAGGAGCCCTAGCTGGATAACCACCAAGGTCCGCGCAGTCACTTCTGTCCGTTTAGACAGGCTGATCCTTGAGCTACCGATCACACGAGGACAACCACCCAGCAATGTTCAGAATCATCTTTCCCTTGAGCACCTCTCTGCTCGTCATAACGTCTAGTTTCGAGCATCTCTGGCCGTCTTGACCAATTCTAGGAAGTTACCTATTTATGAGGAACCTAATATCTAGGCCCAAAAATAAGAACCAATGGTCAAGCGTCAGGGAAATTATATAAACCCTCACACTTGTGAGGGCCAGATACCCAATATTCATTCTAAAAACCCTAATCTCTTTCTTGTATCTCTTTGCATTATTTCTTACTTGAGCGTTGAAGTGCCTTGCATGTACACCCCCTCCTCCTCACTGATTCTAGCCTAGAAGACATCATCTATCATCCCACTTCTGGTTCTGATCAACGGGCAAGATCAGAGGCGTTGTCTGTGGGAAGTTCGTTTTCCCCATCTTTCTTTCCTCGAAAATAAAGATCAAGGAGACATTAAAAGACTCATATCATGGTAGATCAAGATGACATCCATCTTTATGGAAAAACGGTTATCTCCCTTGTCTGTAAGACAGGCGAAAATGGAGGACTACCTCTCTCGAAGATATCCCCGAAAAGAGAGACATTCGTACTGCGCCTCCCTCTTTGATCAAAGCCGAGGACGATGACATTCAATTCTTAGAGAATCAGAAGTCTAATAAACTCCTCGAAGAATTACCGATGATCCTCCAACCGGTCCCAGTTCCGGCCAACGCCGACCCAGTCATAACAACTCTATTTGTTGCTCTTAATCAGACTAACGCTCTGATCCTTCAACATCATAACAGGATCGAGGCTTTGGAAAACAAATTCCATCCAAGATCTCCTCTCAGAGACATCAGCGACAGGACTCCCGAAGTCCAACACATTCAAAGTGTGGCCACTGTCCCGCGCTTGAAAAGCCAGACATTTTGATTCTCAAGAAATGGGACCACACTCCTCCCCAGAGTAATCAACTCTCCCCAATCACCAAGAAGACAAAGGGTAGTCAACAGCCAGACAACGACCGTTCACCATCACCTAAGCCAAAGCACCCTTCGAGGAGCATATCTCCCTGGCAAGTAAGAAACAACTACTCTTCAACCCCATCACCAAATCAAAGCGACAAAGATGAGCCCCGCAGCCCGTTATCACGAGAAATAATGGAGACACCACTACCCATCTAGCTGGAGAAAACCCCAAACCTGGGGACGTACGGTGGGTCTAAGGAGCAATCAAATGTCGGCTCTTTCCAACCACTCATTTCAAAGGGGTTATGGCTTGGTACAAAAGCCTCCCCGACAAGCCGATCACATCTTGGAGGAACGTGGGGAAATGATTCTCCAGGAATTTTACCGCATCTCACCGTCACCCTAAATCAGAGGCATCACTGGAGGCCATCATCCAGGGGAAGAATGAATCCCTCCGAGCATATATAGAAATACTTAACAAAGAAGTCGTCCAGTATCCACGACTGACGGGATGAAGAAATACCTCATCGAGCGAGGATTACGCTCCTGCAATGACTTTTCCAAGGTAGTTAGCATAGAAACCCCTGCAACATTGGATGCCCTCCTCCTTAAAGCCCAGGCATACATCAAGTATGAAGAAACAAAAGCTTCTAATAACGCACGAAACTCACATTATTAGGAAAATGTCAAAGTCTCAAAGCGCGACGACTTCTCGACATATCATCGGGGAGCGAATAAAGGAGAGGAGGGTCCCCGCGAGGACACCCCAGAATAAAAAAAAGCTCGAGGAGGAGATGTCATCCCCCTGATGATGCCAACATGCCAGTCGCCATATGCATTTCACGGCCAGAGGATTTCTACATCCCCGATAAAGTCGAGCACCCCTTAGAGATGCCCGATGTAGATCCATAAGTAGCCTATCACCAGCTGATAATATATCCTGCCCTTAAGGAACTTGCCTAGCATATGTGCAAGCAGTCTCCAGAGAAAATGGAGGTTGTCGAGCAAGTTGTAAAAGACCTCCTGGAGGAAATTTTCATTTGTGAAGCCCAATACATGACCCATCTACTTGTAAAGAAATCGAATGGAAAATGGCGAATATGTGTTGACTACACTGATCTCAATAGGAGCGTCTCTTCGCGAGGCTTCACTAAAACCAAAAATCGCAAAAAGGCATGATGCCAAAGTCATACGACGAGACTTTGAAGTCGGATTCCTTATCTTAGGGAGAAATCACAAAGATTCTCGCGAGGTAAACAGATCAAAGGGATCAAAGGGCCCTATCGCGTCAGAGAAAAAACAGATCAAAGGGCCTATTACCTCGAATACCTTGACGGGGGAGAACTTGATCCACCACGAAATGCCAAAAAGTTGAAACAATATTACAACTAAGGCCACAAATAGTTGGCGTGCTCTATCCGATGATGAGTACAGTGCATCGACCACAAACGTGTGCCCAGGTACAAGCATCGCATTCCAAACTTAAAGCAAGACAAGCCTCTATTCTTGAACAAGCACATCCTCTGTTTGATGGGGGACCCTCGACCGAGTGCCGTCGTTGCCACCGTACCACGATGGCAGAACACCCAACTCACGATGGGAAGTTCACGCTGGAGAACTCATGTTACAAACGGGGCATGAGTTTCTCCCCTTGCCCGGAAAATAACTTTGGTCATTCGACTAGTTCACCTCACCATCGAACTCCAATATTGTCGAGCAAACCCCAAACACTTATCAAAAATTATTTAGAGTAACTCAAGACAATGACATTCATAATGAGCATACAAAAATGCATAAATCTAAAAATAACACTATATCATGTACGAGTATGTCCTCGTAAAAATCACAAATCATCCCCGTCGCAAACAACAATCGCCAAAAGTGCACTCTCCCCATCGGGGCACGAGCTGGCTCTAAGTCGTCACTCATACGCCTAGAAACAACGACTTAGGGGGCTCCTATTATGGACTGGTCCAATGGCTAGGCAAGACCCAATCCACATCTGCATATAAGGCGGCCCAATAACTTTGTCCCAATAAACTATGAAGAATAAAGGACACTTTATCCCCTCTGCCCCTCACTCAAAGAGTTCTGGCCTGCTAACCACCAGGGTTCACGCAGTCGCTTCTTCCTGCTCAGACAGGTTGGTTCTCGATCTACCGGTCGCACGAGGACAACCACTTAGGAATGGTCAGAATCATCTTTTCCCGTGAGCACCTCTTCGCTCGTCATAACGGCTAGTTCCGAGCATCTCTGTCCGGCTTGACCAATTCTTGGCAGTTACCTAATTTTGAGGAACCTATTATCTAGACCCAAAAATAGGAACCAATGGCCAAGCGCCGAAGGCATTATATAAATCCTCACACTTGTGAGGGTCATGTATCCAATATTCATTCTAAAAACCCTAATATTTTTCTTGTATCTCTTTGCACTCTTTTTTACTTGAGCATCGGAGTATCTTGCAGGTACACCCGTCCTTCTCACTGATTCCATCCTAGAAGACGTCATCTATCGATCCACTTCAGATTCTGATCAACCGACAAGATTAGATATTTTAGTAAATATAATAATTTTTAAATATTAAAATTTATATTCCATTCCCTCACCTCAAAATCCTCCAATTTGGAGGAACACAAAAAATGTGTTTTTGAGGGGTTTTGCTCCCCTCCCCTCATAAAATTTGAACCAAACTGATCTAATTAAAAAATCTCCTTCTCCTCCATCCACCTCGAAATAAACACACTCTTAATATTACTTCAACACTATCAGTACACTTGCCAAAAATCATCAATAACAATGGAGGAGGAAGTTGTTGTCCAATCAGTTGAGAAAAGGTGCATCTTGTTGTTGAGGAGTTTTTCCCACCATGATAGTTAGGACCGGTGTGACGAGAACTGAGTATTTGGAGTGGTGATTGGCCATAAGGTGTGGGAACTGTGTTGTGGTGAGTTGTAGATCGAGTCACCTTGGATCCTTTGATAGGATAGGAGATCATTGTATAAAATGGTTAGAAAGTGGTTAATAGTGATCGAAACTCTAACACAATCATTTACATTGTCTCGAATAGTAAACTAAAGTGGTTGTAGTGGCGCAACGATAGAGATTAGAAAAAACGTGAGAGTAATTTGCAAGAACTTGAAGAAGCTTCCCGCAAACGGTGTCACTATTATAATGAAACAAAAGACGAATGATATATTGAAGATGACTATCGTAAAAAAGCTTTTAATACGGTGGTAGTTATCTCCGATGATTAAAGATAGGGATATCTACAAAGTTAGCAGTTCAACGTTCAAGTTACTAAAATGCAAGAGTTGAAACTTACAAGTGTGAGTATGAATAAAAACTCAGAAGTCAGCGGTTGGGATAAAGATGAAGTCCTACTTCAATGTGGTGCTTTGGTATAACGTTTACTTATTCACCGACTGAATATGCACTTGTGATTGGATTAGACCTCTGAATTTGACCGATCATATTGGTTCTTTGACTAATCCAAATCAAATAACGAGTGTGTTTGTAATTTATGTAATTACATATAATAAAAAGTTTACGATTTAATATTTGTGTTTTTGATGTAATCATAACAATAACTATTATTATTATTATTATTATTATTATTATTATTATTATTATTATTATTATTATATATAATTGTTATTATTATTATTATTATTATTATTATTATTATTATTATTATTATTATTATTATTATTATTATTTATTATTATTATTATTATTATTATTATTATTATTATTATTATTATTATTATTATTATTATTATTATTATTATTATTATTATTATTATTATTATTATTATTATTATTATTATTATTATTATTATTATTATTATTATTATTATTATTTACTTATGTTAGATAGTCTGCCCTTGTGATCTATGATTCTGGATACATCACTAAAGATAAGATATTAATCAATATTACGAATATATTTGGATTGACGTGAGTTTAACAAAATTGTGGCATACTACGAAGATTTTGATTTTAAAAAATAACTACATTTTAGAGCTTAAACTAAATCATGATGCCATCACAATTTTGTTAAATTCACAAAGATTAAAAACATATAATACAAAGGTAGAGTGGTAACCTCTTTATAACTATCCATCATTTCACATTTAATTTTTGTTTTTGTGCGCCATAGCACATTTATAGGCATGACAAGAACAAAGTTGTGATGATAAAAAGACAGATTACTACATACATGATTACATGCAGTTGTCATTGGTGTTCCATAACGTGGTAAGTGGAACAGTCCAAAAAAAGTCATATAAAGCTTAACATGTGAAGGAACAAGCTATGTATTATCAAAAAAAGTAGATAAAAATTTCGCATGCTGTTTCTTCCACAAAAACTCAAAAAGTGATTATCCTTTTTGGTTCAGCATATTCAAAGCAAGAGTGCACATCACTAAAGATGTCAATTTGGTATAAAAGGAAAGAAAAATAAGTGAAGCAGAGAAAAGCTGAGAGAGAGATGAATTGAATGCATGTGTATATTTTATTAGCTTCCAACGTAATACGGCTAGGTATTGTTTTGGACATTAACCATTTCTTCATAAACTTACAGTATTGTATGGACTATGGACCCTATTTTAACACCATATTGGTGAGACATGTGAATTAGGTCATGTGCATGGTTCAATAAATTTCATACTATACACGTTTATTTGAGTCACAACCAAACAAAAACTTTAAAAAATGCAATAACAATTGAGACAGTAATGTGGTTGAATTCAAATAGTTAATAGCATCTGGTTAAAACGGATTGTTAGTAAGAGGCAAGGCCATGATAAAATGTTAGATCTTGTGTTAGGGGTCGGCTGTAAAATATGAATAATAAGAAGATCAAATCAGTACGATGAAAATTGCATAAAATAAATTTTAAAATTTGTGTTTACAATCAATTTTAGATTCGATTCGCCCCACCAATTTAAACAAATTAGATGCAAATGGGTTAACCGACGAATCCTCTTCAGGATATTTTGGAAACTTTAACGTGAATGACACCTTCATATTAAGCATATCCATCAACGATATTTTACAGAATAAAGTTCTCTCATTTATTCTCGTGCACTAGAAAAATAAAAGAATGACTTAGATATGATTTTTGACACTTGAAATATACTATTTTCGTGTATTTTCAATGTCTAACAAATGTTTCTATTTTGAAGCAATATAACCATTCATGAACAAAATCTTTCAAAGAGTTGTTTCCCTTCACTAAAGGATATAAATTTCTCTATAAACAGAGACATTTGTTAAGCATTGAAGAGACACGAAAATAGTATATTTCAAGTGCCAAAAATCATATCTACATCACTCTTTTATTTATTTTTAGTGCACGGAAATAAATGAGAGACTTTATTCTGGAAAATAATCGTTGATCGATATGCTTAATATGAATGTGCGATTCATGTTAAGGTTTTCAAAGTATCCTGAAGGAGATTCGCCGATTAACCCATTTACATCCAATTTTTCTAAATTGGTGGAGGCTAATCGAACATAAAGCTTAGTGTAAACACACACTTTGGAATTTATTTTATGCAACTTTCATCGTACCAATTTCATCTTCTTCTTGTTCATGTTTTACAGCAGACCCCAACACAAGATCTAACAATCTTTAGGTTCGATTTAAGCATCATAGAATGAACTATTGCACCATTAACACATTCTAAACACAAGAAGAATCACTATAATAAATTCAGATATGTTTTATTGTTTTTCATAAAATTTAGAACACCGGAAAATCGTAATGTTGGAATCCTAATATAAAATTTTCTTAATAGTTAATATTTAAAATGATCAATTATATGTTTATTGTCGTTCATTTATTCATGCAATTTTGTTCCAGAAATATTTATTGTTATAAGATATATGTTAACCATTTCTTGGGTATATATATGATAGAAGAGACAAGAATATTGCAATATTCTGTTATATCTTGAACTACATAAAATTTACAATGAACTACCTTTTTGTTCTGACCTTGCGAGAATGTTATATTCTATTTTTAGACTTTTATGATTAACTTTAGATTCCTTCAAATTTGAAATTCCTATAAATAAGTAAAGATGGAAATCATAAATTATTCAAAAGTTAGGAATACCAATAAATTAAGAAACTGTGAGAACTTTGCATATAGTTTATTTATAAATGATGTCAATATTCTACAACTTATGAGTATTACCATTCCTGGAAGTACATACTCAATGATAAATGTTCATCAATCTTTATTGAAAAGTTAATTCGTATTATAATAATTTGTAGTATTATATAATGCCTTCTGAAAATTATATACAATAAATTCATGTATGAATGTTCTGGTAAATGCTAACAAGCGATATTGTGCTAATATTATATTGTTAATAGAAATTTCACCATTAAAAGTAATTATATGTTTTAATTGAAATATTGAACTAGAGCACTCCACATGTGCTACCGTTTTTTTGTTGTGTTATGTACATTGCACTATAAATAGTATTTGTCACTGCATATATAATTCATTTATCCAAATGCATGGCACGAAGAATCTCGTTTTGAATGAATGACACTTAACCAACTGAATTGGTATAATTGTTGAAGTTAGGTTTGAATGCCAAATGATACAAACGTTTTCTGGATACATAATCTTTTAAGAACTTTATCACGGAAATAAGGAATTCGACATTCTTATAAGTTAAGAATTTTGTGAGAAAGGTTCTCCAAAAATTGTTGAAAACACAAATCGAAAGTTCGTTAACGATTGTTATACATTAAATATATTTTGAATATATATTTAAGTAGGAGGAAAACTTTAAATTTAAAAGGTTAACAAAATGAAGAATGACATATAATTCGTGTATATGACATAATGAATGACAAAAGTGTCATGGTGATAGTTTGTCAAATTTATCAAGAATATAAATTTATTTTGTATATGTTAATTGTTCTAATATGACAAAAGTGTCATGGTTTGATGATAGTTGGTGGATACTATCAAGAGTACGGAAAGTAATCATATATACATGACTATTTGAAAGATTGAATATTCAAAGTTTATTAAAGTTTGAAAAGTCTTGTGATTCTTTGACAAATAAATTGACAATGATATGATGTTTTTGGATATAACTGAATACGAGGAAAGCATCATTAAGGGATGTAGAACAAGTCCATATTTAATTAATCATCAATGGTGGAAACTCAACTCACACTTGATTAATGATAAATCTTGAGTTCAATGATGAAAGTACACTATTAGAGTGATTGAAGTACTTAACAATAGATACATCCCAAGTGATAAAAGTACTTGGACCATAAGAATAAATGTGGTAGGATGAGGTTTCCTCTTAATAGACATATAGCATATGTTTGCTGGAATGCATAATTATGGGTGCATTTCTGATATAGTCTACATATATAAGAATGAATTGGTGTCGCTTCAAAGAGTTCAAGGGCTTAACTCTTAAATTATCATGAAAAGGATATGAGACACAAGGACATATTGAATGTGTCATATTAATAATTCGATCAATGGTATCGAGATTTCATATGTGGGTTATGTACACTTATTCTAATGAATAAATGGTTCAAAGCTTGTCTACCAATCCATTCAGGGATGAGTGAAAACTTAACTTACTAAATAATGGTTCAAATCGTAAGATACCTTTATCTGAAACCATGAAATTTCCAGAATAATGGATTTAGATACATTTTGAAAATGGTGAGGGATTGTTGGTGAAATTTCCAAAATATATTTGAAAAGTTACAATGGTTAAAAAAGACCTTTTAGAGAAAAGGTGTAATGCTTTACAATTGAAGCAATATAACCATTCATGAACAAAATCTTTCAAAGAGTTTTTTCCCTTCACCAAAGGACATAAGTTTATCTATAAATAAAGACATTTGTTAGGCATTAAAGAGACACGAAAATAGTATATTTCAAGTGCCAAAAATCATATCTACATGACTCTTTTATTTTTCTAGTGCACGAGAATAAATGAGAGACTTTATTCTGTAAAATAATCATTGATCGATATGCTTAATATGAATGTGTGATTCATGTTAAGGTTTCCAAAGTATCCTGAAGGGGATTCGTCGATCAATCCATTTGCATACAATTTTCCTAAATTGGTTGGGGTGACTCGAACCTAAAGCTTAGTGTAAACACACGCTTTAGAATTTATATTGTGCAACTTTCATCGTACCAATTTCATCTTCTTCTTGTTCATATTTTGCAGCAGACCCCCAACACAAGATCTAACATAAAATAGGGCTCATATTTTTCACACTTAAACTATGGTTATCTATACTTAGCCTCCAAAAACTTTTGATGGTTTTTGTGAAACTAACAAGATTTGATACATGTTGTCCAGGTCATGGTGTATGTCATATATATTATTTGTAAGACGTCTTTGTCTTTATATGTATGAAATTATGAATGGGTGTTTTAAATTAGAGAAGGAAAGTGAAAGATGTGTTTTCATGTTCAAATAATCACTAACAAAATTTATAAGTGTTTGGTTGATTTGTCACATACAAAACCAACACCTAAAAATCCATTCTCTTCACCCAACTATTGTTAAATTGTAATTCATAGTGTCGAAACTATGTGTGTGTCGAAGGGTTAGAGGTTGTTGAAACAGGTTGCTCGATGGGAACTATTGTACAGTCTAAGAGCTTGTGTATCGAAGCAGGCTTCTTACTGATTTAGATTTGTTTTAAATCTAGATAAAATTTGATTTAGGTCTAAAATTGATAGATTTGATTTAGTTCAAAAATAGGTATTTTGGGCTTTTATAGTTTTTGTATTTGGCTTAGAAAGCAAGCTAACCTAAATTTATAAATAGAGGGAGTAACCCTTTTTTTTGTAATCAAGTCAATTTATTGTATTCACAGAATTTGCAGTTGCAAGTGAATAATAAAGTTTTCCACAGTTTATGGACAGAGAGAAACTCTGTAGAAAATAATTGTCTTCTTTCTTTCATATTGTGCATTTTCATTGTGTGGTGATATCAATCTTGTTCATCAAAATTGATAGAAATTCATCATAGATTTTTGTGAATTTCCAACATCCGGTATCAAGAGCTTCGGTTGAGTGATTTAAGAGAAGAACGGTCAAGAACGATCGAGGAAGAAGAAGAAGAAATTCATGATGGCAATGAACTACGCTAACAGAAATTTTACAACAAGTCTCCCAATTCTTAAAGGTGATAACTATGAGAATTGGTGTAAACAGATGAAGGTTATATTATATTTACAAGGTCTTTGGGATCATGTGAAACATAGATTAGAATCGCTTAATGAATATGCTTCAGAAGAAGAAGAATCGGAATACAAAGAACCGAAGAATAAGAATTATAAATCTCCCTTTATAATTCACCAATGTGTCAGCCCAAACAATTTCGAAAAGGTTAGTGATGTAGAATCTGCAAAAGAAGCTTGGGAAATTCTGAAGAAATAGTCTGGAGGTGTTGAGAAGATGAAAGAGGTGAGGTTACAAACTCACAAAAGAATGTATGAATTGCTTTATATGAAAGATAGAAAGAGCATATCTAATTTCTTTACTAGGGTTACGAAACTAGTGAATCAAATCAAGACTTGTGGAGAGACGTTAACCACAAGAGAAGTTGTTTCGAAGATCTTGAGATCTTTGGATCCAAAGTTCGACCATGTGGTAGTTGACATAGAAGAGTCGAAGGACATGTCATCTTTGTCGAAGGAAGAGCTTCAAGGAACGCTTGAATCTCACGAACAAAGAATGGTTGAAAGAGCTGCAGGCAAGTCGAAGAGTGATATGGCTTTGTAGGCTCAATCAGCAAGAGACAAGAAAGGAAAAGGAAAATGGTTCGACAATAAAGGTAAAGGTGGCTACAATAATTCGAATGGTAGAGGAAATCAGCACGAAGAAAACGTGTTGAATCAGAGAAGACCATATCAAGGCAACTAAAGAGATGGTGTTACAAATAGAGGGAGAGGCATTGGTCGAAAACCTGACAAGAGTCACATTCAATGTTACAATTGTGAGAAGTATGGTCACTATTTGAGTGATTGTCCAGAAAAGCAAAAGAATCAAGAAAGTGATGAAAAGTTTGTAAAACATGAAGAAGAAGAAGAAGAAGAAGAAGAAGAGATGATGTTGATGGTTACAATAAGAGATGAAGATAGATTCAAGGACCAATGGTACTTGGATTCAGGATGCTCATCACATATGTCTGGAAGGAAAGATTGGTTTGTCAAAATAAAACCCTCGATGAAGAACATGGTGAAATTTGCAAATGACAATACCCTAGCAGCTGAAGGCATTGGTGATGTTATGATTATGAGGAAAGATGGCAAGGGGTCAGTAATTTCCAATGTATTGTACCTACCGGGCATGAAGAGAAATTTGCTAAGTATAGGGAAGTTGGTCGAAAATAATTATAAAGTGTCGATCGAAGATAAAATGATGAGAGTCGTCGATACAAGTGGAAGGTTAATCTTAAAGGCTCCTATGTCTCAGAATAGAACTTTCAAGATCAAACTTAATGTGAAGGAGCACCAGTGCCTTTCGACTGAAGCTAACAGAGATGAGTGGATATGGCACTATCGACTAGGCCATCTCAACTTCAGAGACATCATAGATTTGAAGAGAAGAAATATGGGTTCAGGATTGCCAGAAATTGACATTTCAAATGAGGTGTGTGATGAATGTGTGCAGGAGAAGCAGCACAAGAATAGCTTCAGCAAAGATGCAGGAAGCAAGTCAAAGGTTGTCCTCGAAGTCATATACTCTGATGTATGTGGATCAATCCAAGTGGACTCGTTTGGAGGTAACAAATACTTTATCACGTTCATAGATGATTACAGTTGAAAATTGTTGACTTACCTGATCAAGAAGAAAAGTGAAGTAATCGAGGTATTTACCAAGTTTAAATCTATGATCGAAAGATAATGTGGTCAAAAGCTCAAAGTTTTGAGAACTGGTGGTGGTGGAGAGTATGTGTCGAAAGACTTCAAAAAATTATGTGAAAAATAAGGGATTGTGCATGAGGTGGTGCCACCCTACACTCCACATCATAATGGAACTGCAGAAAGGAAGAATCGAACCATCATGAATATGGTGAGAAGTATGTTGAAAGGCAACCATTTTCCTAAAGAGTTTTGGGGTGAAGTAGTGTTGACTGTAACATATTTTTGAACAGATGTAATACGAAGAAGCTAGAAGAAATTACTCTAGAAGAATTTTGGTCTGGTACAAAGCCTAGCTTAAGTCATTTGAAGGTATTTGGATATATAGAACATAGACACGTTCCTGATTAATTGAGAAGAAAACTTGATGACAAGTCGAGTCAAATGATCCTAGTAGGGTATCATTCGACAGGAGGTTACAAGTTGTTCGACCCAATGAACAAGCAGAATGTGATAAGAAGAGACGTGATCATAAATGAGCTTAAAGAATGGGATTAGACTGAAAATTTCAAGAAAGATTCAGTGAGAATCCTACTTGAAGAACCAGAAACTCAAGTTGAAAGAGAAGTTCGACAAGAGGAACCAATAGTTATAGATAAACCAAGTACAAGCAGACCTCAAAGAACAACACACATGCCTGTAAGGTTGCAAGATTGTGTGATCACATTAAATGATGTGGTTGATAATGAATGTGAGTTGGTGCAGTATGTTTTCTATGCAGATGTCGAACATGTCAATGCAACTGAAGCATTGAAGGATTCGAAGTGGGTGAAAGAAATGAACATAGAAGTGAAGTCTATCGAAGATAATAACACTTGGTCACTTGTCGAATTGCCTCAAGGAAAGAAGGCAATTTATGTCAAGTGGGTATACAAAGTGAAGATGAATCCCAAAGGGGAAGTAACTCGACACAAAGCAAGGCTTATGGCGAAAGGATTTCTCCAGAAAGAAGAATAGACTTCGATGAAGTTTTTGCACATGTGGCTATAATCGAAACAATCGAGTTGGTTGTTGGTCTTACAGAAATAAACAGTTGGCATATATATCAGATGGACGTGAAGTGTGCATTCCTGAATGGACCCTTAGACGAAGAGGTTTATGTTAAACAACCAATTGGGTTTTTGAAACATGATGAAGAGAGAAAGATGTACAGACTGCATAAAGCCCTATATGGATTGAAACAAGCTCCAAGAGCTTGGAATAAGAAGATTGATAGTTTCCTAAGGGAGAAGGAATTTGTGAAGTGCACAACTAAACATGGAGTATTTGTAATAAGAAGCAATAGTAAATTTCTTATACTATGTCTCTATGTCGATGACTTGTTAATAACAGATAGCTACAAGAAGGAGATCGAAGACTTCAAAGGTGATCTCAGCAAGGATTTCTAAATGTATGATATGGGTGACATTTCATATTTACTTGTGTTGTACCCCAAAAATTTCCCTCCCACTTTTCTTCAAGACATTCTCAAAGGATCCTCAAATGCTCAAGGTTGTTCAAGAATTGATCAGACAAATTCTTCTCCTAGCCAATGGGTCCACAACTAGGGTTTGATATTTCTCAAGGAAGATTGGGATTTCAAGGTCTAAAGTTGTTTTCATGGTTATTCATAGGTATTTAAGAATGATCATGTCAAGTTTCAAGCCTTGCATCACAAGTTTTCTCAGTCAATTGCTCAGATGACTGAAAATCAACTGTATTGGGTAAAAAGTCAATTATGGTCAAGATATAGCCAAACCTCGAGATTTTTGGTCAACATCAACATTTTGAAGTTATATTCATCATTTTATCAAGGGTTGATCATGATTCCTCAAGAAAATCCTTTAAATCATCAAAGATCAAAAGTTGCCAAATTAGGGTTTCCTTATGAGAAGTTAACTAAACTTTGACCAAGCATAACGTTCACATGCTTCATCAGATTTTCCCCAATCAAATCCCATTTTAAATGGAATTCAATTATATACAACTTTTTCTCTCTAAGATCAAGTCCAAAAAATGCATCATTTGAGAGATATAAGCCAATACATTACATGACATTTCAAAAGTAAACAAAAAGACACTTTTCAAGGCAACTTACATCAGGATAAATTCTTCAAAAGCAAAAATGATCAACATAAAGGTTGTAAAGGACATCTTGATCTTTCCAAAAAGTCAAAGATAACCTTCAAAAGATAAACATTGAGTGAGTTATGACCATTTCAAGTTGGGAAATTTTGAGCAAATGCATGAAGTTCAAATTGAGCAAGCTTGATATTTTAGACTATTGGGCCATGGTTTAAGAGTCCAAACGTGTATTGTACCCTTCCCACACCTCAAGCCTTGTTATTACACCACTTGACCTTGTTTTATTTTAATTATTTTTTATTTAATTCATTAATAATATAAAATAAAATAAGATAAAATTATATCTTACTACAAGAGTCCAAGCCCGTCATTATTGTTGTCCTAATTTTCTCTATTTAATTCAGACATCAAGAGAGAATCCCAACACACGAAACCCTTGCCTCAAAATTGTCAAAAACATCAAAAAATTTCAAGAGCCCTAGAACTTCAAAGATTTTGTTACAAGCCCTCTCACTTTGAAATCTCCATTCCATTCACTTCCAGGAATATTGAAGGGTAAGGTTGGATCGTTTACCATGATCGAAAGGGCCTGAAACATGCATATAGGCTATGGCCGATTCTTGATTTTTTATCATTCATATATTTTTAATTCCATGCATTGTTGAATGTTTCTAACCATCCAAATTAAGTTATATGTATGTTCAGAACAGGTTGCGGTCGTTACATGGAGTTTTTGACGTCCAGATCTTGATTTGCCATTTTTAAACCGAGTTAGGGTTTTTGCTTCGAAACTCGCGATACAAGGACTTTTAGCAAAAACTAATCCCATATTTGGATTCAGGAGGTTTGAATTAGGGGGATATGACGTTTTGGATCACTAACTATTTGAATTTGCAGGTTTTGAATAACACATGTCACCGGAGAAGACGACCGAAGCTAGGGCTCCGACGCCTCTCCGGTCAATGCATACTGGCTTATATTATATATTTATCATTTCAATGATATAAACGGATGAAACAACCACCCCAATGGCAGAAGCGCACGCGATAAAACATTAGTCTCAAAGGGTCTGGGTTCGATCAAGCCTTTTGACGTTTTGTTTCTTTAATTTCTCGTGTTTTTTCAGGTTGATTACAAAGTGTGTTGGAGGCGTATTCTGGACACAAGCACGCGCTTGGCCTGGTGGTATGCATGCTGCATGATGGCCTTGAGGGCGTGGGTTCAACACCCACCCCTACTAGTTTATTTTGCTATTTTTAATTCTTTATCCTTCTAACCCTTTTCCTCATTTTTTCTTCAAATTGACAAAACCTTCTCATAAAATCTAATATTTTTCACAAACCTTTTATTAACAAAACCCTAATTTAATTTTTAGGTTGATTTAATCTTAGGTTTATTTCAATTTAGTTTTTTTAGGTTTTTTTATTAATAAACCTTAATTTGATTTTTTAAGTTTTCTCAATTAAATTAAAATCAACCTAGACTTTAGGGTTTTCTCAATTTAATCACTTAACCTTTTTTTAATCAATTAGGTTTTAGGTTAAATCATCAATTATTTTTCATCAAACAATTTCTCTATTTCTTTTCCTTTTTACCGCTTCGCACGCTTTATTATTTTCGCATTAGCTTTTTGCATTATGTAATTGCTACAAAATGTAATAGTTTAACTAGGGTTTTATTTGCTTTCTATTTCCCCTAATTGTATGGTTTGTACCCCCTTCCCCGGAGCATTGTAATAGCGTAGGGCTTTTAATTTCTTTCTTTCTATTTTCTTTATAACTGCTAGTAATTGGGGCATGTATGGCAAGATCTAAAACCAATCGTTAGATAGCCCTAATCAAAATAAAATAATTGAATTCAATACACTTTTCACACACTCACCTCTAGGGTAACCCCACTTGTTGCCTTCGAATAAACAGTCATGTCCCTCGAACGTGGGGACGCTTTAGCAAAGTCTCTTTGATACAAAAGATCGTAGTCCCTCGATGACCCTTCAATGCTGCCTTCGGTAAACGATCTTAGTCCCGTACGAGACTGCTAAAGCTCCCCTACGAGTTGCCTTATATGATTGTACAATGACTCATGCATGTCCCTTCACATCCAACGATAGGGTTTCCTACTAACTAATGGTAAGGTAGCACTATCTAGAGATGGAGGAAAAGTACAATAAAGACCTTGAGTAGATAGATAGTTCTTAATCGCTTGCTCAGAAATATTTCAAAACAAAACACTTTTCTCACAGACACTTCTTTAAAAATATTTTCAAACAAACACTTTGTACGCATTCTCGAGGACAGATACGAGAATCATTACAAAGTTTTCCTTATTATTAGAATTTTCAAATATTTTCAAAGGCACATTCATAAAGCATTTTGAAAACAAAGTGAGCTAGAGATTAAGAGCCAGTAGATAATTACGGATGAAAAGGTTTCTAACACCTTCCCTTTTCATAACCTACCCCTTGAACTCAGAAAATTCTCAAAGGTCTTCCTGTTCTTTTCACCCTTTCCTTTTTGGATAAAAGAAAAAGTCGGTGGTGAATCTTGCTATCTGTAATATTTGCGATAAAACGCAAAAACAAGTCAGTTCTCTCACCGTGTTACACCTTGGTATCGAATTCTACAAGAGTAGTTGAGGTTTGATGATGCATCAAAGAAGATATGCAGGAGAAATTCTCAAGAAATTTGAGATGGAAGAATGCAATTCGACTTCGACATCTGCTGAACCTAGGTTGCAACTGTCAAAAGATGCAGATAAAGATTATATTGACCCCACCCAATATAGAAGACTTATTAGGTCATTAAGATACCTTTGTCATACGAGGCCTGACTTAGCATACAGTGTAGGTATGGTAAGTAGATTCATGCAGAAGCTAAAGGTATCACATCTAGCAGCACTAAAGAGGATACTAAGGTATCTTAAAGGAACTCTCAACTATGGTATTTTGTTTCCTACAGCTGATAAAGGAAAATCATGCAAGTTAGTGGGATACACTGATTCGAAACAGTGTAGTGATCTTGAGGATCAAAAATCCACAGCAGGATATATGTTTATGCTTGCTGGTGCACCGGTTGCTTGAAGTTCAAGAAAGGAACCAGTAGTGGCATTATCATCATACGAAGCAGAATACATAGTTGCTTCTCTTTGTGCATGTCAAGCAACTTAGATGGTGAACTTGGTCGAAGAGATAACAAGGAAAGATCATGGAGCAATTACCATGAAGATCGACAACATGTCATCTATCAATTTGGCGAAGAACCCGATAGCTCACGGTCGAAGCAAGCACATCGAAATAAGGTTCCACTTTCTTTGAGAGCAGGTAGCAGATGGGAATATGAACTTGGAACACTGCAGAACTGAGAATCAGATTGTAGACATCATGACAAAGGGTGTGCAGGTCGAAGTATTTTGAAGACTAAGAGTTATGATAAATATAGATAGTTTAGACACAATGAATTAGGTGGTGTAATAAATTATAATTCATAGTGTCGAAACTATGTGCGTCAAAGGATTTGAAGTTGTCGAAGCAGATTGCTCGATGGGAACCAATGGGTCGGTCGAAGAGCTTGTGTATCGAAGTAGGTTGCACACAAATTTGGATTTGTTTTAGATCTAGATAAGATTTAATTTAGGTCTAAAATATATAAATTTGATTTAGTTCTAAAATAGGTATTTTGAGCTTTTATAGTTTTGAGTTTTGGCTTATAGAGCAAGCTAACCTAAATTTATAAATAGAGGGAGTAACCCTATTTTTGTAATCAAGTCAATTTATTGTATTCACAGAATTTCCAGTTGCAAATGAATAATAAAGTTTTACACAGTTTGTGGATAGAGAGAAACTCTGCAGAAAATATTTATCTTCTTTCTTTCATATTTTTCATTGTTATTATGTGATGATATCAATCTTGTTCATCAAAACTAGTATAAATTCATTATTGATTTTGGTGGATTTCCAACAACTACAAACCCTACCACCTTTTATCATCAATGTCTTAGAAGGTGTAGTCAGCATAGAAAGTAGAAATCCAAGTGTGACCGATGAATAGACAACAATTTTTAAATGTTGAATTGAAAGTAAATAATTTGATAATTTGATAATGGTCATAATTCGTTGAATCTTATGAGTTCCAGTTTACATTTTTGTATGCCATTTTTTGGGCATTTCAGTTATCAAGATTAATGTAAAGTTTGTTGGGTTATAAACCAACTACAAGAAAATGAGAGGCGTTGTTGTGTTAAGTTATGAGTTATGATAAAAGAAATTGAACATTAAAAGCATAACCCACCTAATACCGCGTATATGTGTGTTTTCCAACTAACAAATTGGTTTACTTGTAATGTAAGTAAACCAGTAG